>OU911043.1:9933662-10558662 GCA_918358695.1 Melinaea menophilus ssp. n. AW-2005
AAAATGCCTAATTATTGATCAGTACAAATGTCATTATCGCGCAAACCAACAAAACTTAAAAAAAAAATTTTTTTCACAAAATGGCGGCTGTTTGAAAATAGTGGTCGATTTTTTTACTCATTTTTCAACTTCCTCCAATTTTTTAAAAATATTACAAATTAAAAATTTTTAATTTTTATTGGTTAGTGCAAAAGCGAGATAATTGAAGAATATTCATGGTAAATTTCAAGTAAATCGGCTAATTAGAACCTGAGATATCTGCATCACCGTATCAAAAAAAGTAGTTTCGAGAAAAACACGTTTAAAGTTTTACGTTAAAGTTTCTGGCAGCATAACTGATAGAATAGTACATATAACTTACGTTCTGTTAATCTGCTATCCCAGCTTCATACATTGGACCTTCCTCTACTTCATATTGACTGTTTTCAGCAGTTCTCTCCTCATAACGAGCATAAATCTTCTTCCAGAATATGTTGATTTCCAGTAAACCTCCGTTTTCTTGAACTGTCTGGACGATATTTGCTGTTTCTACTACTTTTTCGATCCATATTAAAAACACTAACAAAATACTCACTTGAAATTTAAATTAAAAGAGTTCATAAAGAATTTTTCACTTTTTCGTACGTCTTAACAGCTTCGAGGTTAACATGAAACTAACTCAAACTAAAAGCAAATTAAATAAAGATATTTTTAGAAAGGGGCTAAATGTACTATAATGGGAAATATCATTTCTAAGAAAAAGGGAGAGTTAGTCATACTCAGGTAGCCCGAGCGTGTACTTGCCTATTGTTATAGTCGTCCGCTCAAACCAGTCTAGCTGTCGCGCCACTAAAATAGTTGTAACTTCGAAAATAATTCGAATTTTGAAAAATCCTTTTAGGGAGATATTTTTGAATACTTAAACTATCGAGTTTTGAAAAAAAAAATTTTAGATTTTTTCAAATTTCTAGACTAGAATACCCCCTTAACGTATATACGTTACTAATATTAGTATCCCAAAAAAATATTATTCTCCTTTTAAACAAATGATATAATAAATTATAATATTGAAGTTACTTTACTTTACCTTAAAAGTTAAAATAATATTCCTCGAGAATCCATTCGTCAAATTATACAGTTTTCCTAAAATGCAGCATTCAAATTGGTACCGCATTTCTTTCTACCAAATAACATAAAAGCGTTGTGATAACAGCTTCCCTATAAATTCTGCTCTCAACTAAATTAGCTCACGTACTGTACCGTCAGCGGATAAACACGTAAAGCATTATTGTTAATGCCCAAAATAAAATAAAAAACATATTGTTTTCACTTTTATATGACACTGCTTTATTGCTTTGTCACAATTTTTTGTCACAGGTATATTTATTTTTGTTGTCGTATTTTTGTGATATAAATTACTATTAATTTAATAAGAAAATATATTTTTGTATAAGTTATATGTCTGTCTGTATGATCTTTTGATTAAACTTAAAACTTTTACATTTGATATAATGTAAAATTTCGCTAGAAAATTTTAATAAAAACGTAAACTATTATATATTATTTCTTTAACACCAAATAAGATATAAGCGTCTTTCTGACGTATTTTCTGACTACACATACGCACTCAACAATAGATTTTATTGCATTTATTGCAAGCCTCTACGCCTTAGGCAATAAGATTTACGAGTTAACGTCCCGTGGCAATGTGTCTGTCACTTCAGTCACCATTAGCATATTAAAAAAGCAAGAAAGCCAGTCCCAAGTACAAACGACGCATGGATGAAATTAGATTTCAGTTGTTTAAATAAAGAATGAGGCTTTTTGTTGTACATCTAAATATCGACGAATTATTTTCAGTACATTTTCAACATGTTCTTTAACGAATTATGAATAATTTGTTCTGTTTATTCTTTGTTCTTGTTTAAAACACTCAAAGTGCTACTTCTCTTAATGCGATGATAATAATAAAATATAAGAAAAGATATACAGGAACCATTCCTTTTTATGAAACCACTATCGAGGATTTTTCATATACTCGTATTTTTTTATCGAAGAGGAGGACAAACGAGCTGGCGGGTCACAGATTATTTGTGATCGCCGCAGCCCATGAAATCTAGCAACATCCGAGGATTTACAAGAGCGTTGCCGGCCTAGGAGGTGGCGATATGACGTACCGATCTGGAAATACCGCTGAAGGTAGTTCATCCCACATTCGAGTGGTACGTGGAAAAAATGTACTTGAGAACTGCACAATGGAGGATCGCCACGCATCCCACCTGGATGCGTGGCGTACGGATACGGCGTACGGATGGTATTGGAGGCGATGGCACGGTGTGCGGTGATGAATTTCGGCGGTAGGCATCAGATCGAATAGCTCTTCGGAACACTCCCCGTGGTAAATGCGGTAGAAACGCATAGAGATGCAGAGATGCAACGGCTCTACGCAATGCCAAAGCGTCCAGCCCATTCACACAGCACCGGGTTACCGACAATCCGAACGGTTCTCTATTGTACGCGGTCAAATGGTACAAGCTGATATTGGGGTGATCAGGACCAGAGATGGGAACAGTATTCCATGTGTGGCCGGACTTGGGCCTTATAGGGCGCAAGTCTTTGGCCAGGCTGTAAATACTTCCTTGTTGTATTGATCACTCCCAATTTTATCGAGGCTAACTTGGCCTTGCTCTTCAGATGACCACGAAACTGACAATCGCTCAAAATGTCGAGACCCAGTATTCTGATACTTGGCAAGGCAATGAGAGGAGTACTCTCGAAGAGCGGTGATACGACAAATGGGGTTTTCTTAGTGGTAAACGCGCAAACCTGTGTCTTTGGGGGATTGAACTGAACGTGGTTCAGTTCACCCCACTCTGAGACCATCCCCAGTGAGATCTCTATTGAAGACACAAGATTCTTTGGGCGCTCATCGCCGTTTTCCCGAGAGAGACCTGTACGACCGGAATATACCGCATCCCCAATGCTGTCATCCGCATAACTATTTATGTTGGGAATATCCAACATATCATTGATGTGTAGGAGGAACAGAGTTGGAGTACACCAGCGTTCACGGGCTTGAGGTCCGAGCAAAGACCTCCGTCGTGAATGACCTGTATGCTCCGGCCAGTGAGAAAACTGGTGATCCACTTGCATAAACTCTCGGGAAGCCCATAGGAAGGTAGCTTCGAAAGAAGCCCCTTGTGCCATACACGATCGAAGGCTTTTGCCATATCCAGACTAACTGCCAGACCGTCTCCCTTGCTTTCAATAACCGCTGCCCAACGGTGCGTAAGATATAACAGAAGATCACCAGCTGATCGACCATGGCGAAAGCCATACTGCCGCTCATTGACCAACAGGTGATCTTCGAGGTACGTTAGGAGTTTATTGAGAGTAGAGAGGTAATGGCGATAGGTCTGTAGTAAGCTGGGTCCGAACTATCACCTTTTTTAGAGATCAGATGGATAAGGGCACGCTTCCATGAGACCGGTACTACGCCTTTAAGGTAGGAGTACCGAAATAGACGCGTTAGCACTGGAGTCAACTGAGGGGCACACGTTCGTAGCACCAATGGAGAAATGCCATCCAGCCCACTCGACTTATGAACGTCCAAAGAAAATAGAGACTGCCTGATAGTTTACCGCCGAAAAACTATTTCCGGCATTGAGCTCTGACACCGCCGGATGATAGGCGGTGTCTTACCTTGGTCGTCCAAAGTCGAGTTGGAGGCAAAAAGAGTGCCCAGGAGATCGGCTTTCTCTTTTTCTGTGTGGGCCAGAGAGTCGTTACCAGTTTGTAGTGGCGTTAGGAATGTCTGGTAAAACTTTCCCAGGGAGCTTGAACTTTGCTCTAGCAATAATCCGTTTGAAGAATCTGGAGGCACGATTATATTTCCTCTTCAGAACTTTAGAGTTCGGATCCTTAGTGACTAACGCATTAGCCCAAGCTTGATAAGCCTGCCGTTTACCAGCTGATGCAGCCCTTAAGACGCGTCAAACCAAGGCCGCCAACTACCACCAAGTGGTACCACAGAGCTTGGTACAAATAGTTCCATGCCCTGAAGTATCATATCAGCTACAGCCGCAGCGCAGTCACTAGGATCTTTGGAAGGGAAACAAATCGGCCCCCATGGGTAGGATGCAAAAAAGGACCACATTCCATCCCATTCCGCTGATTTGTAGTGCCAAACGCGTCGCAGGTCTTGTGCGAGCCGGACGTTGAATAGACACTACACTCCGTACCAAGCAATCAGGAGGACCCTAAGGGAGCCTCGACAGTGACTTGGTATTTTCCGGGATGTGTAGTCAGCAGAAGATCCAACAAAGAGGACATATGGCTGTCCACGTCCGGTAGACGAGTGTGCGTCTTGACCAACTGGAACAGATCATTTGCCAGAGCAAAGTTAAACACAGATCTCCCCGCGTAGTCGGTGGCACGTGGCCCTAGCCAATCGGTATTGTGCGCATTGAAGTCCCCGAGGACTACGCCTTCGGCGGAGAGCGTTTGTGAGAGCAGATCGTCAATATTCGCCTGGATATGGCCCAAGAGTTGAT
Organism: Melinaea menophilus ssp. n. AW-2005; assembly: GCA_918358695.1. Taxonomy (NCBI): domain Eukaryota; kingdom Metazoa; phylum Arthropoda; class Insecta; order Lepidoptera; family Nymphalidae; genus Melinaea; species Melinaea menophilus. The sequence continues at coordinate 9,938,195 of OU911043.1, forward strand.
CCGTTTCTGCATTACCACTATGGGACCTGTAGAGACACGCGTAGACTCTGACATGGTTGTCCATGTCCACGCGCAGCCAGAGTACAGACAGGTCCCGATCTTCAAAAACCTGAAGGCAACGGTAGCAGAAATCCTCCCTTACGAACACAAACACCCCGGCATGTGATATAAAATTATGTTCTAGTTTATACCCGGGGTATGATAGGTACGCTGTGTCGCTAGGCTGAGATAACTGCGTCTCCGTCAAAAACAACAGGGCCGGCTGCGCCGTCTCTAGATGGTAATGGACGGCGTTTAAGTTGGAATGAAGTCCCCGGATGTTGCAAAATTCCATATTTAGAGTGGGGGAGGAAGCCGCTGCGTTGACTCGTCGTTTGCCCTCAGTAAACATAAATGGCGATACTTTGCCCGCCCCAGACGGGCTGCCCGAGCAAAATCCGAGAATCACGACCCCGATTCTGCTCGGGGAGGGGTTCCCCGACTTCGTCAAAGCCGGTACCCTCCTGGGGTATATTTATTTTAAGCATTGCTTTCATGTTTGGGGGGGGGGGTTGGTCTACCGGTTTCTCTCACTCACCGACGAAACATAACCAAATCATTTCGGTTACTACACGTCGGTCTTCTGGGAGAGAGTGGTCTTTCCCATGTCGAGCCAGCCCAATACGAGCTGCAGTCAAATAGCTACAGCTAGGCTCTACCACCAATTACATTTGTCTCTTAAACAGGTGCATAATATAAAATTAAATTAAATTATCAAGCAAAAAACTGATACAATTTTCATAATATTCTTGCTTTGTTCATTCCTTCTCTCAACTTCTAATCTCAAAAGCTTTTTTTCACCTAGTTTAGTCAAATCCGATTTTTTATAAAAGCTTTATTGAGTGTTAGAACTTCAGGTATTAAGGGAACTCCTTTAAGAGTTCCTAACTCGATTACGGCTAATCACAGAACTTTGAAGATATCCTGACATTCCAAGTTATTTCATCTCCACGAATGCATAAGCCGAAACCTGTAACAGGAAACGCTTATCATTTCATATCATAGATAATATGTGTCTTTCATACAAGAACATGAGTGTGTTCTTGTAGACTATTTGCAAACTATTTAGTTAATATTTGAAATTGCATTTAAACATATTCTATATTTTATACTTACATAAAAATTACAAAAATATAGAATGAACGTCAGAACTCGAACTTAATACCTTTAAAATTATATCTTCGTTTTACTAATTATCAAAATTACATTACTTTTCAGAATTTATCTCCCTCAATTAACTTTACACGTAAATGAGATCTACTAGACTCTGTCCCAAAATACATTTACTATTTTAACATCGATAATTTCCCACTACATACTAGAACACTTATGTTTTGCAAAGGATTTAATTCAATTAGCGTCCACCCTACATTGTCACCTGTATATTTAGGTTTCTTTGGTTATCTTATACACTAAGATAATTTCCGAATAAAAGGTTTATTATTTGCTTGGCCATGAATGGTGTTAGTACTTTTTATTGATGATTATACATATAGAATTTTATAATATACATAAGTAATTTTATACAAGTACAAAGCAATGGTTTCTCGATGGTTAAATATAAATTACCTTACCTTACCAAATAGAAGAGAGGAAATGCATAAAGCCTTTTATAAACACATGACGTACAAGCATGTAGCACTTTTATAAACCTACTATAAAAATAACCTGATCTAGAGAATAAATATTTTTTTAAAGATATACCTAACCTTGAACATAAATAATAAATTATTGAAATGACTAAATTTTTAATGAAATATTAAATACTTTTTAAAAACTATTAACTATACGCAAATATGTAGAAAAATTTTAAAAACGCAGCTAAAGATTTGGATAAGGAAAAATAAAAGGAAGGCCGTAAATCTTCAGAAAAGGTAAAAAGTAAAAGATACCCCTTGTATTCCCGCGTGAAATCACTGGTTTCGCGCGTCCTTACCAAGTCTATGGCAGTCATTTGTCATTATAACAACTAGATGTCGCTACTTAGATAGGCCCCTATTTACAATAGCAGCCAACTTAAAGTGTTCTTATTGGAACTAGAACTTTACACTCTTCTTCATAAAGCTACAAATCAATTGCAAACCTGTAACCGATGGCGTGTCTGCCCCACATTTTTGCTACAACGAAATTAGCATTTCTTGTAAATTATTTTAGTTTCACTCTCAGTTTTATTTCCATCGCTGTATATCACTCAGTAGCGGTTAAGTTGATGTTAACAAAGCGCGGAATGTAAACGATGGTTATACATTAAAAAGCGACTATTGTTTCACAATGTTTCCTGTCGTCACCATTAGGGAGATATTTTTATAGTCCTGTCCACAACATTAACTCTTTAAGTAATTGATATGATATTGATATGCATTCAAAGTTAATTTTCTTAGAATTAAATAATTAAGCAGGATGCGAATACCCAGGGTATTTCCCGAACGAACATTGACGAAATTGTAAATGTTTATTAAAAAACAATTGATTTTAAGAAAAATGATGATTATTTATTGAAGAAAAGAAAATGTTAACTATATGTTTATTTAAAATTAATAAAAAAATTATAATTAATAATAATAATAATAATTAATTTATATTTTATAATTAATAAAAAAGTGTGATTAATAATAATACAAAATAGTAATATAATGAAATATGAAAATAAAATAAAAGAAATTCCTGTCCACAGACATCCATCCAAACATCCATCCATCTATCCGAGAAAAGTGAAAACAATACAGAACGAACAAAGTTCGTTCGTGAAAATTTCATCAACACGATCAGATAATTTTAGAAATTTCTTGGATTAATGAAAAATGTAACGATATGACTTAATTTCTAAACGGCATCTACAAAACATCGAAGTTTTCTAATTAAATATAAGCTATGTGAAAACATAGTAATAATGCAACGTTTGAGCAAATAATCATATTAAGCACTAGTGCAAACTAAATTCCTTTAACACCCGAGAGTACTATTATACGATCTTTAAATAATAATTATCCGCTAGAATGTTAGTACTTATAGTTAGTGCTGAAACTCTACTGAAAATCCGTTCTGGGATGCAAATAGTTGTTTCCGACTTGAAATAAATAGGTATTGTTTTAGAGTTGAAACCTGACGCCATACAAATTATTCACTACAAAATTTTGCTTGCAAATTTTCTGCATTTGAATTATTTAAGATATTTTCTCAATTACTTGTTTATTGTTATATCTCGGGTCTATTTTCTTCGTTTGGTTTGTGAATCTAAGTTTTTTTGTTATCAGTATTAGCTGTTGCAAATAATATTATCTTACTAACTCGACGGGTTCATTATTGCAGCTTTTGCCGGTTTTGACAGATTTAATTATAAGTACTACAATATACAAGTACAATTATTGGCTACCAGAATTACTAGTAAATTTGTGAAAACAGAAACCTTTAAATATATCTAGACAAAGAAGTCAATGTCTAGTTTCGAACTATAAAACCAAAACTACATTTTAATACAAGAGTACATCTCTTAAACAAATTAGAATTATATACTTATATTACTTCCAATAATAATGTCATATTAAATCAAACAAAATCTCATAACTAAATACATAAGAATATATACTACATAAAGAAATAGTTTATAATTAATGTTTTATTTAAATATTCAGTAGTAAATAAATGCAAGCACATTTCATATATGCTACTTCAGTAACAATTACACCAACTCATTAAAAATTTACCGCCAATTTTACCTGGACGGAACTCTGCAGTATATTTATTACTTTGGCGTCCCCAGCGTGCTACTATAATAAAATTTTAAGCTTTTATATCCTAGCCCCAAACATTTGAGGCATTAACGCAGGAAATTTGGCAAGAAAATAAGGCTAAACACAATTTTTCCATTAGTCTGCATGGCTTGGTGGGTTTCGTTTCTTTTATTATTCTGTGCTAATTGAGATGATATAGTTTCAGCGTTAAATAAAAAAGATTCGTCATTTATATGGACGTTATTTTGTGCTGGACATTTTCTAATTCTAACTCTTACTAATTTCCCGACTGGGAAGTAGTTTCAATTATGAAGTCCGACGTATTATTTAAGTATGACTCTTACAATTGTGTGTTGCGACAACAATAGAAGTTGTTCTACCCTTTTGTGGTTTGAAAATTGGTGTCATGATGTCATGTACTGGTATGTACCAGTGTAATTTGGAGGTTTTTTTTTGTATAACACAATTTCGTATTGAATATTTTAAATGGCCGTACTTTGGTTTCACGTACTTGGATTGTAACAATACGATTATAAATTAAAAGTAATATAATCGGAATTTGTTGAACGTATAAATAAAATGTTTTACATAAAAGTCGTAAAAATGTAAAAATTTACAATAGCTTAAGCAGTGGTTGAATAATCTGAATAAAAATAATAAAATAATGATAGAAATATATATATATATATATATATATATATATATATATATATATATATATATATATATATATATAATAATAGTGTAATTACGACTGAAAAGTCTTTTTTGTTTTAAATTCTATTATTGTATTTATAGTTTTTGCTTAATACTTTTGTTTACTTGTTCATATTAAACACTATTATAATAAGAAATTCCTTATTATATACTTTGTGTTTGTACCTATTAATAGTACATATTATATATATATATATATATATATATATATATATATATTCTAGTTATGATTCCTATTACTTTTAACTAATCACAAAATATCTTTAAAATCTGTTTATATATCTTATTTTAATTAAAACCGAAACTAATTTTCATTGTTATCATGAGTTTCACTTTCAATAAAAATTGGTAATATTATACTCTACGCAAAATGTGTTTCCGTGAGTCAAATGTTCAAATTAAAAATTCATAGAATAATGTTTGTTTGCCCAGAACAAGATACAAATAAAAGTCATAAAAATGACGTCCTGAAAACATCAATAATCTTTTAAGATATTGGGTAAGTTTATAAAACGGTTTCTTTTGTAATATAATTAGAAAAAGGATTATTCATACTTTCAAGTTACACGATATATGTAATATCATATTTGGGGTATTTTTTTGCACTTAAATCAATTATGATTTGTTTTAAAAATTTTGTCGTAAAGTGATGATACAGTTCCTGTTAATGTTAAAATGTTATCAAGTTATATCAACCATTACTGCAGATTCAATATATATATTTTTTTTATATATAATTCAGTAGTGTTATAATAAATAATTTAAATTTGTACAATGCAATTGTACTTTGGTATTTGTATTAAAAATGTATATAAAATTTCTAAAAAATAACTCGAATACCTCGCTAAAATTTTGTGGGAATCCCGAAATCGTTGAGGACCACATCGCGATTTGTGATGTGACATCTGGCGTGACGCTGTTCACACCGCACCGGTTCAAACTAGTTCAATGTGAGATGACGTGGAAAGATACAAATATATTTGAAGGTAGATTCAGGTAATTTTAAGACTTTGATATATATTTCCAATAAATGTAATCCTGAATTATATATATGTATGTATCAAATCTATATTTGAATGTCTATTATTTTTTCCTTCCTTGATATATGTCACATTAATATTCTGATATATACTCAATATAAAATAAGAATTACAAACATTATATTTATTTCAACAAAACAATTTTTACTTATTGATGTACAAATTATAATGATTTTGAGTGAACGATCAAGGAGAAAGAATGATTGTGTCATGTGAGTCGAACTCTGATGATTTATATCCGGACATATTACATGAAGCACATTTTGAGTATCAATCGGCAATACTTGTTTTGAAGTTGTACATTATGGCCGTATATGGGTTGTGTTTTTAATATACGTTCCATGAATATAATCACTCAAAGCTACTATGTTTATTTAAAGACTTCTTTAAGAAAGCACTTTGTCCTCTACGAAGTTGATACATTTATTAGGTTTGGCTATTGTGGTTTATTGTCAAAATACAAAGCCTACAAAAATAAGACGAATAAAATCTGAAGTTAAGGGTGAAAAGTAAAACATATATTATTAAAAATATCAGTTTACTATACATATAATAGTAACACAATTAAAATCTACATCTGTAAATATTTTTTGATTAGAAATCGTATTAACTGGTCTACATTCGATTCTGTAACCGAGATACGAAGTAGCTGTCACATAAAAATCAATTTAAATTCACGACAAAAAAAGAATAGCTAGGGATGTACATATATGCTGAAAAACATCTAAAATCGTAATTATACTTATTATTTTGTAAATCTGAAGTAACATAAAATAATTTAAACAAAAAATGGCAAATTGTTCGGACACAATTCATATCAGTGACTTAAAGTTTCTAATGTTTATGAATTCGAATAAACTTTTTAATTTATTCTTCCTTGCCCTTGTTGGATATTTGGGAATACTTCATCTGTGAATTTTGTCGTTTAATAATAAAACATTTAAATCATACTCTCTAGAGACGAGACGAAGCTTCTTAGCATTCCATGGATTCACCGTGCGGGTGCCGGGCCCATCGCGTTGCAAGAAGAGGAGCGCAAACAATGCCTGGGACTTGCGACCCAGATGTAGGTTTAAGGGGCCCCTTTACTATGCGCATACACGCTCACCTTCACTGTTTACGCTCCTCTCCCTACCTAACCAAATATCGTAAGAACCTAATAAAGCCGCCTTTGAAATACGTTCCAGAAATGAACTGATGATCGTTCTAGAGAGGCCGAGGTCCTTAAATAAGTTGTAGAGAGATTTTGCTGTTATACCTCTCGCTCCTACTTCTACAGCGTACAAATTAACTATAAATTTATTCCTGATCAGTTCGTTACACAGTTCGTAATACTTGTTAAGCTTAAATGTATGATCTTTGGGTATGTTTGTTTCCCAGGGTACAGTAAGCTCCACAAGTATAACGCGCCTTAGTTGTTTTGAATACAGGAATAAGTCCGGCCTAGATGACGAAACACAAACATCCCCGGGGATTTTGTATTGCCTTTCATACGTGTCCATCATGAGAGTCCAATCAGGAGACGCGTCCAAGATGGAATAAGGTTTTAATTTAGATTTTTTGGACGAACCTGCCTTTACGAACTCTACTGATTTTTTGGTGGTTGTTATACCCCTCTGCGCTCTTGCTACAGAAAGACTAACCGCTTCTCGTATGATTTCTAATACTTTATCGTGGCGACGCGAGTATTTACCTCTATTTAATAGTACCCTACACCCTACTAGCAAGTGTTTCGCGGTTCCTACTGCCTCCCCGCAGATGTTGCAAGATTTTTCGGTGGCTTTGCCCCATCTTACTAAGTTACTTTGATCTGGGAGAGTCATTTGGAATGCATTAAGATAAAATTTTAATAATGCTGGGGACCAATCATGAAGCAGGGTGCGCCATCGTAAAGCTAATGGAATACAAAAATCTCCTATGGTCACCCATTCGTTTTGCAATTCTAGGCTCATCGCGTGCAACCGGTAATTATCATTTTCATCGTGCCGAATAAAGGATTTTATTATTTCTATGTCTGGTTCTTTCCTATTTGATCCTAGCCCTGCTTTATTTGTTTGAGCACCTATCATAAATTGTTTATGGAATTGAAGTCGTGACTCCAGCTCTGCGGCAATTTTATCTTTTGGGAGAGATGTTACAGTATCATCATTCGACTTTGAGATGATATGTCTCTTGGTCACTCTTAGGTGTTTATAGAGTTCCGATGGTTTCTTTAATTTTAACCCAAAATTGTGTCGGTCTTTAAATAAGGTAGAAGAGTCCGCTGGATGCGCTAACCCGAGCCATGACTTCAATGTCCTTATGACGCTTGCATCTAGCTTTAACAAAAGGGTCTTATTAATATCGTAAACGAGGAAAGGCCAATTTAAACGTGATGTTAAATAATTATCGTATATCCAAGCCTTTTTGATGTTACTTATTGGCTGATTGTCTACCTTTTTAAGATCATTCAAAAAGCTATCGACTATTATATCTAAAGATGGAGTACGCCCTTGGTAATCGATTTTTTTGCCTTAGAATTTGAACGGAGCTGCGTCGGTAATAGTAGTAACGCACTTACCGCCTATTATAAGACCCGGATCGTAAGAGGTATATCTGGTGTTCCGCCTACCCAGACACAGACTGTAGCATTTATTGGGTTTTGTCCTCAATCCGTCCGTCCAAGCACAGAAATCCTCCACAACATTTAAAAGTAGCTGACATTGTTTTGGATTACGTGTCTGTATCGCGAGATCGTCTGCGAATGCTAGTATGGATTCTGTGTATTTATTGTTCAACTTAAACCGATAACCCCATTTCTTTTCGTTTTTAATTAATTTATCTATTAAAATATTGATCACTATGTTAAATATAATTGGAGAAATACAACAACCTTGAAATAAACCTATGTTGTAATTTAATGGTTTGGAATGATTTTCATTTGTGATTATGGAAAATTTTAATTTTGAATAATATGATGCAATCATGTCACTTACTAACGTAGGAAAGTTATACCACCTTAGCGCGAACATCATCAGTTCATGTTGTACCGACCCGAAAGCGTTCTCTAATATATACATATGTATATATATGTATATTTATTATATTATTATTATATACTAAAGTATTATTTAGTAATGCAGCTATGGTCTTAAGAATTGTCTGCGTACAAAATAAAGATAGAGAAAAACAACAAGCATTCTTGAGTCTTGAATGCGCGACTGCAAAACAAATGACTGGATACGTTCAAAAATATACTTAAGGACGCACTGTCTATTAACACTCAGCGGAAGAGACGACGAGAATACAATGCTTGAATGAACCAGGAACTATGGTGTCGGAGATTATTGTTGTGATAACGTAGAGTAAAGATATAATGAACGTCATTATGTTAATGAGACAATAAAATATATTAAATAAGTAACATAGTATTAAAATGTATATGAATTTATAGGTGACCAAAAAAATCTCCTTCATAGGTCATAGATTCCAATATCTTTTTATAATTATTAGAAATATTAAACATTATACAAATAACAAAAAATATGATCAATTTAACAACATAATAAGAAACAAAACATAGTTAACCTATTCATAGATCATTTAAGACGTTATGTACAAAATTGAAAATTCTAATCAATTGTTAATTTCGTTATGTACACAATTTTTACTGACATGGCACTTCTGGAAAAGTCAAATAAAATATAATAATACTCATAACTTTGTATAAATAAGTGATTAACCAGTACTTATATTAAGGAAGAAAACAATAGCTTATTATTATTCAGGTAAATTCAACCCTGTAATTACTACCAGTGTGTGTCATTGAACTGACGTTCCGCAGTGGTCCATTCGACCGGTCTACCAAACTTCAAATTACTTGAAGCCTAACTCATCTGTGAAGTTAAATTAACCCTTTATCGCTCCCGTCAGTATGACCCCGCAATTACTGACCGATGTACATTGTAAATGAAACAGGTACGTTCCCTATTAATTTGCCTAATTAAGGTACGCGTCAGCTTTCAATTAAAACTGTTGTGTGTACTTTTCAAATTATTTAAACGTTGTATTAATAAGTAACAGTTTATCGTTATCCTAAATAACAGGGCTGTTAAAGATTAAAATAAGAATAAATAAATTATAAATATTTTATTAAACTATGCTCATGAAATTTTAAAGTAAATTGTATAATAAGGATGGTTAATATTATTTACTTTTATGTTTAATTTACATATAAATGTATTTTTCCATATAAATGTAAACAAAAAAATATTCTGGATATGGTAGCGGAGGGATGGACAGATAGAGGACGGCTGAAGAAAAGATAGATAGATTGCGTGAAAGACGATATGAAGAAGAAAGGAGTGTGTACAGAAATGACGAGTAACAGAAGAGAATGGAAAGAAAAAACATACAACAACATGCGCCAACCCTAAAATTGGGATAAGGGTAGGAAGATGATGATGATGATGATGATGATAAAAGTATTTTATATAGTATAATATTTATATTATTAATAACATAATAACCCTTACCTCCCCCTCCCCGCCTTAAAATTATCATTAAATTATTGTTAATTATTTATATTGTTCATCAAAATAGTTGCTATGGTGAAAGGTTTTAAAGTTCAGCCGCAATTTTAATTAAAAGCCTGTGCATAAAATTTATAAGGATATTTAATCTTTTAAAGTAATTTTAATTTAAGCAGAATTTTTATGAAATACACACATGCGACGCACCTATCTCTCCCCTCCCTTAAAAACTTACCCAAAATCCTCTAATGAAAATAGAAAACGCAAAATATTTTATTTAACATTGGATATTTATAATAATTTTTTTAAAGTTAATCTAAAAAATACACTTCACACAATATTTGGTTATGTTTATATCACTATTATTAATTTATGGTAAAGGTAAGTGACCTTAACTGTAGGGATTAAATCTAGTATAACGAATCCTTTGTCGACGTCAACCTCAATCAGTGAGCACAGAACGTCAACTCAGACAAGAGGCTCGGACTAAGGCTCTGATGTCACAGTCTGAGGGGAAATCGTTTACAGTATAATATTACTATAAAGCTATTTATACAATAACAAATCGTTGCTCATTCATAAAAAATATCTTCAGTCTACTTAAACACATTTCATGTTTATTGCAGCTTAAAAATTTGTACAACCAAGTCCAAATCTTCCATTTCTCATATTAAAATATAGATATGGAATATTATTTCTTTGTTGAAATTCAACAGAGTACAAGTATGCAATATCTTATATCGATTTTCTGAAGCTAGAAAAAAATCGAATTACTAGAAATCTGGTTGAAATATTTTTTGATACTTTATATTATCTTACCCATATTCAAATATAAGGCAACATTTTTATATAATCTGATGGCAAAAATAAATAACAGTGCAAATGGTATCTTGTTCAAAATTATATTCGATTGTAAAGTATAAAAAAAAGTATTGACTTTAATTTCTACATTCATTTGCAACAGAAGTTATAATAATTCACAATATTGAAGTTACTTTAATTTACCATAAAAGTTAAAATAACTTTCCCTGCGAATCCATTCGTCAAAAATATACAGTTTTCCTAGAATACAGCATTCAAATTGGTACCGCAATTTCTTTCTACCAAATAACATAAAAGCGTTGTGTTAACAGCTTCTCTATAAATTCTGCTCTCAGCTAAATTAGCTCACGTACTGTACCGTCAGCGGATAAACACGTAAAGCATTATTGTTAATGCCAAAAATAAAATAAAATACATATTGTCTTCACTTTTATATAACATTGCTTTATTGCTTTGTCACAGTGTTTAGCCACAGGTATATTTATTTTTGAGTGGTGTTTCGTATTTTTTATCATCTAAATAACTTTTTATTTAATAATAAAAATAATTAATTAATAAATTGATGTCTGTCTGTAGGATGTATTGATTATCACTACACTTAATACTTTTACATTTGATATAACGTAAATTTTTGCCATAAGATCTTACAAATGTAAACTACATTATTTCTTTAACACCAAATAAGATATAAGCGTCTTGAAATACCCCAAGTATTTGCTGACTATACATACGCACTCAACAATAGATTTTATTGCATATCAACCTCTACGCCTTAGACAATAAGATTCACGAGTTAACGTCCCGTGGCAATGTGTCTGTCACTTCAAAGTCACCATTAGCATATTAAAAAGGCAAGAAAGCCAGTTCCAAGTACAAAAGACGCGTGAATGAAATTTTAGGTGGTAGAGCCTAGCTGTAGTTATCTGACTGCAGCTCGTATTGGGCTGGCTCGACCGGGGAAGGACCACCCTCTCACAGAAGACCGACGTGTAGTAACCAAATTCATTTGGTTATGTTCCGTCGGTGAGTGAGAGAATCCGGAAGCCCAAACCCCCCCCCCCCCCGCCAAACATGAACGCGATGCATAAAAGAAAAATACCCCAGGAGGGTACCGGCTTTGATGAAGCCGGGGACCCCCTCCCCGAGCAAAATCGGGGGAATGATCCTCGGATTTTGCTCGGGCTGCCCGTCGTATCTGGGGCGGGCAAAGTATCGCACTTAGTGTTTCCTGAGGGCAAACGACGGCAAACAGCGGCACCCCGTTCCACTCTAGATGTTGACTTTTGTAACATCCGGGGGTTTCATTCGAACCTAAACGCCGTCCACTACCACCTTGAGACGGCGCAGCCGGCCTTGTTGTTTTTGACGGAGACGCAGATATCTCAACCTAGCGACACAGCGTACCTATCATACCCCGGGTATAAACTAGAACATCATTTTATACCACACGCCGGGGTATCTGTGTTCGTAAGGGAGGATATCTGCTACCGTCGCCTTCAGATTTTTGAAGGTCGGGACCTGTCCGTGCTCTGGCTGCGCGTGGACATGGACGATCACGTCAGATTCTACGCGTGCCTCTACAGGTCCCATAGTGGTAATGCACAAACAGATCAACTGTTGGGCCACGTTCAAGCGAAGATTGACGACCTGCTATCTCAGACTCCCTCCGCCGAAGTCGTAGTCCTCGGGGACTTTAACGCGCACAATACCGAATGGTTAGGGTCACGTGCAACCGACTACGCGGGGAGATCTGTGTTTAACTTTGCTCTGGCAAATGGTCTGTCCCAGCTGGTACAGACGCACACTCGTCTACCGGATGTGGACAGCCACACGCCCTCTTTGTTGGATCTTCTGCTGACTACACATCCAGAAAAGTACCAGGTCGCTGTCGAGGCTCCTTTAGGGTCCTCTGATCACTGTCTGGTACGGAGTGTAGTGCCCATTCAACGTCCAGCTCGCACAAGACCTGCGACTCGACGCGTTTGGCACTACAAGTCAGCGGATTGGGATGGAATGCGGTCCTTTTTTGCATCCTACCCATGGGGGCCGATTTGTTTCCCTTTCAACGATCCTAGTGACTGCGCTGCGGCTGTAGCTGATGTGATACTTCAGGGCATGGAACTTTTTGTACCAAGCTCTGTGGTACCACTTGGTGGCAGATCGCGGCCTTGGTTTGATGCGTCTGTCAGGGCTGCATCAGCTGGCAAACGGCAGGCTTATCAAGCTTGGGCCAATGCGTTAGTCACTAAGGATCCGAACTCTAGAGTTCTGAAGAGGAAATACAACCGTGCCTGCAGGTTCTTCAAACGGCAAATCGCTAGAGCAAAGTTCAAGCATGTCGTCAAAATTGGGGATCAGCTGGCAAAGTACCCGCCTGGCACGCGCAAATTCTGGGCGCTTTCAAAGGCCAGTCTGGGCAACTTTAGCCAGCCGTCCCTACCGCCGTTGCACATGGGGAATGACTCTCTGGCCCACACGGCAAAAGAGAAAGCCGATCTCTTGGGCACTCTTTTCGCCTCCAACTCGACTTTGGACGACCACGGGAAGGCACCGCCTATCATCCCGCGGTGTCAGAGCTCAATGCCGGAAATAGTTTTTCGGCAAAAAACTATCAGGCAGACTCTATTTTCCTTGGACGTTCATAAATCGAGTGGGCCGGATGGCATTTCTCCACTGGTGCTACGAACGTGTGCCCCTGAGTTGACTCCAGTGCTAACGCGTCTATTTCGGTACTCCTACCTTAAAGGCGTAGTCCCGGTCTCATGGAAGTGTGCCCTTGTCCATCCGATCCCTAAAAAAGGTGATCGCTCGGACCCAGCTAACTACAGACCTATCGCCATTACCTCCCTTCTCTCCAAAATAATGGAGATCATCATAAACCGACAGGTCCTAACGTACCTCGAGGATCACCAGTTGATCAATGACCGGCAGTATGGCTTTCGCCATGGTCGATCAGCTGGTGATCTTCTGTTATACCTCACTCACCGTTGGGCAACGGTTATTGAAAGCAAGGGAGAGGGTCTGGCAGTTAGTCTGGATATGGCAAAAGCCTTCGATCGTGTATGGCACAAGGGACTTCTTTCGAAGCTACCTTCCTATGGGCTTCCCGAGAGTTTATGCAAGTGGATCACCAGCTTCCTCACTGGCCGGAGCATACAGGTCATTCACGACGGAGGTCTTTGCTCGGACCTCAAGCCCGTGAACGCTGGTGTACTCCAACTCTGTTCCTCCTACACATCAATGATATGTTGGATATTTCCAACATACATTGTTATGCGGACGACAGCACTGGGGATGCGGTATATTCCGGTCGTGCAGGTCTCTCTTGGGAAAACGTCGATGAGTGCCGAAAGAAACTTGTGTCTTCAATAGAGACTTCCCTGGGGATGATCTCTGAGTGGGGTGAACTGAACCACGTTCAGTTCAATCCCGACAAGACACAGGTTTGCGCGTTTACCACTAAAAAAACCCCATTTGTCGTATCACCGCTCTTCGAGAGCACTCCTCTTATTGCCTCGCCAAGTATCAGAATACTTGGTCTCGACATTTCGAGCGACTGTCAGTTTCGTGGTCATCTGGAGAGCAAGGCCAAGTTGGCCTCGACGAAATTGGGAGTGATCAATAGAGCGAGGCAGTATTTCAAACCTGGCCAAAGACTTGCGCTCTACAAGGCGCAGGTCCGGCCACACATGGAGTACTGTTCTCATCTCTGGTCCGGATCACCCCAATATCAGCTTCTACCATTTGACCGCGTACAACGGAGAGCCGTTCGGATTGTCGGGGACCCGGTGCTCTGCGAACGGCTGGACTCTTTGGCATTGCGTAGAGACGTGGCTGCTTTGTGCGTCTTCTACCGCATTTACAACGGGGAGTGTTCCGAAGAACTATTCGATCTGATGCCTACCGCCGAATTTCACCACCGCACAGCTCGCCATCGCCTCCTTTACCATCCATACCACCTGGATGCGTGGCGATCTTCAACTGTGCGGTTTTCAAGGACTTTCTTCCCACGTACCACTCAAATGTGGAACGAACTTCCTTCGGCGGTATTTCCAGATCGATACGACATGGGTACCTTCAAAAAAGGCATATATTCCTTTCTCCAAGGCCGGCAACGCTCTTGTGTATCCTCGGATGTTGCAAGAGTTCATGGGCGGCGGTGATCACATATTAACGGTGACCCGCACGCTCGTTTGCCCTCCTATAACATAAAAAAAAAAAAAAAAAAAAAAAAAAAATGAAATTAGATTTTAGTTGTTTAAATAAAGAATGAGGCTTTTTGTTGTACATCTAAATTTCGACGGATTATTTTCAGTACATTTTCAACATGTTCTTTAGCGAAATATGAAAAAATTGTTCTGTTTATTCTCTGCTCTTGTTTAAAACACTCAAAGTGCTACTTTTCTTAATGCGATGATAATAATAAAATATAACATAAGATATACTTTTTATGAAACCATTATCGAGGAATTTCATTTTTCTCTTAAAAAGATGCATAATATTACACTAATATTAAAGTATCTAAAAAAAACTTAAACTATTTTCATGATATTTCTAACTTCATTCATTTCAACTTCTAATCTCATAAGCTTTTTTTAACGTAACTTTGTCATATCCTGTTATTTTCATAAACGCTTTATTGAGTATCAAAACTTCAGGTATTAAGAGAACTCCTTTAAGATTACGGTTAATCATAGAACTTATGAAAATATCCCGATATTCCAAGTTATATCATCTTCATGGCATCATATCCTGAGACCTGCGTCAGGAAACGCTTATCATTTCATACCATAGATATTATGTGTCCTTCAAACAAGAACACACACACTTGCAAACTGTTTAGTTAGTATATAGAAGTGTTTTTAAAAATATTAGATACTTTATTCTTACATAATGATGTCTAAAATATAGAATGTACGCCAAAAATCTTTCAAAAATTGGCATCAACCTTATATCGTCACCTGTAAATTTAAGTTTTATGGTTATCTTGTACGCGAAGATAATTTCCGAATAAAAGGTTTATTATTTGCATTGTCCTGAATGGTTATAGTACTTTTTATTGACGAATATACATATAAGTAATTTTTTACAATTTTGTTAACTGGTTAAATATAAATCACCTTAAAGCAGTTTGTGTAATAAAATATGTTGCAAATAAAAGAGAGGAAATGCATAATGCGTTCTTATCGCTATTACGTAACTTGGTATAAAGTGTTCTTCGTCTGATTATTTGCCATATGCTGGCATTTTATAAACACATGACGTACAAGCAAGTAACAGTTTTAAAATACTTCTACGATGAACCTAACCTGAAAAATAAATATTAAATTACTGATAAGAAAATTTGTACATACTTTTTAAAAACTATTAACTTAATACAAATAAATAGAAACATTTTAAACCGCAGCTAACGATTTGAATAAGACAATAAAAACAAAAGAAAAGGTTGTAAAACTTCAGAAATAAGGTAAAAAGTAAAGATACTCCTTGTATTCCCGTGCGAAATCACTGGTTTGGCGTGTCCTTACGAAGTCTATGGCAGTAATATGTCATTATAGCTAGATGTCGCTACTTAGATAGGTCCCGATTTACAATAGCACCCAACTTAAAGTTAAAATTTAATTATAAAGCTACAAATCAATTGCAAATCGGGTAACCGATGACGTGTCTGTCTCACATATTTGCTACAACGAAATTAGTATTTCTTGTAGATATTTTAGTTTCACTCTCAGTTTTATTTCCATCGCTGTATATCACTCAGTAGAGTTGAAATTTATGTAAACAAAGCGCGAAATGTAAACGATGGTTTTACATTTAAAAGCTACTATTGTTTCATAATATTGTCACCATTTTTATAATCCTATCATTATCTTTTTAAGTAATTGATATGGATTAAACGTTATTTTTCTTAGAATCAGATTGATTGTAATAATACTTTTTAGATAAATTAAATAATGGGGTCACGTATACTAGACAATAATTTTCGTTCCGTAAAAAAAAACGTCAACACGATCAGGAAATTCTTGACATTTCTTTTAAAAATTAAAAATTTAACGATACGACCTAATTTAGAAACGATAAGAAGAGAAATCTACAAAATATTATCGAAGATTTCCAAATAAATATAAGCTATGTGAAAACACAGTAATAATGCAACGTTTGCGCAAATAATCATATTAAGCACTCGTGCAAGTTAATTTCCTTTAACAACCGAGGGTACTATTATACGATGTTTAAATAATAATTATTGTTTGGAATGTTAGTAGTTATAGTTAATGCTGAAACTCTACTGAAAATCCGTTCTGGGATACAAATAGCTGTTTCCGACTTGAAATAAATAAGTATTGTTGTCGAGTTGAAACCTGACGCCATCTAAGTTATTCACTACAAAATTTTGCATGCAAATTTTCTGCAATTGAAATATTTATGAGAATTTCTGAATTACTTGTTTATTATTGTATCTCGGGTCTATTTTTTTTCTTTTGTTTTGTTGATCAAAGTTTTTGTTACCAGTTTTAGCTGCTGCAAACAATTTTATCTTACCAACTTGACAGGTTAAATATTGCAGCAATTGCCAGTTTTGACAGATTTAATTATACGTACTTAACTAGCTGTACCCGACTCGCCTCTAAGTAATTTACTGCATTCGCCATTGTGTTATTAGTTTTCTTCTAGCATAATTACTGGCTATCAGAATTACTAGTAAATTTTTCAAAACCGATACCTTTAAATATAATTAGACAAAGTAGTAGATTTATAAGACCAAAACTACATTTCAATACAAGAGACGTAAGCTGTAGAACAAAATATAAAATAAATATTTATATTAGTTCCAACAACAATGACGTATAAAAAAACAAAATAGTACAACAAAATACATAAACAATACATACTGCATAAGAAAAATATATAATTAATAATGTTTAAATTAAATATTCAGTATTAAATAAATGCAGTCATATTTCGTGTATGCTACTTCAGTAACAATTTCACCAACTCATTAAAAATTTACCGCCAATTTTACCTGGACGGAACTCTGCAGTATTTTTATTACTTTTCGAGTCCCCAGCGTGCTACTATAATAAAATTTTAAGATTTTATATCCTAGCCAGGACATTTGGGGCATTAACGCAAAGGATTTGGCAAGAAAATAAGGCTAAACACAATGTTTCCATCTGTTTGCATGGCTTGGTCGGTTTCGTTTCTTTTATTATTCTGTGCTAATTGAGATGATGTGGTTTTAGCGATAAATTGAAAAGATTCGTCATTTATATTGACGGTATTTTAATTCTAATTCTTTCTAATTTTCCAACTGGGAAGTTGTTTTAATTATGAAGTCCGACGTATTATTTAAGTATGACTCTCACAATTGTGTGTTGCGACAACAATAGAAGCTGTTCTACAATTTTGTGGCTTGGAAAATTGATGTCATCACATACCAGTGTAATTTTGTTTTTTTTTTATTGTGAAACATAAATGTTGTATTGAATTTTTTAATTGGCCGTGCTTTTGTTTCACCTGCTTGTATTGAAACAATAGGGTTATAAATTAAAAGTAATATATTTTATAAACCTAATTTACCTAATTTACCTATTGTAAATTAAGCGTTGGTTGAATTATCATATTCTAGTGATCGAGATATCATAATGATTGTACAATATATCAAGAAATAAAAAATGTTGCCAATTCTAAATATTTGTTTATAATGGTGTAATTTTGACTAAAACGTCTTCTTTTGTTTTAAATTATATTATTGTAGTTATAGTTTTAATAAGAAATTCCTTATAATATACTTTGTCTTTGTGACAATATATATATATATATATATATATATATATATATATATATATACATTAGTAGCTCTGATTACTAGGTCTTTTAGCTAATCACAAAAGTTGAATATATATTCTGTAAAATCTGTTTATTTATATTATTTTAATTAGAACCGAAACTAATTTTCTACCTTATCATGATTTTTTTTGCGCAATAAAAAAAAGTAAAATAATATTTAACGCAAAATGTGTTTCCGTCATTCAAATGATCATAGAATAATATTCTTTATGCCCAGAACAAGATACAAATAAAAGTGATAAACAGGACGTCCCGGAAACATCGACAGTCTTTTAAAATATTAAGTGGGTTTATGAAACGGTTTCTTTTGTAATATAAACATCTAGGATATAACATTAGGAAATAGGTTATTCATACTTACAAGTTACACGACAAAATATCATAATCCGTGTGTTTTTATTGCACTAAAACAATTATGATTTGTTTTAAAAATGTTGTCGCAAAGTGATGAAACAGTTCCTGTTAATGTTAAAATATTATCAAGTTACAATCAACAATTTTTTATAATTTATATAATTTAGTAGTGTTCAAATAAATAAAATAAATTTGCACAATGAAATTGTCCCTTATATTTGTAATAAAAATTTCTAAAAACAACTTAAATACTTCTCTAGAGATTTATGGAATCCCGAAATCATTGCGGACCACGTCGCGATTGTTATTGAACATCTGGTGTGACGTTGTTCACACCGGTTCAAACTAGTTCAATGTGAGACGACGTACAAATATATTTGAAGGTTCATTCAGGTAAGTTTAAGACTGATATAATATATTTCCAATAAATGTAACCCTGAAATGTAAATATAGATGTATATTTGAATGTCCATTCTTTTTTGTTCCTGCCTTGTTAAATGTCATATTAATATTCTGGTGAGTCGAACTCACATGATTTATATCCAGAGACAGTTCATGAAGCACATTTTGCGTATCAATCGCCAATACTTGTTTTGAAGTTGTAAATTACAGCCGTATTTGGGTTGTGTTTTTAATATTCGTGCCATAAATATAATCACTCAAAGTTACTATGTTTATTTAGAGATTTCTTTAAGAAAGGGCTTTGTCATTTTCGAAGTAATTTAATTTTTATAGGATTACTTACTGTGGTTTTTTGTGAATGTAGAGGCTACAATTAAAATATGCTAATAATAATTCAATTCGGAAAAAAAAATTATATTAAAACTGTATCTCAAATCTGAAGTTAAGGAAATAGATAAGAGAGAAATATATATATTCTTTAAAGTAAAAATAAAAAATTACATTGCTAGTATTTCGTAATACAGCTATGGTCTTTAGAATTGTCTGCGTACAAGATGAACATAGAGAAAAACAACAAACATTCTTGAGTCTTGAATGCGTGACTGCAAAAGAAGTAGAAGAGTGCATACGTTCAAAAATATACTTAAGGACGCACTGTCTATTAACACTCAGCGGAAGAGACGACGAGAGTACAATGCTTGAATAAACCAGGAACTATGGTGTCGAAGATTATTATAGTGATAACGTAAAGAGATAATAAGGCTGACGGGACAATAAAGTAATTTCAATAAGTAACATAATATTAAGATGTATATAATAAATTCATAGTTCAATTAAAATATTAACATTATTGTCGTGTAATTTCAGACACATTTTAGACACACAACACTGTAACTACTACCAGCGTGTGTCATTAAACTGACGTTCCGCTGTGGTCCATTCGACCGCTCTACAAAACTTCAAATTACTTGAAGCCTAACTCTTCTGTGCAGTTAAATAAACCCTTTATCGCTCCCGTCAGTATGGTATGTTCCCTTTTAATTTGCCTAATTTAGGTACGCGTCGGATTTAAATTAAAAATGTGTGTACTTTTCAAATTACTTAATCGTTGTAGTATTAAGTAACAGTTTAACATAAACCTAAATTACAGGTCTCAGAGGTTAAAATAAAATAAAAAATAAATTATAAAATTTTATAAAACCATGGATAATGTTTTGTAGTTGTATATTTAATTTCTATATAAGTGTATTTTATATAGTATTCGTGTATAATATTTATATTATTAATAAGAATAAAATATTCTCCCTCACACCCTCGACTCAAAATCATTAAATTATTGTTAATTATGTATATTGTTCATCAAAATAGTTGCTGTGGTCAATGCTTTTAAAGTTCAGCCACAATTTAAATTAAAAGCCTGTGTATAAAATGTGTAAGGATACTTAATCTCTTAAAGTAATTTGAATTTAAGAGATTTTTTATGATAAGTACATGCGATATATCTAACTCTCCCTTCCTTTAAAATCTACCTCAAATTCACCCTTTAATGACAATAGAAAACGCATAACATTTCATAACAGTGCACTCTTAATAAAGATTTTTCTGAAAATATTAAATAATACAAATATTTGGTTATTATGTTTACAGTAAAGGTAAGTGTGCTTAACTGTAGGGATTAAATGTAGCAAAACGAATCCTTTGTCGGCGTCAACCTCAATCAGTGAGCACAGAACGTCAACACAGACAACAGGCTCGGGCTAAGGCTTTGACGTCACAGTCTGAGGGTAGATCGTTTACAGTATAATATTATTATAAAGTTATTTATGCAATAACAAATCGTTGTTCATTCCTAGTAAATATCTTCAGTCTACTAAAATACATTTCCTGTTTATTGTAGCTTAACAGTTCGTACAACAAAATCCAAATCTTCGAATTCTCATATTAAAGTATCGATATGGAATATCATTTCTTCGTTGAAATTTTCCTCAGTACAAGTATGCAATATCTTATATCGATTTTCTATAGCTAGTACAAAATTAAATTTCTAGAAATCCAGTTAAAATATATCTTTATACTTTACTTTTATTTAAGTATTATGCAAAACAGATTAATGAGTAATTTTATGTATCAATTACGCAACATTATTATAATATTTTAATAATAAAGATAAATAACAATATATTTGGTAAGTTTAACAAAATACTTTACTTTATTATAAGATAGTATTAAATTTATCTTCCTTAAATACTTAACGAAATATATTGTCTTGTATACGTGACCCCATTATTTAATTTATCTGTAAAATATTGTGGCAATCAATCTAATTCAAAGAAAATTAACTTTTAATCAATATCAATTACTTAAAGAGATAATGCCATGGACAAACTATAAAAATATCTCCCTAATGGTGACAACTGGAAACATTGTGAAACAATAGCAGCTTTTAAATATAAAACCATCGTTTACATTCCGCGCTTTGTTTACATCAACTTAACTGTTACTGACTGATATAAAGCGATGGAAAAAAAACTGAGAGTGAAACTAAAATATCTACAAGAAATACTAATTTCGTTGTAGCAAAAATGTGGGGCAGACACGCCATCGGTTACACGGTTTGCAATTAATTTGTAGCTTTATAATCAAGGATATGAAGATCAAGTTAGAATAAACACTCTTCAAGTTGGGTGCTATTGTAAATCATAGCCTATCTAAGTAGCGACAACTAGTTGTTATAATGGCAAATGACTGCCACAGACTCGGTAAGGACGCGCGAAACCAGTGATTTCACGCGGGAATACAAGGAGTATCTTTACGAGTACTTTTTACCTTATTTCTGAAGATTTACAGACTTCCTTTTATTTTTATTATTTTATACAAATCATTAGCTGCGTTTTGCAATGTTTCTACCTATTTGCATTTATTTTAATAATTTAATAAAAATATTTACAAAATATTTCATTTTTTTTTTCATTTTCCAGGTTAGGTACATCTTAAAAAATATTTATCTCTAGTTGAGGTTATTTTTATACAAGTATTATAAAAGTGCTACATGCTTGTATGTCATGTGTTTATAAAATTCCAGTATATGACAATTAATCAGACGAAGAAGACTTTACACCAAATTACATAACAGCAATAAGAACGCATTATGCATTTCCTCTCTTTTATTTGCGACATATTTTATTACACAAACTGCTTTAAGGTGATTTATTTTTAACCATCGAGAAACCATTGCTATGAAATTGTATAAAATTACTTATACATATGTATATTTGCCAATAAAAAGTAGTAAAACCAGGACAAGGCAAATAATTTACGTATTACATATTTGGAAATTGTATTAGCGTATTAGATAATCAAATAACACACAAGGAGACAAACCTTGCAAAGTAATGTAATTTTGATAATTAGTGAAACGGACATATATATTTAAAGGTCTTTAGTTCTAGTTCTAGCGTTCATTCTATATTTTTGTAATCATTATGTAAGTATAAGATATCGAAAATGTTTAAAAATAATTTCAAATATTAACAAATATTAATAGTGTGCAAGTGTTTGTGTTCTTGTATAAGGGACACATATTATCTATGATATGAAATGATAAGCGTTTCCTGTTAGAGGTTTCTGCTTATGCTTCCATAAAGAAGAAATAACTTTGAATATCTCTATATTTTCAAAAGTTCTGTGTTTAACCGTAATCGAGTTAGGAACTCTTAAAGGAGTTGTCTTAATACCTGAAGTTCTGATACTCAATAAAGCGTTTATGAAAATAACAGGATATGACAAAGTAACGTTTAAAAAAGCTTATGAGATGAGAAGTTAGAATGAATGAAGTTAGAAATATCATGAAAATAGTTTGAGTTTTTTTAGATACTTTAATATTATTGTAATGTTATGCATCTGTTTAAGAGAAAAATGAAATTCCTTGATAATTGTTTCATAAAAAGGAATGGTTCCTGTACATATTTTATTATTATCATCGCATTATGAGAAGAAGCGCTTTGAGTGTTTTAAACAAGAGCAGAGAATAAACTGAACAAATTTTTCATATTTCGTTAAAGAACATGTTGAAAATGTACTGAAAATAATCCGTCGAAATTTAGATGTACAACAAAAAGCCTCATTCTTTATTTAAACAACTGAAATCTAATTTCATGGATGAAATTAGATTTCAGTTGTCGTCGTTCGTCGTTTGTACTTGGGACTGGCTTTCTTGCCTTCTAATATGCTAATGGTGACTTTGAAGTGACAGACACATGGCCACGGGACGTTAACTCGTGAATCTTATTATCTAGGGCGTAGAGGCTGAAATGCAATAAAATCTATTGTTGACTGCGTGTGTATAGTCAGCAAATATATTAGGTATATCTAGACCCTTATATTTTATTTATTGTTAAAAAATTTATTTTGTTTCCATTTTATTAAAATTTTGTGGCGAAATTTTAAATTATATCAAATGCTCAGTAAAAGGTTTAAGTGTGTGTGTGTCTGATAAATAAAAGATCATACTAACATACATAAATCTTTTGAATTTTTAATTAAATGTAATTAATATGACAAATATGAAACACCACTCAAAATAAATATCCCTGTGGCTAAACACTGTGACAAAGCAATAAAGCAGTGTCATATAAAAGTGAAGACAATATGTTTTTTATTTTATTTTGGGCATTAACAATAATGCTTTACGTGTTTATCCGCTGACGGTACAGTACGTGAGCTAATTTAGCTGAGAGCAGAATTTATAGGGAAGCTGTTATCACAACGCTTTTATGTTATTTGGTAGAAAGAAATGCGGTACCAATTTGAATGCTGCATTTTAGAAAAACTGTATATTTTTAAAGAATGGCTTCTCGGGGAAAATATTTCGACTTTTAAGGTAAATTCAAGTAACTTCATTATTATGAATTATTGTAAAGTTTTTTAAATAAAAAATGTATGTAAATAAATGAAAACTTTTTATTTTTTTTAATACTATCTTATAATATAGTAAAATATTTTGTAAAACTTTCCATTTATATTGTTATTTATGTTTGTTATTAAAATATTATAATAATGTTGCATAATTGATTCATAAAATTACTAATTAATCTGTTTTACATAATACTTAAATAAAAGTAAGACAATGTAAAGTATAAAGATATATTTTAACTGGATGTTTAAAAATCCAATTCTGTACTAGCCACAGAAAATTGATATAAACTATTTCTTATTATACTTACTGAATAGAATTTTAACAAAGAAATAATATTCCATATCGATAAATTAATATGATAATTCGAAGATTTGGATTTGGTTGTACGAATTGCTTAGTTACAATAAATATAAAATGGGTTTTAGTAAACTGAAGATATTTTCTACTAATGAGCTACGATTTGTTATTGTATAAATAGCTTTATAGTAATATTATACTGTAAACGATCTCCCCTCAGACTGTGACATCAGAGCCTTAGTTCGAGCCTGTTGTCTGTGTTGACGTTCTGTGCTCACTGATTGAGGTTGACGCCGACAAAGGATTCGTTATGCTAGATTTAATCCCTACAGTTAAGCTCACTTACCTTTCAAATAAAGTGATAATAGTAATATAAACATAGTAACTAAATATTTGTATTATTTAAGACTTACTATAAAAAATCAAAAATAAAAATACACTATTATGAAATATTATGCGCTTTATACTTTCTTTGAAGGGTGGATTTTGGGTATGTTTTAACGGAGAGGTAGATGCGTCGCATGTGTGCAATTTAATTATTATTGTTGCTCAACTTTAACGACACTGACCACAGCAACCATTTTGATGAACAATATAGCATTACATTTAATTAACAATAATTTAACATGATGATTTTAGGGCGGGGTTAGGGAAATTTTATTATGTTAGTAATGCTATAAATATTATTATCAAATAATATATAAAAATACATTTATATAGAAATTAAATATACTAATAAAAATATTAGCCATCATTGCTTTATATTTAAAAGTTTAATGAGAATAATTTTATGAAAAAAATACAATTTATTAATTTTTTATACTTTAACCTTTTACAGCCCTATAATTTAGGTTTATGTTAAACTGTTACTTATTAAGTAATTTGAAAAGTACACACATATTTTAATTGAAAACTGACGGGTACCTAAATTAGGCAAATTAAAAGGGAACGTAACGTACCTGTTTCATTTACAATGTACATCGGTCAGTAATTGCGGGGTCATACTAACGGGAACGATAGAGGGTTAATTTAACTTCACAGAAGAGTTAGGCTTCAAGTAATTTGAAATTTAGTAGAGCGGTCGAATGGACCATTGCGGAACGTCAGTTTAATGACACACACTGGTAGTAATTACAGGGTTGAATTTATCTGAATTATAATAGCTTTTATTTTCTTTCTTATACTAAAAACTGGTATTACTAATTTATATAAATTTATGAGTATTATTATTTTTTATTTGTCATCACCCAAAATGCCATTTTTTTTTTTATTTTTATTTTAATACTATGTTACTTATTTAACTTATTTTATTGTCTCATTAACATCATTATCTCTTTACTCTACGTTATCACTACAATAATCTCCGATACCATAGTTCCTGGTTCGTTCAAGCATTGTATTCTCGTCGTCTCGTCTGCTGAGTGTTAATAGACAGTGCGTCCTTAAGTATATTTTTGAACGTATGCAGTCACTTGTTTCGCAGTCGCGCATTCAAGACTCAAGAATGCTTGTTGTTTATTTCTATCTTCATCTTGTACGCAGACAATTACAAATACCATAGTTGCATTACTAAATGCTAGGGATGTAAGTTTTTATTTCTTCTTTAAACTTTATCTCTCTTTCTTTCGTTTCTTTTTCGCCTTATAACTGCTTTGCAAATGAGTATGCGATGTAGATATTTTGTTTTAACGACTTAATACACAGATGAAACATTCACAAATAGCCAAAAAGGGCGAGGAAGAATAAATTAAAAGAATTCATAAACATCAGAAAGTTTAAGTCACAGATATGAATTGTGTCGGAACTATTTATCTTTATATATTTAAATTATTTTATGTGTCTTCACAGTTGCATGACAATAAGTATAATTACTATTTTGTATGGTTTTCACAATATGTGTACATACAAAGTTATCCTTTTTTGTCCTGAATTTAAATAGATTTTTATGTGACAGTTACTTCGTATTTCGGTTACGGAATCGAATGTAGACCAGTTAATACGATTTCCAATCAAAAAATATTTACAGATGTAACAAAGTTTTATATACGTACAAATTTTAATTGTGTGACTATTATATGTATAGTAAACTGATATTTTTAATAATATATGTTTTACTTTTCACCTTAAACTTCAGATTTGAGACATAGTTTTAATAATAAATATTTTTCCAAAGTGGTTTATTTTTAGCTTCGTTGTATTGTAGGCGATTCTTTATATGTAAACATTTAACAATATGCAACAATAGGCAAGCCTATTAAATGTATTAATTTTCTTAAATAAATCTTTAAATAAATATAGTAACTTTGAGTAACGTCCATGAAACGAATATTAAGAACACAACACATATACGGCAATAATGTATAACTTTAAAACAAGTATTGGCGATTGATACTCAAACTGTGCTTCATGAACTGTGTCCGGATGTAAATCATGTGAGTTCGAATCGCATGACACATGACAATATCTATGTTTCAACTTCATTGATCGTTCACTTAAAATCACTATAATTTGTACATAAATAAGTAAACATTGTTTTGTTAAAATAAATAAAATGTTTGTAATTCTTATTTTATAATGAGTATAGAAGTATGTACCGGAATATTAACATGACATTTAATAAGGAATTAAGATCAAATCTATATCTATATATATATTTCAGAGTTACATTTATTGGAAATATAAATATATATAAAAGTCTTAAAGTTACCTGAATCTACCTACAAGTATATTTGTTTCTTTCTACGTCATCTCACATTGAACTTGTTTGAACCGGTGTGAACCGGTGTGAACCGCAATGATTTCGGGACTTCATAAATCTTTACAGAAGTATTCGAGTTATGTGTTAGAAATTTTATACATTTTTTTATTATAAACACAAGGGAGAATTGCATTGCACATTTTTAGAATATCAATTAGAACACTAGTAAACTATATTTTAAAAAATATTGTAAAGAAAATTTTTAAAATAACTTTGAAAATATAATTTATTGTACATAACATTTTAACAATAACAGAAACTGTTTCAGAATTTTTTATAAATCATAATTATTGTTTGTCGCAATAAAAATACACCAAATATGATATTTATAATGTAACTTATAAGTATGAATAATATTTTTCCCAATTTTATGTCTTAGTTGTTTATCTTAGAAAAGAAACACGACGTCCTTTTTATCACTTTTTATTTGTATCTTGTTCTTGGCAAAAAAAACATTATTCTATGATCATTTTTAAGCGCGGCAACGTATTTTATGTAGAATATTAGTAATGTATAAAAATTGTATAAACTAATTTATCTTATAAAATATAAAGTATTTTTTAAGATTTTCCGCTTCTAGATTTCTTATTACAAAAATGAAATTTTTGTAATAATACAATAATACAATACAACTATATTTATTTTGGTTTTATTTACAATAATCTAAAGATACCGATTTTAAAGCGTATATATTATATTTTTGTGTATTAAAATATAATATACATATTTGTATACATATGTAGTTTTTTTTGTTACAACGACAAAGTATATTATAAGGAATTCCTTATTATAATAAACTGTCTAATATGAATTAGTAAATAAATTAAGTAATACTACAACTACAATTATATAATTTAAAACGAACGAACATCTCCCAGCCGTAGGTAATTACACCATAATAAACAAATATTTAAAATTAGTAACAATTTTTATTTCTCAATTTTCGTATAATCATAATTATTGTATATACGATATTTCAACCACCGTTTGAGCTATTGTAAATTGTTTCATTTTATGTAAAACATTTTAATTAAACGTTCGTACAATGAAAATTATATTACTTTTACCTATAACCGTATTGTTTTAATACAAGTAGGTGAAACAAAAGTACGGCCAATTAAAATTTTGCAATACGACATTTTGTTTTACAATAAAAAAACAATTCAAAATTACACTGGTATGTGATGACACTAATTTCCCAAGCCCCAAAAGGGTATAACATCTTCTATTGTTGTCGCAAAACACAACAATTGTGAGAGTCATACTTAAGTAATACGTTGGACTTCATAATTGAAACTACTTCCCAGTCGGGAAGTTAGAAATATTCCGCACAAAAATATATTTTCAATTTAACGCTGAAACTACATCATCTCTATTAGCACAGAATAATAAAAGAAACGAAACCAACACCCAGGCGGATGGAAAAATTGTGTTTAGCCTTATTTTCTTGCCAAATTTCCTGCGTTAATGCCTCAAATGTCCTGGCTAGGATATAAAAGCTTAAAATTTTATTATAGTAGCACGCTGGGGACGCCAAAATAATAAAAATACTGCAGAGTTCCGTCCAGGTAAAATTGGCGATAAATTTTTAATGAGTTGGTGAAATCGTTACAAAAGTAGCATACACAAAATGTAATTGCATTTATTTAGCAATGAATATTTAATTTACACATTATTAATGATATATTTCTTTACGTAGTATGTATTGTTTATGTATTCTGTTTTTATTTGACATTAATGTTGGAAGTAATTTACATATTTAAAAATAATTTGTTCTACAGTTTACGTCTTTTGTATTCAAATGTAGTTTTGGTCTTCTAATTCAAAACTAAACATCGACTGCTCTAGTCTAGTATTATTTAAAAATTTCTGTTTTGACAAATTTTGCTAGTACCTCTGTTAGCCAGTAATAGTGCTAGAAGTGAACCAATAACAAAATGACGGATGCAGTAAATTACTTAGAGGCAAGTCGGGTACAGCTAGTTAAGTACTTATAATTAAATCTGTCAAAACCGGCAATAGCTGCAATAATTAACCCGTCAAGTTGGTAAGATAATATTGTTTACAACAGCTAATACAGATAACAAAAACTTAGATCAACAAAACAAAAGAAGAAAATAGACCTGAAATATATATAAACAAGTAATCCCGAAAATCTCTTAAGTAATTCTATTTCAGCATTAAATTTGCAAGCAAAATTTGGTAGTGAATAATTTGAATGGCGTCAGGTTTCAACTCTACAACAATACCTATTTATTTGAAGTCGGAAACAACTGTTTGCATCCCAGAACGGATATTCAGTAGAGTTTCAGCACTAACTATAAGTACTGACATTCCAACCGATAATTATTATTTAAAGATCGCATAATAGTACCCTCGGGTGTTAAAGGAAATTAACTTGCACGAGTGCTTAATATGATTATTTGCGCAAACGTTGCATTATTACAGTGTTTTCACATAGCCTATATTTATTTGGAAAACTTCGATATGTTTTGTAGATTTCTCTTCTTATCGTTTCTAAAATAAGTCGTATCGTTACACTTTTAATTTTTAAAAGATATAGAATTTCCCGATCGTGTTAATAATTTTTTTCTTATTTAAATTAATTAATGACCCCATTATTTAATTTATTTGTAAAGTATTGTGGCAATCAATCTGATTCTAACAAAATTAAGTTTTAATCCATATCAATTACTTAAAGAGATAATGCTGTGGACAGGTCTATAAAAATACCTCCCTAATGGTGACAACAAGAAGTATTATGAAACAATAGTCGCTTTTAAATGTAAAACCATCATTACATTACGCGCTTTGTTTACACCAACTTAACCTCTACTGAGTGATATACAGCGATGGAAATAAAACTGAGAGTGAAACTAAAATATCTACAAGAAATACTAATTTCCTTGTAGCAACAATGTGGGGCAGACACGCCATCAGTTACACAGTTTGCAATTGATTTGTAGCTTTATAATATAGAATATAAAGATCAAGTTAGAATGAAAGCTCTTCAAGTATGATGCTATTGTAAAATCGGAGCCTATCTAAGTAGCGACATCTAGTTGTTATAATGACAAATGACTGCCACAGACTTGGTAAGGACGCGCGAAACCAGTGATTTCACGCGGGAATACAAGGGGTATCTTTACTTTTTACCTTATTTCTGAAGATTTACGACCTTTCTTTTATTTTTTTATATTGTTCATATCGTTAGCTGCGTTTTGCTATGTTTCTACTTATTTACATATAGTTAAAAGTTTTTAAAAAGTATTTAAAAAATATTTCTTATCAATAATAATTTATTATTCATATTTTAGGTTCGGTATATCTTTAAAAATATTTATTCTTTAGTTCAGGTTATTTTCATACTCGTAGAAGTATTTTAATAATGCTACATGTTTGTATGTCACGTGTTTATAAATTGCCGGCATATGGCAAGTAATCAGACGAAGAACACTTTATACCAAGTTACATTATAGCGATAAGGACACATAATGCATTTCCTCTTTTCTATTTGCGACATATTTTATTACACAAATTGTTTTAAATTTTTATTTGACCATCGAGAAACCATTGTTTTCAAATTTTACAAAAAAAACTTATATGTATATTCGTCAATAAAAGTACTAAAATCATTCATAGACCGGCAAATAATAAATCTTTTATTCTGAAATTTTCTTAGTGTATGAGATAACAAAAAAAACCCCAATATACAGGTGACGATGTAGGGTTGACGCTAACTGAATTAAATCCTTTACATAACATAAGTGTTCTAGTACATAGTGGCATATTATCGATGTTCAAATACTCGTAGTGAATATATTTTGGGACAGAGTTTAGTAGATATCTCATTTACGTGTAGAATTAGTTGAGGGAGACAAATCCTGCAAAGTAATGTAATTTTGATAATTAGTGAAACGGAGATATAATTTTATAGGTTTTAAGTTCGGGTTCTGACGTTCGTTAATATATATTTGTAATCTTTATGTTAGTATAAAATATCGAATATGTTTAAAAACAATTTCAAATATTAACTTAATAGTGTGCAAGTGTGTGTGTTCTTGTTATCTATGGTATTACACATATTATCTATGGTATGAAATGATTTCGTAAAAGCGATTTCTGTTACAGTTTTTGGCTTATGCTTCCACGAAGATGAAATAACTTGTAATGTCAGGATATCTTCAAAAGTTCTGTGATTAACCGTAATCGAGTTAGGAACTCTTAAAGTAGTTCTCTTAATACCTGAAGTTCTGACACTCAATAAAGCGTTTATAAAAATATCGGAATATGTCAAATGTAGGTGAAAAAAGCTTAAGAGATTAGAAGTTAGAAAAAGTATCAGTTTTCTTCTTGATACTTTAATATTATTATAGTATTATGCATAAGTTTCAGAGAAAAATGAAATTCCTTGAAAATGATTCGAAAAAGGGAATAGTTCCCATATATTTTTTGTTGTATTTTATCATTATCATTGAATTAAGAGAAGTAACGCTTTGAGTGTTTTAAACAAGAGCAGAGAATAAACAGAACACATTTTTCATATTTCGTTAAAGAACATGTTGGAAATGTACTGAAAATAATCCGTCGAAATTTAGATGTACAACAAAAAGCCTCTTTCTTTATTTAAACAACTGAAATCTAATTTCATCCATGCGTCGTTTGAACTTGGGACTGGCTTTCTTGCCTTTTTAATATGCTAATGGTGAATTTGAAGTGACAGATACAATGCCACGGGACGTTGACTCGTGTATCTTATTGTTTAAGGCGTAAAGGCTGAAATGCAATAAATTCTATTGTTGGATGCTTATGTATAGTCAGCAAATACGTCAGGTATTTCAAGACACTTATATTTTATTTAGTGTTAAAAAATTGAGAAAGAAGTAATTAAGAGAACAAAAATACGAAACACCGTTCGAAATAAATTTATCTGTGACAAAACATTGCTACAAAGCATAAGTGTCATATAAAAGTAAACACAATATGTTTTTTTTTATTTTGGGCATTAACAATAATGCTTTACGTGTTTATCCGCTGACGGTACAGTACGTGAGCTAATTTAGCTAAGAGCTGAATTGATAGGGAAGCTGTTATCACAACGCTTTTATGTTATTTGGTGGAAAGAAATGCGGTACCAATTTGAATGCTGCATTTTAGGAAAACTATATTTTTGACGAATTCTCGAGGAAAATTATTTCAATTTTTAAGTTACTTCATTATTATGATTGATTATATCATTTATACAAAATGGGATATAAAATTGAAAAAAAATATATATGTTTTTTTATACTAATTTACAATGAATTAAAGTATGTTGTAAAATTCTCCATTTATATTTTTATTTAATTTTTTATTAAAATATTATAATAATGTTGCATAATTAATGCTTAAAATTATTCATTAATATATTATGCATAACACAAGATAATATAAGGTATATAGAAATATTTCAACTATATTTCTATAAATTCCATTTTGTCCCAGCTACAGAAAATCGATATAAGATATTGCATACTTGTAGTGATAATTTAATATGAGAATCCAAAGATTTGGATTTAGTTGTTCGAATTTTTAAGCTACAATAAACATGAAATGTCTGTTACAAATAATGAGCAACGATTTTTTATTATATGATAAAAAATCGTAATCGTAAAAAAATAGTAATATTATACTGTAAGCGATCTCCCTTCAGACTGTGACATCAGAGCTTTAGCCTTTCTGAGTCTGTGTTGACGTTCTGTGCTCACTGATTGCGGTTGACCGATAAAGGATTCGTTATACTAGATTTATTCCCTACAGTTAAGCTCACTTACCTTTACCATTAAGTGATTATAGTAATATAAATATTTGTATTATTTAAGACTTACTTTACAAATCTAAAATAAAAATACACTATTATGAAATTATTTGCGTTTTCAATTTTTTTTTTTGAGGGTGGAATTTGGGTAGGTTTTAACGGAGAGGAAGATGCATCGCATGAATCTGTAATAAAAAGTTACTTTAATTCAAATTACTTTAAGCGACTAAATATTCTTATACATTTTAATTAAAATTGCAGCTCAACTTTAAAAGCATTCAACACAATAACTATTTTGATGAACAATATAGAAAATTAAGAAAAAAATAATTATCATTGTAAGGCGGGGGGAGGGAGGGTGTAATATTAAGTTATATATAATATAAATATTATTATCGAATACTATATAAAATACATTTATATAGATTTTAATTATACGAATAAAAATTATTAACCATCGCTACTTTATATTTTAAGGTTTAATAAGAATAATAAAAAATATATATATATAATTTATTTACTCTTACTTTAGCCATTTACAGCCCTATAATTTAGGGTTATTTTAAACTGTTACTTATTAATACAACGATTAAATAATTTGAAAAGTACACACAATATTTTTAATTGAAAGCCGCCGCGCACCTAAATTAGGCAAATTAAAGGGGAACGTACTTGTTTCATTTACAATGAACATCGGTTAGTAATTTCACTTTCCTAGACACTTTTTCAAAAACATCACCTGTGCACCCTATCATTATTTCCGTGAATTTGCTTAAGCCATCCCTAAACTCTACGTCCTACTCTTTGCCAGGGTATGTCTTGATTAGAAATGACCGCGTTGGTAAGGGTTGTGGTGGTGTTGCTGTGTATTTGCGTAGTGACATCTCTCATACTATTGTTGCTTTATCGCCGAATCCCTATACTGCAACATGCGAGTACAGTTTTCTTGAAGTCGTCTTAGGGGGAGTCAAAGTCATTCTTGGAGTCCTATCAATATAGGACAATTCCTTCATCCACTAATTATTTCTCTAGTCTTGATAGAGTTCTAGAAGATTGTTGCTCAGAGTACACACACGATATCATTATGGGTGATTTTAATACAGACATTTGCAGAAATTCATCAAAAACAGTCAATCTTCTCAAATTATTTAATTCACTCAATCTGTCCCTTATTTCCTCAAACCATACACATCATAATATTGACAATAATGATACATGTCTTGATATAATCTTTACTTCCTCTATCAACCATGTCTTGACTCACGGTCAGCTACTAGCTTCCAGGTTCTCTAGACATGATTTAATCTATCTGACTTACAAAATTAAATCTCCAAAGTTAAAACTGGTAATAGTTTAGTTGCGTAATTTTGCAAAGATTGACCTTCCTTCGTTATAAGCAGATGCTGAAAGCATTAACTTTTCCGCCGTGACAGCTGCATTGTCAGCAGATTACAAAGACTCTGTTTTAAATAATATTATCTTGAAGTTATTTAATAAGCATGCACCACTTAAACCGGTGAAACTAAAACGCTCGCCAGCTGTGGATCACTCAGGGTGTCAAAATGGCAATGACTCGTCGTGATAAACTCTTTCATCGTTTTAAGCGTGACAGATGTGATGAGAACTGGAACCTATATAAAGGAGCTCACAACAAATGGTAAGATCAGCAAAGAGTCGCTATTTCTTAGATAGTATTTCTAATTCTGCCTCTGCTGAAATATGGAAGTTTTTGCACTCTCTAGGGATTGGTAATACTTCTTCTAAAATTACTATTGACTCCTTCTCTCTTGATGAGTTGAATAAGCACTTCTTCTGCTTTTCTTCTACTTCTTCTCTTTGTCCCCTTAATTAAGTTTAAAACTATTTCGGAATTGCTTCCATACCTTAGTCTGCTACTCACCTTTTTTTATTTTTATCAGTGTCTGTGGATAATGTTACTAAAACCATATCTTCTCTTAAGCCAAAAGCAGGGTTCGATGATGTGAGCAGAGCAATGATTTTTCCCATTCTTGGCTCTCTGGCACCTACTATTACTGATATCGTAATTTTTTTATTACTAACAGGTTGTTTCCTTCTATTTGGCGTGAGGCCTACAGTACTACTCTCCCAAAAAATTCTAATCCTGCCCAATTATATCATTTTAGCCTATTTCAATTCTGCCATTTATGTCTAAAGTTCTTGAATGTGTAGTTCATAGACAGTTAGCCTCTTTCTTTTATTCCAATAAACTTCTTTCCCCTTTTCAGTCAGGATTCAAACCAGGTCATAGTACTACCATGGCCCTTCTTAAAGTTTCAGAAAATATTAGACATGGCATGGAGAAGAGACTGGTCACCATCTTAGTCTTTTTTGATTTTTCTTATTCCTTCAATATGGTAGACCATAACATTCTCCTTACCGCTCTCCATTAGAACAAAGTCTCATCCAGAGTAATCGATTGGTTTTCCAGTTATTTCCGTGGACGTCAGTAAGCTGCCAAAGCTAACCATGTGGTTTCCAATTGGTGTGAATTAAAATCTGGTGTCCCACAAAGTGGCATTCTGTCTGCATTACTTTTTTCTATCTACATCAATCTTATTACCTCTTCTCTTGATTGTTCTTATCACTTGTATGCAGATGACTTGCAAATTTATACACAGGTTGCTATCTCAGACATAGATGTTGGTTTGAAAAAGATAAATAACAACCTGTGCAGAATACATTCTTGGTCGGAAAAATTTGGGATTTGCGTCAATTTGTCCAAATGTCACTGCATAATCTTAGGTAGCTCACGTCAATTATGTAAAATAGATCTAGATTCTGTTCTTCCAGTCATGCTTGGTACTTTGACCACACCGTTCTCACCAACGGTAAAGAACCTCGGTATCCATATAGGCTCAACATTTTCCTGGTCCACAATAGTTAACGAAATAAGTCGGTCGGTCTTTGCAGTTTTGCATTCCCTGTACTGTTTTAAAAAATTTTACCTACCACTACAAAAAAAAATATCTCAATACGTTTCATTTTCTGTCTACGCAAATTTGCCCATATCTCCTGTTATCGTCGCCAACTGAA
The DNA here is from genome assembly GCA_918358695.1 of Melinaea menophilus ssp. n. AW-2005. Lineage (NCBI taxonomy): Eukaryota > Metazoa > Arthropoda > Insecta > Lepidoptera > Nymphalidae > Melinaea > Melinaea menophilus. The sequence goes on from OU911043.1 coordinate 9,974,483, forward strand.
ATATCTCCCTATTCGTGAACGTAGACTGTCTCATATGCTTAATTCACTTTTCTCTATATTATTCAAACATCTCTTTCTAATTACTTAATAAGCGATTTTCATTATCTCAGTGGTTCACACGAGAGGTGCCTACGTTCTCCTATTTCTCTCCGTTTAACTTTTCCTATTCACCGCTCTGGTTTTATATCCCATTCTTTCACATTTTAATGTATTACACTTTGGAATTCTCTACCCCCTAGATGTCAAGAAATCTCGCACAAAGCTTATGTTTAAAAGTCTACAGACACTTTAGTGAGAAGCTTTTATATTAGAATTTGATATTAATATTTTTATTTTATTTATTTCTTATTAATAGTGTTTTCGTTTGTGATATCTGTATTTATTTTTGTATCTCTCAATAATTTTTATGTATTTATAATATGTATATAGCCTTTTCTTAAAATTTATTTAATAATAATTAATACTCTAGAAAATATTACTTTATTGTACAGACTTTTAAGTTCCCTGCACATTCCTAAGGTTAGAGAATATTAGAGAATGCCGTATAGTATAAGGTGCGCCCATTGTATTTTTTTTTAACAATAAAGAATAAATAAATAAATAATTGCGGGGCATACTGACGGGAGCGATAAAGGGTTAATTTAAATTCACAGTAGAGTTAGGCTTCAAGTAATTTGAAGTTTGGTAGAGCGGTCGAATGGACCACTGCGGAACGTCAGTTTAATGACATACGCAGGTTGTAGTTACAGGTTTGAATTAATTATGGTTAATCACGAATTGATATAAAATTATGAGTATTATTATATTTCAGTTGTCTTCACCGAAAATACCATATCAACCCTATTGTTTCTTTATTCTACGGTATCACAACAATAAACTCTGATACTATAGTTCCTGGTTCGTTCAAGCATTGCATTTTCGTTTCCTCTTCCGCTGAGTTAATAGACAGTGCGTCCTTAAGTATATTTTTGAAAGTATCCAGTCATTTGTTTTGCAGTCGCGCATTCAAGACTCAAGAATGCTTCTTATTTTTTACTATCTTCATCTTGTACGCAGACAAGTACAAAGACCATAGCCGCATTACTAAATACAAGCGATGTAATTTTTATTTCTACTTTAAAGAATATATATATTTCTCTCATTCTTTCTTTTTCCTTCGCAGTATTGATGTGCAAATGAGTATGCGATATTAATGTTTTATTTTTAAAGGACAAAATACACACATGAAGTATTACTAAAGAGCCAAAAAGGGCGAAGAAGAATAATTTTTAATTTAAGTTTATTCGAATTCATAAACATCAGAAAGTTTAAGTCTCTGTTATGAATTGTGTCGGAACAATTTGTCTTTGTTTTTATAAAATAATTTGATGTTACTTCACAGTTTCATAATAATGAGCATTATGGCGATTTCTTTATGGTTTTCAGATGAGCTACCCTGTTTGGTCATGAATTTGAATTGATTTTTGTGTAACAGTTACTTCGTATCTCAATTACAGAATCTTATGTTGTCCAGTTAATTCGATTTCGAATCAAAAAAATTATAGAGATATAACGAGATTTTATATACATACAAAATATAATTGTTTGAATGTTATATAGCAAACGGATATTTTTGATAATATATGTTTTACTTTTCGCCTTTAACTTCAGATTTGAGAGGCAGTTATTAATGTAAATATTTTTCAAAATGGTTTATTGTGAGCTTCTTTTTATTGTAAGCTATACCAGGCCTTCTTAAACTGTGGGTCGCGACACCCAGGGGGGTCGCGAGACTACTGAAAGGGGCGTCGCAAAGATCTGATACTATGATCATTATATGGAGAAGGGGGTCGTTTAAAATTTCCTAAGCTTGAAGGGGGTCGCTATATAAAAAAGTTTAGGAAGCCCTGAGCTATACAATAAACAATGAATCACAATAGGCAAACCTAATAAAGGTTTCTGTTTTGACAAACTTACTAATAATTCTTGTCGCGAATAATTGTAATATAAATATTTACATTATACTTTGTTCTAAAGCTTACCTCTCTTATATTGAAATGTAGTTTTGGTCTTATAATTCTACTAATTTGTCTAATTATGTTTAAAGGTCTTTGTTTTGACAAATTTACTAGTAATTCTGGTAGCCAGTTATTGTGCTAGAAGAAAACTAATAACAAAATAGTGGATGCAGTAAATTACTTAGAGACGAGTCGGGTACAGCTAATTAACTACTAATAATTAAATCTGTCAAAACCGGAAATGGCTGCAATAATTAACCCGCCAAGTTGGTAAGATAATATTGTTTGCAGCAGTTAATACTCATAACAAATAACATAAATCAACAATCCAAAAGAAGAAAATAGACCCGAGATATGACAATAAACAAGTAATTCCGAAAATAACATCAATAATTCAATTGCAGAAAATTTGCAAGCTAAATTTTGTAGTGAATAACCTGAATGGCGTCAGGTTTCAACTCTACAACAATACCTATTTATTTCAAGTCGGAAACAACTATTAGCATGCCAGAACGGATATTCAGTAGAGTTTCAGCACTAACTATAAGTACTAACCAACCGATTATTATTATTTAAAGATCGTATAATAGTACCCTCGGGTGTTAAAGGAAATTAACTTGCACGAGTGCTTAATATGATTATTTGCGCAAACGTTGCATTATTACTGTGTTTTTACATAGCTTATATTTATTTGGAAAACTTGGATATGTTTTGTAGATTTCTTTTCTTATCTAAATTAAGTAGTATCGTTACACATTTCATTTTTAAAAGAAATGTTTATAATTTCCTGATAGTGTTGATGAAATTTTGTTATTTAAATTCTTAACAAAATCTATTGTCTTTTATACGTGACCCCGTTACTTAAATATCTATAAAGTATGGTGGCAATCAATCTGATTCTAAGAAAATTAACTTTTAATCCATATGAATTACTTAGAGAGATAATGCTGTGGACAGGACTATAAAAATACCTCTCTAATGATGACAACAGGAAATATTATGAAACAATAGTCGCTTTTAAATGTAAAACCATCGTTTACATTTCGCGCTTTGTTTACACTAATTTAACCTCTACTGAGTGATATACAGCGATGGAAATAAAACTGAGAGTGAAACTAAAATATCTACAAGAAATACTAATTTCCTTGTAGCAAAAATGTGGGGCAGATACGCCATCGGTTACACGGTTTGCAATTGATTTGTAGCTTTATAATCAAGAACATAAAGATCAAATTAGAATGAAAACTCTTCCTTCAAGTTAGGTGCTATTGTAATCGGGGCCTATCTATGTAGCGACATCTAGTTGTTATAATGACAAATGACTGCCACAGGCTTGGTAAGGACGCGTGAAACCAGTGATTTCACGCGGGAATACAATGAGTATCTTTACTTTTTACCTTATTTCTGAAGATTTACAGCTTTCCTTTATTTTTATTATCTTATTTAAACCGCAGTTTAAAATGTTTCTACTTATTTGCATTTAGTTAATAGTTAAATAAATATTTATAAAATATTTCATATTTATTATACATTTTCCAGGTTAGATACAATTTTAAATAATATTTATTCTTCAAGTTATATTTTAAAAGTATTTTAATAGTACTACATGCTTGTATGTCATGTGTTTATGAAAAGCCGGCATATGACAAGTAATCAGACGAAGACCACTTTGTGCCAAGTTACATGATAGCGATAAGAACGCATTATGTATTTCCTCTTCTATTTACGAGAAATTTTATTACACTAAACTCCTTTAAGGTCAAATTACCTCAATTTGTTTAACCGTTTATAAATAATTGCTTTGAAATAGTTGTTGTATTAAATTATATATACATATATATATATATATATATATATATATATATATATATATATATATATATTGTCAATAGAAAGTACTAAAACCAATCAGGACCTGGCAAAAAATAACCTATTCTTCGGAGATTGTATTAGCGTATAAAATAACCAAAAATTACCTAATTTATAGGTGATGATGTAGGTTTGATGCTAATTTTATTAAATCCTTGCATTATATATGTATGTTCTAGTATGTAGTGGGATATTATCGATGTTAAATTATTTATTATTATTATCGATGTTATTGTATTTTGGACAGTTTAGTAGATATCATAAAAATAGTTGCGGGAGACGAATCCTACAAAGTAATTTTATTTTGATAATAAATAAAACAAGGAGAAGTCCTAAGTTCGAGTTCTGGCATTAATATATTTTTTTAATCATTATGTAAGTATATCGAATATGTTTGAAAAACAATTTCAAATATTAACTAAATAGTCTGCAAGTGTGTGTTCTTTTATGAAAAACACATACTATCTATGGTATGAAATGATAAGCGTTACCTGTTACAGGTTTCGGTTTATGCTGCATGAAGATGAAATAACTTGGAATGTCAGGATATCTCTATAAGTTCTGTGATTAACCGTAATCGAGTTAGGAAATCTTAAAGGAGTTCCCTTAATACCTGAAGTTCTGACACTCAATAAAGCGTTTATAAAATATCGGGATATGACTAAGGTAGGTGAAAAAAAGCTTATGAGATGAGAAATTAAAATGAACAAAGTAAGAATATTATGAAAATAGTATCAGTTTTTTTCTTGATAATTTAATTTTATTGTAATACTATGCACCCGTTTAAGAGATAAATGAAATTCCTTGATAATGGTTTCATAAAAAGGAATGGTTCCTGTATGTCTTATGTTATATTTTATTATTATCATCGCATCAAGACAAGTAGCGCTTTGAGTGTTTTAAACAAGAGCAGAAAATAAATATTTTTCATATTTCTTTAAAGAACATGTTGAAAATGTACTGAAAATAATCCGTCGACATTTAAATGTACAACAACAAGCCTCATTCTTTATTTAAATAATTGAAATCTAATTTCATCCATGCGTCGTTTGTACTTGGGACTGGCTTTCTTGCCTTTTTAATATGCTAATGGTGACTTTGAAGTGACAGACACATTGCCACGGGACGTTAACTCGTGAATCTTATTGTCTAAGGCGTAGAGGCTGAAATGCAATAAATTTTATTGTTGAGTGCGTATGTGTAATCAGCAAATACGTCAGGTATTTCAAGATGCTCATATCTTATTGGTGTTAAAGAAATACGTAGTTTACGTTTTTATTAAGATTTTGGGGTGAAATTTTACATTATATCAAATGTATAAGTTGTAAGCGTAATAACATAAATCTTATACAAAAAAATATTTTCTTACTAATCTTATTAATAGAAATTTAGGTAACAAATATACGATATTTAAAATAAATATACCAGACACATATGACAAAACATTGTGACAAAGCAATAAAGCAGTGTTATATAAAAGTGATAACAATATGTTTTTTTATTTTATTTTGGGCATTAACAATAATGCTTTACGTGTTTATCCGCTGACGGTACAGTACGTGACCTAATTTAGGTGAGAGCAGAATTTATAGGGAAGCTGTTATCACAACGCTTTTATGCTATTTGGTAAAAAGAAATGCGGTACCAATTTGAATGCTGCATTTTAGAAGAACTGTATATTTTTGACGAATGGATCTCGGGGAAAATTATTATCACTTTTAAGGTAAATTTAAGTAACTTCAATATTATGAATTATTATAACTTTTGTTGCAAATGAATGTAGAAATTAAAGTCAATACTTTTTTTAAATACTTTACAATCGAATAAAGTATTTTAAATAAGATACCATTTGCACTCTTTTTTTTTATTTTTGTTATCAAATGTTATAAAAATGTTACCTGATATTTGAATATGGGTAAGAAGATAATATAAAGTATCAAAAAATATTTCAACCAGATTTCTAGATATTCGATTTTGTCCTAGCTTCAGAAAATCGATATAAAATATTGCATACTTGTACCTACTCTGTTGAATTTCAACAAAGAAATAATATTCCATATCTATATTTTAATATGAGAATTGGAAGATTTGGACTTGGTTGTACGAATTTTTAAGCTGCAATAAACATGAAATGTGTTTTAGTAGACAGAAGATATTTTTTATGAATGAGCAACGATTTGTTATTGTATAAATAGCTTTATAGTAATATTATACTGTAAACGATTTCCCCTCAGATTGTGATATCAGAGCCTCAGTCCGAGCCTCTTGTCTGTGTTGACGTTCTGTGCTCACTGATTGAGGTTGACGCCGACAAAGGATTCCTTATACTAGATTTAATCCCTACAGGTAAGCTCATTTACCTTTACCATAAATTAATAATAGTAATATAAACATAATGACCAAATATTACGTGAAGTGTATTTTTTACTTTAAAAAAATCTATTATTAATATCCAATGTTAAATAAAGTATTTTGCATTTTCTATTTTCATTAGAAGAGTTTAGGTAGGTTTTGAGGGAGGGGAGAGATAGGTGCGTCGCATGTGTGTATGTCATAAAAACTTTACTTAAATTCAAATTACTTTAAAAGATTAAATATCCTTATAAATTTTATACACAGGCTTTTAATTAAAATTGCGGCTGAACTTTAAAAGCCATAGCCATAGCAACTATTTTGATGAACAATATAAATAATTAACAATAATTGAATGATAATTTTAAGGCGGGGAGGGGGAGGTAAGGGTTATTATGTTATTAATAATATAAATATTATACTATATAAAATACATTTATCATCATCATCATCATCTTCCTACCCTTATCCCAATTTCAGGGTCGGCGCAGTATGTTTTTTCTTTCCATTCTCTTCTGTTACTCGTCATTTCTGTACACACTCCTTTCTTCTTCATATCGTCTTTCACGCAATCTATCTATCTTTTCTTCAGCCGTCCTCTATCTGTCCATCCTTCCACTACCATATCCAGAACATTTTTTTGATTACATTTATATGTAAATTAAATATAAAAGTAAATAATATTAACCATCGTTATTATACACTTTACTTTAAAATTTCATGAGCATAGTATAATAAAATATTTATAATTTATTTATTCTTATTTTAATCTTTTACAGCCCTGTTATTTAGGTTAACGATAAACTGTTACTTATTAATACAACGTTTAAATAATTTGAAAAGTACACACAACATTTTTAATTGAAAGCCGACGCGTACCTAAATTAGGCAAATTAAAAGGGAACGTAACTGTTTCATTTACAATGTACATCGGTCAGTAATTGCAGGGTCATACTGACGGGAGCGATAAAGCGTTAATTTAACTTCACAGAAGAGTTAGGCTTCAAGTAATTTGAAGTTTGGTAGACCGGTCGAATGGACCACTGCGGAACGTCAGTTTAATGACACACACTGGTAGTAATTACAGGGTTGAATTTACCTGAATAATAATAAGCTATTGTTTTCTTCCTTACTATAAGTACTGGGTAATTACTTATTTATAGAAAGTTATGAGTATTATTATATTTTATTTGGCTTTTCTAGAAATGCCATATTAGTAAATATACAAAAAAATTGTGTACATAAAAAAAATTATAATTGATTCTGGAATGAGTGAGATTTTTTTGTCACCTATAAATTCATTGTATACATTTTAATACTATGTTACTTATTTAATTTATTCTTTTGTCTCATTGACATTATGATGTTCATTATCTCTTTACTCTACGTTATCACTACAATAATCTCCGACACCATAGTTCCTGGTTCATTCAAGCATTGTATTCTCGTCGTCTCTTCCGCTGAGTGTTAATAGACAGTGCGTCCTTAAGTATATTTTTGAACGTATGCAGTCACTTGTTTCGCAGTCGCGCATTCAAGACTCAGGAATGCTTGTTGTTAATTTCTTGTTTATTTTCTACGCAGACAATTCTTAAGACCATAGCCGCATTACTAAACACGAGTAATGTAATTATTTATTTATACTTTAAACAATACACATATGTGTATATATATATATATATATATATATATATATATATATATATATATATATATATATATATATATATTTTTCTCTTTCTTTTTTTTTTCCTTCGCCTTATTATTGATTTGCAAATGATTATGCTTAAAATATAGAGTAGAGTATGATTCAAATGTTTTATTTTTAAACGACAAAATTCACAGATGAAGTACCTATTCTCAAATATCCAACAAGGGCGGGGAAGAATAAATTAAAAGTTTATTCGGATTCATAAACATCAAAAACTTTAAGTCACTGATATGAACTGTGTCGGAACTATTTGTTTTTATATATTTAAATTATTTTTTGTTAATTCAGATTTACGATTTTAGATGGTTTTCAGCATACATATACATACCTAGCTATGTTTTTTGTCATGAATTTAAATTGATTTTCATGTGACAGTTACTTCGAATTTCGGTTACGGAATCGAATGTAGACCAGTTAATACGATTTCCAATCAAAAAATTTTTACAAATGTAACAAAGTTTTATATACGTACAAATTTTAATTGTGTGACTTTTATATGTATAGTAAACTTATATTTTTAATAATATATGTTCTACTTTTCGCCTTTAACTTCAGATTTGCGATACAGTTTTAAATTATTTTTTTTCCAAATTGGTTTATTATATCCATCCTATTTTTGTAGGCTTTGTATTTTACAATAAACCACAATAGCCAAATCTAATAAATGAATCAACTTCGTAGAGGACAATGTGTTTTCTTAAAAAAATCTTTGAATAAACATAGTAGCTTTGAGTGATTATATTCATGGAACGAATATTAAAAACACAACCCATATACGGCCATAATGTACAACTTCAAAACAAGTATTGGCGATTGATACTCAAAATGTGCTTCATGAACTGTCTCCGGATATAAATCATGTGAGTTCAACTCACATGACACATGACAATGTCTATGTTTCGACTTCTTTGATCGTTCACTTAAAATCACTATAGTTTGTACATAAATAAGTAAAAATTGTTTTGTTGAATTAAATATAATGTTTGTAATTCTTATTTTATAATTGGTATAGAAATGTATACCAGAATATTAACATGACATTTCACAAGCAAGAAAGAAAAAACAATGGACATTTAAATCTGTATCTATATATATATATATATATATATATATCAAGGTTAAATTTATTGGAAATAAATTTGTATCAAAGTCTTAAATTTACCTGAATCTAGCTTCAAATATATTTGTATCTTTCTACGTCGTCTCACATTGAACTAGTTTGAACCGGTGTGAACAGCGTCACGCCAGATGTCACATCACAAATTGTGATGTGGTCCGCAATGATTTTGGGATTTTAGAAATGTTATACAAGTTTTTAATTCAAATACAAGAGTCAATGCGGCGTTGGGTACCGCCAACCAATACGCCATGTTCCGAACGGCGGAAGGTGGAGGACGGAGCTACAAATAGCTACGTGGAATGTAAGAGGAGGAATGGAACAGAAGATGAATGAATTATTAGATGTGATGGATGACAAAGATCTGGATGTTATTTGTGTGTCTGAGACCAAGCGAAAGGGCAACGATACGACCGATTTGCCTGGCAACCGGGTCGCTTTCTGGGCTGGTGTTCCAGAGGGTGAGCGAGGTTGCCAAGGTGTAGGCGTGTTGTTGTCCTCTCGAAAGGTTAATGCAATGGTAGAATATAAGGCTATCAACACGAGACTTCTTTGGGTTCGCTTTAAGCTGGGGATAACAAGAGTATTCTTGTTAGCCGTTTACGCGCCAGTATCCTCAGCTCCAGTGAGCGAACTCGAGGAGGTTTGGGAGGGTGTCAGGGATGTTTTAAGTAGTGTCAGAAGTAATGAAAAGTTCATAGTATGTGGGGATGTTAATGGATGGGTTGGAATCGCGCGAAGTGGTGACGAAAGCGTGCTAGGCAAGTACGGTGATAAGAGAGTAAATGAGGCTGGAAAGCTTATTTTGGAATTTTGTAAGGACAGAAATTTGTTTGTGGCAAACACGATGTTTGATCATAAACAAATTCACTTCTATACATGGGAGCGAGCGGACGAAAGATGTATGATTGATTTATTCCTAGTGGATCAGCGAATTCGAAGCCAAGTTATGAACACGCGAGTGTTTAGGGATGCTGATCTAGGAACGGACCATTATCTAGTCGTTGCCAGAATAAGAGGTCTGTTTGCAGGTTGGCGCAGCCACACAACGTGTCCTAGCTTGGAGTCGAATTATAGCATAAGAAGCTGGAAGCTTCAAGATCCACCGATTAGAGAGGAATATCAAGAAAAGGTTTCCAAGAAGCTTGAAAGCTGTGATTCTGGAAATGAAAGTGTTGAAGTATGCTGGCAGAACCTCAGGAATGTTATGGTGAAAGTAGCGACAGAGGTATGTGGTAAAAGGAAAAGAGGTTTTAGTAAAAAGCGCGATGAATGGTGGGATGATGAAGTGAAAGACGCTGTGGAGTTAAAGAAGAAAGCATGGCTGGATTATAAAGCCTCGGGTAAGGATAAAAGTATGAGAGAGATAAGAAAAAGAGAGTACAAGCTGCAAAAGCACAAAACGAAAGCACTTATGAAGATGAAGCGTGAAAATTCTGAGAGAGAAAGGGATGACCGGTTGACGAACAACTTCCGGGAAAACACGAAACTTTTCTGGCGAGAAGTTAGTGATTCCCGGGGTGGTTCGGTAACCTGTAGAATGAAAGGGGTGCTTTCGAAGAGCGGTGAAATGTTAACAGAGCAAGAACCCGTTTTGCAGCGGTGGGCGGAATTCTACAAGGAGACGTATGAATGTGAGGACGCCTCGGCCTTGAGTACCAGCGAAATGCGAATGAAGTTACTGCCGAGATGATCAAATATGGTGGACCATGCGTCTGGGACTTGTTCTGGTTTTTGTGCAATTTATGCTGGAAATCAGGGGAGGTCCCGGGCGATTGGCGAGGTGCAGTCATCGTACCTTTGTATAAAGGCAAAGGTTCACAGATAGACTGTGCAAGCTATAGGGCTATCAGTTTGATTAGCTTGGGCGGTAAAGTTTATGCTAAAATATTAGCGAGAAGAATGCAAGAGAGATCTGAAAGGCTGTTGTGGGAGGCCCAAGGAGGTTTTAGACCTGGAAGAGGGTGTATAGATCAGATCTTTTCCCTCCACAGGATCACGGAAAAGTTTTTGGCCCTAAACCAAAAAGTTTTCTGTGCTTTTGTGGATTTGGAAAAGGTGTTTGACAGGGTTGTGAGAAAGAAATTATGGGAGATACTGCCCCGATACAATGTGATCGGACCCTTGCTACAGGCTGTTAAGTCTCTTTACAGAGATTACTCAGCCTGTGTGCGAGTAGGAGCTGACATGTCGCCCTGGTTTGACATCCAATTGGGTGTTAAGCAAGGTTGTATTCGGATAGTTGTCTCCAAGGCGTGGAAGACAGTGACATGGGAGTGAAAGTAGGTGACCTTAAGGTCAATTGCTTGCTATATGCAGATGATGCAGTGCTCATTGCATCATCAGAATGCGATTTGCAGGCATTGGTCACCACTCTGAAAGATGGGTGTGAAAATAATGGTCTAAACCTGAATGCAGATAAGACGAAGTTTCTGATATTTGAAAGAAATGAAGAAAGAACAGAATGTAAAATCAACGTGAATGTTAAGATAATAGAACAAGTGAATGAAGTGGTATATTTGGGAAGTATGTTTAGCAGAGACGGAAGATACGAAATGGATGTGGAAAGACGCATTGCTGCCGGTAACAGAGTTAACGGTGCTTTGGCTGCATTGTTAAGACGGCGAAACGTCAGCATAGCTGCACGTTTGGCTGTAGGGGAGACCGGGGCTGGTTGACTTAGGGGCAGGTAGACTAATTGTCAAAAACGCGAGTTAGGCAAACTTTTTGCAAAGATCGACTAGGTGAGCGTATCCATTATTCCCCCGCGCACAATCATCAGAAAAACCGCGGAGCAGACCCAAACCGTTTGTCAGCTAGAGCCTATTGTTCAAAAACAAGACACTTAAGTAACTATTTTTGCCTCAATTCTGTTTGTTATAACTCTTTTCATTTTGTTTTGATTGCTTGTCAAACTGTTTAATACGAATGTTTGATTTCCGAACTTTGTATGCTTCCTTATTATTTTTAATTACGACACCATTTTAAGGTTTTGGCACGTAGTTAAAAATTACTAGGTCGTTTGGGGCTGGTTGACTCATTTATAAAGGGGTTGGTTGACTATCTAGTCAACCTGCCCCATACAATTTTGGATATACTAGATATAAATTGGTATAAAAATTATTGTTCTTAACCTAACATTTCCAGTTTAGAACGATGCGAATCTATAAACGAAAGTCAAATCGACGTAAAGACATACTGGAGAGAGTATGTCGACAAGTTATTTTCGCCGAAGTATCAATTCCAGCAAAAGAATTTGCTATACCATATAAAATATCGCCATGTAGTAAATATGAAAACAAAAGAATGCACTCCCGGACTGTCTAGATTTCAATTGACCTTGGAAAGCGTTGGCCACATAAAAGATAGACAAATATTCAGTGACAAGGAACAGCATGCATCGGAAAATTGCCCATAAGGGAGCTGCTGATGTTTATTATGGATTAACGCCTTACGAGTTTCGAAAATTTGCATATGAATTTGCAAAAAAAAAAATCTATTCCTGAATCATGGGATAAAAAACAGATAGCTGATAAAGATTGGGTAGGGAGTTTGCTTAAACGTCATCCTATTCTCTCTATTCGATCTCCTCAAGTTTATTTTGAGCCACTTCTTTCAACAAAAACAACATGCAGTTGTTCTTTGATTACCTAAGAACCGTTTACCTACGTTTAAATGTAAGCCCTGGGTATATTTGGAATGTAGATGAAACAGGACTGACAACGGATCACATTCCTGATAGAGTAATAGCTCATCTTGGCACCAAAAATTTGGGAAAAATGACGACTGCTGACCGAGGTTTCGCTGGTGACAGTCTCAGTTGCTATCTCGGCCTCGGCAATATGGTCCTTCCGTTCTTCGTTTTCCCACGTGTTCACTATAAATACTATTTTGACTATTTTAGACTAAAGGACTATCAAAGACTGGAGGTGGACCGATAGGTTCTTAACGGTGTTTAATGTTGTTGAAGATGTTCTTAAAAATGATGATTGCATTTACTTTAGTATTTAAATCTTGTTCCTTCGTAGTCTTGGTACTCATTACTTCTTAGGTCAACTTACCCCTAGTGACAAGTCAACCTGCCCCAGGCACGGGGTAGGTTGACTCGTTTTTCCCGTTCTATAAAATCGAGGCTATATACTATGTTTTAAAAGATATCGAGCTTATTGTAATTTCTTTCTAGAGCTGAATAGTGTCACTATCAATGGAATTGCTTTTCACAAAAATAATCATTAAAGCAATAAAAATATTAACTTTTAAACTGAAAATTGGTCAACCATCCCCGGGCTCCCCTACACAATGCAGTTTTGCTACCGACGCTGTTATACGGCAGCCAAACGTGGGTAACGCAGAAGAAGAATGTAAGAAAGATGAATGCTGTGGAGATGCGATCTCATCGCCGAATTTGCAGAGTCAGTTTAGCTGACCGAATCCGCAATGAAGAGATCCACAGAATGGCAGGTACTAGCGAAAATGTCGCAGTGAGAATGAAGAAGAACGTGCTGAGGTGGTGTGGGCACGTCGAACGATTGAGTGATGAAAGAATGGTAAAAAAGATTTATAAAGGAAAAGTGAGCGGTAAGAGAGACAGGGGGAGGCCTCGAGTGACCTACAAAAACACAGTAGCTATGATACTGGAGGAAGGTCACGTAAAAAGCATGAGGACCCCCCGGAGGGCATGTATGAAGAGGTTAATGTCTGTGGTCGAGGCGAAAGAGGTATGCAGGGATCGTAGCGTTTGGCGCTCCGTCGTCTCTGGCTACCCCGCAAGGGACATGGCTTGAAGGTAAGTAAGTAAGTAAGTAAGTACAAGAGTCAATTGCATTGTACTTAAATTTAGATTATTTATTTGAACATTACTAAATTATATATGTATATAAAAGTGACTGAATCTGTAGTAATAACATTTTAACATTAACAGGAACTGTATCATCTCTTAACAACAACATTTTAAAACAAATCATAATTGTTTTTAGTGCAATAAAAATACACTAAATATGATATTATATCGTGTAACTTATAAGTATAAATAATCTTTTTCCCATTGTTATACCTTAGTTGTTTATATTACAAAAGAAACCGTTTTATAAACTTACCCAATATCTTAAAAGATTGTTGATGTTTTCGGGACGCCATTTTTATCACTTTTATTTGTATCGTGTCCTGGCCAAAAAAAAAAATTATAATTATTTAAATCATCGAAACACACTTTGTTGTTTACCATTTTTATTGCGAAAAAAAACTTATGATAACATAGAAAATTGGTTTCGATTCTAATTAAAATAATGTAAATAGACAGATTTTAAAGAATATATATTATAGTCTTGTTATTAGTTAAGAAACCTACTAATGAGAACTACTAATATATATATATAATATATGTGTACTTTTATTTATCACACAGACATAAAGTATATTATTATAAAGTGTCTAATATGAACAAGTAAACAAAAGTATTAAGGTATACTATAACTACAACAATATAATTTCATACAAAAGAAGACGCACAGTCTTAATTACACCATTGTAAATAAATATTGGATGGACAGAATTGGTAACAATTTTATTTAATGTTTAATATATAATCATTATTATATGATTATCACGATCATTAGTATATGACAATTCAACCACCGCTTAAGCTATTGTAAATTATTACATTTATACGACTTTTATATAAAACAGTTTATTTATACGTTCATAAAATGCCGTTTATATTACTGTTAATTTATAACCGTATTGTTTCAATACAAGCAGGTGAAACAAAAGAACGGCCAATTAAAACATTTAATACGACATTGTGTTTTACAATAAAAAAACATTTAAAATTACACTGGTATATATGGTATATGATACTAATTTTCCAAGCCACAGAAGGGTAGAACAACTTCTATTGCTGTCATACAACACACAGTTGTAAGAGTCATACTTAAGTAATACGTCGGACTTCATAATTAAAACTACATCCCAGTCGGGAAATTAGAAAGAATAAGAATTAGTAAATATCCCGCACAAAAATATCGTCCATATAAATAACGATCTTTTCAATTTAACGCTGAAACTACATCATTTCAATTAGCACAGAATAATAAAAGAAACGAAACCCACCAAGACAGATGGAAAAATTGTGTTTAGCCTTATTTCCTTGCCAAATTTCCTGCGTTAATGCCCTAACTGTCCTTGCTAGGATATAAAAGCTTAAAATTTTATTATTACAGCTCGCTGGGGACGCCAAAGTAATAAAAATACTGCAGAGTTCCGTCCAGGTAAAATTGGCGGTAAATTTTTAATGAGTTGGTGAAATTGTTACATTACTAGCATACACGAAATGTGATTGTATTTACTACTGAATATGTAATTTAAACATAATCAATTATCTGTTTCTTTATGTAGTATCTATTGTTTACGTATTTTGTTTTGTATTTGACACTATTGTTGAAAGTAATATACATATTTAGTATTAGTTCGTTCTACAGTTTACCTCTCTTGAACTGGAATGTAGTTTTGGTCTTATAATGCAAAACTAAACATCGATTGCTTTGTGTAGTTATATTAAAAGGTTTCTGTTTTGACAAATTTACTAGTAATTCTGCTAGAAATTAACTAATAACAAAATGCCGGATGCAGTAAATTACTTAGAGGCGAGTCGGGTACAGTCAGTTAAGGACTTATAATTAAAAATGTAAGAACCGGCAATTGCTGCAATAATTAACTCGTCGAGTTAGTAAGATAATATTATTTGCAACAACAGCTAATACTGATACAAAAACGTAGATCAACAAACCAAAAGAAGAAAGTAGACCCGAGATATAATAATAAACAAGTACTACCGAAAATATCTTCAATAATTCAATTGTAGAAAATTTGCAAGGAATATTTTGGTAGTAAATAATTTGAATAGCATCAGGTTTCAACTCTACAACAATACCTAATTATTTCAAGTTGGAAATAGCTATTTGCATCCCAGAACGGATTTTCAGTAGAGTTTCAGCACTAATTTTCATTAGGTGGTAGAGCCTAGCTGTAGTCATCTGTCTGCAACTCGTATTGGGCTGGCTCGACCGGGGAAGGAGCACCCTCTCACAAAAGACCGACGTGTAGTAACCAAATTCATTTGGTTATGTTCCGTCGGTGAGTGAGAGAATCCGAAAGCCCAACCCCCCCCCCCCTCCCCCCCGCCAAACATGATAGAGATACCTCCAAAAAGTATACCCCAGGAGGGTACCGGCTTTGATGAAGTCGAGGACCCCCTCGCCGAGCAAAATCTGGGGAATGATCCTCGGATTTAAGTAATCGTAATTCAAGGTCGTAAGGCAAACGACGGCAAACAGCGGCACCCCACTCCACTCTAGATGTGGACTTTTGCAACATCCGGGGGTTTCACTCGAATCTAAACGCCGTCCACTATCATCTTGAGACGGCGCAGCCGGCCTTGTTGTTTTTGACGGAGACGCAGATATCTCAACCTAGCGACACAGCGTACCTATCATACCCCGGGTATAAACTAGAACATCATTTTATACCACACGCCGGGGTATCTGTGTTCGTAAGGGAGGATATCTGCTACCGTCGCCTTCAGATTTTTGAAGGTCGGGACATGTCCGTGATCTAGCTGCGCATGGACATAGATGACCACGTCAGAGTCTATGCGTGCCTCTACGTGTCCCATAGTGGTAATGCAGAAACAGATCAACTGTTGGGCCACGTTCAGGCGAATATTGACGACCTGCTTTCACAGAATCCCTCCGCCGAAGTCGTAATCCTCGAGAACTTCAATGCGCACAATATCGAATGGTTAGAGTCACGTGCAACCGACTACGCGGGGAGATCTGTGTTTGACTTTGCTCTGGCAAATGGTCTGTCCCACCTGGTAAAGGCGCACACTCGTCTACCGGACGTGGAAAGCCACACGCCCTCTTTGTTGGATTTTCTGCTGACTATATATCCAGATAAGTACCAGATCACTGTCGAGGCTCCCTTAGGTTCCTCTGATCACTGTCTGGCACGGAGTGTAGTGTCCATTCAACGTCCTGCTCGCACAAGACCTGCGACTCGACGCGTTTGGTACTACAAGTCAGCAGATTGGGATGGAATGCGGTCCTTTTTTGCATCCTACCCATGGGGACCGATTTGTTTCCCTTCCAATGATCCTAGTGACTGCGCTGCGGCTGTAGCTAATGTGATACTTCAGGGCATGGAACTATTTGTACCAAGCTCTGTGGTACCACTTGATGGCAGATCGCGGCCTTGGTTTGATGCGTCTGTCAGAGCAGCAGCTGGCAAACGGCAGGCTTATCAAGCTTGGGCTAATGCGTTAGTCACTAAGGATCCGAACTAGGGTGATTCAAAAAATCCTAGTTTTAAATTTTTATTTATGAAATATGAAAAAAATATACTCATATTTTGTTTGTTTTTAATTTAAGTCAACTTTAGGGGTGGCTACCATCCATTAAAAAAATGGGGTTGCAGCCCTTGGGAGCCAAAATAGCGGTGGCTTTGTGTATCTTTGTACCTGTGCGTAAACAAGGTACGTTAGGTACCTGGTACATATCCTCTATCCACGTTTTTTAACCTCTTCAGGTTATTAAGCTACAGAAAGGATTTAAAGATTAAAGTTGTAATTTCGCAATAGAGTGTGAGCTAGTCTTTAAGTAAGTAGTAATATAGCCAACCTTTTGCTCTTAAACTAAGTGTGTAATTGTAGCGTACAGAACAATGCCGTCTACCAGCAAAAGCGCCGTTAAGACTAGGACGAAAACCGAAGTTTGGCTTATTGGACAGCTTACAGATACATTGTCTCAATCTAGATTACCGTCTACACAAGAGGTCATGAGGTTATTCTTCTACTATAAAATTGTGAAGGAGTAAAACAGTTCAGCTGCAAATTGCACTTCACGCGACGTTCTGCAAGTCTAGAAAAAAGCTAGCATCCCTACTAGACTGAAAAGCACGTGATATCTAAAATACTTAAATATTTCACCGAGTAGCAGAATAGAAAAAAACAAAGAATGGAGCTTGTACCTTACTAGAGCAAAAGCTGGAGAAAAAATTATTATGGCTTCCATGCAGGCATCACTTTTTGGAGATTGTGCTTGAAGCAATCGTAGTTTCAGCAACCAATGCTTCTAGTGGGCCAAATATACAAATCTTCAAAAGACTGCAAAAACGTTGGCCTAAAATGCTAAAAGAGGACTTTAGGGCAGCTACTGCGGACCCTGAAACTCTAAAACAAGTAGCAGATATTACTGAAGAGATGATATTATTTGTTGAAAGCCAGCTTAACGAATTTCAACCACGAGACGATTATACGAAACTACTTAACCTGATAATCATATTTTTGGGAGGAACACCGGAGAAAGATGTATTTTTTCGAGCGCCTGCTGGTCTCCACAGGGCAAGGTGGATGGCGAAGGCCATCTATTCTTTAAAATATATCTATTTCGGGAACAACTAAAACTGACGAAGTGGGAAATTAAAGGAATCAAACAAATTTTTGCATTTTTACTGTACGAATTTACGCCAAATAAAGTGAATGAATCACTTTCAAAAGTTGCTATGAAAAAGCGTTGGGGCATCTTTGGTACCTATCAAAACAACTTGTAGCTTTGGCCTTCTTTGACGATCGAGTTTCTTTGGAAACTAAGCGAAAGATGGTTGCTGCTCTTCAAATAAAAGGGTAAGAAGATTCTCCAAAGCGAGCCATCCTGGATCAAAACCTTATTGCAACAAAAAACCTGGAAGACTTCGTATCTTCTCACACATTAACGTTTTTTAAAAGTATCTCGATCTCCTGCGATTTTTTAAAAAAGGACGTGCAGACCTGGAAGGACGATTGTGAGTTTAAAAAATGTATGACTGTTGTAAAGGGTCTAAAAGTTATCAACGATACAGCTGAGAGGGGAGTATCGTTGATTGAAGAGTACAATCGCCTTCATACGACAGACGAAGACCAGAAACCGTACCTATTGTTGGCGGTCAAAGATTTTAGGCGAAAATTCCCCGGTTGTAACAAATCTACATTAACATCTTAAGTTACTAGTCTTAGTTATAATAGTAGTTATCCTTAAACTTTTATTGTAGTTATTTAATAAAATAGGTTACTACATATTTTTTACCTGTTCAGAAAACCCAACACTTTTCATCCCTGGTAGCGACCCCTAAAGCCTCTTTTAAAAATCTAAAAAAATTTGGTGGAAGTTTCTTAACCAATAGAACAAAAGGACAGGGTGCCCCCATAAAAAAAAATTAAAAAAAATTCACATGCATTTTTGAATCACCCTAATCCGAACTCTAGAGTTCTGAAGAGGAAATACAACCATGCCTCCAGATTCTTCAAAGGGCAAATCGCTAGAGCAAAGTTCAAGCATGTCGTCAAAATTGGGGATCAGCTGGCAAAGTACCCGCCTGGCACGCGCAATTTCTGGGCGCTTTCAAAGGCCACTCTGGGCAACTTTAGCCAGCCGTCCCTACCGCCGTTACACATGGGGAATGACTCTCTGGCCCACACGGCAAAAGAGAAAGCAGATCTCTTGGGCACTCTTTTCGCCTCCAACTCGACTTTGAACGACCAAGGGAAGACACCGCCTATCATCCCTCGGTGTCAGAGTTCAATGCCAGAAATAGTTTTTCAGCAAAAAACTACCAGGAAGTCTCTATTTTCCTTGGACGTTCATAAGTCGAGTGGGCCAAATGGCATTTCTCCATTGGGGCTACGAAAGTGTGCCCTTGTCCATCCGATCCCAAAAAATGGTGATAGCTCGGATCCAGCTAACTACAGATTTATCGCCATTACCTCCCTTCTCTCCAAAATAATGGAGATTATTATCAACCGACAGCTGCTAACGTACCTCGAGGATCACCAGTTGATCAATGGAGCACAAATCACAAGGGGCACAAGGGGCTTCTTTCGGAGCTACCTTCCTATGGGTTTCCCTTAGAGTTTATGCAACTGGATCACTAGTTTTCTCACTGGGCGGAGCATACAGGTCGTTCAAGACGGTTTTTCCTCGGACCCCAAGCCCGTGAACGCCGGTGTACCCCAACTGTGTTCCTCCTGCACATCAATGATATATTGGATATTTCCAACATACATTGTTATGCGGATGACACCACTGGGGATGCGGTATATTCCGGTCGTTCAGGTCTCTCTCGGGAAAACGTCGGCGAGTGCCGAAAGAAACTTGTATCTTCAATAGAGACCTCCCTGGGGATGGTCTCTTAGTGGGGTGAACTTATCCACGTTCAGTTCAATCCCCTAAAGACACAGGTTTGCGCGTTTACCACTAAGAAAACCCCATTTGTCGTATCACTGCTCTTATTGCCTCGCCAAGTATCAGATTACTGGGTCTCGACATTTCGAGCGATTGTCAATTTCGTGGTCATCTGGAGAGCAAGGCCAAGTTGGCCTCGATGAAATTGGGAGTGATCAATAGAGCAAGGCAGTATTTCAAACCTGGCCAAAGACTTGCGCTCTATAAAGCGCAGGTCCGGCCACACATGGAGTACTGTTCTCATCTCTGGTCCGGATCACCCCAATATCAGCTTCTAACATTTGACCGCGTACAGTGGAGAAGCGTTCGGATTATCGGGGACGGAGATTAGAGATGTGATGTGATGTGTGGCTTCTCTGTGCGTTTTCTACCGCATTTACAACGGGGAATGTTCCAAAGAACTATTCGCTCTGATGCCTACCGCCGAATTTCACCACATTCCACTCGAATGTGGAATGAATTTCCTTCGGCGATATTTCCAGATTGATACGACATGGGTACCTTCATAACAGGCATAACATATATTCCTATTTCCAAGGCCGGCAGCGCTCTTGTAAATCCTCGGATGTTGCAAGAGTTTATGGGCGGCGGTGATCATATACCAACGGTGACCCGCTAGCTCGTTTGTCCTCCTCTAACATAAAAAAAATAAAATAAAAAAAAAATTACTATAAGTACTAACATTCCAACCGATAATTATTATTTAAAGATCGTATAATAGTACCCTCGGGTGTTAAGGAAAATTAACTTGCACGAGTATTTAATATGATTATTTGCACAAACGTTGCATTAATACAGTGTTTTCACATAGCTTATATTTATTTGGAAAACTTTTATAATGTTTTGTAGATGCATTTTTTATTGTTTAGAAATTAAGTCATAAGCTTTTTCTCACGTAACTTTGTCATATCCTGGTATTTTCATAATCGTTTTATTGAGTGTCAGAACTTCGGGTATTAAGGGATCTCCTTTAAGATTTCCTAATTCGATTACGGTTTATCAAAGAATTTATGAAAATATCAAGATATTCCAAGTTATTTCTTCTTTATGGAAGCATAAGCAGAAACTTGTAACAGGAAACGCTTATCATTTCATATATTTGTCTTTCATACAAAGAATACCCACACACTTGCAGACTATTTAGTTCATATTTGAAATTGTATGAAAACATATTCGATATTTTATACTTATATAATGATTACAAATTTATATTAATGAACGCCAGAATTCGAACTTAAAACATCTAAAAATATATCTCCGTTACACTAATTATCAAAATTACATTACTTTGCAGGGTTTGTCTCCTTGTGTGTTATTTGGTTATCTTATACGCTAATACAATTTCCAAATAATACGTGAATTATTTGCTTGTCCTGGTTTTAGTACTTTTATTCGCAAAAATACATATAAGTAACTTTATACAATGTCAAAACAATGGTTTTTTGATGGTTAAACATAAATTACCTTAAAGCAGTTTGTGTAATGAAATGTGTCGCAAAATAGAAAAGAGAAAATGTATAATGAGTTCTTATCGCTATTATGTAACTTTGTATACGGTGGTCTTCGTCTGGTTACTTGCCATATGTCGGCATTTTATAAACACATGACGTACAAGCATGAAGCACTCTTAAAATACTTCTATAAGAATAACCTGAACTATAGAATAAATATTTTTTAAGATATACCTAACTTGGAAAATGAATAATAAATATGAAATATTTTGTAAATATTTTTATTAAACTAAATGCAAATAGGTAGAAACATTTTAAACCGCAGCTAACGATTTGAATAAGATCATAAAAATAAAAGGGAGGCCGTAAATCTTCAGAAATAAGGTAAAAAGTAAAGATTCCCCTTGTATTCCCGCGTGAAATCACTGGTTTCGCGCGTCCTTACCAAGCCTGTGGCACTCATTTGTCATTATAACAACTAGATGTCGCTACATAGACAGGTCTCGATTACAGTAGCACCTAACTTGAAGGAAGAGTTTTCATTCTAACTTGATCTTTATATTCTTTATTATAAAGCTACAAATCAATTGCAAAACCGTGTAACTGATGGCGTGTCTGCCCCACATTTTTGCTACAACGAAATTAACATTTCTTGTAGATATTTTAGTTTCACTCTCAGTTTTATTTCCATCGCTGTATATCACTCAGTAGCGGTTAAGTTGATGTAAACAAAGCGCGGAATGTAAACGATAGTTTTACATTTAAAAGCTGCTATTGTTTCACAATGTTTCCTGTTGTCACCATTAGGGAGGTATTTTTATAGTCCTGTCCACAGCATTAACTCTTTAAGTAATTGATATGGATTAAAAGTTAATTTTCTTAGAATCAGATTGATTGTCACAATACTTTATAGATAATTGACCCTCTTGGTCACGTATACAAGACAATATATTTCGTTGAGAATTTAAATAAGAAATATTTCATCAACACTATCAGGCAATTCTAAACATACCTTTTAAAAATAAAAAGTGTAACGATACGACTTAATTTGGATAAGAAAAATATCTACAAAACATAACGAAGTTTTCCAAATATTTAATTTTCCTTAACACCTGAGGGTACTATTATACGTTCTTTAAATAATAATTATCGGTTGGAATGTTAGTACTTATAGTTAATGCTGAAACTCTACTGAAAGTCCGTTTTGGGATGCAAATAGCTGTTTCCGACTTGAAATAAATAGATATTGTTGTAGAGTTGAAACCTGACGCCATCTAAGTTATTTACTACCAAAATATTGCTTGCAAATTTTCTGCAATTGAATTATTGAAGATATTTTTGGAAGTACTTGTTTATTTTGACCAGAGATATGCTCTGGTCTATTTTCTTCTTTTGGTTTGTTGATCTAAGTTTTTGTTATCAGTATTAGCTGTTGCAAATAATATTATCTTACCAACTTGACGGGTTAATTATTGCAGCTATTGCCGGTTTTGACAGATTTAATTATAAGTACTTAATTATCTGTAACCGACTCGTCTTTAAGTAATTTACTGCATCCGGCATTTTGTTATTAGTTCACTTCTAGCACTATTACTGGCTAACAGAATTATTAGTTAATGAGTCAAAACAGAAACCTTTAAGTATAACTAGACAATACAGTCGATGTTTTGTTTTGAATTATAAGATCAAAACCACATTTCAAAACAAGAGACGTAAGCTATAGAATAAACTAATATTAAATATGTGTATTACTTCCAACAATAATGTCCAATAAAAACAAAATACATAAACAATACATACGACATAAAGAAATAGACAATTGATTATGTTCAAATTAAATATTGAGTAGTAAATAAATGCAATCGCATTTTGTTGCTACCTAAGTAACAATTTCACCAACTCATTAAAAATTTACCGCCAATTTTACCTGGACAGAACTCTGCAGTATTTTTATTATTTTGGTGTCCTAAGCGTGCTACTATAATAATATTTTAAGCTTTTTTTATCCTAGCCAGGACAGTTGGGGCATTAACGCAGGAAATTTGGCAAGAAAATAAGGCTAAACACAATTTTTCCAACTGCCTGGTTGTTAGTATCGTTTCTTTTATTATTCTGTGCTAACTGAGATGATGTAGTTTCAGCGTTAAATTGAAAAGATTCGTCATTTATATGGACGTTATTTTTTGCGGGATATTTTCTAATTCTAATTCTTTCTAATTTCCCGACTGGGAAGTTGTTTCACTTATGAAGTCCGACATATTAACTTAAGTATGACTCTCACAATTGTGCGTTGTGCGACAACAATAGAAGTTGTTCTACCCTTTTGTGGCTTGGAAAATTAGTGTCATCACATACCAGTGTAATTTTGAATTGTTCTTTTGTTTCACCTGCTTGTATTGAAACAATACGGTTATAAATAAAAAATAATATAATCGGCATTTTATGAACGTATAAATAAAATGTTTTAGATAAAAATCGTAAAAATGTAATAGTTTACAATAGCATAAGCGGTGGTTGAAATCTCGTTTAATGGCCGAGATACAATAATGATTACACAATAATCGAGAAATAAAAATTATTACCAATTTTAAATATTTGTTTATTATGCTGTCATTACGACCGGAAGGTCTTCTTTCCTTTTAAATTATATTATTGTATTTATAGTATTCCTTAATACTTTTGTTTACTTGTTCATTTTATACAGTTTATTGCAACGAGAAATTCCTCATAAAATACTTAGTGTTTTTATGACAAATTGAATATATAGGTATATATAAGTATATATTTATATTTATTATATTAGTAGTTCTGATTAGTAGGTGTGTTAACTAATCACAAAAATATAATATATTTTATATAAAGATACAAATATATTTGAAAGTAGGTTCAGGTAAATTTAAGAGTCTGAATCTCTAACCTGAATCAAAGAGTCCCGACAGTTTACGTAAATAATTCTAAATCGTCTGATTCTCACCCAAAGATAGGTGTTCCAAAAGAATCTATTCTGGGTCCCTTTTTGTTTTTACTTTATATTAATGACTTGCCCTTTTTTGTTGAGGGTCTGTTGACATTGTACTTTTTGCTGTTGACACTTGGCTTATTTTTAAAGTTAAGCGTGATAGGATTGATTAAGACGAAATAAACAATACTTTGTTACAAGTCCTTCATTGGTTTGAAATTAATAATTTAGTCTTAAATGCTAAGAAAACTAAATGCATAAAGTTTACACTTTTATTTTAACTTGCTCCTTAACAATGAAGTGTTAGAACTGATTGACTCAACAAATTTCTAAGGTATAACTTTACATAAAAAGCTCCAGTGGAACCCCCATCTCACAACTCTCGCAGCGAAACTCAGCTCCGTCGTCTTTGCAATTAGAAAAGTTAGAATTTTATCTTACGGTATTTTATTATGGGGCAGTGCTGCCGAAATTAATTCTATATTTATTTTACAAAAAAGAGCTGTGTGGGCTATTTATAACTTAAAAGCTAGAGATTCTCTGAGAGATGTTTTTAAAGAACTAGGTATTCTTACAGTCGCTTCGCAATAAATATTTAATAACATATTATATATACGCCAAAATTTAAATAGTATATAGAAAATAGTAACAGACACGCAATAAATACTAGAATTAAAAACAAACTCGTAACACCAAAATTTCGTCTGCAAAAAGCTAATAGATCCTTTATGGGTTTGAGTATATATAAAAAAGTTCCACAAGATATCTCAGACCTTCCTTTTTTTAGTTTCAAATCTAAAATCAAAAGTTTATTATTAAATAAATCTTATTATAACGTTCAAGAGTTTTTAGTGGATAGAAATATGTGGAATATAAATTTTTGATTCATTTGCAAGATTTATAATATAATGTCCATCATCTAAGATTGTTATATTTCTTTTCCAAGGAGCAACTGTTGAGTTTCTGGCCGGTTCTTCTCAACAGAGCAGCATTGCAAGCCGGTGGTAGGTTATTTACGGACTGACTACACTGATCTTTTTTTCTATTGTAATTATTAACGATTCAAACATGCGTGTAAATACTAAAATACATGCGTGTAAATACCTACTTGAATAAAGATATTTTGAATTTGAATTTGAATTTAAGACTTTGATAAATATATTTCCAATATAAGTTACCCTAAAATATATGTCTATAATTACAAACTATGTCTACATAGACTAATCTATATAAAGATATAGATATATAAAGAAATAGATTTGAATTTTAATGCTTTTTTCAGATATATATAAAACCTTATTAAATAACATTAATTGTAAAAAGAAATATCCATGTTAAAAAAAATATGAAAAGCTTTAGCAATTTTTTTGTCAAAGAAATTAACATAAATTCTATCACCATCATGATAATTTATATAATAACGAGTCAACCAGTTTGGTTAAAACTCACTGCACTTAATAAAAAAAATTAATAATATAATTTTGCGTGCGCTCTTCCTTTCCAGCATCATAAAATTAGAGTTAAGATATCCATGTAAATTTGTTACTGATTGATTGATTATGGTAATGGATTAACACAATGCTTGGACAACAAATGTAGCATCATGTTCGATCGAAGGGCTATTTGCAACCTGCTTTCCTGTTATTTTCAATAGTGAATTCAACTGAAACTATCTTAAGGTTGCCAAAGACGCTGCCATAATCGAAAAGCATCAATCCATCCATGTTGAAAGTTGAAATTGTTTTGTGTAACAATAATAAGAATTTTTATTTCATACTTTGAGATGCTTAGCTTTATGTAAGCAACGTTTAGTTGCAACAGATTTAAACATGTAATTCAGAGGAGATGATTGAAGAGTTAAATATCTTTCACCAGATTAATATTATATCAATATTAGAAGGAATGAAAGAAATACATTAAGGTCTGATATACATTGAAAAAGATTTTCTGGTTTTATTTTCTTTTATTATTAATTTATAATCATCGGCGTACTTTAAATAAATAATAAGTAATAATTATAATAAGTAATGACTTGATCTGTTTATTAAAAATCTATTATTTATATGATTTTCTATCCGTTCTTATTATAAAAAGTAATATCAGAATAAAGTCTCATGATAAAATTCTTTTGTATTCCATGTATTTTTAGTAGATAGACAGTGTACGGAACACAGTCTCAGTTAAAAAGTAAAATTTAAAATTACGTTTATAGCGAGAATATTGTTCCCCCGACTCCCGAGAATTTATATCCAATGCAAGTTTCATAGTTCATTTTTTTTTATTTGAGTAAATGATGAGACGATTCTTATTTTATAATAATACTATCTTCTGTATGTTCTAAACTAATTTAAAATTGAGTTATCAAAAAACTGAATGAAAACGAACTTATCCATTTAATGGACTTTATGTAATGTATTTTAAAATATAACTTGATGTTGACTATGAGCATGTTAAATAACATTATTGCAAAATAATATAAAGCATGTAAACATTGCGCTACACTCAGGCATGCATCAGTCCTTCAAAAGTCATAACAGATTCAGAATTGCACGGAGTGTAGTAACAATTAACTAAACATATGCAGATGAGAGCATCAGTGCGACACGAGTCGTCATGGCACTGCTGAGTGAACAAAACAGTTAATGGAGAGATCTGAGTGGTGCTGAACATAATATATGTTGACAAATTGCTACTCTGATAAGTATTATCTGTATTAATAATTAGAGAAAAGTAATTAATATTGTAGAAGTAAACTATAGTAGTAAGTTAAGGCTAAGTAGCGATGCCATAATGTTTGGATATTAAAAATAAGTTTTGTGTGAAATTCCAAATGCCATCCATAATTTCTAAATTGAAAGATTTCAATACTATCACATTCAATACAATTCAAATGATAGGAATTAAAATAAAACATGACACAATTTTATTAATCATTGACAATATGTAGATATCTTGATAATATATCAACAAATTTATATCGATATAATATTAATATGACAATGACAATGGTAAAAGACAAGTTCAGAAATACTTTTCCTCAAACTGTATAAGGCTTTAATGTGCTTCCATTTATTTCTAACCTCGATCTGGTAACAGGGTATTTGAAATTTCAATCGCCCCTTGGGCTGAATCGCTCGCAATGATTTCTCCAATCTCTTGCAACAAACCATTTCTGACTTTAGCCCATGGCTCGTTAAGTTCTAAATCAACTGCACAGTTACTCTGGCAGGCAATTGAGTAGCGACTTATTATTTGAGAGACGCAACGTTACCTTTCATTTTATATTTATTGGCGACATAAAGGGTATTTTCTTAAATACATAAAATGAAGAAAATTTTGTTGTTATTTCAATTTTTTTTTACATTGTGTTTTGATATTTTAAAGATAAACAAACTAATAATAGACATTTTAAAGTAATTTCCCGAACTACTTTAATATTTTTTTAGTCCAAAACCAGAAAAAGTTTACAACAAAAAGCAAATTAGATTTTTCTTAAATCAAATAATCATGGTGAAAATGATCCGCAATTTCGTTAATGATAATGTCAGTAATTACATACAGATATATTATTTTATGTATATAATAGTAGAATATTGAACAAACATTTATGTAACTTCAATTTAAAAATAGGTTAATAAATATAGTCTTAGTAAACAATTTCATTTATAAAAAGGATTACTATTTTTAATGTTACATTTTAATACTCTACAACAATTTTGTAATATGTTACCACTATTAATATATTTCAATATAATTTATATTTCAATTTGGATTTTACATATTATTTCAAATACATCCAACCACAAACCTTTTTAAAATATTTACATACTTTTAAACGTATAATTTGAAGAGGGTATGGAAAATTTATAGCTTAGTTAAACAGTTTGAAAGCGCAGTCAGATACAGCAAAACCAGAAGCAGGTAAGACAAGAGTCTTACAGAGTGTATAAGAGTACATCCTCTGATTTACCAAGAATTCGTGGACGGCAGTGGCACTTACAACTCAATGAAATCCACGCTGCTTGACCTACTCGTATTTTGTCAAAAAAGCAAGTATATTCAAGGCCAATTGGGCCAATTATTTCTCGCTAAAGCCATATCTTCGGTTTTATTTATGACTGACTGACTAGAAACAAAACTTAAATCTATAGGTTTTCATCTTTTAAATTAATTTAAATCTTTAAACTCTTTTCTTAACTTTATCACAAATTTATCCTACCTTACTGAATCGCTTTACATTGGAGTAGTTTGAACCGGTGTGAACAGCTTCACACCAGATGTCACATAACAAATAGCTTAGGGTTACCAATTATTTCGGAATTCTCATAAATCTTCAGAGCAAAAAGTTTTATTTGAAATTCAAAATTTAAGATTTGTCACAAATACAATTTAACTATAGACAATTATATTGTATAGATTCAAAACCAACTAAGAAATTAAATATTCAAATTCAACTTAATTTTTTTTTTTATTAATTATGATATCTGAAATTAAAACGACATAAATGATTAAATAAAATATAAGAAAATAATATGATATAAGGAAACTTGCAAGCATCAATAAAGATTCCTGCAAATACAGTGGCTTAGTTTTTATTTCAAAAGAGGAAGTTTTATACAGTTGCCAAAAATCTTGACGTCCGAAATACTTTTGATGCTTCTATTTTCTTCTCACGATATCTTTTATGTGGCATTTATTTGTATCATGGATAAGATACCAAAGCAGTAGTAAACATATGGAAACTCAAACTCAACTTATTTTTTATAACAGTGACAAATTTATCGGTTTATTCAACGGCTAAAAAAATGTAACTACTACTTTTTTTAGATATTTTTATATATATATAAAAATATCTAAAAAAATATCTAAAATATGTATATGTATTATCATTTTTTTTTATGTAGTCATTTCGTAAATAACCTTGAATTATTCAGTACTAACTATGCCCTGAACTTAGTTCGCGAGGAATATGTTTTTTTTTATTAAAGGAACCCGATAAATTCCTTAGAACGTCAGCTGTTAGTCCTATTACAATCGGTCGGCCGTTTTAGAGATTAGTCAGGACAAATATAATTGTTTTTATAATTAATAAAAATAAAAAACCTTATAACTAATTGCATCGACTATAATAGGAACCGACATATTGTATAAGATATCGTCTCAATTACAAATTAATATTTTAAATTACACTTGCTTGCGAGAATATTGTTCCCTGTTTGTGAAAATTTATAACCGATGTAAGGTTTGTAGGACAATATCATATTTTTTAGAAATTATCGAATATAATTTAATTTTTAATTTTCATTTTCATAATTTGGTACTTCAATCAATCAAAGTGTCTTCGTGTGTCTATGTGTGTATAATCTACTTATGACTTTTATGCTTCTTTCAGTTTTTTGGAAAAAGTTAAATGAGGGATAGGCACAGACTGCACTCGAGGTCGACTCCGGGGAGGACTAAGTTTTAGCCCTGAAGGTCCGTTTTTGTCCTTTAAGTTGGGAAGTTTGAAATGCTGTAACAAAAAAGATGATTATTATGGTATGTGTACCTTTGTAACAAGAAGGTATAAAATTCACGTGACTTAATAAAAAATATGAATTTGGAGTATTATTAATTATTAATTAATTAGTGACTATAGAATAGCCTAAAATTAGGTATGAATGATTTGAAGAATAACTTTAGGATGAAGAGAAAAGGTTGAGGTAATGAATGATAGAGAAAAAGATAATTACAAATAAAACAAAGTATTCGAAACTTGGCAAGGCCCTTTGCACCTCTTTATAGTATTTTAAATTATCATTTTTATATTACTAAATAATTATTTCATATATAATTAATAAGCTATGCTCAGTTGAGCATACATTAATTAAAAATTAGTCAAAATAGATTCGGAATTAAATGAAGTGCAGCAAAACTTAATTATATGCTAATGAGAGCATCAGTTCGCAAGTTGTCATGCTAATTCGGACTCAACATAACAGGCAGTGACGTAATTTTAGTGTGTCGCATAATATATTATATATTCCACCGACTTTCAGTGCTAAGATAATGTTATTCAAATAACTAATATTATCTTAACTAATGTGATCTTAAATAAAATCAGCGCTCAAAGAAATCTAAGCGTGTCAGATATTCGTTAAATCAAGATTTAATCTGTACTTTAAATTTAAATTTTAAAGTAGTTATTTTTGTTTCAAATCATTGAAATATATGGCTATGTAAAATGAAACAGATAAAGTAAGCAACAAAGTTTAAACACCGCTGATCTACAAGACTATAAAATGTTATTCCTTTCCTACATAATTGTAATCACACTAAATTTTCAAAATACAAAAATATATATAAATATATAATTTTTGATATAAATTGTTTACAAATAACTGTATTATAATTGTAATGAAGTTTACTTTTGGGTTTTAAATTTTATTCTGTACAAGAAACATTCAAACACACACATATAGAGTACAGGTATTATCCGGTACGTATCATATTTTAATAAAATATCAAATATGTATTTAATATGATAGTTTATTCGCCCTGCAGCTATAATAAATTAACAAGGAAATTGTTTTATTAAGCTTTCGATTTAATACCGTCAGCTTTAGTATTTTCTTTGTATACTTAGTAATAAAAGAGATTATTAGAATTTGAATTAAGCGCCGTTGTATAGAAATATAATGTTGAATAAATAGACAAATAAGCACAATTTAATATATATCACTCTTTTACTCTACCATGTATTAATGTTTTTTGGTTTTTACTATACATTAAACATATAATATTTATTACTTTGGACAATTAATAATAATTATAACACCACATAGTTTAAAGCATCATCTAGCAGAAAACCGTTCGTTTGTTACTTAATATTATACTAAAAACGTATAATTTTCATAATTATTTTTTTTATTTTTTGTTAAAATGAGCATGCGGGTCACCTGGTTAGAAGTTAGTTCCACCGCCTACGGTCTCTTGCAATATCCGAGGATGCAAAACAGTGTTGCGGGCTCTGAGGAGGAAATGGGTCCGCTTTTTGCAGGTCCTCCTGTCATATTGATCTAGAAATACCGTAGCAGGAAGTTCATTATACATCTTAATCGTATGTGGTATTGAGTTCCTTGAGAACCTCACTTCTCTACTTCGTCAACACGAACATCATGCAATCAGGTTGTAGGGGTGTTTTTGCAGGTGGTAGCATGCAGAGCTGTAAAAGTAATTTGCGACTATTATATTTTTCTGTATGTCTCTGTTGCTTGCCCTACTAGCATCGACAGTGCCACCGGTAGAAAGGCAAGAATCTGTTCAAATACCTCTTTATATAACTGACCATAGCTTGAAGTATCGAGGCCTACAAATCTGAAGCTTGGTGAGGCTGTGCAAAGAGCAGTCTCAAACAGCGGTGATGAAAATATTCAAATTTTGAGTAATTTTCATCTAATCTTTTAACAAAAGATATATTAATTACGCATTATGCTCACACTACAACTGCACTGCACTAGCTAGCTATCTTAAAAAAATATATATAGTCAAGAGTACAATTAAGACATTCATTCATTGATTTTATGATAGACTTCACAACCGCAGTTACATCCACTCTATGTATTAACAATGGACAAGAACAGTATTGAATTAAAGAAAATTCTTTATAAAACCTGGGAGTGTCCCCTTAACAAAAGAGTAAATTTTTTTAAAGTCCGAGATTAAATATTTTACTTTAAAACGAAATGAATAAAATGACATTTTTTGTTAATTTTCATTTCAATCTATCTAATCCTCCCTGTGCGTGTATTTTCAAAATAAAAATCATAGTCTAAATATATGTATTTTTTTGTATTAAACGCCATGTCTCGTCTTGTAAAATATGCCGAAAACGCGACAAGATCGCTTAACCTATCCACATGTCTATCTGCCTTGATATTCAAGCTATATTGAAGAAACACCATAAAATATATTCACTTTAATGCTATAAGAAAGAAAATAACCACGATAAATTAGTAAAGAATAACTACTAGAGGTTAATGTTTACCTCCGCCTTAATAGTTTATTTATTTATTGGTTATGATTACAAATAAAATTTCATAAGATATGATGCATTTGTTTTATTCGATGTTTTTTTTCACTACTATATTTTGTTGGAATAAATATGGAACGTTAATAAATAGATTATTTAGGTCTATTTTTCTTTAATAACAGAATAGGTAAAGTAATAGTTTATTTTTTGGGTAGCATAATCCATGGTCTTAAATTTAAATAATAACAAAAATCCTCCGATTTATCCACACGTCTTATTATATTTCCATAATTTAGAAATGTTAAGATAACACCGCACTTGGGAAATAATAAGTCGCTACTCAATTGCCTGTCAGATTAGAGCTGCAGTTGATAATGAACTTAAATTTGTAGAGCTTAAGGTCGATTGTATATTGACTGGATGTGATTTTAGAAATCATTGCGAGCGATTCAACTGAAGGGGTGATTTAAATTTCAAATAGGTACCCTGTTACCAGATCGAGGTTAGCAGCGAATGGAAACACATTAAGAGTTCCTCCCTTTAACAGCTTAAGGTATAGTGTTTCTAATCTTCTCATCATTCATTTATATAATATAAGAATTAGACATATTTCAAACATTTTAAACAACTGTATGAAATCTTTAGTGAAGCTTATTATGAGAAAATTCTCTATGTGGGAATTAATCAATTGTTATTTGGAAAACTTAAAGTACTTAAATAAGTTTCGTTTAATTTTAGATAAATTTACATCTTTTTTAATAAAAACAATCCAAGGATTTAAAACTGTATACAAAATGGGAATTAATTGTGACTTCATTCGTGCTATTGGGCATACTATATTAAAAAAAAAGAGTACGTAAAAATATGTATATATATATTGAAGATCTTCCGCCACACACGAACACATAACTATCTAAAATATAAATAATGGTTGATCTTCTGGTACCGGTAATAAAAAAAATATTTATAATATTTTTACTACCCAACCAACTATTGACTTAAAATATTTTAACTCTAAGAAAGTAACAATTAAAAAAGCTTAAGATAACTAAAAAGAATATCGAATACATTCCTTTCATTTCAAACCTCACTCACCAAGAGAACCACGTGTAACTACTAGGGTCCGCCAACCGTGCGCGGCGGGTGTTGAGCTGAGCCCCTCTCTTTTCTTCTTTTCTTGATAACTTTTGAATGGCTAAACAGGTGGAAAAAATTCGCCTGTTTTCGCTATAGCATCCGCGTTCGGCACAAACATACATGAGAAATTTTTTAGCTAATTATCTCGTCGCATTCTGGAGACAACTAAACACAAAAAAGGTCTCCCAAACGGTTAAGAGCTTCGCTTACGCTCAGCTCAATAAAACAAATGCAATCAATGTGTATTGTTAGCGTCATGGTCAATAAAATAATTTAGAAAATTTGGAAACAGTAATTATCTAGTCACCGTTCATGTTTCAGACTGAAGTGATTAATTTGTTGATTTGTCTCATGGTTTAAGGCTAAATAAGTAAAATCAAAACCTTGAGGATAACAATGTAAAAATCGTATTCCTCCAATTATTACGATTAGAATCTTTTCATCAATGTTTTATGTATATATGTGAAATGAAGTTATACCAATAACGGTTCATGCATTGCCAATCAACGGCCAATGCAAAAATAACGTTTGTTATAACTGCATAAATTTGTATGCAAATGTAATTCTATCATGAACTTTGCAGACCAATTTCGTTTGAACTTGCATTTATGATCATGTTCAGAAAATTCATTCTTATGTAATTTATTCTAATCTATAGTGCTAATTGGTAATTTATTTGTTTTATTTTTCAAAAGGTATCATTTATATTTATGATGATATGATTTGATTAAGTTAAAGTTACTTTTAAGTAAACATGATATGAAAAATTCACCAACGCGAACGACACTCAAATCTGGTATCTATTGTAGTCGTGTTCTATCACTCTATCAACTGAGCCATCGTGTCACACAAAATAAGTATGCATTACATGTCGATACAAAGAGACATTTTAAGATTTAAATCTAATTATTTCAATACAGATGGACTTGACAGTTGAGTGTTTTTGTTGTATCCTTTGTTATTAGACAATGTTTTAACAAGAAGATTGAACCTGGCATATTGTATACTTGTCTGATTACCCCAAGGTATTACAAATTTTAATCTCAATTAGATTAATTCCGAAAACATATATTCTTTGATAACAAAATAAATTCATTTATAAAATTATATGGAATATTTTATTCCAATAACATTAATTTCAATACTCTATTTAGAACTCGTAGTTAATTGAACTGTTTCAAAATTAACCTGTTTTGCAATATCATTGTACGAATTGACTAGTGCATTTCATTTGTATTGTAATATATTTAGTTCAGCATAACTAATATTATTTGAATCCGTGGTATGTATTCACAAATTTACATATTACATTTATTAAATAGCTAAATCTCTATTTATTATCATTCACCACATCTCTCTATTGATTTATAAAATCGAAATTTAAAAAAAAAAAGTAAAGTTAAAGTAAAGATTAAATTATAGATCAAGTTCAGTATTGTTCTATACTTTAAAGATTATTCTTTTTGTATTCAACCAATAAACAGGTCAATAACATTAAGTTTATTGAGAAATTCAAGACCTTTTAAGATATTACCTAAAAGCAAAATAAATTCAAGTTTATTACCAATAGTGTCAGATCCGTAAATACTTGTCAATATACTAACCGATCTGAATCCAAACAGAATCCAATTTCAGCTCCGATTTCTAGTGGAACACAAACTTCGGTTGCTCTCGACTCAATCAATACACATTTTTGCTACAGATACAGACAAACTCGATAAACGTTAATACAATTATTTTACTAATAAATAACGATAGTAAAATGTTATTTAATTTGTTTTGAATAACACAAAGAATAAATAGCATACCTAATACCTCAATGATTTTGATTTTATGGATTCGATCGAGATACCAGTACATGTAATATATTTGGGGATTGTTATTTGTAAGAGGATTACTTCACTTTTAATATAAAATTCCATTTTAATACTAAGTTAATATTAATATAATATTTTTAAACTAAAAAGGTGTTTGATTCATTATTAGGCCAAATAAAAATACTATAACAAACATAATCTATTAGATGCCGGTTAGTTTAATAACATTAATAAACAACCATACTTTAACCATCTTTAGATAACTCGATAGACACAACAGGTGTACAAAAAAAATAATATAAATCTTTATAAGAAGAATATATATGTTTCGTATAAGGTATAATGAGAATATATAGCCACATTGGCAGCGACATATTGAAGAGTTTATGATTCCAGCGTTCCAATTAAATTTAATATATATTTCTCATAAAAAATATTTTTACCGTGATAAGTAAGTATATAACTTAATTACTGTTTATGCGGACGTGACACGAGTCGGTTTTGTGATACAATTAGTCATGTGACATTGTTTACAGATATTACTAACCGAATTACTAACCTAAAATATTTAAAGTTTGCAAATTTTAAGTATATACAGAGTACATAATTAAATGTATTTTAAGTCAAGGCGAAATCATATATTTTAAATGTGTTTGTGTGTGTGTGTCTATATTTTTGTTGAACTGACGACAAACGTACCATCTACAAACATAGTCAGTTCAAATAAGCTTCCAACATAAGCTGACCAGTAATTACTCCTGAACTTTTCAACTCAGCTGAGTTAGAGTTTCAAATGTATTCACTTCCATATATTAGTTGGTCAAAAACCTTTATGTAGTATAATGACTAAGTATTTACATTTATGAACTAATATTCAATAATTCAAGTTAGATAATGTTCTGTTCAAAGCCTTTACTTTAGGTTTTTTGCCTTTCTGTAAGTTTTTACATACATATTAGAAAACTACTGTACAAAATTTGATGCGGTGTCCCCCCTTTTTATTACATCATCTAACTTAAAATCAAATATATATTTAATATCATATGCCACTTAGAAAATCATTTATATATAAATAAAAAAATTCTAATAGCATATAAATATATATGCTATTAGAATTTTTTTATTTATATCTGGATAATATGTATACCAACTTAATATATGTGTAATGGTAGTATTGTCATTCAAAATTATTTTACGGTTTCCAAAACCAGCAATAGAAAATGCCGTTTCGTTCGAAAATTTAATTTTACCCTCAACTAATATTCTAAACGTCCTCTCTTCCAACCGATTGGAGTCCTGAATAGTAACCAAATAACCCTATAGCAATCCGATATCAATTATATCAACATATATAACTAACAAAGATCAGGGATAATATGAGTAAAGTTCTATTCACTTTCAGTATTATAATTACATGGAAATATTATTTAACGTATTTTGATCTCTTAAAATAGTAGACCATAACTTTATAAATAAGCTTCAGACAGGTATATTTTATATTCTGCCAATTTTTCTATAGTATATCTAAAATGTTATTCCATTGTTAAGAGTTATTTGTATTGGAAACGCAGTTCTTATTTAAATTTGTATTAAATATAACTGAGAATTTATATGGTGAATCGTTGAATCAATTTGTATACTGCTTAATCTCTATAATCTGAGCGTCTGCATATAATACCAGTTCCACATGATGACAGTTCAATGTGGTTGATTTAAATCTATCTCCTGAATTAATTTTCCTGATTCAGGATTTAAAGTATTGCATAAAATTTTGCGAAACTTGAAAGACTCTTACATTATATGAAATTGACGCGAGATGGACATGTTGATACACAATTTAATTTTTAAAACATGATCGAATGAATAAATAATTGAATGTCAGTATAAAATAACTGGATAATATAAATAATAAGTATTGTACTGAAATAATTAATCTGAAACTTCTATAGTTGTTCAATCTTTCTCCCTTTTCTGATTACCTTTTTAAAAATGTATTAAGTAATACATAGTAACATTTTATTTTCCCAGTCGTATATTTTTTGATTAAGTAAATAAAATTATTTCTCGAGGAGAAAGAAATACGAAAATTTTAAATGTATATTTTATTTAGCAGTCCTGTAATATAATCACAGGTCAATAAACCACTACAATTGAAACGAGAGGTACCCATTGTACGTCTTCAAATAATTAAATTAATTAAACATTTAGATTGAATATTGAATGTGACTGTATAAAAAGGCTTTTATCAACCAACATTTTGTAATAAAAATTTAGAAGAATTAATAAATAAAAAATAGAAATATCTATGAAATTAATAAAATACACTTACAATAATTATGCCACAAAAAACATTTTTTTTATCAGGATTTCTGAAATTGAAATAATTATAATGAATATTAATGAATCATCATTAATAATTTTTAAAATAAAAATTTTGTTTATCCTTTTATAATGATATATTATTGATAAACAGTGAATTCCAATTAACCTAAATTAATGTTGTAGTTATATGGGCAATCGAATTCCGTTTTATTGAATGTATTTATAACAGCGATTTTGACGTTTATTTTTTTATGTAAAAATGTCTTTATGTGACAATACATAATGTTAAATATCCAAGATATTCTCTTATCAACTATTGCTTCGGTCTCACTCTGTCAAGCACTTTTTGCGCTATACAAGCAAACAAACAGCATTGAGTTATCTGTATATATATATCGAACAATTTACAGACAATAAAACATTATTTAAAAAAATCAATCGTTATTGATATTGAAAATATTAACCTATACAAATTCGTAAAAGTTAAACTAAAGCATTTCAATGGAACAGATCGATTTTGAAGTAGTTTTATATTGCTACAAGTACACAAATAAATCGTTTTTGATATTGAAAATATCAACACACACAAATTCGTAAAAGTTAAACTAAAGCATTTCAATGGAAGTACTTTTATATTGCTACAAGTACACATTAACTTGAAATAATTACCGTTATGTTCGGTTTAAACGATACCGAAGATAAAAGAAGTTACAAAAGCATTTACGTTATCACTATTACGCAATGAATGTTATCGTGTTAACAAAATACCACAGCGAGTATCTAGAACAATAATAGTTCTGTATATAAGCGTTACTGTTTGAATTAGTGGAATTTCGTTTTAATAGTTGAATTATTTTAGAATGTTTTGTGAATTTATTTTTGCATTTTCATTTTATATTTAATTAACGGATAAACTGTTGTATGTAATAGCGTCGTTTGATTCAAAAAAGTTAATTATAACCTTCGAGTCAGCCATTATATTTTTTATAATTACTTTTGTTGTTTTTAGTTATAAATATTATAATTCCATATTAATTTTATTCTAAAAACGATGTTTAACTGATTATCATTTTTAGCAATACCGTTCCTGTACTTATTAATTATTGTATCTTACATTTAAAATTGAACAGTTTGTAATGTATATAAAAAACTGTCCTCTAAACTAAAAATTGTAAAAAAAATATAAAATAAGGATATTGTTCTTATAACTATATAAAAAAAAGTATGGTAGGGTTTCTTTCTTTATTAATACATAATTTTTAATTTTTAATTTAAGTTTACCACACTCCTGGTATGCACCTAGTAATAAACATCAACAAACCTCATCATAAGTCATAACTGATTTTGAGTGACGTGACGCAACTTAGCATAGACAGATGAGGGCATCAGTGCACTGGTTGTCGTGTCGCAGACTGACAAAACACATTGACTGAACAAAATTGAACATATGAGCGGCGAAGTAATATTTTCTTTGCTGCAATTTCCGTAAATTGTATAACTGTTGTTAGTTTTAAGATGAGTTTTTACACAATTGCACCAAAAATAAGATGTTACAACACACCCTTTGTCAGTCATCAGTAATAATTGATTTCTTATTAATATCTGATTTTAAGTTTTAATGACGCCTTTGACTTCAATAGTGACGGATTTTGGTCTAGTAGTCATGTAGAATCTGTGTTATAGAGAGTGAAATTTTCAAATCTTTTACCTTACCGGCTTGGATTGTTTGTTGACAGACAGGAAAAACTTAAACAACAGGAAAAGAGTATCTTAAAACGCTTTCTAATCTTATTTCTTGTTGAACATACCATTTTTTTATTTTATTAATCCTCCAACACTTATTGCTTTATTATATTTAATTAATGAACTTTATCATTTACTGATTCTTAAATATCATAGAAAAACGTCTAATAAAATCAGTTTTCGTAGGGCAAAAATAATTATTCAAGTTCTATGTTACAGTCTGATGAATAAATTTTGCTTATTTTAATCAGGGATTGAAAATTTGCATTTCACTTTTCGGAAATTCAAATATCTGTCCGCTTTTGTTATGCAATCCATTTGAAACCTCTCCGGTGGTTAAAACTCTATTTAATATATTTGATATATATTTTATTGGACTCCAAATGTACCATAAAATAACTACAAATCATAAATAGTTTATCTCAATTGAACTATATGATCAAGCTTTTTCAATGGTATAATATTTGTTTAGCCTATTGTACTATATGCATTTAAATTCTGGTAATCTGATTTGTGCACAAACAAATTTACATAGAAGTCTAATCTAATATATGCCGCTAAACTAAGCTATTCTAAGCTACTATTACCATGGTTATACCGAATCCAGATTACTAATCGGAAATACGTTTAGCGATATTAATTTTTATATTACAGATAAACTTATAATCCCAGATACAATTGTATTCATCAACAATTGTATATATCGATTGATCGATATCCCTAGATAGCAATAAATATAGAGATAGGGTTAGGGAATAGTACCA
The DNA here is from genome assembly GCA_918358695.1 of Melinaea menophilus ssp. n. AW-2005. Lineage (NCBI taxonomy): Eukaryota > Metazoa > Arthropoda > Insecta > Lepidoptera > Nymphalidae > Melinaea > Melinaea menophilus. The sequence goes on from OU911043.1 coordinate 10,015,003, forward strand.
GCAAAAAGTTTGTTATTATAAAGAAACATACTTTGGTTTGCATTTTATTAACAAATAGTTACGTTATATGATTTTTATACAAGAAAATCAAATCACACAACCAATTATTGCGTGATTCTATTCTCAAAATATTTCTCTTATCATTATGGAATTATTCTTATTTATGTTGAAAACATTATAAAAATCATACTAGTCAAATTTTTTTAAATGTTAGTGGTAAATTTACTTCCATATTATTGTTCATAACACAAAAATAATATTTTGGAATTTGTAATTATGTATAAAGTTTTGCGGCGGCATTGATTCTTAGAATCTTATTTCGATAAAGACGAAACTTTTTAAAAATGTGGGTATTTCTTAAGCAAAGTCAATATTGGGATACCGCTTGAAACAAGAACAAATAGAAGTTTTTTTTATGGTTTTTATTTGAATACCTAAAATACTTTTAAAACTTCGTTCGTCTAACGTTCACGATTTATATGACTTATTTATATAGACATTATCCAATTTTATCTACATATAATATATTTTTACATTTGAGGTAAAATAAAAAAAAACTTAGGGTCCTTAATAAAATTTATATTTAACCATAATTTTTCATACCTTATTTGCTTGTCCATCTGTTTATCTGATCATAAGTAATAAATATCCCCACTTTAAAACGACTGAAAGGCTTTAAAATTTTATCATCAAGATTTCGAAGAGAAGGATTCCGAAGATAAGGTTATCTAAGGTTATATAAGGATAAGGTTTATCTGCGGAATATTCTTCTAGAGGAACCGACAATAAAGCAAAACACAAATACGAATAAAACAAAATATGGGCTATTTGAATGCAGTAATGTTGTACTAGCTTTTGTCCGTGGTTCTACTCGCTTTACGTTCGGTATTAGTTGATTAGCTCTAACTTTTGGAAAATCAATATTTTAATCAGAATTTTGCATTGATAATCATCCAATCCAGGCATTTATGGTTTCCTATTTTGGATATATTATCTTAGATATATGAAGATTCAGCCTTTATTGATAAAAAACAAAAAAATCTCCTTTACATTATCTTATTTTTACACAAAATCTATATAAATTGTAACCTATATGGTTATTCTGCTGTATAATAAGTAGAGTAAATATACATCCTCACAAACTTTCACATTTATTATATTAGGAGGATAAGATGTGTACTAAATTATTTAATGTAAAGTAGATTATATTAAGATTATTTAATTGAAAAATATCTGCATTTCCACATATTGCAATTTATCAAATTTTAATTATAGAAATGATTAAACTATACAGGTACTACACCTAACTCTCAAGTTAAAGACTCCATCCGAGACTATACGGGAACGTAATTAAACATCAATCAAAATTCAGAGGATGCAGAATATTGCACATACATTATTACGGAGACGTGATTCGACAACAAGAGCATCTCAAACAGATAGTGTAGACGAACTGTGATTAAAATCGTGAGTACTCAAAACATCAAGCAGATTACAAATCAATTAACTGATCTCAATCGGAATAGAATCCAATTTCAACGTAGTTCTGTAGCGTAACACAAACTATACGGCTTCCATTATACTACTCTCTAAAAGTAATTCTTTTAATATATTTTATAGTAATTTTATATATTCTTTTCCATATTACTTCGCTTCTGTTAATATTATTTGTTTCATCAAGATATCATTACTTCCAGTGCAATGGTAGTATTAATAAGCAACGCTTAGCAGTAGATCAGTATAAATATTTCTAGTTAAGATTGTAGTACAAATGTATAATAATAACCAAATACATCGTGTTTATAATTAAAACATCTTAGCGAATTAATTAGTTTTGTATCACTTATTACTTTTTACTCAGGATTCTGGTTACTTTGACTTAATAAAATGCAATTGAATGCAATTTAATAAAACATAATTTAGGAACGTTATTTACTTGAACGTCATCTAATAAACATTAAGAAATTAAACATATTTGTTTGACGATATTTTTAAATTTTACTTTTTGTTTTTGTTATTTCAATAATTTAGAATTTAATGTTACTATTTGATTTATAAAGTATATGATAATAAATTTATCATCTACAAGTAATAACAAACAAAATAAGTATTTTTGGAATTATATATAGTAATTATATTACAATTGTATCTTACAAGGAAAGAAGAGAGATAGCGTATGATCTCTAATCAATCCCTACCCTGTTAAGTAAGTTAAGTTGATAATTTTGACAATGCTATATTGTTAGGCTTCTTTTCAATTACTAATTATTTTATAAGTGGGGTAAAATTTTACGATTTATTTATTAGTTAACGCCTAATATTTGTAACTATAAACTTTGTTATAATTAACAGTAAAAAACACAGAAGACTCCATCTGTTTGTAAAAGCTGAATTGAAAGATTGGCTTTGGAAAAAAAACTTTTTTTTATATTCTTTCAGATTTTGATAATAAAATCTTAAGAAATGACAGTTACGTTGAAACGACAGACTGACTTGACTTTATTTATTTATTTGAATATAAAGTAATATCGTGACATTTTCACGACAAACTCAATTGTATAAAGTAATTTATAAACTTACATATTCTTGGTTCATATTATTCTCATTTTTATATTTTCACAACATCCTCTTGAAGGAAATGTCAGGAAGCGAATGGGAAATGAGAGGGAAGTCGCTGTAGCGCGTGGAAATGAACGCGTTTGTTTGTCATTAGCAATAGAAAATATCTTAAGAGAAATTGTAGTATGACTAATTCGGTCATATTTTATTACATACGGTATTATACAAATACAAGCTTTAGTTAATGTATGATTATATGAATACAATATTATATAATGTTAGTTATATTTTTAATTAGAGTTTAAATTAATCATATATAGTAGAAATTATAATCAACATACGAGTACTACAAATTTCACACTCTGTGTTATAAAGTAAAATTCTCGAGACTCTAATTTAGAACTCATTTTTGATAGCCCTCGTTTTCTCAAGTGCATCCTGTAAAAGGAAATTTTAGAAAGCAGGAAGTCATCCCGCCTTGTGGAAGGCAATATAGCTTATGGCAATTGTTTTCTGCGTTATATACAACGTCGAAATACGAGTACATGTCGGACTTACATGCAGGTTGATTGCAACGAATGTATAAGAATTTAATATAGCATATTACATATATAATTAATAAGTTAGTATAGCCCGCATTTATAACATGGTCGTATGAACAAATAAGTAATAAAAAAAAATAATATGTTGAATTAATATAAACATCTCAGATTTTATGCATATAATAATGTAATCTTTGTAATAAAAAGATCTTAACGACGTTTAAAATAAATTTTAAAAACTGGAACGAAATCATAAAATACTTTTAAAATTAATTAGCTAAAGCATTACCATCTAATCATATTTAACTAACTCTATGATATTATATAGCCTTGTAGTTATGTTGTGAAAGCATAATACGAATTTATTATTCTAGAAAGGCGCTGCTTAATAGGGATGTCAATGCATAGTTTATGAAAATAAATACATTTCACTTGCTTTTTTTAAAACAAAATGTGTATTATATACAGTGCTTATTGGATTATGTACAATTAAAAATATTAATAAACTATACAAATAGGAGAATCATCATGGCAATCTTTGCGAGAGGCTTATGCCTTGCAGTGGGCGTGTATAGCTTGACAAAAAGAAAAAGAAGAAGAATGATATGATTAATTATATTTAAAATATAAAAAAGTGGGATGCAGCAGCCCTAATATTTTCAGTTCATGCATACAGGGTGTCCGTTGCAGTAAGCCTTTGTAGCTTGCTCTTTTACGTCCCGTTTAGTTAAATCTTCTTTGGATAAACCTGTAAAAAATATTCAACACAAAGCTCTTGCTTTGTCATAGTGGATATTGAATTCATATTATGTCCGATACTTTTACGTTCATTGTACTTTTACTGAGAAAAATACTTATGTACACTTTCTATTAGGTATTTCATTTAGTGTTTTTGGTATTTTCCAAAAAATGGATATGACATAATATTTTATTGTGTAGTACGATTCATCAATCCTAGTAAGCCTATCCTTAATACAATTTTTGCTTGCAGTAACTCGTAAATAACTCTTAGGACCTCCAATACATAACATTGAGTTAGATATTCCCTTGTTAAAGTTTCACTGTAACTTTAATAATTAACATAACTCATTAGACATAAGGTACTTTATTTATAAACTAATTAATACAATATGTATAGAACAACCCTCTGTTAAAATTAATAAATTATCTTATGGAAATTAATTTAAAATTAACTTCGATACCCTTATCAGTGTCAGTTACACGTTTTGCATTCCGATAGAGGCACCTGGAATTGACGTTTGTTACTTTGAACTCCAACGGTTTATATTATTTATAATATACATAAAGTATACTAATAAAATACTTATGATTATAGACATATTTGCTGTTATGTTAACTATAACAGACTATTGACTATATCAATCATTTACAACGGAGAGTGTTCCGAAGAACTATTCGATCTGATGCCTACCGCCGAATTTCATCACCGCACAGCGCGCCATCGCCTCCAATACCATCCTTACCACCTGGATGCGTGGCGATCCTCCACTGTGCGGTTCTCAAGGACATTTTTTCCACGTTCCACTCGCTTGTGGAACGAACTCCCTTCGGCGGTATTTCCAGATCGGTACGACATGGGTACCTTCAAAAAAGGCGTTTTTTCCTACCTACAAGGCCGGCAACACTCTTGTAAATCCTCGGATATTGCAAGAGTTCATGAGCGGCGATGATCACGTCCATCCGTGACCCGCCAGCTCGTTTGCCCTCCTCTTACATAAAAAAAAAAAAAAAACAATAACGTTAACGAATCATTTGTAGTATTCTATTTTGTTCATAGTTAAAACAATTATTATCAATTTAACAACAGTGTTAAAGACTAAATTCAAAATCATTTACAACCCTTATAAAGGAATATTCAAAGCGGTCAATAGTTTGATACATCCCCTGGTTCATTGCAATTCGGGAGTCACCATCAAAAGTTGCTTCTGAATTGCACACACGTCCTGGATGACATAATTCGGAATGTCACGTAGGTCATTCCTCAAATACAAATTGCGGGCCTTTTTATCGTAGGCCATTATACTGATTTTTATATCAGTATGTTATATAAATATCGTGTTTATAGAAATTGAATAATTTTGTTTAGGTATATTTTTAAATTATATTTCATTGTTAAAGATACTTTAAGATACATGTTATGCAAAAGGTGTCCATTAATTACAATATATGCTACCTTATGAATTACAATATATTTTTATGTTTATTATGTAATAAGCAACAAGACTGTAGTATTTAGATACAGTTATGCAACATATCTTATAGTGCCTTTTTTATTTGTATTATTATAATAATTAAGCCTATTTTTAATATTATTTTTAATATTTTTTCCCTATTGCATAACGTGATCCTAAGTATATTTTTCTGACGATTGGCAAATTAGAATCCATCTGCAGATATCGTCCGAAAGTCGAGGCGTACGTTACTTCTTTATTCATGACAAACTTGTGAGAGGGTTAAACTTTTTATCAGAACCCCGTTATCGTCAAAGGAACTTTTACTTGGAATTGGGATAATGAAAACTAGTTCACTTAAGTTTTGCTTTTAGAGCATTTTGACGTATTTACGGAATGAAAGGTACAGGATATTTTATGGTAATTAGTAGTAATATTATTTATATAATTATTTAACATTTTTTTAATATCAACGCATTTTTACATGGAATAATCTATATAATTATGAAATATTTTTAAAATTAGTCTCGCATACATCAGAACGTAAGTAAAATATATAAATTCTAATACACGATTGTTTGATACAACAAGAACTATAACAACTTAATACCTTTATTAAAATATAAATAAATAAATTATTAAACATATATTTTAAGTTATCGTTCAGTTTTCATTCTCAAGACATAAAACCTTTTTGTACAACATCTCAAAGTTGCTTGTCTCAAGTGCTCTCACCGCACTCTACCTTTGTCTCAAACTGTATTGTTCTGGTCGCGGCAATTTTTTTAAGAACAAAGAACGTATAGAATTCATCTAGTGCCTCCTCAGTTAAAGAAAGCGGTCAGCCTTTTCAAAATAACTTTCAATCAAGTAGCTATTCAAATTGACCTACATATATTTCACAAAGCTACTCTAACTAACATCGCGATACACAAAAATCTGCGAAACATGTTTATAATTTATCTTGGTATTTATCTGTTAATATTTTACAACGGTGATCTTAAATTCTTAGTAATTGTTTCACATGTAAAAGAATATTGTCTATTTAAAAATACAAACAATTTTATTATTCTACAAACAATTCTAATACAAAATACCACAAAAGGCTCGTTGGTTCTTAATTAAAAACAAAGAGAAATTACAAAGGAAACGCAAGAACTAAACATTATTATAAGCCATTTTGAAACTGATGTAAATTTTCCATCGCCTGAAGGCTACGTATAAACGGTTGGTATAAAGGACAAATTATACACAGCGGATAGGCCGCAGCGACTAATCCGCCGAATCCACAGTCTACGGATTATATAAAGCCTCTCATATAATATAATGTAAGTTCCATCTAACAGCTATTAACCTTTTAATAAATACTGTGGTTAAATTAAAACTATATTCTAACTATGATATACTAAAACACGTTATTATAAAAGATGAAATATGTATAATATCTCTCTAGTTGCTGAGAAAGTAATAATAAATAACAGTACGAGCGACCCAACCGCGCGATTCAAACGCACAAAACGAAGCGAAGCTTTTGGTGGTAGACCATAACATCGGGTCGCCGGCAAGGTTACCACCCATCGAACAAAGTCGTGCCGCAAAGCGACCTAGTCGTGTTCCGGCATGTTGTGCGATGAAGCCGTATATATGAGAAATGGGTCTGAACAGTTGCGTTGCGTTGGCGAACCGGTTTGGCGTTGAGTTGGTGCTTGTTGTGTCGGGTGCCTAGTCGAGGAGGGTAGCGGGATCCGAAGCAACGGCTTTCCGCTGGCCGCCCGCAGATAGTTGGGGGCCCAATTAGTGGGTCAGCCACCCACGAAAGGCTGCCCCGCCAGCTGCGAAAAATCCCAGGGTGGCTCCATCGTGCTGGTTGGCGACCAGACGAGGAGGCCCGATGGCGATCCCTGGGGGGGTTCGGGCGTCCCCGCAGTCTCCTGACTAGCCTCCCAGTGGCATGACAACACCAATTTCGGCGCCGGGTTTGATACGTACCGCCTCGTTCAACTGCCATTTCTCATCCTATTCACTCTTTTATTTTTATTTTTTTTAATGAAAAGGTCCAATAAAAAGTTCAAGTTTTCACAGCGGTTGCACTCCTCCTCATTTAAAGTGCACCTCACTAACATCAGAGGTTTGCACTCTAATCTCTTACCTGTCCACCACCACCTCGAGACAGAGCAACCGCACTTGCTCTTTTTGACGGAGACGCAGATACAATGTCCTTTGAGCGCTGCGTACCTGGAACATCCCGGTTACTCGTTAGAGCACAATTTTCGCTCACGTGCCGGGGTCTGTGTGTACGCACGGAACGACCTCTGTATCCTGCGTCTCCGTCACCTTGAAGACCCCACGTTTTCTTCCTTATGGATTTTAGTAGACACAGGAAACGAAAAAATCCTGTATTCCTGTGTCTACCGTTCGCACAGCGGCGATCAGGAGACAACTAGATTATTCGAGTATCTCGGTGAGGCTGCTGATATGGCTCTGCATCAGTACCCTTCAGTGCAGCTCGTCTTTCTGGGGGACTTTAATGCCTGTCATCAGGACTGGCTGTTCCCGTACCAGAAGACCGACCATGCTGGAAGAGAAGCGCGGAACTTTGCGTTGTCCTTCGACCTCTTTCAGCTGGTGAGGCAAGCGACGAGGGTACCAGATGTAGTAGGCCATACAGCCAATTGCCTGGACCTTTTGCTGACAACTGATCCGGACAGGTATCGTGTAGAGGTTACCTCCCCCTTGGGAACCTCCGATCACTGTTTGGTGAAATCTGTATTTACATATTCCCCACCAGCTTCTGAACCACATAGTGTTAGGCGAGTATGGAAATACAAGTCAGCAGATTGGGATGAGATGCGGCACTTCTTTGCATCTTATCCTTGGCGGCAGGTCTGCTTCTCTTCTTTGGATCCGTCGAGTTGCGCGGATGCTATAATCGGTGTGGTACATCAGGCAATGGAGTACTTCATTCCTTTTGCTGACGTACCCATCGGTGGCAAAGCTCGCCCATGGTTTAATGCTGAATGTGGTCATGCTGAAGACCGAAAACATTCGGCATACCTCATTTGGGCTGATGCTCGAAGCCGCAAAGCTCCGGATGAAAGTTTAAAGAAGAGAGCCTTTAACCAAGCTGCCAAGTCCTATAAAAAGGCATTACGGAAGGCTCGTCGCGATCGTATTGCTAAGAATGGCGAAAAGCTCTCTGTCAGACCTACTGGCAGTCGAGCTTTCTGGTCTCTTGCCAAAGCGATCGAGTCGAACTTCTGCCAACCCTCACTACCTGCTCTGCTGAAGCCGGATGGATCTCTGGCCCATACAGCGACAGAGAAAGCGAATGTATTTGCTTCTCTGTTCGCTGATAATTCACATCTAGACACTGGCAATGCTTCTCCAGCACATCTTCCTCACTGCGGTATTTCGATGCCTGAAATCCGCATCACTAATAAAGAGGTATGGAGAGCATTGTGTCGCCTTGATGTGAATAAAGCCAGTGGTCCTGATGGTATACCAGCCATTCTGCTCAAGACATGCGCAGCTGAGTTGTCTCCTGTATTGACACGTCTGTATCGCCTCTCTTTCAAGTCTGGAATAGTGCCGAAATCTTGGAAGCTTGCTAACGTGCAACCATTGCCCAAAAAAGGCAGCCGTGCCGATCCTGCCAATTATAGACCGATTTCAATCACCTCCATACTCTGCAAGATTATGGAGCGTGTATTGAACTCGCGCCTTTTAGCGTACCTTGAAGGTAACGATCTCCTCAGTGACCGACAGTACGGGTTTCGCCGAAATAGGTCCACTGGGGACCTTCTAGTGTACGCTACGCACATTTTAGGCGAGGCCATCGAGAAGAACGGAGAAGCGGTCGCCGTCTCTCTTGACGTCTCGAAGGCATTTGACAGGGTCTGGCATGCGAGCCTTATAAGCAAGCTTTCAACATACGGTATATCTCCTGGTCTGATCGGTTGGGTAACGGACTTTCTGAACCAAAGATCTCTCCGAGTAGTTGTCGACGGGTGTTCCTCGGAACCCTTGACTATAAATGCCGGAGTGCCTCAGGGGTCCGTTCTTTCTGCAACTCTATTTCTGCTGCACATTAACGATCTGTTGAAGCCCGGTATCTATGGGTATGCAGACGACAGCACAGTTGTAGAAAAATACCTGCCGAGTAGTCGGGCTAGTAGAGATCAAGTACAGTCTGAAAGAGAAGCCCTGGTGCAACGTTTGAATGACAAACTTCAGGCAGTTTCCGCATGGGGCAATGCCAATCTTGTCAAATTCAACGCCACCAAAACGCAGACGTGTCTGTTCACCGCCAAAAGGAGCCCTTTCACCTTGGCTCCTACTTTCCAGAGTGTATCTTTGGAATACAGTGACCGGCTTCAGTTGTTAGGCTTAGAGATTTCCTCGAACCTTAACTTTGGTCGGTGTATTGAGTCCAGAGCAAGAGTAGCTGCGGGTAAGCTTGCCGTTCTTGCGAAGGTCCGTCAGTACTTTACACCGGGACAGCTTCTTGTATTATACAAAGCACAGATCCGGTCGTGTGTGGAGTACTGTGGGCATATATTCGCTGGTGCCGCAAAGTCTCATCTTGCGGTTCTAGACTCAATTGAGAGGCGAGCAAAGAGGCTTATAGGTGACCCTGAATTGGTTGAAACCAACCTCCACAGCCTTGAACACAGGCGTAGAATTGCTAGCCTCTCAGTATTCTATAGGATACACTTCGGTGAGTGTGCGCAGGAATTACACGATTTAATTCCTCCGTCCCCCTTCCACCACAGGACGTTCCGACGCACGGCGGATATCCATCCTTACGTTGTGGACATTCCTCCTGTCCGAACGAAGCGCTTTGCTTCGTCTTTTTTAATGCGTACAGCGAAGGACTGGAATAGCTTGCCTGCGTCGGTATTTCCGTCCACATACAATGTGGGTGTCTTCAAGAGAAGAGTGAATAGGTTACTAGGTTAATACGCCTTACCACCTATGACTACATTTCCACTTTCCATCAGGTGGAATGTAGTCAAGTACTAACCTAGACAGTATAAAAAAAAAAAAAAAAAAAAAAAAGCTTCACATTTTAAAGGCCATAATTGTGAGTGTTAAAAGGTTAAAGTCAATATTGTTCATCTTTAACGTTCTTTTGAATTTCTTAATCACTTGTTAATTTAAACATTATAAAAAAATGTTTAAATTTGTTTTATAATATTTTATTCACTTTAGGTTTTGTTTCTTCGTATTTTTTATCTTTCATTTAATTTTTTTACCTCATTAATTGTTTGGATGGTATATGAATTATATTATTATAATAATAGAATACGAGAAAATAGATATTAAAGAAAACAAAACTATTAATGCCAAGTTACTTTAATAGCGTTTATGAATTTCTTAATTAATATTGTGCACAAAATTAATAATACTCTGCTTTGTAGTAAATGTAGGTAACATTTAAACGTCCGACTCAGTCCGTACAAACAGTGGCCGGACGCTTACTCTAAATATTATATTTGTATTATATATTATTATACAGTATATAACTCTCATAAAGTCTTTGATCTTTGAACATAATAGAAACTTAGCTCTCTGTGCTATAATAACTGTTCTAATTCTGGAATAAATATATTTTATTACTAAGACCAAGAAAAGTGGAAAGAACTGTACATCAGGATTATATTTGCATTAACATTAATTCGTCTATGTGTTCTTGTATCACGTAGAAAACTGAATCATTTGAAATATGATTTTCACTATTGAATGATAAAATGTAACAGGTTATATTGTAATTCTATCCATATCTAAAAACTAAGCTATTAAGTAAACTGTTTCCATTCCGGCTTATTCATATAAAACCATAACCGACATTGTGAATCGACATATTCGAGCAAAACGAAAACAAAACGCAGTCTCCATGAGTGCAGTTGTATTGTAGTTATCTAGATGAGTTTAGTTTAGTTTGTAAAATAGGTCGCGATATTATATCGTATTATTTTCATATATTCAAAAAACTGTAGTACAACTCAACAAACAGTCTTAATACTGAAAAAAAGCAAATACCAAAAGCTAGTGATGTATTTAAATATATATTTAAAAAATATATAAAAGATAAGATAAATCTTATCTTTATATATATCTTTAGATATATCTTTATCATTGAATATTGTAATTATTTTTTAAGCTTAAATAATTAACTCGGATCCAGAAGTGCAAATCTCACTATAGAATTTGCATATAAATTCTCGAATAGCCGGAGTCAGGGGAACAATACGCTTTCTACAAACGATATTTTAAATTAAACTTTTAATAGGAAACGCTTTTATTTATGGACTCAGTTCAATACAATAGCACTGTAGCTATAAATCCTTATCAAGATAGCTTGTGTCAATTATCTCACTTTCCTGGTATAGATTCAAATAATAAAATGTAATTTGATTTACTTTTTACACGTGCGATTTAAAGTAACTATTCCTATAATTTTGAAATCTCGATTACCAAACTATAGGTATATAGGTAATATATACGATCCGTGCATCCTATAATATAATTATTCTTTGAAAAAAATACGATTCTACATGGTTGTGACTCATCAGGGTTTCAGTATTTTCCATATTCCTGTACTGATATTAAAAGAGAGTGAGAAAATTATTGACACTTTGAAGATAAAAAAGAATGCTCGGAGTATCCTGGACTGAATTCGCTATCCTCAATCATTCAAGCTTAAATTCTCTCTTTCTTTGCTCATATTAGTAAGAGATGTCTCGGTGGCACGCCGCATGCTACAAAATAAGGTAAAAAGCTCAAGACCACGCGTAAGAGCGTTGAAGCGTTTTGCAAGATTTCCTTAACGTCAAAACCCTGGAATCCAATAGATGACGCTAAAGCATTTATAATAATCAAAATACCTTTATGGTAGACATAGACATATATAATCTAAACAAATGGGTTGTTATATAGATATTTATAATTATCTTTAAACCAAGCTATTAATAATTCTGATATAAAGATCTTTTTATTATATCAAACTGTTTCATATGTGAAAAGGTTAATTTCTGAAATTCCTCCTCAATAAAATCCGATTCAGAGTTAAATATGAAATCAAATTGTAATAAAACAATATACTCGATGAGATCGATATTTATATTTTTAACTTTATATTGAGAATGAATATGAGACAGGACATGATATTTAAAATTAATATGGTATTCATTTAAATAAGAAGTAATTTTCCCGTTAACCAAATGTGAATGTATTGCAAATTTATTTACTATTTGAAGTACATTTTTATAAACTTTATCAATGTTTTTTTTTTAAATTTGGAGAATAAGTACCGTACATCACAGTGAGCTTACAAAAGTTAAAATAACAGACATAAATATCATGTGAAAATCAAACTAACATCTATTGTTTCAACAGTCAGGGACGGTAAATACTATTCTAAAAACCTGTCATATATATATATATATTCTGATTAAATAAATCTTATAATAATAATATCAACATACTGAAGGAAAATTATATTATATCAAATAGAAATATATCAAATATTTATTATGAGAAACTGAGTCAACCCAAATGACTTATATATATATATATCGGACGCGTGCTTCAGAATGAAAAAACATTAAAAACGAATATTTTGAAAGGAATTGAAAAGTATTCGAAAAATGTTATGAAAATGTGAAAAATATATTCTAAAAATATGCACCGAAACAAAGCAAATATTTTCTATTACTGTAACAAACGAGTTGTTTGTTATAGTAGCTTCCGATAAGGATTCTCACTAATTATTATAATATTTTTCGCCGCTTTTCTATGAGAAAGTCGTATTTACTATCCAGGTTGAGTTAATAGTAAATACGATGTAAAGATTCAATTACTTTGTTTCCTATCCTATTAATCTGAGTCATAATTTTATTAATTGAAAATTATTATTTTTAGTTATATCCTTGCTAATTTAGAGTAAAAAAATATTTTAGATTTATTGAGATTCCTATATTGAGATAAGTACGAACGAGTGTATAATATATATATATAGAGGCTTGTTTACAATTTGCTATAATTGTCTTCCATGTAGGAGGTTTTCACACAGGGTTTTGTATTGTTTATTATTTAAGTTACGAAGGACATTTAATCACTAATATTGTTAAAAAAAAATAGCATCCATTAATAAATATTTGAACCAACGCTTGAAGGGTTGATCCCTCTTTTATATGATTATTTTTCATATTATATGAAACTAGTGAAGTTTTTTGATGTATCTATGTTTATTAACTTACTAGTTTCATACAATATTGGTGATAGACACAGCTTCATTAATGCTCATCATCATTAGCAACGAGTCACGTCCGAGTTTTATACACACTTACCCACATCCCTTATATTTACATTATTATGCAGATACTAATAGAAATGGTTTATTTATATTAGTTACAAACTTTAGTCTTGTGTTTACATTTTTAATATTCTAAAGCATTTGTAGTAAAATCCTACTAATAATATAAGTGCGAAAGTTTATGACAACGTATGTTTGTTGTTTATTGACGCAAAAACTACTAAATGGAGTTTGATGAAACTTTGTAAACTTTCACCAAAATCCAGTGAACTTATAGGCATATAATAACACATTAAATCGTTTGGCCGTAACATTATCAATCATCAATATCGAGTAAGTCGCAAAAATCCATCCTAGTCTAAATCTTGGCTCGTGATATCAGACAAGGAGAGAGAAAAAAGGTAAATGAGCCTCTGAAGATGCAGGTATAATTGAATCTTACCAACCAATGTCAAAGCACGTGAGAAGTCACGAGAAATGCTAGTTATAAATAAAATTCAAGAATTCAGAACTTATATAACGCAAATTTTATATTTCAGTACATTTTGTGCTATCTCTGAGTTATTTGAAACCCTGAAATGGACGTTCTCTAAGCAGCAACGAGCGTTAAATTGACACTATATAGCTCCTTCAAGAATGACCCGCTTCTAAAGAGTGAAAATTGTATATCACGTTATTTATCTGAGGGTTGCTACTGCTCTTCGGCTTTTCATTTAAATAACTAGACTCTACCGAAATAAATACCAACAATCAAAACTGATTAAGATAAAAATAAAATTAATTAAAAATTACTTATATTAAATGATCATAAATGAAACTCACACCAAGCTATAGTATAATTTGGGACCAAGTTATTATTTGGAAATATTTTATAATTTTAGAATAAAGAGAATATTTACTTCTTAAAAATAAATTGTATGATTTTTTTTGACAAAAACTGACAATGACAACTTGATTTAATAAATTCTGAAACACAAGTTTCGGTGTTGTTAAAATGTCAACAATTCGCTGGATTTTCAAAATGGCATCCCATCAACGATAACTCGCTGACGAATTCGTTACACAGTATTCATATTAAAAACTGAATGTAATACATTATGAATAAATAATATTCCAGCAAACTTTGATATAAATTTATTTGCCGATAAACATTTTCATTCAAAATACCGGTGTTTTATATGAAATGTTAAAATGATACAATATTATTTTTGTATACAATAAACAAGTAGTATATGTTAATATTAAAAGTAACAAATGCTATAATTAGCTTATACTTCTGTATTTTTTTCACTTTTCTCGGATGGATGGATCTATGGATATCTGTGGACAGGAAAAATTTCCATTACTGTCGAGAGATGGCGCTCTTTATAATTTACTGATTTAGTTATTTTCATATTTAATTATATTACTGTTTTGTATTATTATTAATCACACTTTTTTGTATTATTTGGTAATTATAAATAAATATGTAGTTAACATTTCCTTTTCTTCAATAAATAATAATCATTTTACTTTAAAATCATTTGTTTTTTTATTAACATTTATAATTTCGTTAAAGTTCGTTCGGGAAATACCCTGCGTATTTCCATATTCACAGATTTTTAGTATTTTATTTATTACACACACTTTGTTTTTTGTACCTAATATTAATAATAATAATTAAGTAGCTAAAGGTCATTGACAGCGAATCTCGTTTCTATTTGATATGTATTTTCGTACTTCCTACATTAACATTATTTCACAGAATTCGCCGGAGTAATGGCTTATTCATTATTAGTTAGAAACACGCTTTCATTATTTTATAGAAAATTGAATAATAAAGTAATTTAACAAATGTTTAAGATAATTTATCACATTCATTATATTGGTTCAATACTTGTTGATGTTAAGTTATAATAAAAATATATCAAATGAAAACCTTACCGTATATGGTGCAATATTTAACATTATATTATAAAAGATATCTCTAGAGACATGAGAACGTGTGTGTCTTTCAATGTAAGAAAGGAATGCTTAGAAATGACCTCATCTTAGCTGCAGCTAACGTTAAAATATAATGCTATCTTAGAAAAGATCATACTATTATAGGATAAAAATTGTATATAAGAGACATTATTATTTTTATGCTTAACATTTGTTAATTATTTCTATTGAAAAAGAAATACAATATATATACTTATTATATATTACTATGTAGAAGATAATCACGGATGTAGTACATAAATTACCTCTATATATGATAAAATTTCCTATTGGCACCACTTTATTGTCGCTGCCTCGTATCTGACTTTGCGTTGTCTCACTCACGTTGTCATTTAGAACGATCCTATAGTAATGTAAGAACAATGATATGATCATAACGGATCTACAATGCCTCCCTCGGCTCAGAACGATCACGTCATACTTCAGCTGGCGGACAGCTACTTCAATATAACTGATGAAATGCTATAAAACCATACATTTTAAGGTAGATAAAAAAAAATTACGTAGTAAAAATAATAGGTAATGCGTTTATTTATATTTATATTAAACCTGCTGGGTACCACCTAGGTTAAAGAGTGTAAAAGGGTGAAGGTAGTGATTTGGTAGTCGCGTTTCTAGTTCACTCACTCATAGTATGACATGCAGTAGTAATATTTCTTTATGCTTGGTGGTAGGGTAGCTGCAGCCAAATAATCCAACAAGGTCGAGGGCACGTACGGTTAAATATTTAAAGACACAGGTAATTCCCACAGACGTCCAATAAAACTCGCGGGCACGATTTGGCATTACCACTTAAGAAATACTCACTAACTATTGACGTTTGTATAACAGTGATTACTATACAGAAATAACCGGCTAAGTTTGCTGTGTGGTTCTTATCAAATCAGGGCGCTTTTGGAGCTCTCGTACCCAGAATTTTAAGTTGAAGAGTGTCACGGAATGACTTATTTTGAAACGTATGGTATCAAAATACCCATGATACTCCTATTTGGCGTACACAAGTAATCACTAAAGTAATCACAAGTAATCACTAAAGTAATCACTAAGTAAATTATTCAAAGTAGAAAAGATAAAAATAAATTAAAAAATAAAGCCGTAAAAAAATTTCAATGTCCGTTCCCGTGTCATTACAATGTCAAATATCAACAATTCGCCCAACTCCCTCCATATCATGAAATGTCACATTGTCATCTCATTAACGATAAATCACTGATGAATACATTATAAGTTATTCAATTAAAAAATTATACAATAATTGCATATAATTTTAAATATAACATCATTCCAATAAAAGTAAATTTATATAAAATAACACTTGAAACAAACTACATAAAATATATTTCATCTTTAGATTTCAGGAATTAGGCTAACTGATAATAAACATTTAATAACATCTTTCCAGTAAAAGTAAATTTATATATAACAACACTTGAAACAAACTACATAAAATATATTTCATCTTTAGATTTCAGGAATTAGGCTAACTGATAATAAACATTTAATAGAAAATATTTGCGAAGGCAGTATAATATAAATATAATTTAGATCTTAATAACATACCATAATGCGAAATCCGTTGGTTTATTTGATTATAATTTTACTCCCCAATTATTCTCAAATACGCACTACCTACCGCTAATTGACGGGAGATTGCTATGAAATTGTAGTAATTAAAATTAAGTTATACAAATATCTGTCAATAATTAGTTATATTCTTAAATGTAAGTTTATTATACGATGCTTATTAAATAACTATTTAGTGTGATCAGAAAAATCAATCAAACACATATATATTTAAATAGCCTATATAAAATATAAAAAGTAAAAAGCATGAGAAAGTCTGTCACCTGTCCTTAAATAGGCAACATCATTTTTAAAAAGACATATTTACAAAGGAATTCTATCATAAGAAAATTTAAGATTAAGAAAAGATTTACTTTATTTTACTCCATAAGAATAGAAAGTAAAAATTTATTTTAGACATCGTCGTTAAAAGTTATTTATATTTTATACATCTTTATAATTTAAAAGAAGATCCTTCCACTAGACATTTCACCAACAAATATTATTATACTTCATATAGGTGAGTGAGAGAGTCAGATATCTTACTGATCTCTCTTTCCCTCATTGTGTTCCACTACCCTTCTTCACAAACTAGTCCTTAAGGCAGGTACATAATGTTGTGTAATGGATGTTAGTATAGAAATAATGTGTATATCTTGAATGACTTTAATACAAACCGTGATATTTGTGTGAAAGAATTAAAATTAAATTAACACTTCATGGCTTCCGTAATACGATATTCCTGCCAGTGACTATTGCATATACATTACATTATATACAGTTGAATACAATACAATACAGAGAGTAGGATATTTAGAATAGCGCTGGTTTTAATGCTCTTATATAAGTGGGGCAAATTGAGGGTAGCTTGAAGATGGTGGTTTTAATATTTCTATATAACTTTGAGCATTACTGTAGGAGTATAGTATAGTGTATAGTGTAGCGCTGGAGGAGTGAATAGTGATTGACGGTGTGATCTGTGAATACATTACACGTATATCTGTTTGATTTTTCCACGAATATCAGTTTTGTGAATTAGTTTCAATATTTCATGTTTAGTGATTTGGCTTAAGAGTCAAATCGTTGTTTAATTACTAGAAGTATATAATTTTGTTATAGTATAAACCGTTATTTTTTTTAATAAATTGCCCCCTGATTATTAATATCAATCAAAATAATGAATGCTGTATACATTTTATACACATATAAAGCATGTCTAAACTCTAATGTTACGGGTTCAAAGTTGAATACGTCTAATATAACACTAGCCTTCCGGTACTTATCACTGAGAGCGTCAGACAAAAACATAGGATTAAATGCCTTTGTTTTGAGCAGTCCTAGACACTGTTATTGTATCTGTGATATTTTTATATACTTTGGCCTATGAAGAAACATTGTGTGGAAATCTAGTTACTAACAAATTCTACGGCCCGTAAGACTCCTAAAGTCTGAAAGAGAAGACCCAAGTCGGTACTTTTCGATCCGGACGACGCGATTACGTTAGGGAACGCTACGTAAAAGCGGCAAAAGCGTACATAAATACTACACATACACACACACACAGCGTCTGTGCCGGCGAAGACGAGGCCCTCATCCAAGCACGTTGCTCCGGCGTTCTGCCGTCGGAGGACGTTAGTGTTAAAACCTAACCCACATCCAACCCTCGCTTCCCACCTAACGGCGTCCTGAGCCGTGGTCCGAGCCTCACAGGAGGCGCCCTCAGGACGCGCGTTCCCCTGGGGCCCTTCAGGCCCCCCTTTTTCAAGGGCGGGTCTCTGCACCCGTCCATTCCACCGGTGACGCTGTCATGGCCAGTAGGGCTAACAGCAGAGACACACAAAAAAAAAAACAAATTCTACGGAACTAATCATGATTTTGGTCAGTAGGTTGGCCTTCATCTTTTTGCTAATTTTAGTTCTTACTTTACTATTACTGTAATTATTATTTAACTTATCAATAAGTTAAATGTATAAAAAACAACATTGACTAAATTATACCTTCCTTTTTTATTTTTAGCTCACTATCTTCAAATATAATATTTAATTAAAAATATGTGGAAGATCTAGTCCAGTTGGGTTTCTAGTGTAGAAGTTCTGAAGAAATAAAAGTACTGAATTAAAGCGTCTGCATTCAGATAGTATTTAAAGAAAATTGTAACATCTCACTCACTCAGCGACGAATCTTAAATATTATTTTCTTTATAACATTTATCTGTATCCTTTGGTTACAAATAAGTGTTATACCTGAATTTGATCCCCAAATATCTACTTTTAATTAAAATATTACACAATATAATAAATTGGTATATCCGTAAGAAGAACGATTTGCAACTAACAACTGGCTTTCAACTAAATTTCCTTTAACCTCTTTAAAAATAAGTATTTCCGATCCAAATACTAATGGGAGCATCACTTCAGGCGACTACAAAATAGTTATCATTAAGACAAAAGTGTAGTTGAAGTTGCTTAATATTTTGCTTTATTAATAATGCATAATCAACGGGCTTCGTACAGTTAAAACTTTAATGATCTAAATGATCTGTAAACAATATCAAAAACTATTTATTTTTTGTACAAAAAGTAACATTTGCCACTCTCTTTTATATATCGAAATATTTAGTTAGTTCTATATTTCTCTAGATATTAAAGCATAAAATAACTTTTAGTGTCAAACTTTTATAAACAGGCACAATTAATAATGTGAATTCTAATATGAGACAATTCGCTTTTAATTTGGAAGAGTTTGAGTTTAAACAAAAATATCTAAAATATTCCAAATGCACTGAAATAAATTTGATATACTGTGTGTGTGTTGTTCTAATTATAGTATTTAAGTTATGGAGCTGTAAATGTATTCCTGAAACAGGTACGAGTATATATTAAAATATTAAAATTTCCCTAAATACCAGTTTCGGTCATATTAAGCTGCCAACAATTTTCCGAGTTCCTGTAAGGGCAGAATGTCAAGATTGAAGACAGCGTTTTGATTTATCTTAAATTTAAAAAGTTTCTTCTCAAGAAATATTTTATGCATTTTTACCTTATATATGTGTTTTTGTTGTGTAATTTGTATTTTTATATAATTTATATATTTCTTATCATTAAAAATGTTTCTTTATTGTAATTAAATAAAAATTCAGATTCACACCACAAATTGTCACAATTGTCGTAAGGTTTAATTTAAATTACAAAGTTAATTGCCTCGGTGTGTAAAATATTTTATTATTGCTTTTGTATAATAATGTATTGCTTTTGTGAGACTATATATTTATATTTAAAAATAATGGATTTTTCTTAACTACAGACACTTTTGTGTTCTATTTATCAAAGTTTTGACTACTACTTCGATCAATTTTAGTAATTTTATGATCAATTTTAGTAATTTTTATACCAAATGACAGTGATCTTTGTTCGTCTGCTGGATGATGACAAAGAAAGGAGTATGATAAATTAGGTGAGTGATAATGTCCATACATAGTTAACATAATCTGTGTGTGCATTTGTCCTTCTTTTCAAATAAAAATAATAAAAAAGTAAGTAAGCTTTTATGTAGAGAAGTGTTTCTCACTGCGAGTTTACATTTTTATTGAAAAAAATAAATAGCAGAAATAAATGGAAATCAATTCATAAGATCTCTAGCTATTGTTGTGGTGACGGATCTTTTCTATGGTCTTAATTCGTTATTTACTTTAATCTCATTTCAGGCCCCGCTTTTGGGTCAGCAGCTCCGAGTATTTTGAAATATTTACAATTTGTTTTTTTTTAATTTTAAATACGGCAATATCAAAATATCAAACGTTGTAAAAGTGAATACAAAACTTGTTTATTTAATGGACAGTCAAAGCAAAATAAAATTTTAAAATAATATGCATATTCGAGTCAAACTACTACCTTTATTAAAACTGGAAACTGTAACTAGGCTGTACAAAATAGTAATATTTATACCCCTATATATAGTACCCCTATGTGTAATTGTTTTCATAAATAGTAATAAATAATTAATAATATAAGTAACTAATGAAATATTTTACTGCATTGTGGATTAAGAATTACTTTATAGAAAGATTAGATTATATGTACTATGACCAAAGAGCTACTTATTAAATAAGTAATATCGAGAATATTGGAACGAAATTACTTGACGCGGCGTAAGGGCGTGTGATTTAGTAGAAATCGTCACGTAACAAAATGCCGTATGTGTGTATGTGTGCGTGCGTGCTGTATGAGCAAACTCTATTTCTCTCGGTATGTTTGTGTCCCTGTGTGTGTCTTTTTATCATATAATGAGTTGTACAGACACATGGAAAATTTGTGAAAACGCATTTGTTATTTGTGTTTATGTGTTAGATCACACGTGAATATTGTTTTGATATTGCAACTAAGTTTCGCAATTAAACATGTAATCTGCGGTAAATGTGTGTAATAAAGATTTAGTAAAGTAAGTTGATATAATTGTTTAACTTGATAAAAGTATTTATTGTTCACATTCGTTTATTGTACAAGTACTCGTAATTTGAGTATAAAAGTTACTAATTTTTGTATGAATAAATATTTTACTTGAAATATGGAATGAAAATTTTTGATGTATTTTATTCTTTTAGATAATTTACGTAATATAAATTGAATTATACAGATTTTGAAATAGATTCGGAGTTGAAGAAAAAACGTAAGGAACCTCTTTCCTGGGCAGGGTCCCACACATTTTTTTTTCAATAAATAACGAATAATATCTTAAACATTCACATCAAAAACTGAATCAAATCTTAAAATTAATCAAAGTAATATTTGCATTAGTCAAATACATAAAATGTTTAATTAGGAATTGATAAACTCATTCTTACCGAAATTATATAGTCTGTATTCACACAGACAACAACCTTTTTCTTGAAGGATGATAAAAGCATAAACAACATTGCCGTCAAGTATTGTAATAGAATGTCAGTTATACTATTATCCTTTAAAAAGATGTAGAAAAATATTAGTAAACAAATTACTTATTTTAATACAAGTTTATAATAGTTTAAAAATACTTTACTAAATATTTTTTCATTTATATAGATAAATATTACATATATGCTGAATTATTATTATTTCTTTTAAAATAACTTTATTTTCCACCATTTAAGACACATCCTTCGTCAACACAAGTCGTTCACTTCAACTTCAAAAGGTAATAGATAATACAGTATTTCATAGGACTAAAGTTTCAAATAACAGCTGATCTGATCGTTGAGTATAAATATGATTCTGGGAAAAAACAATATCAATCATATCGGCTGTGAGATCACCGTTAACTTCAATTCATTACATACGTGTACATACTTTGATAACACAGGCACACAAAAAAAAAAAAACGTCATGAACCAGAGGGGAGACCCCATTATTCCTAGGTTTTTGGGATCGCTAAAACCGAATATGACAATAAAAACTAATTTTAAATGCCCGTTTTGCCGCTAGCACCCCCTTACTACCTCTTAAGGGGTGAAAATTGAAATTTTTGTAAAAAATCAAGATAGATGTGTCTTTCTACGTTTTTTGGGATGCTGAAACCGAAAATGATAACTAAAAATAAATTCATGACCACTATCACCCCCTACCATCCCTTACAGGGGGGGAAAATTTCATTTTTTTCTATAAAATCAAGACATATGTGTATTTCTACGTTTTTTGGTATAATGAAACCGAAAATGACAACCAAAAGTGAATTTGATACCTCTTTTACTCAATACCACCCCCTAACGGGGGGGAGGGGGTGGGGGTAGTTTCAATTTTGTATAAAATCAAGATGTATGAAGAAATTTTGACGATTTACAGTAAATGACATGTTTATCAAACTAGTTTGAAGTTACTCTTAGCTCTTATATTAGAAATTCAAATGCGTTATCGATCAGAAGTATCTGATATATATTCATGATTTAATTCTATTCTTAGCGTAACCCAGGAACAAAGGCGTGGACGTAGTAGATTTCTGTTCCCTTTTGGAGTGCTGGATTAAAGTGAGTCCCCTTGCCTCTCACTATCCGGGGTGCTGAATTAAAGTGAGTCCCCTTGCCTCTCACTATTCAGCATCTACCTGTTTCTACGATAACGAACTCTCTTGTTGTCAAAAGTTCTTCTAAGTGGTTGCCTTTTATTGGTTCTTTTCTGTTCTGGCAAATCTCTTTTTAAATTCCAACAGTAGTCTGCTAACATATTGACATCCCATTTACCCTGATAGCGCTGTTCCATTGTCTTAAGATCCTGTCTGATGGAACCTTTCACCTTGCTCCTCACTATAGTCTCCTAAATTAGCCGAAAAATAGTAACCTTTCTATTTCGGAGGCATAGAATTAGGTTCAGCATCTTTTAAGCGTTTTACAAGACTGCCGGATGGATAACAGTATAAACAGAATTAAATAGAAAGCAAAAAAAAAACAAAAAATGAAACAACTTGTTAAGAATAGGACAAAAATCATGATTCAGTCTTAGTATCATAATAACAAATATATGCATACAATAAGGTTACCATATACTTTATAACCATTTTTTCTCTCGGCATCTTGAAAAACATAGAAATTCACATATTTTCGGTTCCAGCATCCTAAAAAACGTAGAAATACACATCTATCTTGATTTTATAGAAAAATTTAAATTTTCACCCCCTGTAAGGGGTAGTAAGGGGGTGATAGAGGTCATGAATTTATTTTTAGTTATCATTTTCGGTTCCAGCATCCCAAAAAACGTAGAAATATACATCTATCTTGATTTTATAGAAAAATTGAAATTTTCACCCCCTGTAAGGGGTATAAGGGGGTGATAGTGGTCATAAATTTATTTTTAGTTATCATTTTCGGTTTCCGCATCCCAAGAAACGTAGAAATACACATCTGTCTTGATTTTATAGAAAAAATGAAATTTTCACCCCCTGTAAGGGATGGTAGGGGGTGATAGTGGTCATGAATTTATTTTTAGTTATCATTTTCGGTTTCAGCATCCCAAAAAACATAGAAAGACACATCTATCTTGATTTTTTACAAAAAATTCAATTTTCACCCCTTAAGAGGTAGTAAGGGGGTGCTAGCGGGAAAACTGGCATTTAAAATTAGTTTTTATTGTCATATTCGGTTTCAGCGATCCCAAAAACCTAGGAATAATGGGGTCTCCCCTCTGGTTCATGACGTTTTTTTTTTTTTGTGTGCCTGTGTAATCGTTTGTAATGGTATACAGTTGTTTGTTTGGTATACAGTCGGTAATCATCCTTCATAAACGAGCTATTAAATGTAAAAGAACTTCTCAAACACGAGTTACCACGAGTACCAGTTTCAGATTAACGAGTTTAAACCACTTTAAAATACTCCTCAGTTTATAATAGTTGCTTACATAAAAGTGGATTTTTTTTACTACATTGGTTCTTAATTTAACTTTAATTTGTAATAATACAAAATTTTTATCTTATACATATATGAGTATTTGTATATTAAATGTGTCTTATAATATATACATATATATACGTATATTTCAGCAAACAGAAATATATCCTGTTCCAACTTGCCATGATTATCTGTTTTTTTTTTTGTGTGTTTCTGCTGTTAGCCCTACTGGCCATGACAGCGTCACCGGTGGAATGGACGGGTGCAGAGACCCGCCCTTGAAAAAGGGGGGCCTGAAGGGCCCCAGGGGAACGCGCGTCCTGAGGGCGCCTCCTGTGAGGCGCGGACCACGGCTCAGGACGCCGTTAGGTGGGAAGCGAGGGTTGGATGTGGGTTAGGATTTGACACTAACGTCCTCCGACGGCAGAACGCCGGAGCAACGTGCTTGGATGGGGGCTTGTCTTCGCCGGCGAAGACGCTGTGTGTGTGTGTATGTGTAGTATTTATGTACGCTTTGCCGCTTTAACGTACCGTTCCCTAACGTAATCTCGTCGTCCGGATCGAAAAGTACCGACTTGGGTCTTCTCTTTCTGACTTTAGGAGTCTTACGGGGATTATCTGTTACATGTATACAGCTAATACAATAGTGGAGAGGCAAAATCTGCAAAATATTTTGCTACGCGTTCAGAACATGACACAAATATCAAAACAATATTTTAAAAAAATAGTGATCTCTTGTTGTTATTGTTTATTTGCATCACCGGAAAGCAACAGAACATATGTTGATGAAATTTGTTTCGGTTATAGGTTTATGCATTGATCAACGTACAGCATTCTCCGAAAAAAATTGAAATTTTTAGACACAAAAAGAAAAAAACTGCTTTGATATATAAGTCTAATACAACCAACCTTTTATATTAAAAAAAATAATATGGGATACTTTTAATTAAACAAAATCATTACATTTGTTATATTGTTATATATATATTTTCTTGGGGCAGATGGTTTATTATTAAAGTCTGGTGGGACACAAGCAAAGTCGCTGGCAATAGTTAGTTGTGGAATAATTGTCAATCCTACATTTTAATCAATGATTGAAATAGCATATCTATTCCTTATAAATGTAATCAAAACATCTATTACATATATTTGAAATCAAATACTAACATGAAGTGTATTGATTGATGTCCTAAATATTTTACAGTGTATGAATTTTATATACACAAATATATATTTCATTAAAAAATTGAGAAACGAAAGCTACTATTTTAAATGTTGATTTAATATTTCTAGAAGGTTTTTTAAACAGAAAAGAAACATTTGGTAAAAAAAATGTAATTACAAAAGTTCTAGGGTGTCATTGATCCTTTGAGTTGAATTATGACTTTCTGTAACTGTAAAAATATGGAATATTTAACATTGTGATTTTAAGGTATAATTTCAAAGCTTCTTACTAATATAACACAATGAAAATATATAATTTGTATAAATTATTTGTATAATTATTATATTATTTGTAAGCTACAATTTTTTTATTAAGTATAGCTATAGTATATTAATGCTGAGGGATCATTTATAACAATTAGTTATTATTGTTAATATTATTTAATACAGTTTCTAGTATTATTTATAGCATCAATTTCGTTAGTTCACGCAATTGGTAGCTAGTCACGTTCACATTTTATGTACACTTAGATTCTCCCCACGTTACTGCTTATTTATATCAGCTATGAACAAGACTTACTTATTGCACTCTGTGAATTATTTTAAAATTAAAATTAAGAACTTTAAATTATAAGTCAAATTACTTCAATAAAAACATAATTCATCTTATTTGAATGTATTATTATTAATTCACGCTTGATGTAACATCTTAATAAGTTGTTTTATACTTAATTAAAAACTAACTGAAGACTAGAATTACTCAATATTAAAGACAAAGCCTTTTAAAATAATTTCCTTGAATGTTAATTTTCCATCGCCGCGGGGTGAAGTATAAACGGTTTGTATTAAATGTTTCAGGTGACAATAACTGCTTCGTGAAAGACAAATGAACGAACCCTTCTTAATATTATTGAATGTTCTTTGATATTAGTATCAAGTTAAGTTGACGTAAAGTAAAACACAAAACTTTTGTTCGAAAGGAAAATAAAATAATATAAAATAAATGCATAACATGTATTAAAAGGATATTCGTATAGTAGTTCATAATTCAGACGGTATAATAAATATCAGCCATACTTGATATTCCCTGGTTCGTTCAGTCAGCATTAACATGACAAGTCGTGCGGCGCTGATGCTCTCTGAATAAGTTTTGTTGTTACCAGGTACGAACACGTGTTATTCCGAATGTGATAAATTTTATAACTCACTTATAACTGAATATAATGTAATTATTACCGATACATATATATAGATATATACATTGATAGGAAATATTTTTTTTGTTTGATTTAACTTCGGGGTTAGGACAGACTAGAAAATAACAAAAAAGTGGACTAAATAGATAAAAAGAAGAAACAATAAAAATAATAATTTGGTTCCAACTAAAAGACTAACAAAATAAGCTTTTCGTTGTTATTATTATAAATATAATCGTAAAGCGGTTTACGATTTTCCATATCACACAAATGGAGGCTGAGATCGCTATAATGAGCAAAAGTGAAGTGAATGAACTACTCGTATTTGAAAGATTCACTGTATTATAATAAATAAATTAAGAAGTGGGCTGATGAATACGGCCTCCTTATTAATCCTACGAAATCACAAGCCCTGATTATAGGTAGCAAGCAATTGCGCAAAAAAATTTTAACTATAAATTTACCTGCCCTGACTTATGATGCTAATTTAATATCATTTGTCGACAAATCCAAAAATCTTGGAATTATTCTGGACTGTAATCTCTCATGGTCAGCCCAAATTGATGAGGTTAGTAGGAAACTATATTACTCACTTCACTCACTTAAGCGGTTGCAGAACTTCCTCCCCTTCAAATCTAAAATAATGCTAGCACAAACACTTCTCTTACCATTGCTCGACTACGCTGACGTCTGTTATTTAGATGCATCTGAGGAGCTGCTAAATAAACTCGACCGACTTCAAAATTTATGCATCCGCTTTGTATACGGACTGCGTAAATTTGACCATATATCTCAATATCGAACTCAATTAAAGTGGCTCCCTATCCGCCTTTGCCGGAATGTACATATTCTTTCTCTTCTTTATAATATCTTACAAAACTCCTCTCCCTCTTATTTACGTGAACGTTTTCATCTAACCCCACACAGAACAAGACCACATCGCTCGTGTGTCTCTTTAAAATCTTTGGAAGTGCCTCACTTTAATACTTCTTTTTATTCAAATTCTTTTACTGTCGTTGCGGCTCGTCTTTGGAATTCTCTTCCGGATAATATCTTTTTTGGAAATCCAACCCTTAGCTCGTTCAAGCTAAGACTGAAACAACACTACCTCTCATCTCTTCATCATAATTAATATATGTAAATTAGTATGTAATTTTTGTATGCCAATATTTATATATAGTATATATATAGTATGTATATATAGTGTGTAAAAATATGTATTCATGGTATGTTTTAATATTTATGTATTATATGACATGTATTTATATATAATATATGTGTGTATATATATATTAATAACGCAAAATTTGCTTCATATATATATATTTTTTTTTGTATTGCATGTTTTTTTTTTTTATGTTTTTAACGTACCAATCCGCATTGTCATTTTATTTTTCCTTTTTGCCGAAGGGTAACTGGCAGAGATCTCTTAAAGAGATAAGTTAAACCTTTGTACACTTTTTTTTTGTCATTGTATATTTTTCTGTTTTTTTGTAAGTTAATGGTACATAAATAAAAATAAATAAATAAAAATAAATCATCGCTTATATATTATTAAATTGATATAAATTATGTACCCTCTGTGTCTAACGTGTATCTGTGTGTCTAGAACATACATCACATTGAATTTTTTTCCTGGGAATCGTTCGACGTTATTTTTGAGATCAAACAGCGAATGAAAGTGTTTACCGTTTGGTAGGGATGAACTTGTCACTTGCAACTCGGAACTCTGCAGGGGACATGGCTAGGTGCATTCAAAAATGGAACCTTTAAACGATGGGGATTCTTTTTTGTTTGGATATCCGGGCACACTATCGGTTATTTCCATTGGGCCATGACCGAGCATAAAGAATTAGGCGACCAAAAAAGTACAATATTAGATGAAATAGAATTGGAAAACTGAAAAAAAATTAGTGTTAGTAATGTGTTCATCTCTAGAATCGTCTCTAAACGCGTTTCCTTAACGTTATCGTGTTTGGTTACTTTTAGCAAGACATTATATAAATCCCAAAGTAAAGAAAATCTGTTAGTAGTTAGGTACACAATTTCGTTAAGATTAATTAGATGTAATGATATATCTTAATTAAGTGATATACTTTTCTATCAATAATATACAAAAAATACTAACTGCAAGAATTATCATTACAACTAAATCTTAAAATTTTCTCATAAAATAGTAACAAGATTTTAATGACAATGTTTTTAGCTTACGTCTTTTAAGGTAATAAAAAAGACTATAAAAATAATTGGAAAAAAAATGGATTTATGTTTCATCGGTGACTATTTATCAAATTAATTCTTGGCGTAATACAGTTGTAGAAAAATACCTGCAGTATTAGAGTTTCAGACGAAAAAATCTGCAAATAGAAAACGTATCTGTACAGTTTATACAGTGGCTTGGTAGTTCTTTTTCAAAGATAGCTTTTTAGCTAGTGACAAACCTATGAAGTCCGAAATACCCTTGATGTCAATGGTTCCTTTGCCTCGCATTTTCATTTTGGAATTTTAGTTGAAAGAAAGCAAAAAAAAAAGGAATAAAATAAATGATTTGTTATTGTAAGTGAGTTTTTTCCGTGACATTTTTTAAATAACTTACCAATATTAAGCGTTTAAATTTTATAATTTTCTTACTCATGCAGTTTTTCACTTATGCTTGTTTAAATCTTATTTAAACATTTAATTGATATTTAGATTAATTTAGATAGTATTTTATTAATAACAGTTGTATAATTGATTATTGCATTAGATCTGCAGTCGGCTATTAAAAAATGTCTTGTTTCTAAAAGCAGGTGTGTTTTACAAAGTACGACTGGTAAGATACAACAATATAAGTAACATTCAAATATATTGGAATTCAATAAATAATTTTAATAATCTTAGTTTTATAAAATGCTCTGGTAGTATTAAAAATAATGATAAAATGACATGTTTAGAAGAAAATAAAAAGACTGGTATTGTAACTTTTACTATTGTTGTTGTTACTATATAATATTATGGATAATAAGTAATGGTGTTCATAGTACATTAAACCAAGGCTAAAATGATCAATACGCGGTACCAACTGTCTGGTTAATGTGAAAACGTTGCTGAAATTGAAATCTATTCCAATCGAGATCAGTTAATTAATTTGTAATCTACTTTGTTTTACAAGGTACATGGGTATTTATTAATTTATTGAATGTATTTGTATTACTATATAATACTCGCATTATATTAATATTAAAGTACCTGTCTAACAAAATTAAGCCTAAGTATAGTTATATATTATTGAATATAATCTCTAAGACACCCTCTCAGATAATTCAATTTCTCTCTCTCCCTCCCCTCTCTCTTCTTCTTTCTTATTTCTCTTCTCTAAGTTGAACGAGGGAGTGTTAATTCGCCTTTATTTACTGCTAACCACGATGTGGTAACAAGGTATTTGAAATTTAAATCACCGCTTGAACTGAATCGCTCTCTATAATTTTTAGATCATATTTTGTCAATCTATTAAGAACTTTAATACATATATTTTTAAGTTCAATATTAATTCTAATATTCAACTAACAAACAATTGAGTGGTGACTTAATATTTCCTAGGCACGATGTTATCGTAAAAATATATTTTAGAGAAAATATAACAGTTTAAGTAAATATATCAAAGAATTATATGTGAATTAAATAGTATTTTGACACATTATATTTATAAGACGAGTAACAAATGTATAATCTAAATAAAGAAACAAAAATTGATTTCCTGATAAGATAACAAATTAAGTTACCATTACTTTTAATATTTCTAAGTTTGTCACGTTTCATGTTTTTATTTTATACTAAATTTTATAAATAATCCTAATCATAGTTTTTAATAACAATTGCGATTAATAAATTTATACAACGTCCCATCAACGTAAAGTATCCGGTGTGAATCAGAGGTCACATTTCAAATAGCAACGCGGTCCACACTGATTTCGGGGTTCCCATAAATCTTTAGAGCTGTCAAGTTCGTGTCAGATAATAGGAAATTCAACAGGAACTAATATCAATTATTCGTATGTTATCATAATTTTGTTCTGATAATATACCGCTGTGTTGGTTGTGCATTAATGATTGAGTGATTTTGTAATGGAATTATATTTATGAATGAGTTTGCGAGGTTTTATTGTATTCTATTCTGTAACCAAATACCTATTTTTTCAAAATACATTAAGGTCTATTTGGGCTCTGTATTTCTATTTCATTTAGTCAATCCTAAAAACAGTGTTAACAAGCAACAAATAGTGACATTATAAAAAAAACATAGTGTTTTGTAGAATAAATTAATGAAATATATGGTAAAAAATGAACAATACAAAACGCTTGAAATAATGAAATATGAATGCACGCCTTCACACTATTTTTCTTGGACGCCACTAGTTGGCTGGCGGAGAATGCATTAGCGTCAAGACCATCCTTTGTACCTTGATATAAGGCAATAAATATTAAAAAGATCCTTTACTTATTTCGTATTAATTTTCTGGCAGCAGCCATCTTCTTTTTTTCTATTTCATGTAAGCATAAAAAATTATATGGAACAAAAATTATATTGAAGTTCTTAACCACATGAGTTATTATGTAAGAATAGTATGTCATTTATAATCAGGGATTTAAATTGAATTGTGACATAAAGAACTTTTTTTTATATCAAGCGGTTTCATATGTGAAAAGGTTAATTTCTGAAATTCCACCTGAATAAAATCCGATTCAGAGTTAAATATGAAATCAAATTGTAATAAAACAATATACTCGATGAGGTTGATATTTATATATCAATCTTTTATCAATTATACAGTAATAATATGAACATACTGAAGGGAAAATTATATTATATTAAATAGAAATATATCAAATATTTATTATAAGAAATTGAGTCAACCCAAATGACATATATATATATATATATATATATATATATATATATATATACCTATATATCGGACGCGTGCTTCAGAATAAATAAACATTAAAAATGGACATTTTGAAAAGAATTGACAAGCATTCGAAAAATGTTATGTAAATGTGAAAAATATATTCTAAAAATATGCACCGAAACAAAGCAAATATTTTCTATTACTGTAAAAAATGAGTTGTTTGTTATAGTAACTTCCGATAAGGTTTCTCACTAATTATTATAATATTTTTCGCCACTTTTCTATGAGAAAGACGTATTTACTATCGTATTTACTACAGGTTGAGTTAATAGTAAATACGATGTAAAGATTCAATTACTTTGTTTCCTATCCTATTAATCTGAGTCATAATTTTATTAATTGAAAATTATTATTTTTACTTATATCCTTGTAAATTTAAGGTAAAAAAATATTTTAGATTTCTTGAGATTCCTATATTGAGATAAGTACGAACGAGTGTATAATATATATATTGAGGCTTGTTTACAATACTGTCCATATTTAATTTGCTATAATTGTCTTCCATGTAGGAGGTTTTCACACAGGGTTTTGTATTTTTTATTATTGAAGTTACGAAGGACATTTAATCACTAATATTATTAATAAATATTTGAACCAACGCTTGAAGGGTTGATCCCTCTTTTATATGATTATTTTTTGATATTATATGAACCTAGTAAATTTTATTGATGTATGTATGTTTATTAACTCACTAGTTTCATACAATATTGGTGATAGACACAGCTTCATTAATGCTCATCATCATTAGCAACGAGTCACGTCCGAGTTTTATACACACTTACCCACATCCCTTATATTTACATTATTCTGCAGATACTAATAGAAATGGTTTATTTATATTAGTTACAAACTTTAGTCTTGCATTTATATTTTTAATATTCTAAAGCATTTCTAGTAAAATCCTACTAATAATATAAGTGCGAAAGTTTATGACGACGTATGTTTGTTGTTTATTGATGCAAAAACTACTAAATGGAGTTTGATGAAACTTTGCAAACTTTCATCAAAATTCAGTGAACTTATAGGCATAGAATAACACATAAGCAACAATTTATAAACATTTAAATAATTTGGCCGTAACTTAATCAATCATCAATGTCGAGTATTCATCCTCAGAGTCTACATCTTGGCTCATGACATGAGACAAGCAGAGAGAAAACAAGTAAATGAGCCTCTGAAGATGCAGGTATAATTGAATCTTACCAACCAATGTCAAAGCACGTGAGAAGTCACGAGAAACGCTAGTTATAAATAAAATTCAAGAATTC
Organism: Melinaea menophilus ssp. n. AW-2005; assembly: GCA_918358695.1. Taxonomy (NCBI): domain Eukaryota; kingdom Metazoa; phylum Arthropoda; class Insecta; order Lepidoptera; family Nymphalidae; genus Melinaea; species Melinaea menophilus. The sequence goes on from OU911043.1 coordinate 10,048,084, forward strand.
AGAACTTATATAACGCAAATTTTATATTTCAGTACATTTTGTGCTATCTCTGAGTTATTTGAAACCCTGAAATGGACGTTCTCTAAGCAGCAACGAGCGTTAAATTGACATTATATAGCTCTTTCAAGAATGACCCGCTTCTAAAGAGTGAAAATTGTATATCACGTTATTTATTTGAGGGTTGCTACTGCTCTCCGGCTATTCATTTAAATAACTAGACTCTACCGAAATATATACCAACAATCAAAACTGAATAAGGAAAAATAAATTTATTTAAAAATACATTATATTAAACGATCATAAATTAAATATCTACGAGTTTGTTAATGTTAAAAAAACTCACACCAAGCTATAGTATTATTTTAGACTAAGTTATTATTTAGAAATATTTTATACTTCTATAATAAAAATCATTAATATTTACTTCTTAAAATTTAATTGTATGTTTTTTTTTTGACAAAAACTGACAATGACAACTTGATTTAATAAATTTTGAAACACAAGTTTCGGTGTTGTTAAAATGTCAACAATTCGCTGGATTTTCAAAATGGCATCCCATCAACGATAACTCGCTGACGAATTCGTTACACAGTATTCATATTAAAAACTGAATGTAATACATTATGAATAAACAATATTCCAGCAAACTTTGATATTAATTTATTTGCCGATAAACATTTTCATTCGAAATACCGATGTTTTATGTGATATGTTAAAATGTATGATACAATATTTTTTTTGTATATAATATATAAGTAATTAATATTATAATTAGTTTATACTTCTATAGCCTACAATATGTATTCTAGTTTATGTTATTATAATAAGAAGGATACATATTTATATATTTAATATTATATAATTATTAATTATTTGTATACTTTGTATTTTCACGAACGAACTTTATTCGTTCTGTATTTTTTTCACTTCTCTCGGATGGATGGCTGTATGGATGTCTGTGGCCAGGAAAAATTTTCATTACTGTCAAGAGATGGCGCAGTTTATAATTTACTGATTTAGTTTATTTTCATATTTAATTATATTACTATTTTGTATTATTATTAATCACACTTTTTTGTAATTTTTTAGTAATTATAAATAAATATGTATTTAACATTTTCTTTTCTTCAATAAATAATAATCATTTTACTTTAAAATCAATTGTTTTTTTATTAACAATTATAATTTCGTTTAAGTTCGTTCGGGAAATACCCTGGGTATTTGCATCTTTACTGGTTTTTATTATTTTATTTATTACACACAACTTTTCTTGTCCCTAACATTAATAATAATAATTAAGTAGCTAAAGGTCATTGACAGTGAATCTCGTTTCTATTTGATATGTTTTCGTACTTCCTACATTAGCATTATTTCACAGAATTCGCCGGAGTAAAGGTTTATTCATTATTAGTTAGAAACACGCTTTCATTATTTTATAGAAAATTGGATAATAAAGTAATTGTACAAATATTTATGATAATTCATCACATTCATTATATTGGTTCAATACCTGTTAATGTTAACTTATAATAAAAATATATCAAATGAAAACCTTACCGTGTATGTGCAATATTTAACATTATATTATGAAAGATATCTCTTGAGACATGAGGACGTGTGTCTGTCTTTAAATGTAAGAAGGGAATGCTTAGAAATGACCTCATCTCAGCTGCAGCTAACGTTAAAATATAATGCTATCTTAGAAAAGATCATACTATTATAGGATAAAAATTGTATATAAGTGACATTATTATTTTTATGGTTAACACTTATTTATTATTTCTATGGAAAAATAATTACAATATATATATATATATATATATATATATATATATATATATATATATATATATATATATATATATATATATATATATATATATATATTACTATGTAGAAGATAATCACGGATGTAGTACATAAATTACCTCTATATATGATAAAATTTTCGATCAACACCACTTTATAATCGCTGTCTCGTATCTCACTCTGCCTTGTCTCACTCACGCTGTCATTTAGAACGATCCTATAGTAATGTAAGAACAATGATATGATCATAACGGATCTACAATGACTCCCTCGGCTCAGAACGATCACTTCATACTTCAGCTGGCGCACAGCTACTTCAATATAACTGATGAAATGCTATAAAACCATACATTTTAAGGTAGATAAAAAAATGTGATATAGTAAAAATAATAGGTAATGCAAATAATAGGTAATGTAACTTGGCCATGAAGCAATTATTTATTTGACAAAAAGAAAAAACACATTTTATTATTTTATTTTTACACCTAGGTTAAAGAGTGTAAAAGGGTGAAGGTAATGATTTGGTAGTCGCGTTTCCAGTTTACTCACTCATAGTATGACATGCAGCAGTAATATGTCTTTATGCTTGGTGGTAGGGTAGCTGCAGCCAGATAATCCAACAAGGTCGAGGGCACGTACGGTTAAGTATTTAAAGACACAGGTAATTCCCACAAACGTCCAATAAAACTCGCGAGCACGATTTGGTATCACTACTTAAGAATTGTCCACTAACTATTGACGTTTGTAAAACAGTGATTACTATACAGAAATATCCGGCTAAGTTTGTTGTGTGGTTCTTCTCAAATCAGGGCGCCTTTGGACTTTTCGTATCCATAACTTTAAGTTGAAGAGTGTCACAGAATGACTTATTTTGAAACGTATGGCATCAAAATACCCATGATACTCCCATTTGGTGTACACAAGTGATCACTGGTATTGGTTCCAAGTGGAAAAGATATAAAATAAATAAAAAACAAAGCCATTAAAAAGATTCGATATCCGTTCCCATGTCATTAAAATGTCAATTATCAATAATTCGCCCAACTCTCTCAATATCATAAAATGTCACATTGTCATCTTATTAACGATAACTCGGTGATGAATACATTATAAGTTATTCAGTTTAAAAATTAAACAATAATTGTATTTAATTTTAAATGTAATATCATTGCAAAACAGGGAAATAATTGCATATAATTTTAAATATAACATCATTCCAATAAAAGTAAATTTATATAAAATAACACTTGAAACAAACTACATAAAATATTTTTCATCTTTAGATTTCAGGAATTAGGCTAACTGATAATAAACATTTAATAGAAAATATTTGCGAAGGCAGTATAATATAAATATAATTTAGATCTTAATAACATACCATAATGCGAAATCCGTTGGTTTATTTGATTATAATTTTACTCACGAATCATTCTCAAATACGCACTACCTACCGCTAATTGACGGGAGATTGCTATGAAATTGTAGTAATTAAAATTAATTTATACAAATATCTGTCAATAATTATACTCTTAAATGTAAGTTTATAATACGATGCTTATTAAATAACTATTTAGAGTGATCAGAAAAATCAATCAAACACATATATATTTAAATAGCCTATATATAATATAAAAAGTAAAAAGCATGAGCCCCCCAACCAGGCATATATGAAGAGGTTGATGAGGATTGTCTGTGGCCGAGGCGAAACAGGTATGCAGGGACCGTAGCGTTTTGCGCTCCGTCGAGTCTTGCTAATATTGATATCTTTCTTTCTTTCATAATTTGGTTAATATGGTATTACAACTTAAAATCCAGACCAATAACAGGCCATGGCATAAAAATCTTATAAAATATCGATGAGAAAACGCTATTTTATCTGCATTTTTTATATAAAATAATAAGTATTCTGTTATCAATTTGTCAAAATTTTTGCATTTGCAGTTTCGTTTCTGCAAAATGATGTTTGTAATATTTAAATGTACAGTTCTGTTTTATGTTACTGTGAGAGTGTCAGCTGATTAATTAATTAATTTTTTCTGGTATAAGTATTCTTATAATGTTACTTTAAATCGGGTAATAATATTTTTGTTAGCGTTTCCAATGTAAAAATGTCGAAAATAGGCTAATGATATGTAGGCAGTCGTTAATCAATTCGTAGATTTCTTCTGTCACCGGTCCTTAAATAGGCAACGACATTTTTAAAAAGACATATTTACAAAGGAACTCTATCATAAGAAAATATAAGATTAAGAAAAGATTTGCTTTATTTTATTCCATGAGAATAGAAAGTAAAAATTTATTTTAGACATCGGCGTTAAAAGTTATATATATTTTTATACATCTTTATCTCTTCTATAATTTAAAAAAAGATCCTTCCACAAGTTAGACATTTCACCAACAAATATATGTGAGTGAGAGAGTCAGATACCTTACTGATCTCTCTTTCCCTCATTGTGTTCTACTACCCGTCTTCACAAACTAGTCCTTAAAGCAGGTGCATAACGTTCTGTAATGGATGTTAGTATAGAAATAATGTGTATATCTTGAATTACTTTAATACAAACCGTGATTTTTGTGTGAAAGAATTAAAATTAAATTAACATTTTATGGCTTCCATTTTCGTAGTACGATATTCCTGCCAGTGGCTATTGCATATACATTACATTATATACAATTGAATACAATACAATACAGAGAGTAGGATATTTAGAACAGCGCTGGTTTTAATGCTCTTATATAAGTGGGGGTAGTGGTGGGCAATGGTGGTTTTAATATTTCTATATAACTTTGAGCATTACTGTAGGAGTATAGTATAGTGTATAGTGTAGCGCTGGAGGAGTGAATAGTGATTGACGGTGTGATCTGTGAATACATTACACGTATACCTGTTTGATTTTTCCACGAATATCAGTTTTGTGAATTAGTTTCAATGTTTCATGTTTAGTGATTTGGTTTCAGAGTCACATCATTGTTTAATTACTTGAAGTATATAAATGTTGTAATAATCGTTATTTTTTTATTAAATTGCCCCCTGATTAATAATATAAACCAAAATAATGAATGCTGTATACATTTTATACATATATAAAGCATGTCTAAACTCTAATGTTACGGGTTCAAAGTTGAATACGTTTAATATAACACTAGCCTTCCGGTACTTATCACTGAGAGCGTCCGACAGAAACGTAGGATTAAATGCTTTTGTTTAGCAGTCCTAGACACTGTTATTGTATCTGTGATATTTTTATATACTTTGGTCTATGAAGGAATATTGTGTGGAAATCTAGTTAATAACAAATTCTACGGAACTAATCATGATTTTGGTTGGTAGGTTGGCCTTCATCTTTTTGCTTTTACTTTACTATTACGTAATTATTCTTTAACTTATCAATAAGTTAAATATATAAAAAACTTAGGTCTTCATAATTCGATTATGTAAAATAACATTGACTAAATTATACCTTTAATTACCTTCCTTTTTTTATTTTGAGCTCACTATCTTCAAATTAATATAATTTAATGCGTTGTAGAATATTTAATTAAAAATATGTGGAATATCTCGTGCAGTTGGGTTTCTAGTGTAGAAGTTCTGAAGAAATAAAACTACTGAATTAAAGCGTCTGAATTTAGATAGTATTTAAAGAAAATTGTAAAATCTCAACTTACTCATCGACGAATGTTAAATATTATTTCCGGTATAACAATTATCTGTATCCCTTGGTTACAAATAAGTGTTATACCTGAATTTGATCCCCAAATATCTACTTTTAATTAAAATATTACACAATATAATAAATTGGTATATCTGTAAGAAGAAAACGATTTGCAACTAACAACTGGCTTTCAACTAAATTTCATCTTTAACCTCTTTAAAAATAAGTATTTCCGATCCAAATAGTAATGGGAGCATCACTTCAGGCGACTACAAAATAGATATCATTTAGACAAAAGTATAGTTGAAGTTGCTTCATATTTTGCTTTATTAATGAATTTCATTTCCACGAATAATTGGCAAAAACTAACAATATAATTAACTAATACTGATGTGACAACTAATATTTAATCAAATTAAATAATTAATTGTGACTTAAACATCAATTTAACACTCAAAGTACATTTTTCTATATTTCAAATTGAAAAGTAGTCTGATACTCAACGAGTTCCCTACATTTGAATCTTTAATGATCTTTGAACAATATTAAAAACTATTTATTTTTTGTGCAAAAAGTAACATTTGGCACTCTCTTTCATATATCAAAATATTTAGTTAGTTCTATATTTCTCTAGAAATTAAAGCATAAAATAACTTTTAGTGTCAAACTTTTATAAACATTCACAATTAATAATATGAATTCTAATATGAGACAACTCTGTTCGCTTTTAATTTGAAAGAGTTTGAGTTTAAACAAAAATATCTAAAATATTCCAAATGCACTGAAATAAATTTGATGTACTGTGTGTGTGTTGTTATACTTTTAGTATTTCAGTTATGGAGCTATAAATGTATTCCTGAAACAGGTACGAGTATATATTAAAATATTAAAATTTCCCTAAATACCAGTTTCGGTCATATTAAGCTGCCAACAATTTTCCGAGTTCCTGTAAGGGCAGAATGTCAAGATTGAAGACAGCGATATGTTTTGATTTACCTTAAATTTAAAAAGTTTCTTCTCAAGGAATACTTTATGCATTTTTACCTTATATATGTGTTTTTGTTGTGTAATTTGTATTTTTATAAATTTATATATTTCGTATTATTAAAAATGTTTCTTTATTGTAATTAAATAAAAATTCAGATTCACACCACAAACTTAATTGTCGTAGGATTTAATTTAAATTACAACGTTGATTGCTTCGGTGTGTAAAATATTTTATAATAATGTATTGCTTTTGTAAGACTATATATTTATATTAAAAATAATGGATTTTTCTTAACTACAGACACTTTTGTGTTCTATTTATCAAAGTTTTGGCTACTACTTCGATCTATTTTAGGAAATTTAGGCATGAATAATCTATACCAAATGACAGTGATCTTTGTTCGTCTGCTGGATGATGACAAAGATAACAAATAGACATAATCTGTATGTGCATTCGTCCTTCTTTTCAAATAAAAATAATAAAAAAGTAAGTAAGCTTTTAAGTAGAGAAGTGTTTCACACTGCGAGTTTACATTTTTATTGAAAAAAAATAAATGGCAGAAACAAATAGAAATCAATTAATAAGATCTAGCTACTGTTGTGGTGACGGATCTTTTCTCTGGTCTTAATTCGTTATTTACTTTAATCTCATTTCAGGCCCCGCTTTTGGGTCAGCAGCGCCGAGTATTTTGAAATATTTACAATTTGTTTTTTTTTATTATTTTAAACACGGCAATATCAAAATATCAAACGTTGTAAGTGAATAAAAAAACTTATTTATTTAATGGACATGTCAAAGCAAAATAAAATTTTAACATAATATGCATATTCGAGTCAAACAACTACTACCTTTATTAAAACTGGAAACTGTAACTAGGCTGTACAAAATAGTAATATTATATAATCTATATCTTTCGATAATAGAATATTTAATCCTTATATCTAATTGTTTTCATAATTAGTAATAAATAATAAATAATATAAATAACTAATGAAATATTTTACTGTACTGTGGATTAAGAATTAATTTATAGAAAGATTAGATTATATGTACTATGACCAATGAGCTACTTATTAAATAAGTAATATCGAGAATATTAGAACAAAATTTCTTAACGCTTACGGGTGTATGATTTAGTAGAAATCGTCACGTAACAAAATGCCGTATGTGTGTTTGTGTCCCTGTGTCTTTTTATCATATAAATTCAACACAGAGTTGTGCAGACACATGGAAATTTTGTGAAAACGCATTTGTTATTTGTGTTTATGTGTTAGATCACACGTGAGAATTGTTTTGATATTGCAACTAAGTTTCGCAATTAAACGTGGAATCTCCGGTATGTGTGTAATAAATATTTAGAAAAGTAAGTTGATATAATTGTTTCACTTGATAAAAGTATTTATTGTTCACAATCGCTTATTGTACAAGTGATTTCAGTGGTTTCCACTTATTTTTCTATTTCAATTATTGGGAGATAATCTATGTATGTTTCTTAAAATATATAAGTTATTATTTTGTGTGTGAATAAATATTTGCCTGAAATATTGAATGAAACTTTTTGATGTAATTTATTCTTTTAGATAGTTTGCTTTTGAAACGTAATATAAATTGAATAATACAGATTCCGAAATAGATTCGGAGTTGAAGAAAAAACTTAAGGACCCTCTTTCCTGAGCAGGGTCCTACACATATTTTTTTTTAATAAATAATATCTTAAACATTCACACCAAAAAGTGAATTAATTCTTTAAAATAATTAAGTAATTTTTGCATTAGTCAAATAAATAAATTGGTTAATTAGGAATTGGTAAGCCCATTCTTACAGAAAAAATATAGTCTGTATTCACACCGGCAACAACCCTTTTCTTGAAGGATCATAAAAGTATAAAGAACATCATCGTCAAGTATTGTAATAAAATGTCAGTCATACTGTTAACCTTCAAAAAAGTATAGAAAAATATTAAAACAAATAAGTTATTTTTTAAACAAATTCATAGTTTAAAAATATTTCAATAAATATTTTCATTTATATATATAAATATTACATACGATTATATGTTAAATTATTGTTATTTCTTTTAAAGTAATTTTATTTTCCACCATTTTAGACTCACCCTATAGTGGCCAACTTTAACTTCAAAAGGTAATAGATAATACAGTATTTTATAGTAGTAAAATTTCAAATAACAGCTGATCTGATCGTTGAGTATAAATATTATTCTGGGAAAAAAACAATATCATAATCATATCGGCTGTGCGATCACCGTTAACTTCAATACATTACATACATGTACATACTTTAATAATCGTTTGTAATGGTATACAGTCGGTAATCATCCTTCATAAACGAGCTATTAAATGTAAAAGAACTTCTCAAACCCGAGTTACCACGAGTACCAGTTTCAGATTAACGAGTTTAAACCACTTTAAAATACTCCTCAGTTCGTAATAGTTGCTTGTATAAAAGTGGATTTTTTTACTTCATTGTTTCTTAATTTAACTTTAATTTGTAATAATAAGACTTTATCTTATTCATATATGAGTTTTTGTATATTAAATGTGTCTTATAATATATACATATATATAAGTATATTTCAGCAAAACAAATATATCTTGTTCAAACTTGCCATGATTATCTGTTACATGTATACAGCTAATACAATAGTGGAGAGGCAAAATCTGCAAAATATTTTGCAACGCGTTCCGAACATGACACAAATAATAAAACAATATTTAAAAAAAATAGTGATCTCTTGTTGTTATTGTTTATTTGCATCACGGGATAGCAACAGAACATATGTTGATGAAATTTGTTTCGGTTATAGGTTTATGCATTGATCAACGTACAGCATACTCCGGAAAATATTGAAATTTTTAGACATAAAAATAAAAATTACTTTGGTTTATAATTCCAATACAACCAACATTTTCTATAAAAAAAATATGGGATACTTTTAATAAAAAAAACATTAAAACTATTTTAATTATTGTTATATTTATATTTTCTTGGGGGAGATGGTTTATTATTAAAGTCTGGTGGGACACAAGCAAAGTCGCTGGCAATAGTTAGTTGTGGAATATCTATCGTACATTTTAATCAATGATTGAAATAGCATATCTATTCGTGTTTAAATGTAATCAAAATATCTATTACATATATTTGAAATCAAATATTAACATGAGATGTATTGATTTTCCGCCCGTTTTGTAAACAGCCTAAATCATTATGTCCTAAATATTTTACAGTGTATGAATTTTATATACACAAATATATATTTCATTAAAAAAAAAGAAACGAAAGCTACTATTTTAAATGTTGATTTAATATTTCTAGAAGATTTTTAAGCAGAAAAGAAAAATTTGGTAAAAAAAATGTAATTACAAAAGTTCTAGGGTGGCATTGATCCTTTGAGTTAAATTATGACTTTCTGTAACTGTTATATGGAATATTTAACATTGCGATTTTAAGGCATCATTTCAAAGCTTCTTACTAATATAACACAATGAAAATATATATTACAAAAATGATCCTATATTATTTATAAGCTACAAACTTTATATTAAGTATACCTATAATATATTAATACTGAGGGATCATTTATAACAATTAGTTATTATTGTTAATAATATTTAATACAGTTCTATTATTATTTATAGCATCAATTTCGTTAGTTCACGCAATTGGTAGCTAGTCACGTTCACATTTTATGTACACTTAGATTCTCCCCACGTTACTGCTTATTTATATCAGCTATGAACAAAACTTACTTATTGCACTCTGTGAATTATTTTAAAATTAAAATTAAGAACTCTAAATAATAATTCAAATTACTTCAATAAAAACCATTCATCTTATTTGAATGTATTATTATTAATTCACGCTTGATGTAACATCTTAATAAGTTGTTTTATACTTAATTAAAAACTAACTTAAGACTTGAATTACTCAATATTAAAGACAAAGCCTTTTAAAATAATTTCCTTGAATGTTAATTTTCCATCGCCGCGGGGTGAAGTATAAACGGTTTGTATTAAATGTTTCAGGTGACAATAACTGCTTCGTGAAAGACAAATGAACGAACCCTTCTTAATATTCTTGAATGTTCTTTGATATTAGTATCAAGTTAAGTTGACGTAAAGTAAAAGAAACTATTGTTTGAAAAGAAAATAAAATAATATAAAATAAATGCATAACATGTAATAAAAGGATATTCGTATAGTAGTTCATAATTCAGACGGTATAATAAATATCAGTCATACTTGATATTCCCTGGTTCGTTCAGTCAGCATTAACATGACAAGTCGGGCGGCGCTGATGCTCTCTGAATAAGTTTTGTTGTTACCAGGTACGAACACGTGTTATTCCGAATGTGATAAATTTATAACGCACTTATAACTGAATACAATGTAATTATTAACGATACATATATAGATATATACATTGATAGGAAATATTTTTTTTGTTTGCTTTAACCTCGGGGCTAGAACAGACTAGAAAAAAACAAAAAAGTGGATTAAATAGACAAAAAGAAGAAACAATAATAATAATAATTTGGTTGCATCTAAAAGACTAACAAAATAAGCTTTTCGTTGTTATTATTATAAATATAATCGTAAAGCGGTTTATGATTTTCCATATTACACAAATCCAGGCTGAGATCGCTATAATGAGCAAAAGTGAAGTGAATGAACTACTCGTATTTGAAAGATTCACTGTATTATAATAAATCATCGCTTATATATTATTAAATTGATATAAATTATTTACCCTCTGTGTCTAACGTGTTTCTGTGTGTCTAGAACATACATCACATTGAATTTTTTTCCTGGGAATCGTTCGACGTTATTTTTGAGATCAAACAGCGAATGAAAGTGTTTACCGTTTTGGTAGGGATGAACTTGTCACTTGCAACTTGGAACTCTGCAGGGGACATGGTTAGGTGCATTCAAAAATGGGGCCTTTAAACGATGGGGATTCTTTTTTGTTTGGATATCCGGGCACACTATCCATTGGGCCATGACCGAGCATAAAGAATTAGGCGACCAAAAAAGTATAATATTAGATGAAATAGAATTGGAAAACTGAAAAATAGTTAGTGTTAGTAATGTGTTCATCTCTAGAATCGTCTCTAAACACGTTTCCTTAATGTTATCGTATTTGGTTACTTTTAGCAAGTCATTACATAAATCCCAAAGTAAAGAAAATCTGTTAGAAGTTAGGTACACAATTTCGTTAAGATTAATTAGAAATAATGATATATATTAATTAAGTGATTAACTTTTCTATCAATAATATACAAAAAATACTAACTGCAAGAATTATCATTACAACTAAATCTTAAAATTTTTTCATAAAATAATAACAAGATTTTAATGGCAATGTTTTTAGCTTACGTCTTTTAAGGTAATAAAAAAGACTAAAAGTAATTGGAAAAAAAATGGATTTATGTTTCATCGGTGACTATTTATCAAATTAATTCTTGGCGTAATACAGTTGTAGAAAAATACCTGCAGTATTAGAGTTTCAGACGAAAAAATCTGCAAATAGAAAACGTATCTGTACAGTTTATACAGTGGCTCGGTAGTTCTTTTTCAAAGACAGCTTTTTAGCTTGTGACAAACCTATGAAGTCCGAAATACCCTTGATGTCAATGGTTCTTTGCTTCGCATTTTCATTTTGGAATTTTAATTGAAAGAAAGCAAAAAAATAATAATAAAATAAATGATTTGTTATTGTAAGTGAGTTTTTTCCGTGACATTTTTTAAATAACTTACCAATATTACGCGTTTAAATTTTATAGTTTTCTTACCCATTTAGTTTCTCACTTATGCTTGTTTTAAATCTTATTTAAACATTTAATTGATATTAAGATTAATTTAGATAGTATTTTATTAATAACAGTTGTATAATTGATTATTGCTTTAGATCTGCAGTCGGCTATTAAAAAAATGTCTTGTTTCTAAAAGCAAGTGTATTATTTCAAAGTACGACTGGTAAGATACAAAAGTGCATTCAAATATATTGGAATTCAATAAATAATTTTGATAATCTAAAATGGTAGTATTAAAAATAATAATATAATGACATGTTTAGAAGACAATACGAAGACTGGTTATGTTACTTTTACTGTTGTTGTTGTTACTATATAATATTATGGATAGTAAGTAATGGTATTCATAGTACATTAAACCAAGGCTAAAATGATCAATACGCGGTATCAACTGTCTGGTTAATGTGAAATCGTTGCTGAAATTGAAATCTATTCCAATCGAGATCAGTTAATTAATTTGTAATCTACTTTGTTTTACAAGGTACATGGGTATTTATAAATTTATTGAATGTATTTGTAATAATACTCGCATTATATTAATATTAAAGTATCTGTCTAACGAAATTAAGTCTAAGTATAGTTATATATTATTGAATATAATCTCTAAGACACCCTCAGATAATTCAATTTCTCTCTCTCCTTCTTTCTCATTCCTCTTCTGTAAGTTGAACGAGGGAGTCTTAATTCGCCTTTATTTACTGCTAACCACGATGTGGTAACAAGGTATTTGAAATTTAAATCACCGCTTGAACTGAATCGCTCTCTATAATTTTTAGATCATATCTTGTAAATCTATTAAGAACTTTAATGCATATATTTTTAAGTTCAATATTAATTCTAATATTCAACTAACAAACAATTGAGTGGTGACTTAATATTTCCTAGGCACGATGTTATCGTAAAAAAATATATTTTAGAAAAATATATAACAGTTTAAGTAAATATATCAAAGAATTATATGTGAATTAAATAGTATTCTGACACATTATATTTATAAGACGAGTAACAAATGTGTAATCTAAATAAAGCAACAAAAATTGATTCCCTGATAAGATAACAAATTAAGTTACACTTACTTTTAATACTTCTAAGCTTGTCACGTTTGATTTTTTTTATTTTATATTAAATATTATAAATAATGTATAAATTTGTTGTCCGAATCATAGTTTAAATAACAATTGCGATTAATAAATTTATACAACGTCCCAACAACGTAAAGTATCCGGTGTGAATCAGAGGTCACATTTCAAATAGCAACGCGGTCCACACTGATTTCGGGGTTCCCATAAATCTTTAGAGCTGTCAAGTTCGTGTCAGATAATAGGAAATTCAACAGGAACTAATATCAATTATTCGTATGTTATCATAATTTTGTTCTGATAATATACCGCTGTGTTGGTTGTGCATTAATGATTGAGTGATTTTGTAATGGAGTTACATTTATGAATGAGTTTGCGAGGTTTTATTCTATCCTGTTCTATAACCAAAAAACTATTTTTTCAATATACATTAAGGTCTATTTGGGCTTTGTATTTCTATTTCATTTAGTCATTCCTAAAAAGAGTATTAAGAAGCAACAAATAGTGAATCATAGAAAAAACATAGTGTTTTGTAGAATAAATTAATGAAATATATGGTAAAAAATGAACAATACAAAACGCTTGAAATAATGAAATATGAATGCACGCCTTCACACTATTTTTCTTGGACTAGACCACTAGTTGGCTGGCGGAGAATGCATTAGCGTCAAGACCATCCTTTGTACCTTGATATAGTGCAATAAATATTAAAAAGATCCTTTACTTATTTCCTATTAATTTTCTGGCAGCAGCCATTTTCTTTTTTTCTATTTCATGTAAGCATAAAAAATGATATGGAACAAAAATTATATTGAAGTTCTTAACCACATGAGTTATTTTGTAAGAATAGTATGCCATTTATAATCAGGGATATAAATTGTAACTGAATGTTTGAATTTATCTAACATTCGATTAAATTCTACACCAATCGGAATCGATTTATAATCTGTTTGATATTTTGAGGCGTGTTCGTGATCACGTTTTGCATCGCCCGGTATATTCTGTTTGAGATGCTGTTATTGTTGAAACACACTTTATTGTGAAAATCTCCATACTATATCACGTGTGTTATTTAGTTGGGAAAAAATATTTTAAAATAAATCACATATATTTATATATGTTAGACCATTATATTTTTAATCTAAACAGCAATTTAAATCTTTAGTTTTTTTATGTATATTTATTTATTCCATGTGTTATGTAATCTGTGTTTTAATTTGTTTTTATGTATTTTCAAACTAATGCGAAAAAAAACAAAATTTCTCTTCAAATAAAACTAGATTTTAATACAGTACTTTACAGACAAAGCCATTTCTAAAATATAGTTATATATATGTATACGGTCTAAGTTACATTTACCTAATTATTAAATAAATAAAGATTCAAAACAGTAATAAAGACTTGGTATTGCAAAATTATAAATTCATCAAATACTTTCTGAGTTGTAAAAACGAATAAATATTAAGATGTTATAATTTACAGTAAATTATTAAAAAAATAATCATATCATTCATCAGAGTCGCTATATCAGACTCAATGACGAAATATTGCCCGGGTCGCTTGAAGCCTAACACTGTCATTCTCTGTGGAGCAGCGAGCGTTAAATTAATCTTTTACGAGTCCCGCGACCCCGCAATTACCGTGACTATCCTACATGAGTCAGTTTAATAAACAGAATGTACCTCGTGTTATGACACGGTGCGTTATGAGAAACCACATTTTTCAATATCGTAACCATGTTTTTGGAGCAATATCTTTTAATGTGTTACCGACATATTTTGCGGTTGACAATATATTGATAACAAAATTTTTCACGTTTCTACGAATTTGTTTTAGAATAGTTTATAGTCCAGTAAGTAATCGAAAAACAATTTTTCACACTTTCTCTATACAGAACAACATTATCTTATGTAAGCGACTTTATAAAATCAGAATAAAATTTTTGTAACAGTATTTTATTTACATTCTTTTATATTACTTTGTTGCTACCTGATTATAATTTTTTATTATATCAATTATTCTAAATGTCTATTTATTAGTCCAAACACTTAAAACTACTGAATCTAATAAGCTAAATTTTGGAATATGGGTATACCTAAATATATATAAACATCAACTAAAAAAATGTTTTTGGAAATTTTGCCCCTAAGGGAATTAAAGTTAGTATGAAATTCCGTTATTTTGCAAGTCATATCCATGTAAATTGAAATTTAAATCCCCCTTTAACAGAACCGCCACAATGATTTCTTAGATCACATCTCATCAATCTATTACTAACTTTAATGTGTATCACGTAAAGTTCAATATCACTTGCATTATCATAATATGACAGACAATTGAGGAACGATTTTATTACCCAAGCGGTGGTTTTCTTAGCATAGATGTTTATATGAAACATAATTGCTATATTTCAAAATATATGGTTGGTTGAATATATTTTAATAATAAAAGTAGAAATATATACAATAAACTTACAAAAATATCGATATTTTTCTTATTACGTATTTGGTATTCTTGTATTTGGTACATTTACATAGAGTAAAATTGGACTTTTATTTTACCGTATTTTTACATAACATTATATATTGTATCTATAAAAAAATAACGATTCACATTATAGTATATAAAATTATTTTATGCCTTTAATACATGTTGTGATATGAGGGTAGACTAGAAGAATTTAATTGGTTTTATATGTGAGTACAACGTGCTCGTGAGTGTGTGTGTGTGTATGTGTGTGTGTGTTTGTGTGTGTTTGTGTGTGTGTGTTTTGCAATAGTTTATTTCCTTCTCATCCCATATCTCAGACACCTCACCTATAAGTAGGTACTCACTTGAAAAGTATTATTACTGCATTCCATTATCAATTTTGATTGCTTAACATCTAACTTACTTGTCACATCTGATTCTGTTATTCATTTCCACTAAAGAGATTTTATGGACGTAAGGATGTTTTAAAAATCTTATGAAGACGCAAGCAGAAGCTAGTCTTTAATAATATCCATCTCATCTTAAACATTTCTGAAATTATCCGAGAAAATCCTACAAGCGATAAAAATAAACGATCTTACTAACCACTTTCTGTTATAACAAGTTGCAAAGTATTCCCCATTTTGTACTATTACCTTTTAGTGTAGGAGATGGCGTCAATTCTGCACTTGTAGTTGTTATACAAGGCAGAAAGAATAATAATACAAATATAAAATGTTACCACGTTAATCAAATTTCCTTCGATTTTTATTTACATATATACAGAACGGACCGATCGTACGAAAATTTTATACATTTTTAGGATGTCAGATAGACAGATGTCCAATTACTATCTATGTTTCGTTCTAACGCAATCATACATTTAAATCTTAAACTAAAAATCATAAAATATTCCTATAGTTTGACTTCCTATTACAATTATTTTTACAAACTAATTTACAGTTATGCTTAAAGAGATTATTTCAACGACACTGTTTATTAAAAGTAGAATAAACAAATTCTTTATTCTGTATTTTTTTAGAGCTCGATACACATTAGCAACTTATTTGGTGCTGCAAGGTTAGATAAGCCATTCTCATCCAAACGCGAAGTGAGCGAAATTATTATTACAAAAGGGAAATTAAAGCTTATTGAAAGACTGATGATGGACAAGTTAAATTTCAGTTATGCAGCTTTAGTAAAACAGCATATTATTCAAGAGGTGCTCCTATACTATTTCGCCTCACGTCTAACTAGTATGAACCGGTGTGAACAACTTCACGCCAGATGTCACATAACAAATAGCGATGCGGTTCCCAATGATTTTGGGATTCCATAAATCTTTAATACTACGAAGTTCTTGTTGGATGATGTAAATTCAGAATGAATGTGATATTAAACATTATGTAACATTCATATTATTTCAAAATATACTCAATATAATTTCGTAATATCTTTTGACAATCATTTTGTGGTTAATACGTAGTGAAAAGTTAAGTCTGGTTAAGGATTTTCGTCGAAATTATTAGGAAAATATTATAAGAAAATACCACCGAATCACGTTTCTAATATTCTAGTATTGACTCTGCTCTATACTTATAAGAATGCTTTGGAGAATAGACTTCGAAAATATAAATCTTTTCTATATAACATAACTTCACAGAGTTTTGTACTTATACCATAAGTTCAATGACTATAAATACACTGATCTTCTATAGTAAAAATAGTGAAAAAGCCTTTAAAAACCTTTTTTTAACAAGTGATTATTTCTGTTTTGACTCAATACATTTATTAAGAGACACTTATACCTACTGTAGACAATCAAAAAGATTACTATCTTTATTGTTATTTGAAAATTCTATTTGATTTTTGTTTGTGTTGTTAAATAATTTTAATAGAAAAAAAGACACAATTTTAAATTAAAAATGTTAGATGAAAAAATATTTCTTTTTAGGGTTGTAATTTATATCGCTCACAACTTTTTTAAGATAAGATATCTCAAATGACACGATTAATAGAAAACTTGGTATTATTCAAATGGAATTTAATTTACTCATTTTGGCTAATTTATATCTGACTGATACACTACACGCCTGATATAAAAACTGAATTGTTTGAAATATATTAATTAATAAATTAATATTACTCACTATTTTATACTTTGTTAATCTAACATTATTCAAATACAAAACTTATAATTGAAAACTAACTAAATGACCTCAGAAAAATCATAAAGTAAGAAGAAAAACTCCGCAGAAATGAAACGTATTTCCACAAACTTTATACAGTGGCTTGGTTTTTTAATTTCCAAAGAGACAGCTTTTTCTTGTGATGAACCTTTGATGTCCGAATTAATGTTCATATCACTATTTTCTTTATACCACTGTGTAGTTAGGGTTAGGTAGTGTTTACTTTCAGTTTCATATCTCTTTTGCATTATTATTAAATATTTTAATGCGTCTTTTGAACAAAATTATTATTTTTAAAATTATAATTATTATTAATTATAAAAAACTACAAATTGGGGCTGCAGGTTTGTTTTACAAATAAATATTGAAATAACATGATTTGAACTTTATTTTGTATAACAATACAAATATTACCAAGTTACAAATGAAAGATTTCATGTTATAGATTTCCTAACATGACTTTTATGAAAAACGTCGATTTATTTTATTTTTTGAATTGAGTGCAAAAGCTCGATGCAGCATCTGAGTGCCTTGCCGCATACACAACTCCAGTCACGACGATCAACTAACTTTTCTAACACTCAATGTAAAGTTAACGCTCTAAAACACGTAAATCTGTAAAATCGATGACAATCTTCACATGCGATACAAAATGTATACTATGTATACAATGTATACAATGTACGTATAACATATGTATACAATACATTCAATTATACATTACCTATTATTCCTCATTGAATATCCCACTCGAAACCACTGACGTTATTCAGATAAATTGTATGAATATATAAAGAAGAAAAAATGTCGGACTTGAATAACCGACCCCAATTTTCACCTTCAACTAATCAGTCATCAAAGGTGGCTTAGACTGAATTGCGAATAATATCTACATATATATACGCATTTTGGTGTGACGTGTGGTACAAGTTGCGCAAGTAATCAGAAAACTTTTTTTTTATATATATTTTTTATATTGAAAACTATTTTTTTTTCTGGTTACAATTAGAAAATATACCATGGTGTACAACTTTCCGTATTTTAAATCCGAAGAAAAGGTAACACCAAATTTGTTAAAAATTAGTCCAGCATTTTTTTTGTAATGATATTCGAAATATTTTTGTTATGCTTTCCTGTGACAGTAATAAAATATCCTAAATAAAAAATATTCTACATTTTTACGAAGAAAATAATGTATAAACAATATATCAAATTACGATAAATTCCATCCAAGAATTTTGCGCGATTCTTGTAGAGACATAAATAAATAGACAAAAGTATCAAAAACTAAACTTAGTATAAAAACTAAACATATCGTAATTGGTATTTTTTATATGTAGACAAGTATATCATCTTCAAATTTTTATTATTCGTATGCATGAGATAATGAGGCCATTAAATTATATACTTAACAAATGCATTACTCTATTATCCCCAGTTTTTCTGTTTTTCTCAGACTTAATAAAAGTCTGAATTATAATTTACTAATTAAAAATTGACTACAAAAAATACGGTGATCTTTGTCTTGATTTTAGTCACACGTAATCAACTTAATGGTAATTTATACTGACACAAATATTGCTCCATATTTTGTATATGGAAATGGTAAAAATAGAAAAAATGTAGTAACCAACTGACCCCAATCAAATAATCATTAAAAAAAATGTAGTAACCAACTGAATACAATCAAGCTCAATCACATAATCATATAAAAAAAGAAATAATCATAACTTTAATTATTCTGAATATTTTAAGAGAAAAAAAATCTTTCTCGTTTTTATAACTTGGACCGTAAAACAAAATCCTTAAAATTACTAGGGCTATAAGTAGCGAGAATTGAAGTACCCTCACCTCCCTCGTTACGTCACGGATATACGTATATTTATGTAAATACGTTTGTGTTAATATAAAATTATATAAATATATAAATTTTCTTCTTTAACACTAATATTTGTTGGCTATAGGATATTTAATATTAATAACTCTACTTATATAGAATTAAGGTTTGAATAATACAAGGCTTCATCAATTAAACATTATGTGTGTAATTGAAACTTACAGCATGTAAGTGAAATTATTCGTGCTAAGTATTATTAAAATTACTAATTTATATATTGCATAAGTAAATTCTGATCACGGCTCTCGTTCAATTAGTTTTTAATGCCCCACCAATCAGTGTAAGAGTTTGAAACACTGAGTCATGTTTTCTATAACATAAATATGGTAAATTTATGGATTCCATAATTTTTTTAAAAATAAAAAATATATAATTCATAATTGTTCTTTCTATAGAGAAAGGAATGGAAATTATTTTACTACAAAATAACAAAACAAATCGAAATCTAGATTCAATTCCTGAAAATTATAAACTTTATTTTAATGTTATTTTATGTAGCTATAAGTAACAGTATACGAAGTAACAGTCAAATGCGTGTCTGTTTTTTTACTTACTTTTTTTTAAAGATTTGAATAAATACATAAATATTAAAACCTGTCGCCTGGACCGGATTTACATAATATCAAACATACATTTTATATTTTAGTTTGTGAATTTTCAACATAGTATTTTAAGTTTAAATGATATACAAAGTATGAAGCAAAACATTCATTTCCGAGTTTTCAATAATTAAAATTAAAACATATAGCTTATAAAATAAAACATGGTATATATTAAAATATTTGAAATCTTGAAAAATGTTTTAGAGTATCATTCACTAAATCGATAATCTTAATAAGTATATGGAAAAATATGACATTAAATATTAATACAAAAAAATATTTTAAAATATGGTTTGAGAAAGGCGTTCTGTTTACGAATACCTACACCACTGATTTTTTTCTTATATTATAAAGTTGAAACAAAAGTTTAGAGTTAATTTGTTATTCTACAATCTTAACTCAATCTGAACCACTTAAAATTACTCTCGATAGTAAAGTTAGGGAACGTGCCGGAACATAGTACAGGAGTAATTAAATCCAAAACAAAAGTAATTACAGTTCAACTTTATTCAAAGTTTAAAACATTTCTAACGCCCCTAAAACACTCAGAATCTGTCCCTTGAAAAACCTTTACAGCACGTGACCAATTAGACGAATAAGGGTTCGTATTGATTCAAGGTAAGTTTGGAATGGTTTTGCTTTTAAAATTATTGTTTGTATTTCATTGTTACAAACAACCGCATTACTTCCATTTGTATTTCTATTGAACATTTATAATAAAGGAAAAATAATATTGGGTATGATTATTTATACAAAAATAAGATGTCCTACATCTCTGCACTGAGATAACTTTGATCATTTACAAAAAATATATGTCTACCTAAAACCATACTGCTATTGTGTACTTCTGCGAAGTACCTGGATACGTCCAATTATTATTATTGGGGTGTTTTAATAAGAAATCGTACGTGACGTTGCTTGTTTTGCATAGGGATGAGGAATATTTTTTTAAAGCCTTTTAAGAACATATTTTTTGTATTATAAAGACAAAAATATTTTTGAATTTTTAATTACCATTTGTCGTATTTAAACTATCATTTTAAATATAAAAAATGGAGCATTACACAATTAAGAGCTTAATTTTTTTTTATTTTAATTTGTTTATCCGTCTGTGAATACAGATTTAATAACAGTACAACAAAATTCATAACCATAATGCAAACATATGTTCAAGACTTTACAATCATATATTTTGGTTTCGTTTAAATAATAAAAAATATTAAGGTTAATAAATTTAATGATCAAGGTAAATATTTCATAATAAAATAAATAACCAACATTATTATAAATTAATTTACATTATACCAAAATGAATTCTGGAAAAGTGGACTAAAATTATAAACCAATTTATCAAATCCCTTTTCTTCTCGTTAACCTCCATCAATCCATTCGAGTTGGCCAAATGTTTGTAAAACATTGGCCATAATCCAAACGAGTGACAGGTAATCCAAATAAAATACAGACTCCGGGATTGAGGGGAACCCTTTCTTTGTTTTGGATAAATTTAATTTAGGAGCGTTAGCGTTTACAGAATTCACATATAAATCTAAATTATTATTTAATTCGTGATTATATTCTTTATTATACAAGAAGATGATAAAAATAATACTTCATTTCAAAATGCGGGTCATTGAATATTATAAAAACATTTTAAATACATATAATAGAATACTGATTGTCTGTTAAAATGGAATCCAATACTTGTAGCTTAATCTCACAGCCTTAACTGGGATGCGAATACAATACTTAGATACAACGTAACAATTATGGGGAAATAATCTCGTAAGTGCTTTAATGGTAGAACCGTTACTGCTCCCAATTGAGCCTTTAGATTTGTAACTAAGGTTTGTATAGATCTATAAAAAATAAACAGTATTTGTTAGATATCATTTTTAGAAATAGTAATAAATAACAGCTGCCTAGACAATAGTAATTTGTATTTCGCTATTTTCTTATCTCTTACACCGCTTCCATTACAAATGGCTGCCATATTTTTTACGAACGTGAGTAACTATCGAACCATCAGCTGACATTGACCAACCATTGACGCTTATATTCGCCGATTTAGACGTAGATACGGTCTGACTTAACAACCTTCGAATCGAGCGACTTGTGTTTGACCCAGTGGTCATTAATTCTACTGTCATCGAACTGATATCACCAGATCAGGATGTAACATCATTTAAATAAATTCTTATATTTGTACTTAATATTGTAAAATATTTTATGCAATAACTTATAAAGGAGAATAATACAGCTTAAATAATTTAAAACCATAAAGTGTCATTAAAGTATTTCAAATACTCTTTCTTTCAAGAACATAAAATTTCAAATATATTTTTTTGCGGAAAGGTTGCCTCCTTTTAGTTACAATGAATTTTCTCAATTCTTCTTCAAAGAGTTAGTAAATTAAAAACTTTACACCCGAAGGGGTTGGTGGTGAAATATAGAGCAATATTTTTTAATCCCAGCGGAGTTTAAAAGTAATATTTCTACCTGGACGATAAATAACAAGATTTAGGTTTAAGAGTTCTTTGAAGATTACTGGATTGATAAAACTTGAAGCATAAAGAAGGTTAATCCAGATATGGACTTACCGATAGAGCTAGGCTATATATATTATATGTAAACGTTTATATATATATTATTATTAAAATTTTCGATAACAGTTGACTTACAAACGCCCTGTACATCTTGACGTGTTCTTATTAAAAAAAAAACTATTTCTAGCACACCATCTTGATGTGTTCTTGTGTTGTGTTGTAAATACAAAAACTATTTCTTCTACATTATTAACCCTCAATATAATTTCAATTTCTATCAATATGATATAAAACACATACACTTAATGAGAACTTTTATATTTCTGACCAAAACTAAATGACTCTCCAATATTTACACACAACATAAAAAGAGCTAAACGATCTTGAATCTGATGGTTAGTTTTAATCTCTTACTACCTTCGAACATCTTTATATATTATGATATTATTCAAACATGTAACATTAAAATCATTACAAATAAATAAATATCTATTAACATTGAATAAATAACATTAATGCCATTGTTTTACATAAATCCATTTCAAAGATTAATGAATAAAACAGTACATTAAGGGCACTCAAATTACCCTAACCGCGATTCCAATGTAACTGAGTGGATTTAGGATTTACTAAATAAATAGGTGTCTGACTTACAGCGGAATGAATAGCAATACGTCAGTCGAGAGGATTGGACGGTCGGTGATAAGGAGTAGTGATGTGTACTCTCTGAACGATACTTTTAAAGCATCATCGTAAATAATTATACCTGTTTGAAATAAATATATTATTTTTAAGTTTCGAATTAATACATTAATTATAAACGTAGATTTCTATAAATTAAAAAATATAAATATAAAATAATATTTCTAAAAATTATGATAATGAGCTTTTTAGTCAGCAATACCAGCTTGACCTTTACACAACCTACTGCCTTTAGTAATACAAATGTTTAAAAAAAATAATATCATAACATTTACTGTTACATATATAATTATCATAATAAAATATTTTGCAAAATAAATAGAATTATAAACAGCCTTATAAATTTTACAATAAAATTAACATAGATAAAAAACCTTACATCCCTACATTATTCAGAGCAGAACGGACTAATTTTATTGGGTGGATTTAGAAGGCTACGATAATATACATGGAATTTCTCTTATTCCTTCTTTAAGATTCTGCGGAGTCACTCTGATAAGAATTTGAAACAATCCTATTGTATTAGAAAACCCATCTTTTTTGTATCGGATTTGTTATCTATTGGATTCGGAATGTGGGTGCGATCGCTGAGCATGTGTGCGTAGATATGTGTAAATAAATCTGTATTTTCATTCTTACTTATAATGTTTTATTGATTTGTATATAAATTCAATTATATTAACGACCTATAAAAATATATATAAGATCACCTTTATATATTTAGATTGAAAAAGCTCCATAATGGTTTCAAAATCTTTAAAAAATAATATATTTTGTACTAATGTTAGTAATCATTATCTTCTAAAAGCACTCTATTCATGTTTGACGTAAAATTTTCTGCTTAACGCTTTTATTCTATAGAGTATTATTTTCTGAATTTTTAAAATCTCGTTTATTTAGGAACAGTCTTGTTATGATACATATTATTATTTGTATGTATAATAACTTTGTTTACATTCAGATTTAAATACTTTTTTTTAATATATATAAGTTATATAGATATAAATATTATAAAAAAACATATCTAAATATTTTTTATTTCACATTTGAACACAAATTCTGACTCTTTTTTTTTATGTAATATAAGAGCAAACGAGCGTGCGAGTCACCGATGGCAGGTGTTCACCGCCGCCCTCGAACTCTTGCAACATCCGGGGAATCACAAGAGCGCTACCGGCGTCGGAGGTGGGAATTTACGCGTTTCTTAAAGACACCTATGTGGTATCGACCCGAAAATACCGCCGAAGGAAGTTTGTTGCACATTGTAGTGGTATGTGGAAGAAGGGTCCTTGAAAACCGCACAGTAGAGGATCGCCACGCAACCAGGTGGTATGGATGGATGGATGGTATTCCACGCAAAGACGCGCTGTGCGTTTTTTTTTTTATTTAAGAGGAGGGTAAAAAAGCTGGCGGCTCACAGATGGACGTGTTCATCGCCGCCCATGAACTCTTGCAAAATCCGAAGATTTACAAGAGTGTTGCTGGCCTTGTAGGTAGGAGTAAACGCCTTTTTTGAAATACCCCCGAAGGGAGTTCGTTCCACAACCGAGTGGAACGTGGAAAAAAGGTTCTTGACAACCGCACAGTGGAGGATCGTCACGCATCCAGGTGGTACGGATGGTATTGGAGGCGATGGCGCGCTGCGCGGTGATGAAATTCGGCGATAGAATAGCTCTTCGGAACACTCCCCGTGGTAAATGCGGTAGAAGACGCACAGAGATGCAACACCTCTAGGCAATGCCAAAGAGTCCAGCCATTCACAGAGCACCAGGTTCCCGACAATCCGAACGGTTGTCCGTTGTACGCGGTCAAATGGTAGAAGCTGATATTGGGGTGATCCGGACCAGAGATGAGAACAGTACTCCATGTGTGGCCGGACCTGCGCTTTGTAGAGCGCGAGACTTTAGCCAGGACTGAAATACTGCCTCGCTCTATTGATCACGCCCAATATCATCGAGGCCAACTTGGCCTTGCTCTCCAGATGACCACG
The DNA here is from genome assembly GCA_918358695.1 of Melinaea menophilus ssp. n. AW-2005. Lineage (NCBI taxonomy): Eukaryota > Metazoa > Arthropoda > Insecta > Lepidoptera > Nymphalidae > Melinaea > Melinaea menophilus. The sequence continues at coordinate 10,073,835 of OU911043.1, forward strand.
AAACTGACAATCGCTTGAAATGTCGAGACCCAGTATTCTGATACTTGGCGAGACAATGAGGGGAGTGCTCTCGAAGAGCGGTGATACGACAAATGGGGTTTTCTTAGTGGTAAATGCACAAACTTGTGTCTTCTCGGGATTAAATTGAACGTGGTTCAGTTTACCACACTCAGAGACCATCCTCAAGGAAGTTTCTATAGAAGACACAAGTTTCTTTCGGCACTCGTCGAGGTTTTCCAGAGAGAAATCTGCACGGCCGGAATATATCGCATCCCCAATGCTGTCATCCGTATAACAATGTATGTTGGAGATATCCCACATATCATTGATGTGCAGGAGGGACAGAGCTAAAGCTGATATTGGTGTGATCCGGACCAGAGATGAGAACAGTAATAGTACCGTACTGTGTGGCCGGACTTACCCCTTATAGTGCGCTAGTCTTTGGTCAGGCTTGAAATACTGCCTCGCTCTATTGATCACTCCCAATTTCTTTGAGGCCAACTTGGCCTTGCTCTCCAGGTGACCAAGAAACCGATAGTCACTAAAAATGCCGAGACCCAATATTCTGATTCTTGAAGAAGCATTGAGAGTAGTGCTCTCGAAAAGCGAAGATATGACAAATGGTTTGTTTTTAGTAAAACGCAAACTTGTGTCTTTTGGGGATTAAACAGGTCGAGGTTCAGTTCACCTCATTCTGAGACCATCCCCAGACCGGTCTCTGTAGATAGCAAGATAGACAGATAGATACAGCCCTGCAGAGATATAACGCCACCGTAGTGCTGTCATCCGCATAACAATGTATGTTGAAAATATACGACATACCATTGATGTGCAGGAGAAACAAAGTTGGGGATAGCACGCAATCGTGGGGTATACCAATGTTCACGGGCTTGAAGTCCGAACAAAAACCGTCGAGAAAGATGCATGTATGCTCCGCCTAGTGAGAAGGCCGGTGATCCACTAGCATAAACTTTCGAGAAGCCTTTCGGGAAGGAAGCTTCGCAAGAAGCCCTTATGCCGTACATGATCGAAGGCTTTCACCATATCCAAACTACCTACCAAAGCTTCTCCCTTATTTTCAATAACAACTGCCCCATGGTACGTAAGATATAACTGAAGATCACCAGCCGATCGACCATGACGAAAGGCATATTGCTGGTCATTGATCAGCTGGTGATCCTCGAGGTACGTTAAGAGCCGTTGATTGATGACGCTCTCGATTACTTTGGAGAGAAGAGAGATAATGGCGATAGGTCTATAGTTAACTGGGTTTGAAGTCCCTGAATGCCACGACATCGGCGGATAGAGGCAGTGAAAGCAGATAGTCAATCTTCGCTTGGACATGACTCAAGAGTTGATCCATTTCTCCATTACCACCGGGGTATGATAGGTACGCTATGTCGCTAGGATGAGATATCTCCGCCACCGTCAAAAACAACAAGGTCGGCTGCGCCGTCTCTAGATAATGGTAAACGGTGTTTAAGTTGGAAGAAAGTCCCTGGATGTTGCAAAAGTCCACATTTAGAGTGGAGCCGGGTGCCGCTGCGATGAATAGTCGTTAGATCTCATAAAACACAAAACACAATACTTTGCACGCCTCGAGGGGTTCTCCGGCTTCGTCAAATCCGGTACCCTCCTGATTGAGCTTTCGGAGTCTTTTAGTCACCGACGAAACATAACCAAATGAATTACTACACGTCGATCTTCCGTGACCTTTTTACATAACATTGCATAACTGTTTGTGTACTTTTAGTCAGATTTTTTCAAAATATGAAGTCGTAAAATATAAATTCGCAAAAAAATTGTTTTCATACAAAAATGTTCCCATAAATAATTGCTGTTGATGTTTCGTTAAAAAAAGTTTAAATGGAATTTCTAAAAAGTGAAGATTCACATTAATGTCTCCGGGGTGTTAAAGACCCCACTAATTACGTTTAGTGATAATACGAAACTCGGCACGAACTCAATTTTCATAACAGTTTTTTTGTTCACTTTTAAATCTGTTATGAAAAAAGATTAAAACAAAACTTATTTTTCTTTTATTATTCTTTCAGTTACGGTTGAATAAATACAGGTATAAATTTAAAATTACAGATAATTTATTTTATATTACAGTAATTAATATAATTGTACAACCTAAGGTATCGTAGGTCAGGTTATAAAATTGCGTCGTACCGAACATGGGTTTCCTAGAATTCTAACTTTTACTCACATATTATATTACAATTGTGAATCGATAGTTAATGTAATACTAAAAGGTAATAATAAATTTGAGGAGTGTCCTTGTAGTTTCTTGCTATTTTTCTCCATGGACTATCCTTTGTAACCGTCAGACTATAGTAGAATATTTCATAAATGCCACATATGCCTATTTAAAATAAAAAACATAGACGTTGATTTGAAACATGACTTTGAATCTGACTGTATTTTTACTTTAACATTGACTTTGACTTTGGTTTAACCTTGACCTTGACTTCGATGTTTACTATGATTTTGATTGGAAAAATAAGCATTTAAACTCATTACATAGTATATAGTTGATCAGTATATTTAAAAAAAACACTGCCCTCTTATCGTTATAAAAATACAAAATATGAATTTTAGTTAATAATTGAAGAGAAAAACAATTTTCCTCATAATTCATTTTAATATTCAACTTAATTAACTCACTTTTAACCCTGAAAAATGTGAATTATTAATGCTAAGATGGGTCATTTACACCCTAGCCCCTCGGTTAACTTGAAACATCAATTTTAATATTGTTTCTTTTTTAATTTAGGACCCTTAACAGGTGATAAGATCCCGGCGCATAAATCAGATCATTTTGATATTGGTCATAAACCTTCATATTATTTGTTTGACTTGTTTTTTTTCTTTTATACTGTGAATAATTAAAGCAAAGTATTTCTATTTAGAAGTATGAAATTAAGAATATAAAGAAGAAAAAACTTCAAAACGTTAATAGCTGTTTTCAGTTTCAATTACGTAAAAGTAAACCTTATAACGAATTTCTCAAATGAACTTAACATAACAGAATATAGAATTTTAAGGATTTTTTATTATATAATCATCATTATCATATTTTATTGATTTATCCAAAATACAATATAAACCAATAAAAGTAGCAAAATATAAAATATAAAAGAAACATTTATATAACAGAACGAACAGAAATTCTTTATAAAAAACCGAATGAGAAAACTTCAAGGAACTTGCGAAGGCGTGTCAGCGACATGTCCGGTCAACTCGATAGCTTTTCTTTGCTGACTTTCGCACAGATGTACTTTGTTCTTTCTGACTATATATCCTCTTTATTCTTAAATAATTTCCGTATATCCGTCTATTTAATTGTTTTTTCTCAAGTTTCGTGTTCTATCCTCCAAAGTTAAATACAGTCACAAATACAAACAAATTCAGATAAAATAAACAATATTCTGATTTGGTATATTTTGATTAAAATATATATTATTGCTAATAACCAAAATAATTTTAAATAACATACACTAATATTGCGAGAATTATTTGAGTCTTTAAGTCTAAACGCACACATTTATCAAATATAACAATATATATACCAATATTTTTATATAAATAACATTTACTTTAATATTATTAATATTTTCTTTATTTTATATAAACTTTTACAAACCGTTATTCGTAGAAGGGTATTAGAAGCAGAGAAATATTATTAATAAATATTTAAACCACAGACAGGCAGAACGTCAAATGATGAATCAAGACTGCGAGTTTTGTACATCATCATAATATTATATCACATATAGGATGTTATTTGAATTAGTACTCACATTACTATTAAAACACACTTACTTTATATACATCACTATATAATATGGAACGATTAAGTAATAACATATTATCAACATTGTTTGAAAATATTATTCCATCCGAAGAGCATTGCAAATTGATATGCATTTCCGTTAATAGTACATTCATTGGTACCATGTCCAAACATTGATCAGCTAAATATAGTTAACGCAATCCAATTAACAACAATGTATATTAAGATACATTGTTTTTAATTATCACAACCTATTTACAACTTTATTTCACTATTAATAGAGTACATTTTACTGTTATAATAATTTTAATACTGAGTCGATTAGTTGTTTTTATTCGTTCAAACAATAATACGACGTATTTTATAGTGGTAAGTGCTATAGTTATTTGGTATGAATTAATTGTTCTGCACATATCAAGAGTTAGGTTGTACGTTGGAGTGGTGTTTATTATTTTTCACGCTTCTTGATTTATACGATGGAAATTGAAACATATTTTTCTGTGTCGATTATGCAATTATCCTCCTTTATCTATTAATTATAATTGCAAAATGTAAAAACTTAATTTATTTGCAACTTTCTAACAAAAGACTGAATAAATCAATCAAAAATAAAACAAGATCGGTCGATACAATTAATTTATTAAAGAATTTCTTAAATACAGATATATAGTGACATTATTCGTATAATTTAGTATTTGCTCACTTGAGAACAAATCGCTTGAAGATATAAAACCAACCGATTGAACAAATAAATCTCTAGCCGACTGCAGATTGGTCGCATCAGCATATTTGTCGTACCGTGAATGCAATTTACAACAGATTTACTTGATGTATTGACCAATTTCCTTTACTGTGCTATTCTGTGAAGTAATGCGATTAAAATTGCATGAAAATCATTAATATTATTTCGAAATATACATCGATGAAGCAATGTGATTATGTGATGTATAGGTTGAATTAAGTAACAACATTTACCTATAATCAACAAAAAAGTTATTTTATTTTATTTGTATAGAAACTAATTATAAGTGACAATTTTACAGCTCTTAAACCTTATGAATGAGTCAATACAGGTCATCCTTACATAGATGTGATAGTCTAACTCTAACCTTGTTTCTCTAATCCGTTAAGCCCAAATAGATTTGGATACTCACTATACGTTAGCACCAAGTTAAAGACTGGACTGGACTCAATCTGGTTGTTTATGGAATATCTCTATGAATAGATCTCTTGTGAAAGTATGTTTTTAAACATTGTAACTTATAAGTACTGGAAAAAATGTATACACATAAAACTAGGTGAGTTATCGACGCTTTACCTGAACTCTTAGATCAAGGGTTCGGCAGTAGTTTCTTTTAGTAACAGCACTTAAAACATGACTTTTAAAATTCCTTACTTGGTTCAAAGGGATAAATATCTATTTGAAATTAAGGTATGGAAATCTTTGATTTTCGAATTAATAAAGATGTAACAAAACAAACTTGTAGTTTATAGTGTTGTATGATTTCTAACATTCGCATAAAATAGTATTCTCTTCTATAACAAATGTAAATCCGTTTAATCAATAGTATTATTCGCCTTAAAGACCCATAAATAATTCCAAGTACTCCTATTATTAGACCTATCCACACGTACGATATCAGAATACCACCGCCTTCCATAAACGAATATCAAAATTTAAATGGTTTGTAGGTCCGTATTCTTAAAGCCTTATATTTTTGCAATAAATAATAAAAACTTGAAATCTAAACGTTTATACCATATAATCACCACAGTTTTGTTTTACAAGACCAAGACATAGTATCTGTATTGGTGTTAGCAATATTATCTTTTTTATACAATTAATATTTTATAGAAAAGCTATAAGATATTTTACGTAATTCTACCAATCTAAAATATATGCGAAAGTCAAATTGTAAATATATTAATAGAAAACAAGCCTGTAATAATAAAACCTTGAAAAAAATTGAAACTATATATTATAACAAACAAGACGACGTAAATTTATGATGTAATACGACATATTATATAGTTAATAAAACACTCGATATAATGTCGCTGACTTGGTGAATATGTTCCCAATTTCTGTCTGGTAACAGTGGCATCTCTGAATTATTGAACTGATCGCGATGCGCTGTAAATATCCTTGTTAACACTCGACACTGAGACACCAAATCGATTATTATTAACTCGTTCCAGTTAATATCATTATAGGCTTTGACATTATTGAATCTTTTATTATACTTCAGTGTTATTACATCTAACCGTTAAAGGTGTTGTAAAGGACAGTTCCAATTATAACAGCTTTGTGATATTAATATGTTTGTCAGTTTAACTATCTTAATATGCACTGTAAATTTTAGACTCGACAGAGCAACCCATCCAGAGCGGAAGAGAGAGGAGATTGTGGTCTATATAACAACATTTGTTACTCAGAAATCATGCATTATTGTTTTGAATTTAAGTAGGATTTAGAGATATCGTAGTTTTGAAAGCACTCCGGTGTTCTCAAATATTCCGTGTTTTTATTGGTTATTTATTTGTTTTTAGTTAGTTTTTAGTTCTATAAAAATTATATATAATTGAGCTGAGCGTAAGCTAAGCTCTTAACCGTTTGGGAGACCTTTTTTGTGTTCAGTTGTCTCCAGAATGCGACGAGATAATTAGCTAAGAATTTTCTCATGTATGTTTGAGCCGAACGCGGATGTTATAGCGAAAACAGATTGAAAAAGTGTTTAGCCATTTAAAATTTATCAATAAAAGAAGAAAGGAGAGGGGCTCAGCTCAACACCCGCCGTGCACGGTTGGCGGATTCTAGTATATTTATATCTGTGAACCAAAGCTTATGAATCTCGATATCAAGGTTGCTATTAAGTTCAATTGTTCATAAGAAGAAATAACCTTTGAACCACAGAACTATTAAAGTTTTTGAGGGACAAATATAATTGTCTACTTTTATTTACAGTATCTTCTTGACATATAACTCATTGTCGAGAACGTACAGTTTTATGTTTTATTATTTATTATACCAAAATTTAGTATTTATTTGTGCGCTCAGTCAGTTCTATTCATCAGTATCTCCTAAAATAATATGTAGTTTTGAGCAACATTTCATAAAAAATGCTCAACTCCTAGATTCTAGAATATAAAATAAATTAACTGAAGTAGAATTTTAACCTGCGACCTCTAGAAGGCCATCCTCGTATCTTTGCCAATAGACTTAGCGCCAAGGGTCTATTTTTATTTTATATAAATATAATATCACCATAATCAAATGGTTGGAGTCCTTCGAATATATATAGTGCGAGAATGTTAAACTTAAAGTGAAATCAAATATTAAGGTCTTAATTTAAATAATATGACGCGGCTTATTGGATTGGATTGGATTGGTTAAACTTAATTGGAATAAAATGCATACTTCACTACCATAAATAATTTACTTTAACCTTTAATTGCTTACACAGATACAAAATGAACCTTACAAGTAAAATAAATAAGCATTTTATTTTGTATTCACAGCAAACAGTTAATAAATATGGTATTTCCGTCCAATGAATGAAAATTGAACGCTGGGTACATATGTAAGTTAAACATAAATTATTAATAAGCGATGCGAACATTACGATTTTAATTCAATTAAATAACGACCGGATTAAAGTTAATATAAATAAACAATTAATTGTCATTATAAATACAATGCATTTGTATCCTGCATACGTCTTGAACATGATGTTTACATATTTTTATTATAAATCGGAATTAGAATGGCATTTGCATCGAAACATCATGTCTGATCAAATATGGCTGCCAAAACCACGTGACTTCCAAGTTTTTGTACTAAATTAATTATAAAACCATCATGAACTCGATTGTGGTTCTCAATGCCCATAATGAAACATATTGAAGATATTTTCGAAACACATGTGGTAAATCTTTTTTTGAATCCAGTAAAATCCAATATGGCGTTCAAAATCACATGATGACTTTGACCAAAATCAACCGATTTTTATTAACAATCTTAAATTGGACATAACTATATTTTAATTAAAAGATAAATGTAGAAGTTATGTCAAATTTTATCTTTTATTTTATATAAAAGTTATTTACACTAAATTCACTTAAACGTTACTTAATTTAAATTTTCCATGAATTCTTTAAATTTAACCGTGACATTTATAACAAAAAGCATACACTCATCTAGATTCTAGCAGCAGTAGCTAGTTTAAGTCAGCAGGAAAATTAATTACAACATTAAGTAACATTTTTACGACACTACCGGACTATAATTTGCAAACTTGCTACGTTGGATAGTGTTAATTTGGTGTGCTTTAAGATCAGCTGCTAATTTAATATATGTTTACATGTATAAGAGTTTTTTAAGTTATTAAAAAAACTATTAAATTAATAAAAAAAATGTTAATGTTATTGTTAACACTAAACCTACCGACGATTTTTGTATACCAAATTGTCAAATTGAACGGTAATTAAAAATTAATTAGTATATAACGCAGGTGATAATGGAAATAATTAAAAGTAAAGAGTGAAGAAAATATTATATGCATATTCTTAGAATTGTCATGTAGTTTGATAACGATATTATAACGTTTAAAAATGTGTAAGTTTTACAAAAGCTTAAGAACGGTCAATTTGACCGGTACTTGGTAGGTTTAGTGTTAAATGTTACTAATTCAAAATAATGTACCTCATATGGTAAGAGAAATATTATTGTTACATGGATGTATTTAAGATAGTGTAATATGATTTTAACATGAATTACTTAAACGTTTATAATTTTTAAGATATCACTTATATTTTTGATTTAAAACAGGACAACAAAACTTTCTTACTCCCGCTTTCCTTTGAACTGTTAGGGATCAATAACAAAGCAATTTAACTGATAAAAATTGTTATCAATAAATATCATTCATGAATATCTAGAATTTCCAGTAATAAAAGTTTAACAAAATATCACATTTTGACGATTTCTTATCAGAGGGTCGTATTCTTATCCAGCAGTAAATAAGTTCCTTTTAATAAATTAAATATAACAAATACGATAATAGAATAAAGTATTTAAATTAAATTACATTTAATTTCAGAATCCACAAAAGACTATAATTCCAATTCCCAAGTAGCTATGATGGATTTAAAAAGTCTCGGAGATAGATTTTTATAATATTCACACTAAAATTATAAGACGATTGAATAATTATTGAAAACAATGTCTACAATCCTTGGATGTTTTTTTAAACTTACCAATATATGTCTATAACAGACTATTCACTGTGAGAGAATTGAATAAAAGAATAAAAAAATAAATACGAGTATTTTTACTCCAAAGTAAATATCAAAGGACCTGGCCCTTCTCATTTAAATAACATTACCGAGGATAACGGATTGATTAAATGTTTGGTATAAAATGAATGCGATTTACTTTGCCCATTATGTGGTTCACCAAAAAACAAATGAGCCTTACAACTAAAGTAAATAAATCGCTTCCACCTTATATTTACAGTGCTGTTATTAAATAAACATCATCTTACGGTTCACTGAACGAAAATTTACCGAATGGATTGCAGGTGAATTTAAAAAATAAATTTGTACATAGGTTTCATGAAAACTCATGAATTCATTATCACCGTCCGTTTTTATAGACAAAATTTACTTTATTAACTTAAAGCTCTGTCTTAAAGTAAAAATAGATTTATATTCCTAAGCATGATATCTAGAACCATTTTCTCCTTGGCAGCTAAATTAGAACGAAAGTTAAAAAAACTAATACGCGGAAACAAAAATAAAACTAATATGTATTAAAGAATTGTCATTGTTTAAGTTATATAATTATTTTATATTGAAAGTGCTTGGACTGGTCGTATTGCGACACTTAATATGACCAATACATTGGAATCGCTGAAGTGACCATTGTGTCTGAAGCTTAAGATAAAAAAGCAAGCAATGCTTTTTATCAGAGCATTCCTTATCGACTATCAACTATCGACTATCGACTTATCCTAGCTGCCACCATTCATAATAATATTAGCGTTAGAAATGACAAAATATGATAGGATAAGTATGAGAAGGTCATACCGAAAACATGGAAACAAGCAAAGTTGTAAGTATATGATCGTTGCTCTCATGATCAGTATATGATGTTTTAAATCACTAGTCATCATACTTGAATTGCGTATTTTTATATATATAACAGCTCAGCTTCAAAAATTTTTAGATATAAATAAAATAACATAAATGTCAATGACATTATCTAGTCCATTTTGTACTGGATATACCAGAAATCATGTGACATTGCTTCTAATTGGTGGTTAATACTGCATGTGTTTAAATGTGTGTGTAAATTAAGTGTTGTAGTGTGCGTGTGCTTTATGTTACTACAACTGTACCTAATTATGTTTCGGAACGTTCAGGAAATTCTAAAAGCGAACTCATTTGAAGGTGCGATACTCATTCAACTCACTTTAGGTGAACATGAAAATTAATTACAGCATTAACTACGATTTTTATGAGAGAACTGAACCGTAATGCACAAACTCGCTACACTTGGAAGTGTTAATTTATTAGAGTTAAAGAATTTCTGCTTCATTATATCATGGTTTAACGCTCCATCTTATCTAAAGCTTTTTCTATTTATTAATATATTTGATAGTATTTTTATGGAATGTGATGCCTTATTAGCAGACAATATAATTGCTACTCCATACTCATAACAACACAACCTCAATAGTGATATAGATTAAAAGATTTACAGAACTTTGAAACTATAAAAAATCCGCAATATTTCTTTTATAAATTATCATCTATTAAAGATGTAAAAAAAAATTTTAAAAAAATTTGTTGGTCATAAAAGGATCAAAGTAACATCAGATAAAATATTCATAGGACAGGCCGTGTATATTATTTATAATTGAGCAAATTGAACATATATATATATCTTCTTTAATTAAAACTTCGCTTTTCATTAACCAATCCATTCGATTGATTTTCAATTCAGTGAGCAGAAAGATCATGTTTATTTAATAACGTTTTACAATCATACACGCTAAAAACAACCTAATTTTCTCAACGTAAGGTTCAATTTGCATTTTCATAAATTACATAATGGGTTAAAGTAAATAAATTTAAGTAGTAAAGTATTCATTTTATTCCAAATACATTTAATTAATTCGTAATACAGCGTGATGTTATTTAAATGAGGATCTACCCTTTATATCAATTCGGGATCAATCAATATTTAATTTTAATGGAACATTTATACATTTTGAGAGGAGATAAAAGAAACATAAAATAATACAATTAAAAAATATTTTTAAAACATTTCTTTAAAGAGGGCAATTTGATTGCCTTGATACCTTAAAAAATATTTTAGTTAAAAATAATACATTTTTACTATTTTATAGTTGTTTTTAGGATCATAAATTACTTATATATTTTTTTGCCATAAACGAAGCATATTATCCTATAGACCAGTACATTATTGAAAATATTCCTAACAAACAAAAGGTTTCTTTAAACATCATAATCTGTCATTTATTCAAGAAATTTACAAGAAAAAACAGAATGAAATATGTTTTACTTCTTATATATTATACCTTACTGGAAACTAACATCTCCAAATAATGACCCAGAGTATATTTGTCGACCACACCAGCAGCGGCAATGAGCAACGAGATATCGGCAACGAGCAGAACGAACAAATCGACCCGACCTAAACTCACCACACGGATACTACAAGTGGAACGTTTAAGAGTTCTCTAATACATTTGTATTTTCTACAATTACAATATAATTACACTTCACCGCATTCAAGATGGGAAAGTTTCTTTTATTTCATTTTGGCTTCTGTTATTAACTCAACTTCAAAACAACAATAATACGTTTTTTCCAGTTTTGAAAAATTTTAAAATAAGTCATAACTTTACCCTGAAGTAATGCGCCGTTGACGTTGACTTCAAACAAGAAACCCTCAAATTTTAAGGAATTATTTATGGATATTAAACCACGATAATACTTACATATTGTTTGTTCGTGTTTTTTTGTCAAAAACAAAAGCGTAACTTTTAATAAGTCACCATATTTTACTTGTTTCCAAAACGACTGTTAAAGGACCATGAAGATTCCATGAAACGACTACATTGTATCGCGATAAAAGAACTAAAATCCCAAAACTGACACAGCTCAACCAGTCTCACAAGAAGCACATATAAAAAGTGGTCGAGGAAGAAAATTTTAATATTATTCAATTAATAAGTGCTATTAAGGACACAATTAAGAGTCACTTTTTCCGACCACCCCTTCTATATTAAGAACCCGCACATTACCTCTGGGCACAATTTTCTTTCATACCTACGTGCATGTTAACCGTCAATCAAAAGACACCTGTCTTTATTCACATCCATCTGTTACGTATTTAATACACACTTAAAGTATGTAAGTAAGTATTCCTTGCTAAAAAATTTTAACTATTAAATTACTTTTAGAGGATTATATTCATAGTGTTTTGTGAAGTATAAATTCTTAGTGTATCTTTTGTTCATTATAAATATATATGTAAATCCTCCTTGATATGGTTATTAATTATTACAAATCGGTCAACAATACTGTACATTTCTAATAATAAATAATATTTTGACCGGTATGAAGTACTCATGAAACACGACAGTCTTTTGATTTATATATGACTAGCAGACCCGACCACGCGTTGCTGTGACTATGGTTTTTGTTATATTGTAGTAAACTATTTAAGGGGTAACGGTAAGAGCACATTTGCCATTAGATTAATAAACAAATAATTTGCAATAAAATAATATAACGACTATGAATTGAGATGGAAGCAATTCTTTCTTTTAGGTCAGATCAAACTGCACGTGGTGTGTAAGTTTATTAAAATCGGTTAAGTAGTTTAGGAGTCCATCGCGGACAAACAACGTGACACGTAATTTATATATATTAAGATTTCCCAAACGAGACGAGAAATATAGTGTAACTAATGATAACATTTGAAATTGAAATCAACAACCTGAATCATAATTTAAATTATATTGAAACGTTACGTGGATCTACGTTAGAATGTTGAGATTAAAACAAAAATATAAATTGAAATTCGTTAATATATTTTTAAGATAATCATCCTGTTTAATAAACAAGAAATATCCCGTGAATTAAACGGAAACATTAAGACTATTCATTCTGAAGTTATGAGAATATGCAAATTCAATTAGCCCGCGACATTCCGCCCGCGTCCTGAAAAGACAGCTTTGTTTTCAGAGTAATTAATAAACACTGTCAAATATGTTAAGACAGTCAAAGTATTATCATATTTATTAGAAAATATATTATACATTGGATGTATGAAAGCATGTTACTTTAAATCTAGATCTATAACTCAGTCTTATATCGAAATATCGTAATACAAGTTAGTGAAATATGAAAATAAATCGATTTGAAACAGTATAATGGAGGCGATACATCTTTAATGACACTCCAGTCGATTACATAAATCTTAAAGTCGGTGGGTAAAGGTGGTGACACATCCTATCTAAACTAATGTACATAATATTTTTATTGTAACTTTTTTTTTTTTTTTTTTTTTATTATAGGAGGGCAAACGAGCTTGCGGATCACCGTTAATATGTGATCACCGCCGCCCATGAACTCTTGCAACATCCGAGGATTCAAAAGAGCGTTGCCGGCCTTGGAAATAGGAATATATGCCTTTTTTGAAGGTACCCATATCGTATCGATCTGGAAATACCACCGAAGGAAGTTCGTTCCACATCCGAGTGGAACTATTATTAAATTTGCATATACAATAAAAAATAATCGAGTAATATTAATTACCTCATAAGTAATTTTAATTGATTCTAATTCAAATATAATCTATGTATACAAGTGTATTATTAAATAAATCTTATTATAACGATCAAGAGTTTTTAGTGGATCGAAATGTGTGGAACTTAGGTTGTTGACTCATTTGCAGGATTTATATTATAATATACATCATCTAAGATTGGTAAATTACCTACAAAAACATCAACTGTTGAGTTTCTAGCCGGCTCTTCTCAGCTAAGCTTCATTCCGAGCCGGTGGAAGCTTACTCATGGACTGACTACACTCATCTTTTTATTGTAATAATTGACGATTCAAAAGTTCGTGTAAATGTTTCCTTGAATAAAGATATTTTAAATTTTTTGGATATTCAATTATTGAACACCATTTTTAATTATTTTATTGATCTTATTATGTTTTACATAAATATGCATATTGAGCGAAGTGAGCTTAGTGTAATGACTCATCGTTGTGGACAATGTCGGTAATTCAATGGGATATTAGTTTTTTGACGATTATTTCTCAACGACATGCCATTTTTCAATTTTTTTTTAAATTATCACCTAATATGTCTTTTGATTGCAAAATTTCATAATTTTCCGTTTATTAGTTTTTCGAGCCTATTAGTGACAAAGAATGTAAAAAAGTCTCCAGTAAAACGCTCCGCTCGCTTCGCTCACTTTGCTTAATAACCGTTTTTGCTTGTATTGAAATTAATATAACAAAAATTATATTCTAATTGAAATGAAATTGATATAACAAAAGTTATAGCCCATTAAAAATTTAATTTAATTTTTGGCAATATACCAGAGGCAAAGATAGGTCTTTCTTTTGTTTCTTTTCCGAAAACCAGCGTTCAAGCTCTACCGTGAATGAGCTCCGTTCTGAATATACTAAATCTGGTTTGTATGTTCTCTATTTTATAAACTATTTTTTTTGTATGTAACATTCTTTATTCATATTATTATTAAAACATTTTTTTTTAATGTTGCATATTTTTATGTTAAAATTGTACAGTGGTTCAAAATTATTATCGCAAATAAGCGGTCACATCCACAACATGTGCTCGACCTTTAAATATAAGTATTATAGAAAAGCCACTCGACATTAATTCATAATTTATGTGAGGTTCAAAATCCAAGAGATTTCTTTGAAATCCGCTCAATACGTCAATTCTTGTTAAAACTTCTTCCCAATAATTTAATCGCCAAAGTATATACAGCTACTTTTTGTTAAATTTCGAAAGAATTGTGAATAAAATATAACTTTAAGAATATTATATAGGATTAAAACATCTCTCACCTTCGTGAAGAAAACATAAATATGGATTTATCATAGTGCTGTTTACTAAGTGCTGAGATTTTAATTTTTAAAACATATGATTTTAGTACATTCATTTTAATTAAATTTTTTATAAAGTATTATTTAGTAATATTAGTTTCCTCTCATTTAATGTATTGCTGTCTCTTTTTAGAGATGTTTTTAAGTACCGTGGTCGCTGGACTGCTCTTAAATATTGAATCATTAATTACTAAAAGATATTAATTTAAGCTCCTCCCGGTATTTAAAAACGCAGTGAGGAGGAACTGAGTGGAACTCTTGAAAGGATTAATACTAAGGAAGAAATATCATTTTGAAATATTAATATGAATGGAAAAATATATTTGCACATTATTCAGTCTAATGAAATGATTCAGAAAAATCCTTATATAAAAAATAACAAACCCAACCTTAAACAGAACAAAATCTTATTTTGAATATATAATAAATATAATCTATACAAAGTGTCAGCAATTATAATTATGACATAAATAGGAAGGTACGTATGATATAGAAGGTCCGCAAAGCAATTATTTGCAATTATAATAAAGAATCTCGTATAACCGTATATTTTTACATAACACAAAGCGACTATTAGCACGTTTTATAAGTTAATGCACCGCGGTGTATAATGCAAATTAATGCCTTGGGTGAGACGTTCAGCTTAGGGTTGCCACCTTTATATATTTTTAGAAAAAAATATATATATATATTAAATAGCTGTCTAGCTATTTTGTTGTGATACATATATTCGGAATCATCCCTATGAAGGGTTGTGGAATTTTATTTATAATAATAAAAACGATTATACCAAGTGAAGTAACCACTTACAAAATTTGTAACATAAATTTTCTTAGGGACTTACAAAGCCTTAAGCTTAAAGTAAAAGCTACGTCTTACTGAGATTAGCTCTTTTAGATAAGATCAATAGTAATGAAATATTTAATATAAGATCAATAGTAATGAAATATTTAATGAAATTAAAAAAAGAACTATATGATATAGTAGTATTTCATTCTACAATAATAGATGATTATAATAATATTTTTTTACCTAAAATTAAATCATTTAATTTGTACAACCCTATTTAATACGCATTATCGAGCGAACTAAGCTCGAACGCCTTAGTGTATTACTACCCTTATACGATCCAATTAAGCCTAGACTAGACAAGACTACGCAAAACCCCTAACTCGCATCACTTTTACTTGTTAGTTATATTATTATTAGATCGATTTTGGACTCTATTCTAATGGAATAAGAGTTCATTTAGCTCATTTTGTTTTAAACACTCAAAAACGATCATCGACATTCAATGTTAGAACGCGTTTGTATAGAAATTTTGTATTCCAAAGCTTTTATCTGTGAAGTGTGTTTTTTAATGAGCGCTCGATTATTCGCTGCGAGTTTCGGATCGAGACCGGTGTTTTCATAAGTAGCTACTTCAATATTTTCTTTTCTACACACGTTTAAATATTTCGTATGAGTATAGCAGAGATTATATTGAGATTATAATATGATATGAGAGTCTTTATATATTTTTAGGGATTAAATAAGAATAATACTTTTATTTTAGTTCTTAAAGATAAAATATATTTCGGGCACATTTAGATTTTTTATACCACGCATTTTTTTGGGTAAGAAATAACGTACGTATATACGCTTAGAATTGGAAAATACCTTAGTTTCAGAACAAAATTTGTTCAGTGTTAGAAAAGGTCTAAGGGTTACATTGATAAATATCTAATCCATGCAGAGCGTGCATATTCAATACAGTTTTTAAAATTATCGAAAGAAGAAACAAA
The DNA here is from genome assembly GCA_918358695.1 of Melinaea menophilus ssp. n. AW-2005. Classification (NCBI taxonomy): domain Eukaryota; kingdom Metazoa; phylum Arthropoda; class Insecta; order Lepidoptera; family Nymphalidae; genus Melinaea; species Melinaea menophilus. The sequence continues at coordinate 10,090,599 of OU911043.1, forward strand.
GGCCCTTTTGCTAAAAAACATACATTAGATTTTAGAGAGTTTTAATCCTGTAAATAAGGAGGCATTATTTAATCATATTTTAATGAAAATTATGTAATATTATTAATTATTTCTATATTTTTCCAGTACCACGGTTATTTTTGTGTTTCAACCAAAAATAAAAAAAATATTGCAGGCCGTTCTATTATGGATATGAAAATATATTAATTTCCAAATAACAAAAGTTCATCTCTTACGGATTTATATATTTATTAAATATCTACCAAGCATTCAATTCAAGCTTCAGCATAGAGATTAAATTAACAAAAACGAAACAGAATAGAAAACAACACGCTACCGCGGAATGTCGGCTTTAATGCTGAGCCAGAATGCTGAGCCAATTTAAATGCAATCCACGTCCCCGAACTGTTGCCGGCTCCGGAAAAAAGGATCCACGGAACGAATCAATTAGCTTTGGAATTATATTTAGCATTTAAAAGTTCTTCATGCGTTATTTTGATTGAGCAGCTGATTTTGAATATTGTTGTTTTTTGCAATTTTCATAAGTAAAACTATTAAAATATTTCATTGTGCGAAGCGAACGAAGTGAGAGGAGCGTTTTACTGGAGACTTTTTACATTCTTTGTCATGAATTGGCTCGAAAACTACTTAACGGAAAATTATGAAACTTTGCAATCAAAAAGACAAATATTAGATGATGGTTTTAAAAAAATAATTGAAAAATGTCCTCAAAAAAATATTTTTTTATGTCATGCGAAAAAACTGATATTCCATTGAAGTCAATGGGAAACGATGAGTAAATAAACTGGGTTCGCTTCGCTCAATATGCAAACGGCACCTGAGATTTCGCGAGCACAGCGAGTCGAAATTGAGGGTTTGTTGGCGCCCCTAATTAACTTTATCATTGAGTTAGTTTTATAAAATAAGATCTTGAAAGACTTGAAGAATATAATTAATAAAGTTGCGAAGTAATACATACATGTATATAACTACAAAATGTAAACGTTTAAAGACATACAGAGTGAAGAGTTAAATAGACACAAGAAAATATTTATTCAAAGTACAGGAGTGTGAATGAGAGAGCCTAATTTTGTAGCGACTTTGTTTTCTAAAGCTAACTTTTCTCTTAACATAATATCACACATGTATATACTCGTATATAAAGTATTGTAGAATTATTTATACTGGAAACGATACTTTAAAACAAGTTGCGAATAAACGTCAATGTATTAGTCCTTAACAATATTAAATAATAAATGATATAAATTTAAAATATGGTTATGTAAGTTGTTTTAGAGAAAGCAGAGTTAAAATCAATAACTATTTTATTGCAACAAACATAATATTGTAATAAAAAGTGTTTATAACAAAGATATTTTGTATAGAACAAAATATTTTTTATTACAAACGATACATTCTTTCCAGTGTATTTAGATCTTAAGAACATTAAACAACCTAAAGTAAAATTTAGAGACGCCATGTAAGGGCAAAAGCATGTTAAATCCATTTGTTATGTGGTTCAAGTTTTATTGCCCCGAATCTAACCTTAGGGATGAGGTTGACTTTAAGGATACACTCGTACCTCACGTTGTAATTATAACTTAACAGAGCTGTCTGGATAATTCAGGGTGGTCTGGTTTCTTGTTTTTATTATTTTCTCGGCGGCTTAATTTGCTCATTGAAACCAGAATGTACGATAAAAAATAAACATTTTCTTCTATACTTATAATAAATCTGTAGAGAGGTCAATTCTGTACATGAAATATATTTACAAAATAAGTAGCAGGGGGTGATTAGTGTTCGATACTGATGCCAAAAATGCAGTTAAAAAAATTTTTGTCTGTCTGTCTGTCTGTCTGTCTGTTTGTATGTTATTTATAGAAAAAAAAACTACTCGACGGATTTTAACGAAACTTAGTACAATTATTCTTTATACTCCTGGGCAGGTAATAGTATACTTTTCATCACACTACAATGAATAGGAGCAGAGCAGTGAAAGGAAATGTTGAGAAAATGGGAGAAGTTGCTTGATTTTTTAAGCTTCCGTCGCGTGTGCAGCCTTAATGGTTAGAGCTACATAGAAACTATGTATAACGGAAATATTCTACATAAAAATACACGAAAAATATTCCAAGACAGCATATATCTACCTTTTATAGTTAACTCACAATAACACGCATAACTCTCGATAGCTTAGCAGTTCGGAGATTTCTTATTATATTTGTTTACTTTTACGTTTATAAAACCAATAATGCTCACCATCATTCCTAATTAAAAAAAAAATAAACATTAGCACCAATTCAATAAAAAAAGAATCATTGAAATCGGTATAGAAACACCAAACTTATACTTACTTACATGAAATACGCCAACAAGACATCGCGCGTGAATAGTGAATCAAGCTATAAGGATTATTTTTGCGTAACGGTTGCCGCGCTCGACAGGGCAGGGCTGTTGATGCGTTCAGAGTGTTGAACTTTATTGACAGACAATAATTGTTATTTTATAAACCGTGCTTATCAGCGCGACTTTTTGTCTTTAAATAGTTTATTTTAATTTCTTTTGTTGTTATTTTCTAAATTAGTTTTAGTTTTGTTTAAATTCTTAACTATTAATAGTTCCTATTTTATTTCTTTTTAAGTAGATTTAGATTCGATTTTTAGATTAGATAATAGATAGATAGATTAGATTATTGTTAGATTTTTAGTTACTGATAGGTTAGTTTTGGGCATTTTATGTTTAGTTTTTTTTGTATTGAGTAGATAAAAGCGTAGGTAGGTACTTTTATTAATTATAGTATTCATAGGTATTTTTTATTTATTTTTAAGTGAAGTAGGTATAGGTAGATATTGCCTACTATCTACCTATACTGCACACGTGTTTTAGCTTTATTTTCATTTCTTTTTTTTTTGTACCTAAGTTGTAGGTAGGTAGGTACATATTTCTTAGTTTAATTCTATTAGAATATTAGGTATTTAAGTTTTGAATAGGCACTTAGATTTATATTTTTTTATTATATAGCAGCTGTACTTAGAACATCTAAGGTTTTTTTTTGTATTAGCATAGGTACTTTGATTAATTACAGTAGTTGTAGGTATTTCTTATTATTCATTTTTAAGTGAAGTAGGTAAGTGTAGATAGTATTGCACACGCATTAAGTATAGCTTTATTTTCATTTTTTATTCTTTTGTAATTTGTAGGTACCTACGTACATATTTATAATTCGATTAGAATATTATTTTAGTTTTAATAGGCACTTAGATTTATATTCTATTTATTATATACTTAGCTATAGTTAGGACCTCTGAAGTAAGTTTTTTGTTGGGTAACTAAATAGAATTTAAGTTACCGTCGATTAAAAATAAAATAAACGATGCCACCTAAAAAACGACCATCTTTATCTCGAACTTCGAGTCAAGCTAGGAGAATGAGAATGATGCGTTCTCAAGAATCGGAAGAGGAAAGAGCACATCGGTTAAACTCTATGAGAGTTAGTGCCTCAACATCTCGAGCTAATGAAAGCTCTCCAGAAAGAGAGATGCGATTAGCAGCTGAAAGAGCGAGACGAGCTACAACACGGGCTTCTCAAAGCTCTTCTCAACGAGAGCTAAGGCGTTCCATTGACCGGGAACAACATGCGTTATCCCGAGAAGCTGAAACTGCTTTACAACGAGAATTGCGACTCACAGCTGACCGCGAACGGCATACATTATCTCGCGAGTCTGAAACCTTCACTGAGAGGGAATTACGGCTTACAGCTGACCGCGAACGTCATATTTTATCTCGCGAGTCCGAAACCTTCACTGAGAGGGAATTACGGCTTACAGCTGACCACGAACGTCATATTTTATCTCGCGAGTCCGAAACCTTCACTGAGAGGGAATTACGGCTTACAGCTGATCGCGAACGTTATATTTTGTCTCGAGAATCTGAAACTTTTACTCAATATCAAGACCGTTTGACAAATGATAGGGCGCACCATAACATGATTCGATCTCTTGAAGATGAACATGAGCATGAACAACGACTAGAGTCGGGACGCGATTATTACAATTCTTTGAGACAAGAACAATTGATTACTTTATCTAATGAAAGATTAAGAATTGAAAATATTCGGTCGCTTGAAACAGAAGAACAGCGAGAGGCCCGTCTTACTGCAGATAGATTTCGACATGGTCTTAATGACTTAGATATACACGTGGTAGATCAATCTACAAATTCGGTGGCGTGGTCCGATAAATATAAAAGTGGGTTTGCTTATAACCTCACAATTGATTACAGATCATCTTCTGAAATAGGCGATATGAACGTAGTATGTTCCTTTTGTAATGCTTCGAAGTGGAGGAAGGAGTCTGCTGGTTTCTGTTGTTCTGGAGGTAAAATAAATTTGCCTTCGTTCGAAGACCCACCGGAACCTTTAAAATCACTACTTTTAGGGGAACATTTGCAATCCAAACAGTTTTTAGATAATATTCGCACTTATAATAGTGCATTCCAAATGACATCCTTTGGTGCTAAACAAATCTCAGAAGGCCCTTTCATGCCTACTTTTAAGGTACAAGGTCAGGTTTACCATTTGATAGGGTCCCTTTTGCCTGAAGAACAACCTAAATTTCTTCAAATATATTTTGTATCCGATTACAACGAACAGTCGAATATAAGAAATCAATATTTTCCGAATTTAAATACTGAACTCATTTCACAACTTCAGAACATGTTACATCAGGTTAATTCGTACGTATGCAGTTTTAAATCGGCATTAGAAGCCCTTTCTCAAGATGGTAATAACAATTATAAAATTGTTATAAATGCCGATAAGCGTCCAACTCAGGAACACCCTGGGCGTCATAACGTTCCATCCACGAATGAAGTTGCTGTAGTACTGGTCGACCAGGAATGTGATAGGCGTGATATCGTTATACGTTCCAGAGACAATCGTTTGCAACGTATTTTCGAAACCCACAGGGCTTACGACAGTTTGCAATATCCTATGATATACTGTCGAGGGGAAGATGGTTATAATTTCGCTGTATACCAAACCGATCCGCGCACAGGCGCACCTAATTATAATAAAAAGGTGTCATGCCTTCAATTTTATTGTTACCACCTGCAAGTGAGACGGAATAGATTGGTATACTTTCAACGTTTTCGTGGCTTATTTAATCAGTTTATTGTTGACATGTACGCAAAAATTGAAACCGAAAGATTAGTTTATATACGATCTAATCAAAGGCAGCTGCGCGCTGAAGAATACGTGCACCTTCGCGATGCCATGCAGCAAGATAACGATACTGTGAATATGGGTCGTTTAGTTATTTTACCCTCTTCTTTTACTGGTGGTCCACGCTACATGCATGAACGTACTCAAGACGCTTTTTGTTACGTAAGAAAATATGGACGTCCCGACTTATTTGTTACTGTAACTACCAATCCCAAGTGGGATGAAATCACTCGGGAGCTTCTTGAGGGTCAGGCACCGCATGACCGCCATGATATTATTGCAAGAGTGTTTCATTTAAAATTAAAATCAATGATAGATCTTCTTACCAAAGATAACATTTTTGGAGAAGTATTGTGTTATATGTATAGTGTTGAGTGGCAAAAACGCGGCTTACCTCACGCACATATCTTGCTTTGGTTAAAAGATAAGGTTCTACCTAATGATGTAGACAGATTAATCAGTGCTGAAATTCCAGATCCGACTGCAGATCCCCTGTTATACGACATTGTTAAAACTCATATGATACATGGTCCATGTGGTGCATTTAACGCAAATGCTCCTTGCATGCAAGACGGTCGTTGCACTAAAAGGTATCCAAAAGCATTAGTGGATGAAACTGTAACAGGACATGATGGATACCCATTATATCGTCGCCGTTCAAGAGACAATGGTGGTTTTACTGTTGAAAAGCGAATGTCTGGACAACAGGTTACTTTAGATAATAGGTGGGTCGTTCCGTATTCGCCTGTATTGTCCAGAGCATTTCAAGCTCACATAAATGTAGAAATGTGTAATAGTGTAGAGTCAATTAAATATATTTGTAAGTACATTAACAAGGGCAGTGACCAAGCTACGTTTGCGTTAAGAAATGAACATGATGAAGTTACTAGATTTCAGTCAGGCAGATATATCAGCTCTTCAGAAGCTGTGTGGCGGATCTTAAGTTTTAATATTCACGAAAGATATCCACCTGTGACCCATCTGGATGTTCATCTGGAAGGCGGTCAACGTATATATTTTAACGCCGAAAATGTTACAGAACGATTAGAGAACCCTAGACAAACAACTTTATTGGCATTCTTTCGACTTTGCCAAACTGATAATTTCGCAAAGTCTCTTTTGTATGAAGAAGTTCCATCGTATTATACCTACGATAAACAACGAGGTGTCTTTAACCGTAGACGCCGAGGCAGGCCTGTAGATGGCGAGACAGGTATTTTCAAAGAACATGTTCTTGGTAGAGTGTATACTGTTCATCCTAACAACGCAGAGTGTTTTTATTTGAGATTATTATTACATACAGTGCGAGGACCAACATCATTTATAGATTTGAGAAAAGTAGACGATGTTGTTTATCCAACTTATCATGCAGCTTGCCAAGCGCGTCATTTGCTTGAAAATGATCAACATTGGGATGACGCTTTAGCAGAATCCTGTGTTAGTGATAATCCACGACGGTTACGCCATTTATTTGTAACATTACTCACACTTTGTAATTTATCTGATCCTGTCCAATTATGGGAAAAATATAAAGAAAAATTTGCAGAAGACTTTCTTCGGAATTTATCTCACAATAATGAAGGCGCAACTAATGATAATTTTCGAGATCTGGCTATAAATCAGTGCTTATTAGCTCTTCAGGAAGACTTAACAGCAGTAGGCGGTAAATCACTTTGTGAATATGGTTTGCCAACGCCAACCTCAGTCGGAGAGGTTACCAATAGGGAATATTCCGCAGAGATTGGTTACAACCCAATGGAACTGCTGGTAACATTAGAAAACGGTGTCCCAATGATGACTGCAGAACAACGCTTAGTCTATGATCGCGTGTGCGAGAGTGTGCAGAATAATTTAGGAACAATATGGTTTTTAGATGCACCTGGAGGAACTGGGAAAACTTTTTTGACTAAATTAATATTAGCTTATGTTCGAAATCAGCGTAAAATCGCTCTTGCCGTGGCTTCATCAGGTATAGCTGCAACATTGCTACCAGGAGGTAAGACTGCTCACACTATGTTTAAAATACCAATTAATTTAGATCGCACGGAAAGTCCAACCTGTAGTATTTCAAGAAATAGCGACAAAGCTAAGGTATTGCGTGAGTGTAATTTAATCGTATGGGATGAATGTACGATGGCCCATCGAAAAGGAGTAGAAGCAGTAGACAGAACTCTAAGGGACATAAGACAAAATGATCGACCAATGGGCGGTATTACGGTTTTATTTTGTGGTGATTTCCGACAAACCTTACCGGTAATACCACGGGGAACCCGAGCTGATGAGATTAGGGCTTGCCTGAAAAGCTCTTATTTGTGGCGTGATATACAATCGGTGCATTTGACTATAAATATGCGAGTGAGAACTGGAGACAACGCAGATAATCGTGAATTTTCTGATACATTATTGAAGATTGGTGAAGGTACCTATCCACAACTACACCAAGGAAAACTTATTCTGACACCTGAGTTATGTTGTATAGTGCAATCCCAACAACATCTTATATCTTCGGTTTACGGTGACATAACAATTATATTAAATAGGGACAATTCTTGGCTTTGCGAAAGGTCCATTTTGACTCCTCGCAATGACCAGGCATCTGAAATTAATAATAAAATACTGTCTAATATACAGGGAGAAAGCAAAGTTTATAGTTCAATAAATAGAATGGTTGATGAACAAGAAGCCACTAATTACCCGATAGAATTTTTAAATTCTTTAAGTATGCCTGGACTACCTTCTCATATAATTTGTTTAAAAATTGGCATACCGATAATTCTGCTCCGAAATTTAAGACCACCTCAACTTTGCAATGGAACTCGGCTAAAAGTAACCGAGTTGCAACAAAATGTAATCGAGGCTCAAATTTTAACAGGTTGCGGTGCAGGAGAAACTGTCTTTATTCCCAGAATTCCCATAATACCAAATAATTTTCCATTCCAATTTAAAAGAACGCAATTCCCAGTATCGGTGTGCTATGCCATGACTATCAATAAAGCTCAAGGGCAGACTTTTCGTGTTGCTGGAGTAGATCTCGGTGTTAGCTGTTTCTCGCATGGTCAATTATACGTCGCTCTTTCCCGGGTTAGCAATTCTAGGAATCTTTACGTTCACGTGCCGGACGGGTCGACTCTTAACATAGTCTACCCAGAAGCTTTGCGCTGAAACATTTTAATTTGATCTAAAAATATTAGCAATATATTATCTTAATAAAAAACAAGGAGTTACACGCTGACCGAGTCGTGGGTATACGTGGGTATATTATAATCTTCTGCGGTTACTTATATTTTTCAACAGTTTTGTGGATTGGCATATTATATTACTATTGCCCTTCTAAAATACGAAAGTGAATCTGCCTGTTACGTCAAAACTATGAGGGAGGACATCTGCTAATTTTTTTTCGAAAAACGACGGAAACGCGGACGAAGTCGCGGGCAAAAGCTAGTATTTAATAAAATAATTAATTTATTTCCATTATAGATCATATTTGTTCGACCGGAAGACACAGTGCCCCCTTCTCACAAAAAATAGATATGAAGAAATTACTGTAACTACGTTTCTGTGGGACATTCTTAATGTTGACAGTGACCACCACCTGGTTTTGATCGAGGTGCAGCTCAAAGTAGCCGTTTTTCGATTGGTTAAAGTGACCACCAAGGCAGGCAAACGTTTGCAGTCTCCTTGCGGAACCACTTTTCAACTGCAAAGCCACACGGATGACCGGAGTAAAGATTTCCTCATCACTGTTCCTAAGAAAAAAGACTGCAGTGAATGTATGGAGAAGTATTACTTTGCTATCGAACCCGTCTAAAGTACTCTGCAAGATTATCCCGGACAGATTGGCGGGAGCCGTTCAACTCTTCTTCGTAAATGAGCGGGTTTCTGTGCCAACCAATTGTGCATGGTCCAGATTTAATACCTTGCACATTATCCTCGATCAGTCATCAGAATGGCAGCACTCCGTAGACACCCTCTACCCCACAAAGGCATAAATAAGATGTGCTCGTATCTCAATTATACAAAAAAAAAAAATATGTAATATAAACAAGTATGGGAAAATTCATAAATGAAACGTCCGTTTTCGTATTATAAATTCCCGGATTCATTTAAAATGAAGTACCGAAAATGTTATAACCAATTACCCGAACGCTTACGCTTCCTTTCTGATAAAAGCAAAAACAGGTATCTGATTTCTAACCGTTTTTTCGGTTACAGCAAATTATAGGCAAAGATAATAAAATTAATATAATAAAAATAAAATACTTGGGAACTTATGTTTTCATTCTTTTAAAGTATTAAGAATTATACAAACGAAGAATTCTTATCAGAAAATTTAAATCGAGCTATACTTTAGTAGGCTCTTAATTTCTCAAAGTGAAAGCAATCGAGATCTTGAACGTTGAAGACGAATTATCTACATCGACAATAAATATTCGAAATCCCTTTTAATTAATGAATCGGCAATCCTTTTGCTTGGACCTTGATGAAGTCGAGAAACAGACGGGGAAGGAATTATACGAGCTTGAGGAAGTAACCAATTTTGTTTTATGATATTTAATGTATGTAAGCCAATCGACTGTTCTTTGTTCTATCATACAAATATATTTTTTTCTATATACTTTAAAAGTTGGATGAATTATGCTAGCGTATTTTTATAGTATTTTTTATCTAAATCGTACCAATTATCAGATATTGAACGCAATTTATTATTTTACTACAATAATCCCTTCCTCCATTTTGATTACTCATCCTTTTAATCCAAAATTATAATGACATTAAACTAATTTATGAAATTGAAAAATGATATTATTTACCTAAGATATATTTGGCTATAAGTTATAAAAATATTATCCCTACATTTAAAAAGAATTTAAGTGGAAGGTTTTAAAAGGCGATCTATCATATTTTATACAAACAAAAATGTAGCCCCTTTTAATCGTAGCTTCCTTAATCAAAATGACAAGTAATTTATCATGTCTCTTTAAAAATCCCTGTTCTATTTATTATGGGGCTGAATGTAAAGTGGGATCTTTTCTCAAAGACTATTAATAGACCTTGAAGTCTTTGTCCATTTAAAGATTGTCAAGAAAATAAATTAATATTTTGGAAAGTTTGAAAAGTGTGTGGTATTGTCAATTTTAAATTGCTTCCTAATACATTTAAGGAAGCGTGGAAACTAACTGTAATGAAACGGTGTGAAACTAAAGTGAAGAAAAATCAAGTGTCCTTAATTAAAATGTAACGGTGTCTACGTCTTTTTAATATCAGCCTTGAGAGTAAGTTTAATAAGATGTCTTGTAAAAGAAATATAAATAGTTATAATTCCATTTAAACAATTTATAAAATATTAAATAAACCTTTTATAACATTATCACTCTGTTCGCAAAAATATATTTTATATTTTTTTTAAAAGAGTGCAATTTTACAAAAAACATCCTTTTTAAATTTAAATACTAAAATTAAAATGTGAATTTGTTGTAACATTGCATTTATGTGCATTTCAAATTCTGAGGATCATGACGGACAGTTCCACTGATTTAATATGTAGATTAGTAGAAGCTTAACTAACTTTTTACGTAGTACTAACTGGAATAAATAAAATGTATAATGAAAAATTGATTTTTTCTAGTGCTTTCGTGATCGAGAATAAACATTTTTCTCGAAATAAGTTTTCACCCAAATTACTCAGTAAATAGTTCTGTAAAGTTATTGTTAAGTTATTGTTGTTCTTTTAAGCAAACTTTTTTCCTCTAAGGCAACTTATAAAATTTCTGCGTAATAGAAATGTTATAAACCAAAATCTTTTAATAGACAATAAAATAAATTATGGATCAAATTTTAAAGAAAATTCTCACAACTCATATAAAATTGTTAAGAGATTTTACGGGATTATGAAGAAAATGATTACTTATAAAAGTTATAAAGAAATGTCATATTTTTTACTCTCGGGACAGTATTTACTTGAAAAGGATGAACAAAGTTTACTCATGACGCATATTATTTTATGGAACGAAAAAATAACGTTAACACTAAACCTACCGACAATTCTTGTATAACAGTTCCTACCGCACGCCGTCAAATTGACCGGTAATTAGAAGTTATTTTATTATATAACGCAGGTAATAATGGAAATAACTAAAAGTAAAGAGTGTAGAAAATATTATATACATATTCTAAGAGTTGTCATGTAGTTTAGTAACGATATTATAACGTTTAAAAATGTATAAGATTCACAAAAGTTTAAGAACGGTCAATTTGATCGGTACTTGGTAGGTTTAGTGTTAATGATTTTCTATATATTTTTCATTTACTCTGCGTTATCTCTTCAATAATTACAATCAGCATTATTCGTTTAGTTGTATTGTAATACGATTATTTCATGAAGCTTTTAAAGATCCACTGGGACCACTTGTACCCTGTTAGTGTCTAGACACTAGACACTGGACCCAAACAGCTGACCAAACAATTGCATTATATAAAAACCAGACTGCAGTAGTAGAAAAATTAAATCTGTCGGGACGTATTAAACTTCTCTTATACAAATGTATTCCAATAGTCTAATTTTTAAGTTTGTATAAGAGTTGGTCAATTATTAAGAGTTGTACAATTAATCAATATCGGTTGATTGGTTTAGTAGTACAGGGATAAAGTATAGTACAGTACAGTAGTACAGGCATACAGTACAGTACAGTAATACAGGGATACAGTACAGTAGTACAGGGATACAGTACAGTACAGTAGTACAGGGATACAGTACAGTAGTACAGGGATATAGTACAGTACAGTACAGTAGTACAGGGATACAGTACAGTACAGTAGTACAGGGATACAGTACAGTAGTACAGGGATATAGTACAGTACAGTACAGTAGTACAGGGATACGGTACAGTACAGTACAGTAGTACAGGGATATGGTACAGTACAGTAGTACAGGGATACAGTACAGTACAGTAGTACAGGGATACAGTACAGTACAGTAGTACAGGGATACAGTTAATCTTCCCTCAATAGGTATACGAGTACGTTCAAATTAATTAATCAACAAGAATTTTCAAAAATATAATTCTTATTAAGATTCTTTACATAATCTTCAGTATCTTTACTGTTTTTATAAGCTCGTAAATATTATTAAAACTAAAATAAAGATGAGAAAACTAAATTTAAGATAAAATACAATAATTAATTTAAACCGAAAACAAAAAACAGATAATTAGTTGGATAGAAAAAAAGACCATAAAAACAGATTCTAACATAGATTAATTATTAGAAAATATACATATAATGTTTTGAAATAAATTGTTGTAAAGTTTAATCCGTATTGAATTCGTAAGGCTGTTAAGGAGAGTGTTATATTATATTTATTCTAAGGAATGTGAGTTGACCCAAAACTCAGCGAAGTCCCTGAAGTGGCAAACGAAATATTAACTTGATCTCATAGAATATTCAGGACAAGAAAAATCACTGACTGAAAAAGGTTGTATATAAATGACTTATCACTTAGAAATACAATGAAACTGTTTTAGTGTCGGAAAAAGAATTTAACATTTACTATCTTTGTATATATATATATATATATATATATATATATATATATATATATATATATATTTTTTATTAAAGACCATAGACATTTGTCCATGCCTTTCATTGTGATTTTAAACAATTTTATTACGATTTTAATTGCGATGGTAACTTCGCAGGAAATTGTACACAAGTTTTCGAAAGTTTTAGAAATTGATAATAATAATAAATAAAGTAAATAGTAGTAGTAGTAAGCTAGGTTATTAAGTTCACTACATTTATTTATTTTATTTATTTTGCATATGTCTATAAATTTTTAATTATATTGTAACAAATCTGAAGTACATAAATGACAGTGTCTACGAATTCAATTACAAAAAATATGTACTATAACATCATCTGACCACCGAAAGTTCTGTCAAAATTGCTCCAGCTGTACAAACCGGCAGAGAGAGGGAAAAAAATATTTTTTTTAGGTAATTATGTTATATTCTTTTAGATGCATGCAGAGAAACTGTTAAATTAGAATAACAAACAGACACTTCCATTTTGATTTATGTGTAGATATAAGGTTTTAACAAAACACTAATAAAAGTAAGATATTGAAAGAGTTACAGCAATATTTTTTTAAACAATATTTCACATTAATTTAGGAATTAAGGAGTAACCCTTATATTTAGAAAAATACTGTACTCAAAAAGTATTAAAACAATTTTTTTTGTTACTTGAAATTTAGCCACTAATATTTCAAAATTCACATTTTTTCAATATCCATTCATTCATTCATTCGTTTTTATATCAATTAACCAAAATAAATAAAAACTACACACTATAATTTTAGTATATTATTATTACCTTGAAAATGAACCAAGTATAAATCAAATGTTTGTTTTCGTGGCGTTGTATGACAGTTGTAAAATTACATTTCAGCTTCCCGTACCCACAAACACACAGTATCGAAGTGCAGTCCAATGTAGACATGTTTCATTATTTTTATATCAATATTTATGGAATTTATTTTCGTTAATATCATTTCGCTACGTGCTAATTAGTTTAATCCACTAAGGGACAATTTTTCAATTGTTAGATGTGATCGGGGAATTTTGAGAGTTTTTCTATAGAATTTATGTTGGATTTAGTTATTCATAGTTAAAAGTTATCGGTTAAAAATAATGAGACTGAATATTATTTGATGTTTCAAAATTCCTTGACATGTAAAGTAAAACTAAACTAAAGTAACTATACTCTTGAAATAAAAGTAAGACACAAGTATCGTTGTTAGTTTAGAACTTTAAAGAACTAAATACAATAGTTTTAACTTTTTACAAGTATTTTAAACAATGACGTATAATTTACTCGCCCCACTTTGAGTTTCTTTATTGTGTTTCATATTATATTATACGAAACTGGGGCAAGAAAGCGTATTGCCGCACTCAATTGTTACAAGTCAACTGAGACTCAAATTTTACACAACATTTTTATATACATTATCTCTTGGTTTTGCTGAAATTTTATATAATATATGAGAATCATAGTCTTAAATAGTAAATAATGCCAATAAATAGATTTTTGTTGTTTTTGTTTTTGTTTATAGTAAGTTTTGTAGTTCTTTAAACAAACACACATTGTGTTTTGAATATTATATTTACAAACATGCTAATAATCAGTAAACGTGACATATACAGCCATTATATATATTTATTATAAAACAGTATTATTTGATTTTAAACAAAATAAAAACGTGACAAAAGCCACGGGTTAAAGCTAGTCTAATTAATAATTGTTTCAGTATAAAGGCGACACAAAATGGTTCACCCATTATGTTGTAGAACAATGAACCCCTTGGGCTAAGAGCCCTGGCCGTCTGGAGAGCCCTTTATCCCGAGTGGGTTTCCATGAAAAAATCTGCACTGAAAGTACTTTATGAGAAGTAAGAAAATCCAGTAACTGATTTATGATTTTTTATAGGACGGGAATCACACAATCGATGCTGGAAATATCTTCCAATTCAGACTTTAATTGTATGTTTCTACCTACAATGTAAAGTCACTGCTATCTCTCAATATTTTTAGGGTTATCCAGTGGAAGCGAGTTATTACTGTTAAATGTTACTTAATAAAAAATCTAATATTAATTTTATGACTACAGAAAGTATGACAATTCATTACAATATTATGTTTTATGTTTACTTTAGTGTACATAACATGCTTAGCATGATATAAGACTAATTTAGTTTTTATTCTTCTTTGACACAGTAAATAAAAAACCAAAAACACATTTAACTTTTACCTTCAATATCGTAATATTTTTAATATGATAAACACATACAATAAACATCAATGACGTATCTTTAAAATGTATAAATATTTTATTTAATGCTTGAAATGTGAACCAGAGGGAAATAGAGTCAACAATTCAAATCTCCAATTACGATAATTGAAGGTAGCGTCCCCTCGCTTCATAAAATAAATCTTTGCCAATTTTCCCCCATATTTAAGAGAATCATTCGGTTATTTCCTTATAAATCTTAAAATTTTGTAAAATAACATGGTGTCTGCAATATTCGGGGACGCACAATTACCGTTTATACAAATGAGTCTGAAATTCAAAAAAATGTATTTTCGCAGTGAATAATTGCGGTTATAAATTTAAAATATTTTTATAAAATTTAATATAATGTTTTGCTTCTTATATTTTACTCGTGTATACGTTTATAATAAAATACTACAAAATAATTTAGTTTAACAAAAATTTTACTCAGAATAGGTTTTTTATAAACAACAGGTAAATTAATTATAATATAATAAAATAACATTTAAATATTATTAAAATAATCATTTATAACATTTCAAAAATGTAACAAATAGAAAATATTATTTCTACAATTAATTAATAAGACAGTATATGTATAGAGCCTTAAAATTTAATTTTCCCCTGCATTAATATTAATGTGAATGTATTTTCATTTAATTAGGTGTATTTAGGACATAAAACGGCGGAGTTATAATTTATTTATAAACATTTGCATATATTTAACGACCTCGTCGATAAACACAATTAGATAGCCAATTATGATTTGGTACTTTATATAAATATGTATCAAAGTGATTGTGTTTTGAATATTAATAGCACTGTTGAGGCGCTTATATAAATTGATTCAATAACTTAACTGGAACCTCTTTTTATGACCAATTTAATATGCACTCCCGTGATATTAAACAAGGGTGTATTCGGAGTGCATATTAAATTGACGGTCTGGACTGCATTCACTACACCTACGTGGAACTTCAACAACTAAACTAAAAAGCAATTCCTTTAAACTTTTGAACGAGTAAAAGTGTAAAAAAATAAATGTAATAAACTTATTGTTTTAAACCAAAATATATTTATTTATACGCCACAAAACCTTAAATACCCAAACAATAAATAAATCCATATCTTTTCCACAAGATCTTTAAATTAAACGAATTTTAAAGGGTTCCGTGTTATCAAGATAAATTTACGACTCTTTATCCAGCGGTTATCGATAATTGCCTGTGTATTAGCGAATGAAATACATTTAATGTTTCATTTGTATCCATTTGATAAGGTCTCGTGAAATGTTTTATCAATTACACTGAAGGTAAAGGGAGATTAGGTCTGAATGTGGTTTTCAATCTGTGTTTTTGTAGACATCATTCGTGGAATTTACAATTAGATTTATTATTATTGCTCTCAAAGAGATAGATAGATATATATAAATATATATAATTACAACATTAAAAAAATAGTAAACAAAAATGAGTCGTAAATTAAAAATGTTGATTAAAACATATAAACTTTTTAAGATCGTGGACTTAGGCGTAACAATACTTAACGAAAGAAAGAAAAACCAACTTTGCAAATTCGATTTAAAAAAAAACCTTCCTCCAATTACGAGGATATCGAAAAAATTACCAAATTAACTCCAGCGTTGTAAAAACTCTTCAAATTTTTCAGTCGAGCCCTTCATTTGTTAGCAAGCCTTTTTATGTAAAACATTACAGACCCGATAAATTACCTTTGCGAAGTGTAATTTAGTCGAAAAGTTGGGAATAGGTCGCCCAAAGCGACGAGAACTTCAGAACTCGGTCCTTATGAAATGATAATGTCGCTTTGCCCTGCTTTCTTAGTTTTAAGTTCGTTTCGACAAACGGAAATTGTTTGTAGATGTTTACGTTGACGAGGCGACCCTTGACAGGGTTGAAAACATTTTTTCTTTGATGTCGAAAATTTAATCTCACGGATTGATATTTGAGACTTGGTTCTTGTGAATCACTTTAACATTTATATATTTTTTATCGTGTTTTTAAAACTCTTTCTTTGACGTATACATAATTATTTTATTTTATTATCATACGGTTTAATTTTATTACTATCAATATTTCAAAATATTAAAAAATATCTTTTTTTAAAGAAAGCTAAAGGCTATATAATTTTTTGTATTAGATTAATATACATAAAAATAAAAATCATTCAGATTATTGCTCTCAAAATAGTTATTTTTTTTTCAAAATCATCCAAAATCATCGATTTAATTATAATAATAATTTCAGTTTCATATCAGCTTTCAATAAGTTATATTTACAAAGAAGGTTAACAATATCCTTCACACAAATAACAGATTAAATCAAATCCTCGTTTCCCAATCTACAAAGGATTCCCGTTATCAAATCTCAAAGCCGTATCGATAAAAGATTTTTATATGAAAAATCCAATTTCAAATGGTAAACAAAAATATCCACCCACAGTCAGGTTATAAACCTGGCAACATACTGTATTTACAGATCTCCACGCGTTTTGACAACCGCCATTCAAATGAGCGGTCTATTTACATCTGTTTTCCTTTACAGTAAAGTCGAGATCGCTTTACACGTCTATATATTGTTATTCAAACTTGGGCGGCGGGTTGTACGCACACGACGTCGTTTTTAATTTCGCAAAACAAACATTAATTTCCTTCGAAGGAGGGCAGAGCCTGCGCCGGTTTCTTTCCACTTAGAATAAAAAAATACAATTTTAAATGAACATTATAAGTTCCACTTTTGTTTAAATTAATAACATTGTAATTAATATTTTATATAAATAAAAATATTATATTCTATGAGTCATTCCTTCTAAAATCAATAACATAAAAACATATTGTGTAAATGTAAATAAAAAACGAACTTTCATTTCATATAGATAATATATTTGTAATTCATTATTACAAAGATATAACAGTTATATTATATAATAAATATTTTAAACTAGTACAATACATTGAAAAAAATACAATAAAACATAAAATAAATTATCTGCATTAAAATTAAAATAATAATTGAATTCGACGATACACATTACGTTAGTATTGAAGGAGTTGAAAATTTATCAAAGCAAAGGACACGACTTCAACCTATTTAACACTAAACCTATCGACTATTCTTGTATACCTGTTCCTACCACACGCGGTCAAATTGACCACTAATTAAAAGTTATTTTATTATATAACGCAGGTAATGATGGAAATAACTAAAAGTAAAGAGTGTAGAAAATATTATATGCATATTCTAAGAATTGTTATGTAGTTTGATAACGATATTATAACGTTTAAAAATGTGTAAGTTTTACAAAAGTTTAAGAACGGTCAATTTGACCGGTACTTGGTAGGTTTAGTGTTAAAGCCCCCATGTTCTATTAAAATATATTGAAGACTCTTGAGAAAATAATAAACTATTTCCTTGTTAAACTAATGGATAAAGTATAAAAATAGATTTAAATTACTTAATAAGACTCATTTATCATTAGTTACTAATAGTGAAATCTCAGGAACTACAACGGCTACAGATTTACGATCAGAGAAAAATACATTAGGGTACTATTAAAGACACAGACTGTAGTTAAAATAATTTAAAAATTAACGAAAGTTGAAATTTATTATAAAAAGTCCGTCTCTTGACTGTTCTGTCACATAACTTACTTATAATGTTGTTTTGCATAGTGTTACAAAAATATTAAGCCCTACCCAAAACCTAAAAGCCAAAATATACCATCAATTAAGAGATTCATAAAGCATGTCAGTTGACTATTAAATACTTAATTGGTCTAAATGTCTCAAATGGCGGAGTGACTTTCCTTGTCGCCGCCGATAATTGTACTAACGGAATAGCATATTGCGTGAGCCGTCTGTGTTACGAGGGGATGGCACAATTGAGTGGATCCGACGGTTTATATTCACTTACAAATACTTATGATTAGTTGTTCTCACGCTACATTTGATAAATTTACTTTTATAATTTTGGTTCTGGAAAATATATCATCTACAAGCGAACTTTACAGGCTAATAATAAGTTTTCTTTTGCCTTAGAAAAAAATAGCACTAACTAACATCGTTTTAACAATAGCAAAATATTGTATAATACTTATTTAGAATATGATCACACTATTGAATAAAAGACAAGTAAAGTTTAGTAAATTGCACTAAGAAACAAAATAAAACGACTTAAAAGTTGGATGCAGCTTATTGAAGTCGAAATAAATAAATAAAAGTGATTGCTGTTGGCGACGAGGACGGGGAAGTTATACCAGAGTGTTTCCTTTCTAACGCTTTCGTATACTTTTTATAGGGAACAAATAATAAGCGATGACGATTTTTTTATTTTTCTAATTATTTTGTGTTTTTTGTTATATTTTTCTACTATATAATTTTGCTTTTTCGTATTGAAATAACGACTAATATGATAATATAATAAGTATTACTTATTAAAAATAATTTCAAGGACATATATTGCACTTTTGAAAAGTCAAACAAATTGCACGGTTCCAAAGGGTAGGTCCATGGAGAGCAGGCATTTACACCGATTCCAGATTCAGTATTCTTATGTATAGTTACATGTATATGCCACAACAAATTCTAATGCGTATTTACAAGGGATTAAAGGATTAAAAGAAGGATAAAAATTTTAAATTTTCAAGTAAGATGTAATATGTTCATAATGTGAAAGATACAATGTTGAAAATATCCTATATTATATACTAATTATAATAAAAGGTACATTATATTTTTTCCATCTTTGATCAGTGATTCCTGTTATAGCTCCACGTAGTTTTATTAAATGGCTACAGGCTATGTTTCTTGATTTGCTCCACGTCTAAAATATTACCAACCTCAGTAAGTTTGTCTCAGATTTCAGGAAACCTGCAAACTTGTTGTTATAAAAAAACTTAATTCAGAGCTAACTTATTTTTGTGAAATGAATCGGGGTTTTTATGAAAATATTATTGTAAAAAACATTTTTATAAACGAGATATTTTTTAGACAACTTAGAGATAACACCGAACAATAACTGTAACCGCAGTTATATAATAAACTTTCTCGGTATATAATTTAAAATTCAATTTGCGAAAGGTTAAGCCTTAGAGCTGGCACATCCTGTACGTTGCTATATAACGGATATGATAATATTATGGCGCCCTCTCCCGCTATTCAATTATTTTTTACGATCAGGTGAAACAATATGGCCGCCAGATAAAAGCCGGCCAGTACTATTTGCGCCATTATCTTATAAGTCCAACGGATGTTGGTACTTAATGCTCAAATCATAAGAGACATTTTAGCCTAAATTGTAGCTTTTATCCCGTTTAGTATTTTATACGCTCGGTAAGGCATAGTTTTTGAATTAGATACTTATGTTATCTTTTATTTAATTCAATGTTCCTATAAAAACCGAATAACTAATAAAATTAAACTGAAATAAACTTTTAAGTTAGCTAATATCAATATTAAACACTACTATTGACATGTTATAATGTCTCTTAATAAATAATAATGTTACAGAGATGTGTACAACAATTCAATGATTAACAAACACGTCCAACAAATAGCTTGTTAAAAGGATAAACGAAAAAGGTTCCAATGAAAAGGCTCAGATGCATTTTGTTGTACGTCGGGTCGGCTTAATGCAATTAATATTTGTTGTGCCAATGCTCTCTTTGTTTGGATAGATTCCACTATTTCAGGATCGCATTATTCAATAGGGTTGAAAGAAACATTATATTTTCATTAATAGAAGAAAACAGAATTAGAAACGCAACGAAATGAAGATAAAATAAAAATAAATAAAATATATAACTGTAATTAATAAAGTGTGCAAATCAAAGTAATTTTTTTTTAATATCATCTTACATTTGTTCTTTATTTACATTTAATGTCATTTTAATATTGAAAGTAAAGTATATTACAATACTATATTTATAATTACACAAAAAAGATCAAGAACACTTCAATCGTGTACTGTCGGAGGCATGACAATGTTTCCTACATTATCAACATTATCAACTAACTAAAGTTCCTTAAAAAACAAACCAACAATATATAACAGTTGGTTCCTCGTTGCATACAACTTTCAGAGGCTAGTGTGAACAATGTAATCAATTTTGTTTGTGTTTATTAGAGCGTTGCTTCGCCCTGCGTTCAGACGATCCAAAGCGTAGTGAAAAATTGCTCAATAAATCGTGAATTTTTTTTGTTATATAAAAAAATATATGACCCCCGCTATATTAAACGAATATCGCTTTTCGGCGGTACAATTATACAATTGTAAAGTAAAAAATAGTTGAAGTACGGAAACTATATTTTTTTTTAATAAAAAAAAACGTCTGCTCCTTTTTTCATTTCCGACATCATTAATATTAATAATTTTGTATGAAATGTAATAAAGTAAATATAAAAACAGTATAATAAATATTTTAAAATAACATTCTAGTTCATGAAACATATAACAACAATTTTGGGAACAGCATGCAAACATAGGTTTGTGTTTTCTATATGGGTTCGATCAGTAGCCCTGAATTAGTTCGTAAGAGAATTAGCAATTCAATAAAATAAGTATTTAATTCACAGAATCAATTTTTCCAAATTAACATTAAAGCAATATTATTAATTATTATATTACACCCATCTTTATTATGTAGCCACTATAATCTTAATTGCCTATAAATTGCGTATCGACTCTGAAACCTGATGCTTCAACTCACCTACATACTAAAACAATATTGCCATAATGTGTTCTACACCATGATAGGTACCTCTCTCAGGTCACCACGCTGGTCCACTTTAGGTTGGAAGCTTATGTCCTCGTGTGCCTATCTGCATGATGTCAGCTCCGACAGATGTATCGACGGGCTTGGACTGTCTTCTATCTTTTATCAGTCGACGGACAATCTGAATAGTGTTGAAGGTAAGGCGCAGACTCTTTGTTCCGGCCATTATTACTGGGGTAGGTTTGCGAAGTGGACTGAGAAGTAGCACCGTGAATTGATTAGTGGGTTTTAATAATTGTGCGTCCGTTGTCTGAGGACTAGGTATCAATTGCCAGCTTATCTCAGGACTCCCATTACCGACTTACAACAAGCCGCTTCAAAACAAAGGGATGACTCTTGTTGCTAGGTTTCTTTTCTTATTCGTGGTGAGTTCGTCAGAATTTTGCGGTTGTAGGTTATGGAATCCCATTTATCTTTTCCTGTTCTGTCAAATCAATGTTAAACCACGATTATAATACTCACGTATTTTAATTACCACTCAATGCCACTTCGTCTCTCTTTTAATTAAATGTCATATCAACTGTATATAAAGTAGAAACACTAAATTATTTTCATTTTATTAAAAACATTGAACAATGGTCTAACAATTAAATAGAAGAAACAGCGGTCGACCATTAATAGGCTTAACTTTTAATGGACTTTAACAATAGTAAAGAACCAAGCAATTAGCAGTTAAACAAAGTTATCAACATTGGTACAAATTAAACCAATTCATAATCTCAGGTAATAAAAACTTTGTTCACGTAAAAACTTCATTAGACGACTGTAAATTTTAGTAAACTACTAAAGTTTGAGTATAAATCCGAGGGTCGTCGTCGTTAAACCGTACATTTTTTAACTAATCTATCGGCTACAAACTAATGCGTCCAGTAACGAATGACTGAGTTAAATCAGAATCTACTCTGGAGATTTGAAAAAAAAAAAATATTTTATGAGTTAATTGTTTTAAGACAACTGCATATATATTATTTATTTTTTTAATTGTATCTCTTAACAAATATTGTTATTTACATTCGTACATAATTTTATTTGATTTTTTTTCTAATTTTATGATAGCTACTGCTTCTTTCATTTCTGTCAGGCTGCCTTTATATTGATCTGTTATACGTTTCTATAACTCAAGAACTCAAGGCTTTGAAAAATGTTTATATTCTAAGAAAATGTGATAGAGCAAATGTTAGGCTATATGTGATGGGAAAACCTATAGTACCTCTAGAGTGTAAGTAAAATCATATTGTTTTTAAGGCAGCAAGGCTAAGGTACATGTTTGTATTAGTTTATAGATTTTTTTAATTCTACATTAAGTGAATGAATTCACTTAACATTCGATATTGATTAGATAATATTTATAAGAAAAATAAACAAGTATTTCAATACTAAATATACCTGCTACGTTTTCCGTATAAAAGAAAGAAATAGTTTTTGAACATTTGTGTGTTTATCTGTTTGTTTATCAAATATTACTAGTATTCATGAAATTTAGTACATTTATAGTTTATGCTGTAGGGATATAGGATATTTGTAGCTTGATTTGAGCTAAAATTACAATGCAACAAATTGATTTATACTGAATTTAATATTCGTATAACACATTATCTAAGAAATAATTTTTTTTTGACATTGTAAATTTTCATATTCTCAAGAGAAAACAAAAAACTTTTAAGGTATAATAAGAATAAAATAAAGAATATTTAGCAGATCAGAACATTATTATTTTGACGTTATTATATTTACTTTAAGTGGAGATATAAATGTTAAGTATTTTTATTTTAAGCTACGGAGAAGGGTTCAGACAAAGCCGCCGGCAACAACTACTTACTTGTAAGATCCTAGTACCTGTGTATTATTAAATCCGCCAAAATGATATTAAAACTTGGATTTTATGACAAATAATTGACTATTTTCTATAACTACGTGCCTTAAGTTAGTAGTTTACAAAATTCTATACTTACTACGACATATTTCATACCAATAATATAAAAGAATAATGTTTCTCTATATATCCTTATTACAAGAGCGTCAAACATAATAAACACACCCAACTTAGGATTACCAACGATAGCTAACCTAATCTATCCTTAACCACAAAGCAATGAACACAAGGCTCTATAACCAGGGCAGAGGGTCCAAAATTGAAGAAGCACTGATACACGATCCATTGACAGGAAGTAGTCAAACACAGCGTTTCCTCGTGCAATGTTAGCATCTCCGGTAAATGTTTAACATCCAGGTTGATTGCATTTAATTTATATGTAAACTGACCCTCCAATACATATGCTTTATACTAACCATGTAATAATATAAACGCTATTTACCAATTGTATTCACGAGATATATCTTTATTATTATATCAACAACTATCTTGTTAAAATATGAATAATTTGTTCTTATGTTTCAAGAAGATAACATATTTGTTATAAGTAAAATATATTATATAATACTTGGCATTTCGGTAAGAAAGTTGCCAAGCAATCGGTTTTCAAAGACCTTAATATATCAGCTTTGTAATATCAGCAGCAAATCCAATTGACACCGAGCCCCAACTATTATGCAATTTCCTTATTGAAGTCCAAATAAGGAAGGGTGTACATTGTGTTATCTTTATAATTAAATAACAAATTTAGATATCTATCAATTAAAGAGAAACTAATTATCTTTTTAGTTTTCGGTTCAATATACATGCCTAAAACAGTATCATATATTATTATAGGATATGACTATAAGTGATCTAAACGAATTCTTTCATTTTAATCAAACATTTCATATGAATATTGTTACAATATGTCTGTTAGTTCAACCCCATTTTATTACTAGTGTAACCTCACCTTTAAACTATTGAGACCAGAGCAATCTAGCGCAGTGTTTACGTTCAATCTCAAGCGGCGTCAGGCCGCAGAGCTAGTTAAGATAACAAGAATGTAATAATAGATATCGATATTGATTTATTTTAATATTCCTAAGGTTTAACGAGTAATAATATTAAGTTTGTTAACTAATAACTTAATATCAGAGCTGTGGCAGTTTATTTATTTTTTATTATATATTTATATTTTAATTTACGTAAAAATGGAATTAAGTAAGTAAAGACGTACTCTATTCATACTCTTAATACTATTTACGCCATAGTTTTTTGTATAAATAGTTATAGAAATGTATAAAAAATAAAAAACACGGGATAAAAAAACAATGACATCCGTAGTTTCAGTATAATTCTAAGAACGCGAGACAGATTTTGACGAAGGGATAATAGGAAACGGGACGGGACGGGATCTTTCTTTCTTGTATGTTATATTGTGAAAAGGAATCTCGATTTGCCAGCCACTTAATACTAATTTATATATAATTTTAGGGTCAGTTTTGTTGTTCAATAAAAAATGTATAAACTAATAAATAAATAAATAAATAAATAATAAATAAATAATTATAAATAAAATGCTAATAATTTTGATTAGTTCTGAATAGTTGAATAACCCAGTTGATCGAAAAGAATGAAAACATTTGTGATATAACAAGTCCCACTCACCCGTCCCATCCGTCCACTCTGGCGCGTGCTCGAATAAGGATCAACTGTCAGACAAGTTGCATATGAATTCCAACCCTTTGGCCCTTAGGGTCGTATTTGACCCTTTTGTAGTGTTATGATCATTATATTTCATCGTGTGATATTTTCCTTTGTGATATTGTGATATCCAGTGGAGTGCCAATAAAACAGCATATTTGTAAAAACACTTTATTTTCACATGATTTAATCAATACATCTATCAAACACATTACATTATTTACATTTATTTAAGGTAAAACTATTCTGTATCCAATTTTAAGTTTTTTGGCAATCACTTATATATTAAAATTAAAATTATTCATAGCCAGTCTTTACACGGGAACATCTAGATTATTATTTTATTTCATCTATTATTTTTATTAGTTACAAACTTGCTGATGGACTACAAACAATACAATCTATAGTATACAAAGTAACCAACTAAATGTTACTAATTTAAATTTAATAAATGTTTCTTGATTGAGATCTAATTAAAAATAATTATAATAAAATTACGTTTAAATAAACTAATTATCAAATTGACAAATATTTCAAAAAATTACCAAAATCAGTCTTACATTAAAATTAATGTAAATAAAATATTTAAAAAAAAAACTTTTTTTTTTTTTTTTAAATAGTAAGTGTAATATGTATTTTATTTTATAATTGACATCAAAAAAAAAAATTATATAAAGGCTGGAACATATCTGTTATGTTAAATACAATTTTGTCTTAAGACAGTCTCAGTCGTGTGTAGGTGCCCTTATGTACCTAGTAGGTACTTACAACTAATTCATTTCTTTGATATTTATACTTAAAGCTTTCGAGTTAGGCTTTTGAGTATCGATATTTATTCTAAATGCAGTAGTGTGACGATTACCTACTTATTATTATATATTAAATCTACTTAACACTAAACCTACCGACAATTCTTGTATACCTGTTCCTACCGCGCGCCGTCAAATTGACCGGTAATTAAAAAATATTTTATTATATAACGCAGATAATAATGGAAATAACTAAAAGTAAAGAGTGTAGAAAATATATGCATATTCTAAGAATTGTCATGTAGTTTGATAACGATATTATAACGTTTAAAAATGTGTAAGTTTTACAAAAGTTTAAGAACTTGGTAGGTTTAGTGTTAATATATATATTATTTAATTAAACGTGAGTTCCGGATCCTGGAATAAAATAAAAATAATCATAATATATTAAAAATATTTATAAATATTATTTTCATGCAAAAAATTTAATCTGATATCAATTTATAAGCCGATAGAATATATTACTATATTGAAAAAAAAAAACTGAAATTAATTCATTCATTGTTTTAAAAATTCTCACATATTTTAAGTTATACGTATTTTATTGTTAAGTGTATTCAATAAAAAATATTAAAAAAAAATTCATTTTAATTCGATGATAGTTAAATTTCACTGTACCATAGTACGATAGTGTTATATATATATATATATATATATATATATATATAGATGATTGGTTTCTAAGATTTTGTACATTACCTTTGGTAGATATAATAGACGAGTGCATGGAGCCTGCTCCGTTGGGTAAGATGTACATCGCGCCGGTGGGGGGAGTTTTAGGCACCTGGATAATGACAATATATATATATATATATATATATATATATATTTATTGAGCGAAACGAACGAAGTGAGCGGAGCGTTTTACTGGAGACTTTTTGCATTCTTTGTCACGAATTGGCTCAAAAACTACTTGACGGAAAATTATGAAACTTTGCAAATAAAAAGACACAAATTAGCGGAAGGATTTTAAAAAAAAAATTTTTAAAAGTCAAAAAAAAAATTATTTTTTTTTACATATCATGTCAAAAAACTAATATCTCATTGAAGTCAATGGGAAACGATGAGTGAATACACTGGGCTCGCTTCGCTCAATATGCAAACGGCACCCAAGATTTCGCAAACACAGCGAGTCGAAATTGAGGGTTTGTTGGCGCCCCTAGTTTATTTATATATATATATATATATATATATATATATATATATATATATATATATATATATATATATATATATATATAAATAAACTAAGAAATATATACATATTTCATCTTCATAATTCAAAATTTACAAGTGTATGTAAAGTTGTAGATGTGCTGAAGAAATATAGATAGTTAGTTCAGAAACCCAGCTATAATTCTATAATTCTCGGTAATCTAGTTATAATAGCTATATATAGGCCGTCTGTGTGGGGTCTTTCGCGACCCCACTAAAGAAACCCTAGCTTTAATACTATAGATAGATGCCAGATCAGAGATATGCTCTATTTAAGACGATAACTCACTTGGGGCTGTGCGTTGTTGGTTGGTGACGTCATCGAAGTCGTGAATGATTTTGATGTCGGTGACGTCATTGATGTACCTGATAGTTAAAATGGAGAAAAGAATAATCATTTTGTAGTTTTATTATTTTGAAGGCAAAAGAAATGAAAAGTTAAGTTAGCTTACTACAATTATTTTATATATATTTTTATTTTAAACGTAACGTAACGTAAATGTAACGTAAACATTACGTAAACAAACGTAAATATCAACTCACTGGGAGGTTGGTGAGATGTGTTACGCAGGGTGTAGTAGGGCGGTGGGGCGTTTTTGGATGAAGTGTTCGATGATACATAACCTGCAATACAAACTGTGAGTCAATAACGAGAGACAGAGAGAGAGAGAGAGAGAGACAGGTAAAAGAAGAAATATATATATAGTTAAATTGTATTATCGTAGATATATGTTACTCAAAAAAAGTCATAAGATGCGCAATAAGCAAAGGTAAAAAAAAATCAATGTATTCAATGTATGAAGCTTTTACTCTTGATTATAGGTAGAAGCAAAGAAAAATATCAAATCACCACCAGGTCCATTGCTCCCCCGTAAGTAAGGGTTCCCGTAGGTGGCCGCGTATCTCACGTCGACACCTCCTGTCATAATTACCCCGGGATTTGCCATTGGTATTACTGTTACGAGTGCAGAAATATGTATAAATATACCATAATATATAGGATATCTTATAAACAATTTTGTTTTTTTAATTATCTAAAACGACCAGTACTTTTTTTTCCTTTATAAGTCTAACCGAAAATAAACTGTATTTAATATGAAAACTTTTAATAAGCGGTCGAAAACTTACGCAAAAGTACATAATAATCACACTCACCATCGGGACCCACGATACCACCCAGCCTGCCGCAGCTTCCCTGACGATTCAGGGATCCACAGTGACTCTGGTAAGTAGATGCATCCGTACGGGACAGGGATCCGGTCAACGAGTCGTTGGCGGGAGGAGCGTAATCCCTGGAATAGTCCACGTACTGCACGTAACCGTTCACTTGATCGTGATTCTAGAATAAGTATCGCTTATTATATACCTCTAGAATAAGTATAGCTTATTATATACTTATCTATATTATATACATTATAAAAAAAAGCTAAAATAACATTTATTATACATCAATTAAATTGAAGTTGGTAATTTAAGATGTTGATTCAGTTTCGCCGGGCCTCCGGTATCCAATTACGCATCTGTATACTAAATTCTAGGCACGTTTTATATTATTTCAACGTTGAATTTATAATGAAACAATATATATTATAAAATATTACTAAATTATTTAATTGAATTATAATTTGTTTGAACACGTTCGTTTTTCGTGTGTAATTTGAAAGAAATGTAACATGGAAATTAAATTTATTACGAAAATAATGTTTTATTGAGAAATAATTTTTTGAAGTCTTATATATAAGTAAATATATTATGTAGTAGTAAAAAGCGTATTTTTAATCAAAGGTCCAAGAGTGAAGCCGTGTTCAAGTTAGTTTGCGAGGCTTCATTTTCTACGATATTACTCTGAAGAAATACGAGTAGGTACCTACTCCGATGTAAAATAATTAAAATATTAATACCGCTCTAGTTATTATTAAACGACTGCCTTTTATAAAGTTATTAGGATCCAAATAACACGAATAGTAAACTTTTATAAATTATATTAATCAAGGAAGCCAAGTAGAGTACGTAAAGTTTGGGAGCCAACAATTTAATGTTACTAAAGAAAGATGAAATTTCAAATTAGTAATCAAACACTTTGTAGTTCATCTTATTGACAATCTAATGATGTAATATTTCATTTTTGTCCTTTATTTAATAGGGTTTAAATATTACTATGCAACGGGATGCATGGGATGCAAAAAGTTTTTGCATCCCATGTCCGTGGTTGGCATGTTGGCATTACCGATCTTCATAAAATTTTGGCATATATATAGCGATGGTTTATAGAAAAAAGTGTAAAAAAAAAAACTCATGTCGTTGAGGAATAATCAGCAAAAAATTATAGTTCCTTAGACTTCGATGTAAACAAATTTCGCTACGATATTTGATTATTCTATATTTTTTACTTGTCCTTTTCAGCTTTGAACGCTGAATTGAAGATTCGCTCAATTTGCCAAACTCTACCGAGATTTTGCGAGCACAGCGAGTCAAAATCGAGGTCTGGTTCGCGGCCCTAGTTATATTATTAAGTTTGTTTTGTTATATTCAGAACAGACATAAAAAATGGCTGTCACTAAAGCTTCATAGACAGTAACAGATTTTAAACTTATTTATACCAGTCTGGGTCTATGATAATAATGAAGGTAAGTGACTTGGTGACAACGTGGTGAGTATTGCTACTTGGTTATGGAATCACGGATAGTTTTAATTATCTTAGTTCTAAGTGCAACATTGAATTGTAAGTTACAGGTAAGTTATCTTATTTTAAACATTAGTAGGACAAATTAACTATATAAATGTTCAATATACATATATTCATACAGTAATTGTGACATGATCAGTACGAAAAATACCAGATCCGCTATAACAGTATTAAACCAAAGTAATTATACAAGATGGTCCATTTTAATCACTTAATTTTTCACAACTTTTCCTTTAAAATTATTATCCAGACTACGTGACGACTTTACAGTCAAAAACTATAAGCCTCCCACGACAATCTATCAATGTCAGTCATTTAGACAAATAGCGACTGACAATAAATTTATTTGCAACGCCATACAAATTTACAAGTTGACGGAGATTTATATTAAATTCTTGGTCGAAATGTACGTAATTTGTATAGCGATATTTAATGGCGTATAGTTTTTCCCACAATGAGACGTGTTTCATGAACCGAATGTAAACAGCAGCAGCAAATGTCCCATGCAGCATGAATGTAAACATGCAGCAGCAGCAGCTCCGTCACACCGCTCCAATGATCCGTCATTGTCGCGTTGACTTCACGATAGATGACGATTGTTATGTATAACCGTGAAACCATTTGTAAGTGGACATACCACTAAATCTGTGACAATTCGTGCCAAAAACGTAAAAATTTACGCCTCCGCTAAATATTAATATATTAATATATTTAAATTGTTAGAAATTAAAAGATAGATGATGTTTTTTTTAATTACTTTAAGGACAAATCCATCAATCAAATATATTCAAATAAGTTTCTATAGAAGAGTGCCATTGAAAGAGATCAGATCTTACTTAATACAGACTACATCTAATTTTAAATATACAATCAATGCAATATTCATATTCATATTCAAACAAATTCCATAATTACAATTATTTATATAAGAATATGAATACAATTTTTTAATTGGTTGCGTGAAGATAAATTTAAAAAAGCTCTTTATAAAAGTGTTAGGTGACGAACCCAACATATTAATAAGATAAACAAAACAGCTGACACAGTTCACGGTTCAGTTGATCGATAACGTTGCAACATATAGATAGTTAAACGCCAAATTCGTACATTTCATTGAATGGCGATGGCAGCCCGCCAAGGCACGGACGTAATCGGCTCGTTACTGCTTGTTAATAGACGCTAATGCTTTCCACGAATAAGGGAAATTTGTATTTACTGCCCGTATTAAATACGTCACACGGGCGATACCTACGTTAACAGGATAAACTACTTAACACCTGGATCAAATGGGAGTATCAGGAGTATTGATACCATATTGAACATTCTCCAACTTAAGTCTAAGGGTGTCCCAAATGCGTCTTTCTCTGAGAAGAACCAAACCACAAACAAACTACCATCATATTGTGAAAATGTGTATGAGTGTTAACCCTAATATGTGATTGATGGACATTTGACATAATAATAAGTGCATAATATAATTAATAGAGAAATAAAAATAATAAATATTTGGTGAATTATACCTAAAAGGATATGGTATATTGATCTGACCTTAATCCCGTGTATATTGAACTCGTCGCTGTAGCGGTACCCCGTGTCGTAAGGCTCCACGGGCCCCGCCAGGGGGAGCCCTAGGTTGCTGGTGAGCTGCAGAGTGGAACGGATGTCCAGCTCCGACCCGTTGGTTGATGGATCCTAAATCGCAATATCGATCTTGAATATATTTTTTAATAAATTGCAATGATCAGAGGCGTATATGTAATTGATTGTAGCTTTGTATTTTTTTATTATATTTTTAACTTATTTTAAGGAATTTAATCAATTAAATGCATATAAATTAATAATTTAATGGAATAATTGTATGTCATATTTACTTTATAAGTATAATGTTAGCGTAATGTAAATAAAAACTGACTTTTAATTAATTATTTTAATTACAATGATGTATCTTGATATATCCTCAGTGTAATTATTTCTTACCATAGATTAGAACTGATTCATAAATATAAGTATAAATAAATTGTTTATATATATTTATATTATATATCTTCACGGAGACTAAAAGACAAATTTATATACTATGCTAAAGGGTTTGAAATGTAACTAAATTTTACATACATTTGTAAAAATCCAAAATTCCAATACTTAAAATGTTGGCAAATTCAATATAATGAGTTATATATCCTCACCATATCGCAGCTTCCTTCCACTTGTCTCAACTCCATCTTCAGGTCACTGATGTTGGAACTGTCGCCATCTTTGAACTGATCGCTTTTAGATGCTTCCGTTATGTTCTGCTTCTTTTCTATTTTATTTGTCTTCTTGTGACACAACATTGTTATCAGCATTATTATTAGGATGAGTATTATGACTGCGGAACCTCCGATTACGAGTATTATGAGAGGTATCGATTCTGTAATATTTATATAAACACTATTTCATATAAATTTAACACTAAACCTACCGAGTACAGGTCAAATTGACCGTTCGTAAAATTTTGTAAAAATTACACATTTTTAAACGTTATAATATCGTTATCAAACTACATGACAATTCTTTGAATATGCATATAATATTTTCTACACTCTTTACTTTTAGTTATTTCCATTATTACCTGCGTTAAATAAAATAACTTTTAATTACCGGTCAATTTGACGCGGTAGGAACAGGTATACAAGAATTGTCGGTAGGTTTAGTGTTAAAGTTAAAAAAAAATTAAGTCAAAAGCTTTATAAAATATGTAATATACTGGCATATTGTTAAAAATAAATATAATTTCATATTATCTTCCAAACTCACTATCCGGTATCAGATTAATTTGAACACTGTCTCCTCCGTACGAGTTGGATACACTACAGTTGTAGGTACCAAAGTGTTTTGTCCCACTCTCCCTTATAACCAGAGTTGATTTAGTGAGACCGTCCGGTAGTGATTCTTCTAGGAATGCGTAATCCTATAAAAAATATTCGTTAAATATATATATATATATAAATCAACATTTTCTCTTATTTGACATACTTGATTGTGAAATGAATTAATTTCGTTTCCTCCAAATGTCCATATGATATAATCAGGTTTGGGTACAGAGAAGGCAGTGCACTCCACTCTCACACTACCACCCTCCACGCCGTACTGCGTCTGGTTGGATATTATTTTTGGGGGTCCTTAAAACAAATAGAATAAATACACCATCACTTTATATCCACTCCTTAAAAATACTCCCATAACCAGTTTAAAGATAAATGAAACATGAAGTTATACATTCAACTATAACCTTTACAGTTAACTATAACAGTTAGCGGGCTGGTTCAGTGAGTTGGTTTGTAAACCTAACCTAATTCAACCGTAACTTTGTAAGGTCTCACTCACTAGGTTTTAGGTCAAAGTTTTTACAATTACGTCACTTCAATAATTCTAACACGTAACTTCGGTCGTTCGCTGAACAATGTGTCAAATTTACGGAACGCAAAACTCCGCAAGTTTGCAGCAACTCTTAGTTTCGCAACAAAATGGCGGCGCAAACGACGTCACGCCGAGATTTAAATTTCGCCCGCTTTAATGTAAAGTTGTGTATTTTCTTGTGTAACATTTTCTTAACTCGTATGTTTGTTGGGAATACGGATTAGTTGGAACTTAGTGAAACAATTTTAAATAAAATTTTAAGTAGCTAATTTGTTAAAAATGTCGAGTCTTAGGAAAACTTTAAAAAGAACACTATATAATTTTACACACGTTATAAGCTAACCTATTATCATAGATAATATTTTATATGCGCATAAGTTTGTTTCTATTGTTGTTACACTTTTATGCCTTAACCAATTATGATGCAATTTTGGACATTACCAAATAAAATATTGATGCAAACATTTTTTCATCTCAAAAAAAATACTTGCGGAAATAAAATTTAGTTATATATAAAAATACCTTTAACATAGACCATGGCGGGCGCCTCGATGTCCGGGTAACCGTCGACACTCGCTCTACACCAGTACTGACCGGCCGACTCCTTATTGATCGTCACACTCAAATTAGACGACTTAGCTACCCTCTGCAACAAATATACTACATCACTAACACTACAGCAGTGGACTTACTTAATAGTCACTAGTTTCATCACACAAAAAAACAAGAAGACAATTTTTTTTTTACTGCCACTTATAATATGAGAATGATTTTTTTATCCATCACTTCAAAGCCATTTTATTTTACGGTAAGAAATAAACACAAACTGAATAAACAGTTAATTTATTTATATTTGTATTTTAAAGTACAAATAAATGTTAAAACTAAATTTATTCTACGTTATAGTAATGTGAAGATTTAAGGCTGATTTTTTTAACTTCAATCAATTTAACACTAAACCTACCAAGTACCGGTCA
This sequence comes from Melinaea menophilus ssp. n. AW-2005, assembly GCA_918358695.1. Classification (NCBI taxonomy): domain Eukaryota; kingdom Metazoa; phylum Arthropoda; class Insecta; order Lepidoptera; family Nymphalidae; genus Melinaea; species Melinaea menophilus. The sequence continues at coordinate 10,125,082 of OU911043.1, forward strand.
AATTGACCGTTCTTAAACTTTTGTTAAACTTACACGTTTTAAACGTTATAATATCGTTATCAAACTGCATGACAATTCTTAGAATATGCATATAATATTTTCATCACTCTTTACTTTTAGTTATTTCCATTATTACCTGCATTATATAATAAAATAACTTTTAATTACCGGTCAATTTGACCGCGTGCGGTATTAACAGGTATATAAGAATTGTCGGTAGGTTTAGTGTTAATGAGACAATAAATTATTGTTTTGTCTGTTACATAGAAAATATGTTGTAAAAGTTATCTGATGATTATTGGATCGACTCTAAACTATATAATTAAAACTCACAATGACTTTATCTCGATCGTATCTCAGCCACAGCACTTTGGGGTGCGGGTGTCCTTGGATGCTGCATGTCAACGTCACCGTGGACCCGGGGTCGCCCTCTACGTTTTTTGGCTTCACTTTAAACGATGGTCCATCTTTCAAAACATATATGCTATTTTAATAATTGATTATATATATATATATATATATCAAATAGTATTAGTTATATACTTTTGTGGTTTCTTGTCATATAATTTTCTATAGAGTATTAATTTTGCATTCAAATTGCTTCATTGATATGCCATTCGCGTAACGCATAATAATATATCTGTGATATAAACATATACTACATATACTATATATATATAACACATACTGCAACTAGTCACTTACTTTCAAACAAAATATAAAAATACTGAATATTTCTTGATGGAGGTAAATTATTAATAAGAATCTCTCGTCTGAAAGGAAAACCTAGATATCAAAAGACTTTTTAAAAAATTCATGCGAACTCTCAACGAACCCTCCGCTCGCTCAACTTTATTTTCACTGCACTTTTAAAAATATTTTAACTTTTGATATATATAGTAAAATTCTGTAATAATTACCACAAAATAACTAACAAACTATAAGCACTATATATTGATAATTACACAAGAATACCCACAAGATACTTCCAGTGTCTTGGAGTCAGCGCTGCCGCCGACATCGTTCTGAACTTCGCATTTGACGGCGGCGTCGTTGCGCCTCCGAGAGACATTTGTCACAATCTACATAATATATAAAATTATATATATAACACGAATAAGAATATACAACTATCTTAAAACAGATTTGATATATTAATTATATTTCCTTTCATTCATAATTATAATGTTTAATAATAATAATGTATAATTCAACTAACGATTAGTTGTTAAATCCGATGTCATAAATAAATAATTAAATCAACACGGCCCTGTTAGAGTCAATTTTAAAGTATATAAAATTAATAATTTTGGTCCATTAATATATTATAATAATCCGGCGTAATTAGTTCACACTAAAATACTGTTTACATTTTCAATAAATAATTTTAGTTCAAGTTAATCAACATTTTAGTAGTGTGAATCAATACTAAACATTTTCAGAGTGCATCCAATGCCTATAAATGATCTCAATCTATTTACGTCCTCAGGTCAAACCTAGACTTCAGTTTCAAACAATGAAATGCTCTTTACGAATGACAACCAAAATTTGTTAAATTAATTCTACTGCCATACGATGAGTTTAAAAAAAAAAGAGAAATCTGAATAAATTCAACCCCAACCAATCCAAACAATAAACTAAGATACGTAGAATTTAAAATACGTCAGCACTTTTCGAGAGGTGGAGAGAATCTTTCGTTTAAAAGTTAATTTAAAATGCAGAACGTATTTTGAACTAAGATATTCAGCAGTGTGAATGTTTTAAGAGATCTGCAAAATGTAAATCTAAATTATCATGCAACAAACTTGGATGTACTCGTATAGAGATAGAAAGATATAGAGAAATGCTACAATTTGTTTTACGTACAAGTAAAAGAATTTCATTTTTACTTTTCAAAACCAAAACAACATGGTTTTATAGTTGTTATTTTAAATAATTATTTAAGAATTCAAACTTAACACGTGAGCTCAATTATTAGCGGAACGGGATGGTATTCCAGAGGTCACAGCTTCATGTCCTGGCTATGTCGACGAATTTTCTTTTTATATTTATGTAATAATAAAACATTAGTTTTTTATGAAAGTAAATTACTACTAGTAATTATAAATCAATTGAAGTTACTTAGACCGAAATTTATTACAACTATGACATTTATCAAAGCTAGTGTAAAAAAACACCACATCACTAAAAATCCCATTGTTAATCTGTTTCATTAAACTACATACTAACATACATTAAATGTTGCACCCATATAACGATAGGGGAAGTCACTTCTATTTAGAATACTTCGAAGTCACTTTGTTCTAACATTTGTTACATTTTAGTCAATAAATTAAATTAATTATTTTTTCTTGTAAATCTGATCATTTCATCAATTTTATTTAAATTTATTTTTATATAAATAACTTTATGCATACATGTAAGATAACAAACAATAAAAAAAAATAGATAAAACATAATACCGGCAAAGGGCGACCTTATCACTAAAGTGATTTCTTCCAGGCAATTTTAATTAGAGCAAAATATTCTGTTTTTTTTTTAAATCATGATTCGAACATACTTTTAATATCAATTGGATTGTAATAGTATTAAGTTAAAGTCCAGTATCGTATAATGATGAATAGATCAGTACTTGATCTAATTACATCCAAGATTACCGGATAAACACTAAGGAGATAGTCAAGTCGGGCGTAATATTAATATATTGTAAGCCAGTATTATGTCTTCTCCATTAAATGTTAATATTAAACACGTTTTTGTGCATTATAGGATATGATAATAAAAAAATATAGTAAATAAACTGATGACATATCCAAGGAACAGTTAAACTGAAAACTTACAGTAAATAAACTGATAACAAGGAACAGTTAAGTTTAAAAGTATATTAGGTTGAGATATTGTAAGACAGTATTATGTCTTCACCATTAAATGTTAATATTATACACGTTTTTGTGCATTATAGGATATGATAATAAAAAAATATAGTAAATAAACTGATGACATATCCAAGGAACAGTTAAACTGAAAACTTACAGTAAATAAACTGATAACAAGGAACAGTTAAACTGAAAACTATATTAGGTTGACATCAACTTACCAATTCGTTGGTGATAGCTGTTAACACTTGTTCGTTGTTGATGTACCACCTGTATGTCAAGTTGCTCGGGTTGGCTGTTGCCTGACACCCTGTTAAGAAATTACATACATACATTTCACTTAATAATAATTTTAGTAAAAATTATTTAAAAAACATATATACAAATGTATATCTTTCTGATCTTTAATCGCGTTGTCGTGTTACCTCCCCCCCCCTCCTCCCTTACACAAAGGTCCTGTGAGTTCCGATACCGCCATAGTGAAACAGTGAGTGTGATTTCGAGATTCGACTTATCCTCAAAAGTAAGGGTCTATTATTCCGCCTGTTAAGCAAGAAGCTACAGAGCTCTTTCGAAAATCAAATGAAGGCTCTAAACCCGTGAAACGGCTACTTAAAAGGAAAATTGTGAAGATTTTTTTCATCCATTTCTGGATAGAATCACAAAAATGTCTTTGTTAAAACAAAATTTTACTCCATCGCTATTAATATAAAGTATGATTTTATAAATTTAATATAAATGTATATATATATATATATATATATATATATATATATATATATATATATATATATATATATATATCTTTTGATTGAACTATTTATTTTAATTTCGAACATCTTCAACCCGACATTCTTATAATACAATTATTTTTAAGGGTTCTCTAATCGAGAATTGTCTTGGGGTCGCTGCAAAACAATAAGGGGTTGGCGTGCATTGAAATTGCCTCCGGGACGAACAAAACAAAGAAAGGTTTGGAATTACATGTCACGTTTTAATTCCTTTATCTACAAAAAAAAGTCCTCGTTTTATTCCAGTTTAGAAGTTAAGTTGCTATAAATTATTCTTGGACAAAGGATTATTCTTAATCCAGAATCTATTTCTTATTATAAATTTAATTATAATGATTATATCTTTTTGGGATATGTAGCTTACCTTTCAGGTTAATTTCCAAAGAAACAGGTGAAGTATATATATATATATATATATATATATATATATTCTTTTAATAATTTAATTATATTAATACATTTACTTTATTCTTACCAACGACTAGGGTGTCACCCTCCTGTATTCTTCCGTTGGGTCTCGATTTAACTACAACACGTACTTTGGGTGCGAATTGTACCTAGAATATATATTATATCAATATAATATAAATATAAATATAAATATAAAGTAACAAATAAAATAGCTTCTCTATTAACACTAAACCTACCGACAATTCTTGTATATCTGCTCCTATCGCACGCGGTCAAATTGACCGGTAATTAAAAGTTATTTTATTTTATAACGCAGGTAATAATGGAAATAACTAAAAGTAAAGAGTGTAGAAAATATTATATGCATATTATAAGAATTGTCATGTAGTTTAATAACGATATTATAACGTTTAAGAATGTGTAAGTTTTACAAAAGTTTAAGAACGTCAGTCAATTTGACCGGTACTTGGTAGGTTTAGTGTTAAAAGATACAAAAGATGCCGAGTAACAAGTATTTCGTATCATCTCTTTATACTAATGTGCCCGTGAAATGGTGTTGAGGGATTTCTCATCCACGGTCAAAATTAACAAAGTATTTTTAACAAAGACTTTGTTTGTTAAAAATTTGACCTACTTATTAAATTGCTTTCCATTGTTTTAACACTTCGATAACGTATGTCACGATGTAACGATTATATAAATTAGGTCAAATCAAGCAAACTAATCGATTTTGTCCTAACAATTACATTTGTTTATTTTATTTAGAAAATAATAATTTATTCGAACAATACAATATTTAATGGGTAGTTGAAAATGTATCTGAATTCGTTTTATTAAAAATTTGAACGTCTCAGAGGCTTCTTATGATATTCTTCTAGATAGAATTAACTAAATGATATGATAATTTATATTATATTATATACAAACAAGCATTTAACTTAAATCTCTCTTCAAACACATAATTGGTAGGATTCCGGGACCGTTTCTAATTCAGAGACTGCACTTTTATAAATTTAATTAAAACTTAACCTTTAAAATTGAGATATAAATACTTCCTAATGCAAGAGATCCCAGTAATTTTCTTATTTAATTTTTCGTGCAATTCTCGTGAGCTTATGTCTGCAGAACATCCTGTAATTGGATTGTTATGTTGGAATCCTAGAAAATTCGAGTCATTTAATATAAGTATTCAGCTCGTGTTCTCTTGCTAATGCTATTTTGTAGACGATTTTAACATTAAATAAACCTTATACAGTGCGAAATGTGTACACAAAGTATGGATAGACGTGTATTTAAGTAATAAACAATTATTATAAATCTGAAAAGTGTATTTACATATTAAGGATGGTCAGATAAATATTTTTCTAAACTGTGTGACATCGTTATACTGTAGCAATAGAAGACACCCCATCCATTGACTTCTCAGGTCTACAAGAAGGAGCAACATACTCGTAACTCATGAATTTATTTATATATATTTAAATTAATATACATACGGTTACAGAATGAAGACAATTTATAATTAATCCTAACATTATATACCCGGTATGAGAGCAAGTCCAAGATCCCTTAATAACATCATAATGCCTAAAAAAAGAACTCATCACTTCAAAAACCAGCATCAGTATCCATTAATATTCGATTGATATTTATATATTTTCCACTTAGAATCCATACCAGTGATCACTTGTGTACGTAAAATGGAAGTGATAGGAGGGCCTATTTTGATATCATATGTATCAAAATAAGCCCTTCTGTAAAGACTACAAGGGATCCAAAAGCGCCCTGGTCTGAGAAGAACCACACAACAAACTCAGCCGGGTTTTTTTTTAGGTAGATTCAATAGATGAATCTACCTATTGCAATCGATGCGATGACGGGACCCAGACCCCAGAGTAGGGGCGCTACGCCGTTTATGAACTGGAGATTGAGAAACCGTCGAAAAAAAAAATTTATATATCCCTCTATATATATATGTATATATGATCCATCAGTCCAAATTCATCGTAGGCAAAATCTGACTTCACAGGTCGATAGGATAAATTAATAGGACAAACGTAGCATCTCGTTTTTTTGGAAAAAATTAAAGGGGGGGCTGGGAGAGGGGGTGAAAGTGCAAACCTTTGGGACACGCTACAAGTCGCAAATATTAACGGAGGATTTTCAAACTTGGTATACATATTCTTAAGGACAAAATGAAGGTTAAGTTCTTGAACGGGGGAAATCGGTCGGGGGGTTGGAGTGCTGGGGGGGTTGAAAGTTAAAAACCGAAAAAAGTCACAGAAGAAGGCAAAATTTTGCCGTCGGAAAAATCTTAGAAAATTAACAAATTAAAAGAGGAAACTTTTTTGTCTGAAAAGTTTTTTGATGCGACCCCCCGTTTAGGAAATAGGGGTGGGGAGCGGTTCCCGTCTCACCAAATATATGCAGAGTGACCCGTCATAAGACTTGTAATGACCAGTAGAATACTGCTGGCTAGTTTTTCTTTGTCGATCCGACCGACGGGAATCTACCTAACACGATCGACCCTGTCGAACAAGGTATTTTAAATTGTGATCACTGTTTCACAAACGTCAATATATTTAGTGAGTGATAAATAATTTAATTCAATAATTGATACAGATACAATTTTTAATATTATATATTTAAATAAAAATTTATTTCCTGTTCATTGAGTTTGTATAAAAGTTGTATAATTGATTAAATTTTCAGATCGATTATTATTTTTCATATAGCAACTGTTATATCAATGGATTTTTCATATTCAAAATAGCAAATACTCAAGTTATATAAACTAAAAAAAATATTAAACCTGAGTAACCATGTATGGTCAAGTTTCCAATGTTCTTATATAGGTTTTCTTTTAAACAAAGTGAAACAAGATATAGGAAGGAGATCGTCACTCAATACATCGATGAATTAGATGCAGTTAAGTGTGTGAGGGATTTTGATAACACTGAGTCTAGACGAAGCCCCGCCGTGGATAAAACTAAAAGCGCTGATAACGGATAACGTATCTAAACGTTACTGTAGCGGATATTAAGTTAATACAAGTGGTCCGGTTTCAAGTCCAGCGAGTAGTCGAAGTGAGAAGTGTTTCGAAGTATCAAATGGTATACCTTCAAAACTAGTTACAATCCTGCGACTCCGTTCGTGTTAATAAAAAAATGTCCAGTATTCACTCCTAGTAAAATACTTATTTAATCTGTTAAAAATCATTTAAATTATTATTTTACAAAGAATTCAGACTGAGGATTTCGATTATAAATTTAAATACGAGAAAAAATCGTGACTACGACTACCTAAATCTACTATCTAATTAGCTAAATTGTATCAAAATCGGTCTATCAGTTAAACAAGAGAAAACTTATTAAGAATAAAACACCGTATTTTTATATATAAAATAAAGTATTATTCAAGTACTGTTATCGAAAAATATACACACATCAAAACATCCAAATAAAAATTACTTTACAGTTGAAAACGCTATTTCTGAATCACAAAAAAAAAACTCCCTTGAACCACAGCTAGAATGACCCCGCAGAGATAATATTGTAATTTTAAATGAAACTGGAACTTTAAATTCCAAAGGGGACGGACATTAAAAAAGTTTTCTCTCGCAATGTAATACAGGCTTTGCGGACACTTCCCGAGCGTCGTCACAAAATTAGAGCCGTACATAGCCTTCTTATTTTCACTTTAGTATAAAACCGAGCCAGACTCCCCTGACCTACCCTAATTTCACACTCCGCACAAAAGTCGAGATAATTCGGTATATTGTCGAGAATTCAGAGGTCACGTTATTGTGGGCATACCACTATCAGACGGAAAATTCTTTGGAAGACAAAAATTGTGGTGGAGCTTTTTCTCAGCATCTGTTTCTTTATTTCGTTAGGTTTTTTCCTTTATCCGTTTATTGGTGGATTTGGCTCCGAGAGTAATTTATGTGCGAGTTCCTACGTTTTATTTTATATCATTCGATTTTATGATATCGATGCAGCTCTGCTTCGTTTAATTTATGAGAATTATTTTATGACTTTAATTAGGGCTTTTGAACATACACCGATTTATGATATTTTAAAATAGACTAGCTGTTGCCAGCGACTTTATCTATTTTGTGTCTGTGAGAATGGGATATGTTTGTGGAAATAAAAAGAATCTTATATGTAGCCCAGGGAAATAACTTGTAAATATGTATTATTTTGTACGATGGTCAAAGATTAAAAAAGATAACCGTACACAAATATAAAATTATTCTTTTAGAGTACGAAGTAATATTGTGAATCCGTAGCAATTGTTTTATTCTTTTTCAAAACATAATTTATTTATAGATCAATATTTTTGTTTACAGTAAACAATACATTATACAATATAGGTTTGATATTATTATGATATTTTATTATTGTCATTATCTATTTTTAATTACGTCTTTATCAACAATATTCCACCACAACAGATGTATAATATAAGCTTAATATTTATAATTCAGGATTATTTACCATAAGAAACAATAATCTCTTATCGTATCTGGAAAATTGCGGTCAGTGGTCTATTTTAACAATTTGTAAGCCTATCTCGGTGATAACAAGCCCAACAGTACATCATAAGGACTTCTACAATTTTCACTTATCCGTAAGATTATATGGTAATATTCAACAGATGCGTTCCTAATGCTCTCTATTTTCGATAATAGAGCTATGAATTCAAAAATTATTAATCCCATAATATATATATATATATATATATATACACACACATCTATATATATATATATATATATAATATATAATATATATAATATAAATATAGATGTGGCTATAAAACTTATCGCCGATAAAAAAGTAGATACAATGACAAATAAGACAACTGTAATTTCACATAAAAGTTGCAAAGTGGTAACTTGAGAAATATTTCAAAGAATACCTTCAATAGAAAAGCTTCGGATCTGAGGATTACACATACAGTTTTTGGTTGGGATATATTTATTTTATTTTTCATTTATTTGTTACTTCACACGACAGACAGATACTATGAGTAATGATTAAGATTCAATACATAAATATATATATACATATATATATATATATACTTAATTATAAAAAAAAATACAACTTTTTTTTATATTTTCATATTATTTTCCTACAATTTAAGTCCTATTTCTTATTATATACATTTTTTGTCTGTCTTGATTTGTATTTTCATTTGTCACATCGCAAAAAGTAATTTGTGTTCGTGAAACGTGTTAAGTGTTTTTTACTTTGAATAAAAACGGTCCAAATAACGACTTGATTTTCATAATGTTTTGTTTCTCGGTAATACGAGTTTTTTTTTCTTTTTTTTTTTAATAAAACATACTACAACACTTATCAAAATTGAATTTGTTTTTGTGCTTAGTTTTAATTATAACGAGCGTTATATTCTTGTTTTTGTCGGATATTTTTAATTTTTTCGTAGAACATTATATTATTTAATTATAAACTAATATTTTAAACTACCTATTATGCTAGCCGTTATTATTGGTAGTTTAAGATGTAGTTAATATTGTTATATAAACAAATTATTTCTAAATTTATATAGGCATCTTAATATCGTGTAGGGAGATGTAGTAATCTGTTTAAGAAGCTTTCGTGCTATATTCATGTAATTTTTTGAGTTGATAAATTGGAAGGTAAGTTACAAAATAACAAATAAATATTTCTGTACTTGTAACAAAATAACAAATAAGTATTCCTATACTGGATGCTAATCCACTGCGTTATAGTCTTCAACAAAACTGAAATTCAACAATTCTGCAAGCTGCTAGAAGAACTAATGGGGAAATACAAATGTTTACCGACAAACGTATACAATTGTGAAGAAACGGGCATTTCTACCATCAACGACAAGACAATGAATTATTGTATCGGTGCACTTCTTGTGAGCTTTGGGTTCATGCCGACTGTAGTAGATGGAACTCTGACCACAATTATGCGTGCCACATGTGTTACCATGCCCACATGCCCACATGCCCACATTCCCACCATGCCCATATGCTGATCACCATTGCCGACCATTGACAGTACATTAAAAGTATTTATGAATTATTCAAATTCACTATCAGTTAAAATACTTAAAAATCCAATAACATATAAATGAAACTAATAATATGTTCTTAAATTTAAAAGGCAGCTCTCATTCAATTCCGCATAATAAATATAGTCTTAAATGAAGTCTAAGATCTTAATATATTCACGGATTATTGAAGCGGATAGTTCAAACTTTGAAATTGCAAGTTCTTTCATTTTAACTTCAATTGCATTTTAATTGGATCAAACCATTTAAACGTTTAAACGTTTAACATCAAAGTGAGTGGTTACATTTTAAATTATTATAATTTGGGATTTTTTATTAATTTACATTTATCTTTTGATAATTATTATTATTAACTAAACGTGATGCTTAGACACACGGGTTCACATCACTCAAGTTTAATTATATTAATATTACTATGAAAGAAATCCTAAAATAGATTGTAAGGATTTCTGATCATGATATTAAAAATAGTCTTATTCTTTGTTAAGGTATTCCTTTAATATACTTTGAAAACATTATTAAGTAAAAATTAATACAACTTAGCATTTAATCAATTGATTGATTTTTTACAGCGTTTAAAAAATAAAATATATTACAATTGTTATTACTTTTATATGACAAAAATGTAAAAATTGGAAGAAGCTATTTAGAAGGTGTAGATATCAGAAAATCTATGAGGATATAGGGTTGATAACCTCAAAAACATCAAGAAGTCTGTACTTTTAAATTCCGAATGAGTGCAATGAGGCCTCGGCTGGAGACGTTCAAATTATGTGATTGTCAAGGCAAGCATTGCCGCGGAAAATGAAGATGATGATGACGACGAATGATATCGATTATCAACCATAAAAGACTAAGAAAGATAAAACTTTTTTAAGGAAGAACATTAGTAATGTCTTTCATTACTAACACTAAACCTACCAAGTACCGGTCAAATTGACCGTTCTTAAACTTGTGTAAAACTTACACATTCTTAAACGTTATAATATCGTTATCAAACTACATGACAATTTTTAGAATAGGCATACTAAACACATTTTCATCACTTTACTTTTAGTTATTTCCATTATTACCTGCGTTATATAATAAAATAACTTTTAATTACCGGTCAATTTGACGGCGTGCGGTAGGAAAAGGTACACAAGAAGTGTCGGTAGGTTTAGTGTTAATGTGTTATATAACTAATATTTAGACTATTTGTTGTCACTCATAGATACTATCTATAAATATTACTACTACTATAAATATGTTTTACTTATATACGTTTATATAGATATATACACACACATACATACATACATACCTTCAAAACAACGCTGGCAGCTTTATACGCTCTATCGGCGGTGTTCTGAGCCTGACAGGTGTATGTGTGCGAGTGATGCTGTCTACGGGGACGAAGACGGAGAACAGACCTAGTCAAAATTATAATCATTAATAGATTTTATACAAAACTGATATATGTACTTTAAATTAAGTTATTTTGTTATTTATAAAAAAAAAATATTTTAACTGAAAAATTAAGTCAGTATAATGAAATAAAAAAAATTGCCTTAATTAAATATTTCTTATATTTACATTCCAAAAATCTATTAATCTATTCCAAACAAGTAAATTTCAATATGCTTGGTATGTCACAATTATTATATATATATATATATATATATATATATATATATATATAGTTACCTAGCAATAAACCTCCGTCCGTCCGACATCTGCTCTATGGAGTACGTCACTCCTTGATTAAGGACGTTACCGTCGCTGTCGATCCAGGTTATCTAAAAAAGTTACTTATAAAGTAGGTACTTCACTGACAGACAAGTAGTTATTATATACCAGTTAAGTAACTCAAAGTAACATTGTTATCTATATATCTGATAATTCAGACTAGTATAAGATACGAAATGTAACTTTAACATATTAAAAATATTCTTTTCAAAAGATATATAATGCTACAATACATTTATTTTAAATAATATAATGATTAATTCATCAACAGCAAGTTTTGAACCTGCGACCTTTTAATTCTTCCATATCGCTCTGCCAACTGAGCTATTGTGTCTAGTCGATTTACACATTATTTGTACAAAAATGTGTACGCAATTTATATACAATTAGAGAGATATTAAAACAATTACCCTTATTAAGAATAAGACTTACTTCAGCAGCTGGTTTCCCACCAACGGATACACATTCCAACATTATCTCTTGATCCTCCACAGCATCTATTGTAGGTCCCTTTAAAATCTTCGGAGGTTCAGGAGGAACCAGCACAATGAGGCGAGCATATCTCGACCGTATTGCTAATTCTCCTAAAAATATAAATAATTAACACCATCCTAAGACTAAGGGCTTAAAAAATGTTAATAATAGAATATATTTGAATTTATTATCATATACTTCCATACACATAATACAAATAATATATATTCATGTTCTGAAAGCTAAGCTTTTTGTTTTGATTGATTAAAATAAAAAACAAATATTTACTTAAACCTAGTGAGCATAATTTATTAACATCGGTAAATAGTAAAAATATTAGAAATATATATATTACTCTTTTTCTTCAACGATTCAATCAAATGTTGTGTGTGTGCGTGTGCGTGTGCGTGTGCGTGTGCGTGTGCGTGTGCGTGTGCGTGTGCGTGTGCGTGTGCGTGTGCGTGTGCGTGTGCGTGTGCGTGTGCGTGTGCGTGTGCGTGTGCGTGTGCGTGTGCGTGTGCGTGTGCGTGTGCGTGTGCGTGTGCGTGTGCGTGTGCGTGTGCGTGTGCGTGTGCGTGTGCGTGTGCGTGTGCGTGTGCGTGTGCGTGTGCGTGTGCGTGTGCGTGTGCGTGTGCGTGTGCGTGTGCGTGTGCGTGTGCGTGTGCGTGTGCGTGTGCGTGTGCGTGTGCGTGTGCGTGTGCGTGTGCGTGTGCGTGTGCGTGTGCGTGTGCGTGTGCGTGTGCGTGTGCGTGTGCGTGTGCGTGTGCGTGTGCGTGTGCGTGTGCGTGTGCGTGTGCGTGTGCGTGTGCGTGTGCGTGTGCGTGTGCGTGTGCGTGTGCGTGTGCGTGTGCGTGTGCGTGTGCGTGTGCGTGTGCGTGTGCGTGTGCGTGTGTGTGTGTGTGTGTGTGTGTGTGTGTGTGTGTGTTGAAATATTATATATATAATATTAATAGACACAGAAGCAAAACAAAATATTATAAGTACATTAGTACGTTTAGTAAAGTTCTGGGTCATCTAATAAACGCAACAATAAAGTCCCCCTATATTTCGTAATCCAACGACACCGCAAAACTAACTTACCGCATAATTTCATTATAATACTAAATCCCAACTAAAAGCTTCTACTGAGGATACGGTCCGAGTGCGAGCGGCGCGGTAGCTGCTAATGTGAAACAGATTTAATTGAGCGAAGGGAACGAATAGAGCGGAGCGTTTCACTGGAGACTTTTTACATTCTTTGTCATGAGTTGGCTCGAAAACTACTTGACGGAAAATTATGAAACTTTGCAATCAAAAAGACACACGTTAGATGATGATGTAAAAAAACTGATATCCCATTAAAGTCAATGGAAAACGATGAGTCAATACACTGGGCAAACTTCGCTCAACATGCAAACGGCACCCGAGATTTCGCGAGCGCAGCGAGTCGAAATTGAGGGTTTGTTGGCGCCCCTAGTTTATTATAATGTAAATGTAATTTATTGTCACAATAACATTTTATTGTCAGCTATCGCAATGTATGAAAATATTTTTAGTTATATTATATATTTATTTTATTAAATGCAAAAAAAAAACGTAAATATGTAAAAGATATAGCACTGCTAGTAATCAAACGGCACCCCACATAAACGGGTATCTTAAATACATTAGGAAAAGGATCCAATGTTTTGGGCGTTTGTTAGAATTGAGGTGAAAAGTTGGCAATTCGATCTAACAGTTAGTTTAATAGCACTTTATATTATACATAATACTATTAAATAACCTCTCAAAAGATAATGACAGTTTAAATTTAATTAGATTAACAGTTCTGCATTTTAAAATTATATATATAAATTATATATATACATATAAATAAAATTTAAGTGTCTGTTTGTAATTGAAACAACAGTTTTACATTAAATGCATGAGCGTATACGGTACTGACATAAAAAAATATATATAATTATTTTCTGTATATCTGTCTATCTATCTGTTTGGTCCGGATAACCTCTGAAACAATTTTAACAGTACTTTCACTGAGCGATGAAATTATAAGAAATTGCTTGATCTACTTTAATTTAAAAAAAACACATTCAACGCGAACGAAGTTGCGGGTACAATTAGTATATTTATATAAATATATATTAGTGGTTATATAAGCAATAGTCACCTGGTCTTAGTGTGAGCTTAATTACTTCCACTATAAACACTAGCCGTCGACGAGCAAAGTTTAAAAATCGCTACTTCAGTACAACCGCAAAATAGTTTTATAAACTTTGAACGAAATGTACTTTAAGGAATAAAATATCAATGTTTTTCTCACAACACGAAAATGGCGCAACTACCAGTTCGTTTTATAGACATATATATATAGTATTATATATATAATTATGTTATTTTAAATATAACCGGATAATCGTTTAATCCTAATACGTTATAGCAATATAAAAAGTACTTTAAAAATAAACAAATATAAACTGAATTGATTAAAAACTAAAGTTAAAGTAAATTTAAATAAAATCCAAAAACAACTCCTGAATTAAGGAAACCCGATACAGTAAACGACACAACTTTCTTCAGATATTCCTTTTTTCAACTTATTTTCTACTTTTGAATACCTTTAATACGGCTTTTGAGTCTATTCTTAAATACTATTTTTAAGAACATTAGATAACAGATGAATGATAAAAATTTATATTAAATAGAAATACAAATCAGAGTTCTAGAGAGCGAATAAAAAATCCTATTTTCTTTATTACACTTCTGTTTTTGTATTTTCGTACCTACATGTTATTAACCTTCACAATAAGCGATTTCTCCTAAATATATATTATTTAAAGTTATTCAAATGACGCTATTATAATACACAAGTTACATCACAAATCGGACCATTAAAAAACATACAAAATATTCAAAAATAAAACACAATCTTTGTTCCAAAGTTTCAGTGATAAATTTATTTCCACGTCCGTGTCAAGCGATACCAAACTTTAAAGATTGGTGTTAAAGTTGATAATTATGTTACGTGTCTCCTGGCACTGAAAGTTCTTATCAGAGCAATTTGGAAGGTAAGACGAAAAACATCCCAGGGAAGGTACGCGACACTCAAAGATATTAATTGTTCTGGAAATGTTTTAAACGTTAAAGTTACTGTTATTAGCAAAATAATATTTTTAACTAATTATTTTTAATACAATACATCTAGTTTATTATTATTTTTAATAGGAACGAAACTCGTCAAACTTATTTATACACTAGGATCCGAAAACCGTGCGCGGCGGATGTTGAGCTGAGCCCCTCTCCTTTCTTATCTTGATAACTTTTGAATGGCTAAACATTTTTTCAATCTGTTTTCGCTATAACATCCGCGTTCGGCTCAAACATACATGAGAAAATTTTTAGCTAATTATCTTGTCGCATTCTGGAGACAATAAACACAAAAAAGGTCTCCCAAACGGTCTAGAGCTTAGCTAACGCTCAGCTCAATAATACTGTCATTTTGTGAACATTTCTTTTGCAATATATTCATCTAAATAATTTGTCACATCCAGTTACTGTCTATCCAATGAAAGATTTTTGAATAATTCAGAATGATAACGAGTGAGACGCTATCGTTGAAGCGATACCGTGATTCCCCTTTGTCATATTTCGTCATAAGGTTTCAGGCTCTAAGGCTTCCTAACTCTTTTGTGAATCACCAAATAATTCTTCTAATACACTTCAATATTTATACATCACCTTAATAAATACTTCAATAGTTTTTATAATATTTTAAAGTTACTAATGAGATTTCTGAAACTACGAATCCAAATTATATACGTAAATAATTAAATCAATGTGGGTACATCACGGTAGCTCAGTTTGCAGTGTTCATGTTTTTCAACGTCGCAGGTTCAAATCCCACCCTTCTATCACATTTATTTATATAATTCATTGAATATTGTTTGTACTTATCAATTTAAATATAAATTAATAATTAATAAAGGTTGTTTTAGTAATATATTTTATAAATATTCATTGTATATTTAATAATACAATAAAATGTATTGTGAAGCGAACTGTGTTAAAATCTAATGGAAACAGGAGTTGTGGTGGCATTCATTAAATACTAATATCGGAGTACCGAATATATCATTTAATTTAAAGCGATGGTTTAGAAGATAATTAGGGAATACTAATATGCGATATTCATTATAAATATATAGAAACTGTTAGTAACTTTGTTGTTATATAAACATAGTATGCCTTAAATAAATATACAATGAAAATTCATCATCACGATCAAGAATCGAACCGGAGACCTCTGAATGATTCATTTAGTTATTATACGTATTGATTTATAACAATCAATCGTCTTTTTATTAGATCACATGATATTAAATAATTTAATTTATAAGTTAAAAAGTTTATCTTTTATAAAACTCACTTGTTTCAGGTTAAAAAGATAAATCAGTGGTAACAAAATCAAAAAGAGCCATCCCAAGCCTAAACAACCCTAAACAAACTAGGGACAAAAACAATCACCGCTCCAGCCCTGAAGCCCTGTAAATATAAATTAGTGAGCAACGTACCGATTGCTCATAATTGGTTAGGGATGTTCCTATATATTATATTAAAAGATATTTACTTTATTGTTTGAGACTAACTTATTATTATTTTATTACTAACGGAAGACACTAATTAATTGATCGTTTTTTTTAATGAACTGTTAACTATCTTTGAACATATATAAGAGATTTATATATATATATTTATTTATATATATATATATATATATATATATATATATATATATATATATATATATGAAGGGTAGATTTTTATGGTATACAATAAATTAAAGGGCAATTGAAATATAATTAAACCATATTGCTTATAAGTTACTACACTCAAATACAGAACGGAAAAATCTCAAACAAATAAAACTGAAAAATAATCTTATAAAAAATAAAACAATATCGGATCAATATGGTTACTAACCTATGAAGAGCGGCAACAACGCACGTCGAAATACGTTAGAAGTTACATTACTACTAAAACGTATTCACTGATCACGTCCTATTGAATATTATATTTTTCATCATAATAACCACAAAATAACGTTCATAAATAAATATTATAATATTATAATAACGCCGTACGTTGTTTAATTTTCAACTTTTCAACATGGCTGCCATTGTCAATAATGAAAAAGTTGGATCTTTTCTCTTAATCGTTTTCTTGTTCACAGCACGGAATGTCCTCTGTCCAATTAATTTATTTACGTTCAAAGAAACTCGTTCTAAATAAATAATAATAACTATAACATAAACCATTCACTCAATATACTTTAACTTGCTGATAAAATCGAATTAAACAATTACACATATCATCTCTAAGAAGTATTTTCCAAAACTAACAAATCAGTAATTGGCGGGACTAGGGATGGGATCTAAGATCGATTAATCGATAAATAGATTTATATAAAATATTTCGATTGCTTTGAATCATTGGAAGGAACGTGTAAATCTATTTTAAGAATTAAAATCGATGTTTGATTTTTTTATAATTTTATTTCAATAGGAAAATAACCGTTTTAATTCTTTAAATTATTTAATTTTGTTAACTACTGCACTTGATATGTGCTTATGTAGTTCCTAACATATGAAGTAATAAGGGTTTTTAAATAATAATAATAATATTATAATAATAAATGTTTTATTTATTATCATAAGTAAATTAACAAATAAAACCATATTATAAAACACTATCTCCCTGAAATTTGGAAAGTCTAAGAGATTAAAGTGGTAAAATATCGGTTAATTTAATAAATCGAAAATTAAAAAATCTTAAAAGACTCTTTTACACTTACTGTATTTTATATTGAAGTGATTGCGTAAGAGGTGTTTCTCGTTATTTTTAAATAATAATTATAAAGACTAAAATGCTTTAACTGTCATTGACTAGTATAAAACTATAGTAGACTAAAGGCCTAAACAAACTTTTTTTATATATTTAATTAATATGATAGTACAATTAGTGACTAAGTGTAAAAATATTTATATTGGTATAACAACATATTAAACACGATATAAACTTACTTAGTGCATCACTTCAGTTTTTTTTTTATTTTTGTTCAATATATACGTGTTCTGTGGTAATTTACAGTTTGAGGTTTATTTTTCGTTATCTCATTTAAAAACAATAATGTGTACAATGCCTTAGTTTTAACCTTATATTGAAGGTCTTGGACCTCTCGGTAATAACCTAGAATACTATTTAAATTATAAATTGCTACTAAGAGAACGCACTGTTTGTTTATTAGCAGTGAAATATAAAAGTTGTAACATATTTTTAGTTCTAAATTCCATTTACAAAAAGTTTATCTAACCTTTAAAGTTTTCACAAAACAAATATCAGAGATCGCAAATAATTCAGAATATTTTATCGGACTGTTATTCAAATTACTTTTCAGTTTGTTTTAATCCAAAATGGCGATTGATTTTTCACGAGTCACAAATTGTCATAATATATTTATACAATTTAGTAATACATTGTAAAGGTTAATTCATTTTTGTATGTAATGTTGAGTTTATTTGTGTGTTTGTGAAAACTTTCTAAATTTTCTATCTATATAATATTTTTATATTAATATATATTTTAACAGTAGCAATACAGTTCAGTATCAGAGCTGTGGGTTACTCCTTTCAAACTATACTTCATGCAGTTGAAAAATATGTGGCTATTACTTGCTCCTCTATTTCGAAGCTGTATATGTGATTGAAGTTTTGATCTGTAAGCTATTGGGTCGACTTAGCCATGATTTAAAGGAGAAATAGAAAGAAAAGACGGGAAAGAGTATAAGTTTCCAAAATTAAAACTAAACGCATTTTGAAAGTTCCTAAAACACCAAGTAATATCGTAATTGGTAACTTAATTCTGGTAGGAATAATGTGGTACTTGCTAGTAGAAAGTAATTTTTTGCAGTCGTTGCTATACCATGTTGTATTCTTCATGTATATTGTTTATAGTAAAATAAGTCATTTTAAATCTCTTGACTTACCCAATATAGAACCTTACCTATAATTAAAGAATCACACAAGAATATGATACCTTTATTTATATACTCTTCCACACACACACACACACACACACACACACACACACACACACACACACACACACACACACACACACACACACACACACACACACACACACACACACACATGTACATATCAAAAACACAAAGAACAATATAATACAAACTTTCACACACAACTCAATATATTTGTATCTTGTTCGTACATATTTGTTTTTATTGATTGTTACTCATTATAAAGTAATTTCTCTCTATTTTAAGCCTCTATTATTGTTTTCAAGCTTCTGGCTTGTTTTGATTTATCCCGTATTTTTTTTTACATCAAGTAAATTGAAAGTGTATAATTTATTCATTTCTAAACGCAATGAAGAACAAACAAAATTGACCAAATATTTTTGTATTCGATGTGCAATATTTTTTGTTGTTATAGTTTATACTATGAAACTTCTAGCAGCGTTGCCACCCTTAAGAAACTAATAAAGAATAGAATAAAGGAAGAAGTATGGAGGGGGATGCTCATATGCTACTCACTAGAAGTATCACGCCAATCTTACGAGAAATTAGGCTGGGCGACTCCGTTAACGAAATGCCATCAATTGGTTAGATGTCCCAACAAACTTAGAGATAATAACAAAGTAAGGTACGAGCAATCACCTTTAGGTCCGGTGCTGACTTGGCACTGATACATCGCGTCATCGTCGATGGTCACATCTCGTATGTCCAACGAATAGTCTCCTAAAAGTACATATAAATTTATATTTTCATCGAATTTAACTTGAAATTTTTCATATATCTGTTTTTTCTTTTAAAACATAAATACTCACCTTCCTCATCACTCCCAACCATTTTGTATCTTTCGTAACCTGTCAGATGTCTGTGAGTGCCGAGTCCGAAGTCATCCTTAGTCCACTGCAGCTGACCGGCCTTGTTGACCACTCTGCATGGTAGTGTCACTCTCGAGCCGACCACAGCACTCTGGGGTTCACCAATACATGAGAGTTTGAACATAAATATATACTAAAACAAATGTCAATTGCTTTGCAATAGATTATATAATATGTTAATTTGAACTAAATATTAGTGAAGTGAGTGAAGTGTTGACTGTTTTGCAATCCGTTAACATCACAATTAGACAGTGAAAATCAAAAGGGTCCACGCTAATAAATAAATCAGGATTCCGAAGAGAAACCAAAAATCCAAGTTCCGAACCACGAAATATTAATTTAGGAAATTCCATTCCATAAATCAAACTTTCCGACCCGATTACAAACCTCTTTTATAAGGGTCTATTCATAATGGAAACCAAATTTATGCGATAATGCAAGAGTTTAAACTAGAGCGAAGTAACTTTATAAATCTAAGTTAAGTGTTGAAATTGGGGCTTCAATAATAAAATATATACTAAATTATATTATTCATACGATTCTTGAATTGAATGTAAATACGTATTTAATCAGAATAGGAGATTAGAATGATTACATTTAAATATTTAGTTAAGTTATTAATTATAACTCATAGTAAAGCTAAAATATTTGTTCTAATATTCTCCATGTGTTATAAGATGGTGTGAGCGAGAGTTATCTTTACATAAACAGTTGCAAGTTGACTGAAGTGGCTCGTATTGAAAAATATATAAGCGGATATTAAAAATTCCTTGCGTCGGGACGTTAGGTTTGCTCGGATTATTTATGGTTTGCTACATAAATGTTTTTACAACCCTATCGGTACCGATAATATTGGTAGACTTCAGATTTAGGTTTAAGATATATTATCCCTTCCCTTAAATTAAATAAATACGTATATCGTTTAGTTATAAACGTACAAAGTCGAGAATACTTCGTAATATTACAAAAAACTAACTATCGATAACAAAGTATTGTGAAATACGAACAAATAAAAATCCGTACAAAAATTGTACCATTTCAAATAGTTGAGTATTTAGCCGTGTTTTCTGGAGCGATGAAAATTGTACGTAAATTCGATCAAAATACTTGCATACAAAACGAATACTCCAATTTTAACGATAAAACGGCAATCAAATAATTGAACGGTGCTCTTGATTCGGTTCATTGGCTTTCTAACATTAATTAACCCATTGAAATAATATTATACAATAATGCTGACACAATGTTTTGTCAATGTGTGGAATTACATTAGTGTAAAACAATAAATATAATTCACCTGGTCCTGTGGCTCGATCGCAAATTTCTGTGGAGTGTAGCCGTGGGCGACGCCAATCAACACAACTAATAGCATCCATCGCTTCACAGTAACCAAAGTATTCATCACTATCCGTAACAAAAGAAACAATGGATTTGCATTTCTACTTGTCACTCTTGACATATTTAATTTCCTTCCCCTGATTACAATATCTGTTATCTCTTCAGAGTCATCAATCTTATCATTACGTTCAACTTCCCCTGTTCCTGTTCCTGTTCCTGGTGATGCCATTTTGATTTATTTTGTCTTATAGCCATATGTCATAAACATTGGACTGCTGTTGAGTGTGGAAATCATCTGTAACAGAAAATATGTATTAGGTTTAGGTTATATACTAGGGGCGCCAACAGACCCTCAATTTCGACTCGAGAAATCTCGGGTGCCGTTTGCATATTGAGCGAAGCGAGCCCAGTGTAATGACTCATCGTTTCCCATTGACTTCAATGGGATATCAGTGTTTTGTCGATTATTCCTCAACGACATGACATTTCTCAATTTTTTTTTTGTAAAACCATCACCTATAATGTGTGTCTTTTTAATTGCAAAATTTCATAATTTTCCGTCTAGTAGTTTTCAAACCTATTCGTGACAAAGAATGTAAAAAAGCCTCCAATAAAACTCTCTGCTCGCTACGCTCGCTTCGCTCAATTAAATAACATAAATTTATAATTTCATTATTGTAAGTTAATTTAATTCCAGATATATATAACAATACTATTCACAACTACTTAATTGCAAGGCTTTAGAATATATTCATAAATAAATTATTTAAAGTGAAAAATATATATTTAATCGCTGCGTAATATTTTGATAGCCACAATAATAAAAACCACACATTATGTTTCACAGATGTAAATAATTTAACGTATATTAAACGAAATCTATTATTGAGGTTAAATTCAGCGCAATTATCGCTTTTATTATAATAATTAACAATATGAATATTCAACCATTTTAAAGATTATGTGAATCAATCCTTAAAAGCGCTTCAAAGCGCACTGGTCGCTTCAAATCCTTAATCATGTATGACAGTTTAAAGATTTAGTGAATCAATCTTTAAAAGCGCTTTAAAGCGCACTGGTCGCTTCAAATCCTTAATCATGTATGAGAGTTTAAAGATTTTGTGAATCAAGCGCTTTAAAGCGCACTCACTGGTCGCTTTAAATCCTTAATCATGTATGACCAAGACACTCTGGCAGTAAATCAATAATCCTTAACACATGGTCATATAAATTCTTAAAATACATAAACCTGTCCCGCCGGTACTGAATGAGAGCACTAAATAATTCGCTTCCTTTGCAAAGATCGCAGTTTCTGCTACTTTGATCCGGAATTACCATTGGAACTCGAATTTTGTTAAATATTTTGCATTTTTATATTGTATTGTGAATTGGATATGAGAGATTACACATGTGTGAGTTTGTATAAGTGTATGTTATATAGTAGTTTAAATAAAATCATGAATGCAATAACTGTATATTATACAGATCTATCGCATGAGAGTCGAATGCACTGCAAGCGGAAGACCATGTTGTCTTTACTTTAGTATGCATATTTTAATATCGTTATACCTATATTAAAAATATAAGCATTTAACATTTTTTATACAATTTGTAAATTATTTTATAAAATATTTGTGTTAATTCCTGGGATTAGCTTGCCGATTGTCTTGATGAATTAAGGATGTATGTATATCTGTCTATATAAAAGTAATAAACAATTGAATGATTTTCACATGGGTATCATAATAATAATCCTACATAACATTTTATGATAGTATTTAAAAAAATATATTCACGCAAAGAAAGAAAATATGTTATCGAGAACCCGTAGTAGTAAATATTTCGCAACGTCCTATTACGTAAAGTACGAGATCTTTACTTTTTCCTTCCTTTGCACCCCTAAATATTAACGATAAGCGTGACAGAGAAAGATATAAATGTTTGAAAATTTCCATTGCACTAGTGATTCTCGAAGGAATTTTCAAGTATTTCATGACATAAATGAAGCAATCTGAAATTTATAACTGTAATGGCTAACTTGCGTTCAATGGACCGAAACTGTGATATATTAGTACTTCCATCCTAAAATACAGCGCTGGAGGTGATCTGCAGCAATATTCACAAATACCTACATTATGTACATATATATATATATATATATATATATATATATATATATATATATATATATATATATATATATATATATATATATATATATATATATATATATATATATATATATATATATATATATATATATATATATAATAGAATTATAAATTTATATTATTTAATTGAGCGAAGCGAGCGTAGCGAGCGGAGTGTTCTACTGGAAGCTTTTTTACATTCTTTGTCACGAATAGCCTCCAAAACTACTATATATATTAATGTTTGAACAATATATCGTGAATTCCCTAGTGAATGATAATGTGTATTGAACATAATATAGAGGATAATTTATAATTCAATTAGTATTTTACCTTAAAATACAATTAAATTAAAAAAAAATTACCGAATTCATCCAAAAAGATATTCACGTCAGAGCTTAATTTGTTCGTAACTTGAAATAGACTTAGATTTTACGAATACAATCAAAACAACACCCTATACCATTCAATTAGAACTCAATTTCATTTGTATTATAGTTGGTATGGGTACTGTTTTTAGACCTGGAATCGTTCCAGAACATGTCCCTACTATAATTCTTGTGTGCCTGAATTGGATATTATCATTTAAAATTATTTTGCACTTTCTTTGTCTTTAAATTAGTTTGCTACGTTTTTTAAATGTTGATTAAAAATCAAAATTAAAATTACTTAGTTCCGCTTATTTCTGAGTATTTAGCTATAAAGAAAAGCTTTCTTTAACATCAACATGCACCAAGACTTTAATTGCTTAATTTATGAAAAGAAAATAAAATAAATACTTTATAATTATAAAATAATTAAAATATGTTTCTAGACATTTGTAATATTAACACTAAACCTACCGACAATTCTTGTATAGGTACCTGTTCCTACCGCACTCCGTCAAATTGACAGGTAATTAAAAGTTATTTTATTATATAACGCAGGTAATAATGGAAATAACTAAAAGTAAAGAGTGAAGAAAATATTATATGCATATTCTAAGAATTGTCATGTGGTTTGATATCGATATTATAACGTTAAAAAAATGTGTAAGTTTTACAAAAGTTTAAGAACGGTCAGTTTGACCGGTACTTGGTAGGAATAGTGTTAAATTTGTTACTAACAGGTATGTAGAATTAATTACCACAGCTGTCTGATACCCATTATGGTATCATACGGGGCGTTATTATAGGGGTTGCATTTCAATTAAATTTATTCATATATAACTGATAATTATTGTATTATTAATTGTAAATATTTTAACATATATGTATTAAGGTAAATAAACCAAACAAAACTATGAATAAAATATTAAAATTTTAAGGGAAAATACGAATAAAAATGTTTTAATATAATAAATAAATAAAAGTAAGAATTACTTACCTGTTTTTATCGTATTTCATATATCATATTGAGTGTTGTCATATATCATATAACTAAGTTATCATATCTCATCTTTACTCTCGTTACAATAATTATTTTAACACTAAATCTACCAAGTACCGGTCAAATTGACCGTTCTTAAACTTTTGTAAAACTTACACATTTCCAAACGTTATAATATCGTTATCAAACTACATGACAATTCTTAGAATATGCATATAATATTTTCTACACTCTTTACTTTTAGTTATTTCTATTATTACCTGCGTTACATAATAAAATAACTTTTAATTACCGGTCAATTTGACAGCGTGCGGTAGGAACAGGTACACAAGAATTGTCGGTAGGTTTAGTGTTAATAAGTCAATTGAAATAACATAAATAAAATATACAGTAATCATTAATTTGTTTACATTATATTTGAAGAAACAACGTAACAAAACTTCACGTTCATATATTGAAAATCATGAATTCCTTTTCATTAAACATATTAAATTATGATTCAACAGATATAATTAATTGATTAATCATCAAAAATTAACGATTAATTAATAATGAGATGATATGTATTGATAAAATGTATCTCTCAGAGTTTAATATTAAAATACACATCTAAATTAATTTGTAAAATACACTATGTAATAATATAACTGTAAAATACAGTGTTTTAGAAAGATAAGTTTACAGTGTTATAATTGAAAATTTATTTGAAAATAGCGCTACATATGGCTTCGTTTCGCTTGTCTCTCGCTATCCGCCAGTGAGAGTCCTGTTACAATCGATCCAGCCGTTTCTGAGATTAGCTGGACCAAACAAACAAACAGAGGCAAATTAAAAATTGATTTATATAAGTGCCGTACACATTTTCAGATATTTAGTGAAAAGTCTTTAATTTGTTACAAACACTATAATAATATGTATAGTTTTTACCTAAAATTTCGTTTCATAAAAATATATGTTATAAAATGAAAAGTCCATGACTCGCACCACTCAACATTCCAAGCACCAGGTGGTAGTGAGATTTATTTCATAAACTGTATAAGGACCGTGTAATGATACCAGATGTTATTGTGAGAAATATTATGTTATTATGTTACTTATATACAATAATAATTATGTAATATATATATATATGTTCCCTTAGGATTAGCCCTTTCCAAACCCCTGGAATACTGATTAATAATTCAAAGCCTAAATTCTGCTTCAATCGCTTTACCAAACGTCTGTAAGCGGAAAAGATATCTAAAGATGTCTAAAGATATATAAAGTTAAAAAAGATATGGTGCAATAAACAGATGTATTTATATTGATACAATATATTTTATATTATTAATTTTAATTAAAATAATATATTTATTTGTTTGACGATACATGATTCAAATTAATTTAATTATTGGAAGGCTTTTGTAGTAAATATTGTTAATTTAAAATAATTTTAAATTGTGATGACATTTTCTTATTATTAATAATTATAAAATATATCATAGTATCGATAAATTTCACTTTATATACAAACAACACTATGTATAACGTTATACATATAATTGAAAAGTTCATCTCTCTCGCACCAGTTTATTGAACCCTTTCAACCAACCAGATTCCAGAGACCCTTGATCACCAACATAGAATATAAACATCGATGTCATTAATAATGGACGAGTTGGTCTATCCAGTTCAGAGTGACCTCAAGCTTAGTATTGAACGCAGTCTGTGATGGTTCTTTGGTGTGGTTTAAAAACGGAAAGACGAACTACTTTTTATAGTTTTGTTGTATATAAGTAAACTTGAATGTATTTTAATTACATATTACTGGTATTACAAAAAAAAATGATGTATTTTAAGCCCAAAAACTGTTTATTTCGGTATATTTTTCTCTCGTAATGAAAATAAAACAAGGAACAGGAAACTTAAATATAATGGTTCAAACCAATTGGAGGACCAAATATATTATTATATTCTTAAAGACCACGCCTTTTACTGGTTTAAATATTACCAGAAATAATTAACTCCAATACTTTACACGATAAATGATTTATAAAACATATTAACAGTCACTTTATTTTAAAAAGGTAATTTTGAATTTAATAACGATACCAAAATACAAAATATAACTAAACTTTTCCAGCATTTTTGTTTGCAGTTCATTCTTTTCAGGATAAAGTTTATCCTTCTCCAGTTTTTGGATACAAAGTTTCACTTTTAGATTGTAACATTTTAAAAGGAGTGTACCAGAGGGGTACTTAAAAACTCTAACCCTCACTCACTCCACTGAAGAATTGACTTTAATGTTTTCCATTTATATTTTTGGTATCAAGTCCTTATCAAACGAGAGGCCACCTTTTAAAATTTCATTCAAAATATATAATGGTACGATCAAACACACTTTCACATTGATATTAGTTGGTGGTGGTGTTGGTGGTATGAAGTAATCCAACTCGTTCATATAACCCGTA
Organism: Melinaea menophilus ssp. n. AW-2005; assembly: GCA_918358695.1. NCBI lineage: Eukaryota > Metazoa > Arthropoda > Insecta > Lepidoptera > Nymphalidae > Melinaea > Melinaea menophilus. Next base: position 10,152,684 of record OU911043.1, read on the forward strand.
ACAGTACTTCAACCACACCGCGGTCGATCCAGTTCATTTACCCCATTATCGGAGATCAGAGAGTTTTATTCCTTGGATTACAAAACTAAAACTAAACCTACGATTAAACAAATTAATACACTATATATATATAACTATATTATTTAGCAGATACATTCAATTTTAGAACCTAAGTTTGAAATGTATGTGTATATATAAGCGATTTACCACTCACTGAATCATCACGAAATCTCCGAAACTATCTGTCCGATTAACTTAAAATTTTACATAGTTACTTCTTTTGTGACGTAGACGTCCACTAAGAACGGATTTTAGAAAATTCCTATCCCAAAGGATTTAAACTTTTGCATTTCGTCAAGTTTTAAAAATGTAGGAGCTATACATTTAAAGCGAGGGTAAGAGTTACTATAGCAACGGTTACCATAGCAATGGTTACGATGACGACGAATAATATAACAATGGTTACCATAGCAACCTAAGTTCATATCCAAATTAATAGTGTTCCAAGCGAATCGGGAGGGAATAAGCTAGTGTATGTATAGATTAGAGACAATAAAATAACGAAAACATGTCGATTGCATTTCATTTTGGATAATATAGCAAAAGCATCTCATGGTGTACAAGGGGCGCCAACAAACCCTCAATTTCGACTCGCTGCGCTCTCGAAATCTCGGGTGCTGTTTGCACATTGAGCGAAGCGAGCCCAGTGTATTGACTCATCGTTTCCCATTAACTTCAATGGGATATCAGTTTTTTAAAACCATCACCTAATTTGTGTCTTTTTGATTGCAAAGTTTTATAATTTTCCGACAAGTAGTTTTTGAGCCAATTCGTGACAAAGAATGCAAATAGTCTCCAGTAAAACGCTCCGCTCACTTCGTTCGCTTCGCTCAATAAAAACTAATACTGTAACCGCTGTATCATTAATTATAAAAACAGGAACCGGAATCAATTAATATAATCATTTATTTAATATAATTATAATCGTAAAGTAATTTGGTAATACGTTGCTTGATGCAATTAGAAAGTTACTTTTATTTAGTCTAAAATTCTCATATCTTTTAAGGTTCCGTGTCAATGACGAAATCCTCATCTTTATTTACTATTCAGCTTTTAGATTTTTGTGTTAAGATGAACCCTTTGAATAAGATCTAATCTCACTTGGCCGGTTTTCAATATAACTATTTTTTCTTAGTCACTACATACAGTAACTAGGGGCGCCAACAAACCCTCAATTTCGACTCGCTGCCGTTTGCATATTGAGCGAAGGGAGCGCAGTGTATTGACTCATGGTTTCCTATTGACTTCAATGGGATATCAGTTTTTTGACATGATATTAAAAAAAAAAAAAATTCAATTTTTTTTTTAAACCATCATCTAATATGTGTCTTTTTGATTGCAAAGTTTCATAATTTTCCGTCAAGTAGTTTTCGAGCCAATTTCTGACAAAGAATGTAAAAAGTCTACAGTAAAACGCTCCGCTCACTTCGTTCGCTTCGCTCAATAAAATCATAAGTTATAATGCAGTGCCGCGGTATTGAACTAGTTCATATAACCGGAGATTATAATAACTGTATATGATAGATAGTTTAAAGGAAGTGTCTACACTCCATCTATAACTACACCATCTAATACAGTTAAGTAATGAAGCTTATACAGTTATAGGCTGTACTAATAATAAAGAACGTGAATCACTATGGAATTACAAAATAACGACTCCAGCGCCACCTATCGTAGATAAACATTCTCGTTTCTAGTATGGAGGATTTAGACAATAAGTTATTTATAGACTAGCTGAGTTCATGACTTCGTTCGCGTTATGTCTTTTAAAAGTAGCCCAAGTTACTCCTTAGAATATAGTTATCCGCCAGTGAAAGTCTTATTAAAATCGGTCCAACCGTTTTAGAGATTGTGCGGAAAAAAAAGACTGACCAAGAAAAATTAAAAAAAAATGTTTTTTTATGTAAGTAACGTATGCATTCAGTGAAAAGCTATTAATTTGGAATTACAAAAAGACACATGTTTTATTTATATGTATAGATGACGTACATAAATACATATATATATATATAGATATATCTTTTATTTCATTCGACATTAAATATATAAATCTTTATTATTTTCCGAGAATCAAACCCGGAACCCGTCAATTTAAAAGCAAAAAACCTACCCCCATTATTATCTTCATTTTATCATTATTACCTTAAGGAACATCACACTTACTCTTATCCCAGGACGTAAAACGGGAATTACTTTTAATTATCTGCTAATTCTCTAAGACTACAAGATCCAGGACGCGTTACATTCCATAAACTCCTCAGGGTTTGTAAGCATGCGTGAAAAGGTAGAGTTAATAAGGTTAGGCAGATTTAGAATTGTACATACGATTTTACAATGTGTTTGTGAAAATTAATTAGGAGAGGTCCAGTCTTTACTTTATAAAGTCTACTTTTCTTCTACATCATTTAAATATATATATATATTTTGAGTAAATATATGTGACTTATGGATCTTCAGTTTTTTTTAGTTTCACAGATTTATTTTACATATGTATGTTTGTTTCCAATATAATTGCATTGAATCGACAATTTAAACACTTCCACTCCCACGTCCATTAATTCCCATTAAACTAAGCCAAGTCCAACCGATGCCTGGATACCTGGAGCTCCACACGATGGTACGACCGGAAACTTAAGTAATTACAAATAAATTAAGCTTTTTGTGCATTTATCCAACTTACAACCATTATTGTTTTATGGTGAATAGTTTTACTCTTTGTTTGCTGTCCAAGATAAATATTTTATTTTCTTATAATGGAAAATGCTAAACTTTTAAATTTAATAATAATAAAAGATGTAAGTAAATTATTAATTACTTTAAAATTCTAAATATTAAATTCGTAAAACAAAACATTTATAAATCATTACTCCCCTTTCCCTACTTCAAGTTAAAATTTCTAAAATCTTGTATCGGCTTTTATATACGTAACCGAAGTATGTTCCAGACTTCAGCATTCAACACTTTTATACTATAATAGTACGTTTTTGTTATATTGTTTGAAATGTAAATATTCTAAAACAATTATGTTGTATCATTATTAAAATTAATAATTATAAAATTTAATTCAATTAACACAATAACTAAATATAATAACAATTCAATGCGAAAAAAATTAATTTATTTGTTACGTAATTTATATACATTTTTTCATTCTTTCTTTCTTATTTTCTCTCTCACTCTCTATATCTATGAATGTATGTATGGGTAGTATCATTTCTTAGGATATCAATATCAGTATCATGTGTCCAGGGCAGGTGCATCACGTTCTTATCTTAAACTATTTACATACGTCAGTAGTAATTACAATACTTGACTGTGTGTCTTTATCAAACGGTATTTATTTATTTAACATCACGCCATATCCCTTACAGGGTGGCCAGAGACGACGGAGCGCCAAACGCATACCTCTTTATCCTCGGCCACAGATATCAACCTTCATACATGCCCTCCGAGGGGTCCTCATGCTTTTTACGTGACTTTCCCCCAGTATCATAGATACTGTGTTTTCGAACTGTACCATACACGGAAACTACCATCGTTAAGTATCCCTGCTTGTTTAATGAAAAGTAATTCTTAAATCATGATCATTGTGAATCGTGTGGAAGGAAATGCCGATTATTTTAATTTTCATGTGTGTGTGCGTGTGTGTGTGTATATCTGCGTCTCTGTGTGACATGTACTGGCCAGGTCGTAATATTAACACCAAATACTGTCTGCAGATGGCGCCACAATAAAACAAACGATAAAATATTTTAAAAAATGAGAAATAACTTAAAAAATACAATAAATTTATCTAAATTTTAAATGTTATTCATTTTCATATTAAAATCGATATTATAGAAAATTTTAATAAAATAAAAATGTAAAATATAGCGGCCATGTTAAATGAAATACCAACGTAGTTATGACGTCACGGGTTCACAATTATTATTTTATTCTGTTGATCCGTCTGTTTGTACAATTACATAAGGTATATAAGACATCAAATAATTGTTAAAGAATTAATTAAAGTAGATGAATACAAAACATATTAAAAATACAACATTATTAAGTGAAAAATATAAATTAAATACATATTTTATTTGTGTAAACTTAACGTTTATAGAAAGAGTCGTTATTATTATAATTACACACACACACACACACACACACACGCACATATATATATATATATATATATATAAGATAAGTAAGATATAATCCTGTTATAATTAATTTTTGTTACCCCAGTGCTCTGTTCTCATTAAACGGGGTAGGTTGACTATTTACACCAGGTATTATTAGGATTTATTTTATAACTTAAAATGTTAACTTCACGGAGCTCTTACTTGAGTTCTTAAGCGAGTTTATATAATATTATTGTAACTAATATTAATAATCAGTTTAAACGAAGACGTTCATACATTTTTTTATTCTAAATCAAAGGATAATGACTTTGATATAAAATAACCGCAGGTAGTAATGGTTCGGTCGGAGGTGCCATTAGTCGACTACCGCTATACCTCGGGGAAATGAGAAAACCATATATATTAATGGATTCCGTATATCTATTTATTGATATACAAACAGATTATATACACGTACTATGTTATACGGAACCTATAGGTTTAAAAAAGTTTTATCGCACTCAAAACATTCTATAAAATAAAGATGTAGATTGTTAGAACAGATTACAAAGTTTAAGATAAAATGGGATATTTTTATTACCCGTTTATTGCGTCGACATATTTTTTACAATGAGGTCCTATCGCTGTAAGATCAAGAAAATATTGGATAAACTAATGAGTCCAAGGTTTCTTATGTTTTTAAATTCAATATAATATATTTAAATGTTTGTATTCTTTTACATGAACAATTAATATGTTTTTTTATTTGTTATTTGATTAAATAAACGGCCGGTAACAGATAAAAATTGTATACATATTTGTGCGGGTAAATAAAATCCCAAAATAATTGCCTTCCAAGCGCACGATGCACAGTTAAAACCTAGTCATAATTATTAATATATCGGAGAAAATGTTACGTAAACATATTCCAGATTATCTAAAAACCCAAATCCAGATTTGTTTATCACGCCATAAATGAATCCTCTATAAACCATTGTATTTTTATCTTTTATCTGTATCCGATCAGGCGCTATCCGTTGTCTATGGATAGCATACCGGTTCCCGACGACGGATCGTTAAAACAGATATATATCCACCGGTTATTCCCAGAAGTCTTCTAACATCTATATTCACTCTGACAGATCTTTTTTAGATTCAAACTTTTAGTACCAACATTTTAAAACTTGCTCCTCTGCTTATCTGAGAGTTTATTTTAAATGGGGATATAATGTAACATTACATTAAATAATTAAATTTTGCATAAATTACTGTGATATTCTAAGAAAGATACCTATATAATAATAATAATAATAACAAAAAATAACCTATTTGTAAAAAATATTGGATAAAATTAACAGCTACTGCCATCTATATTACCGTTTTATAACTAAACTTTTTCTCAACACATTTTGTAACTTCTAAAAGTATATCATTATTAATATTAAAGTGCTGCAAAATCTTAATAAAAAGTATCATGTCAAAGACATTTTAAAAATAAAATGACGATCAATACACTTATATAATCAATACCGAATAAACATTCTCAATAATAAAGAAAAACATACAAATTATATTGAAAAGAAATACGCTCTGTTAGAATTCTAAGAAAACGTCTGAAAAAACAGATTTAAGAAATAGATCATAGCTTGGATTTATTAAATCTTAAAAGCCTTAGAGAAATTGGATTTATTCATTTATTATTTAAATTGAATTCTCAGTCATTCGTTTTTGTTAATGATGGAATATACAATATAATAAATATTATATATATATATATATATATATATATATATATATATATATATTATTTAGATAAAAAACCACTCGTTTTAACACGACGTTAGGATGTATTTTTTGATACACAAACACGCACAAATAGTTATGTATATATAATATTTCACTTGTTATACAAAAATATATTGTGAAGATTATTAGTCATTAATATTTATATATTATACAGTTTTTTTTTATTCTCATAATGTATACACACATATAATAAAATTCACAAAACCTCACCCAATAAAAATAACGATGGCAACAATAAAAACACAAAAGTTACCCAAATCATTCATTGAAGTCGCCATGTTGTTTTTGGGTGTTTTTTGTGTCATGAAAACGTGTTCCGCGCTCATGGGAATGGGTTCTTTAAACAACAGGTGCTACCGGCGTAGCTTTTTATTTTTTTAAAATAACTTTTAAATTTGGAACGAATGGATTACACGTCATGATTTGTGTGTTTTAGGTTAGTGATACTGGTAACACTGAGTGTTTTGTTTTTTTAATACTATATTGTTAATGGTATAAATATTTTTTCATTCAGTACAAAAAAAATATATTAAATAAATTAAATTAAACATTTTCAATAAATAATCTAACGCGAAGTTAATTTTATGAAACGGTGACGTCAAATAAATTAGGTAAACTTAAAAAACAAACAAAGTTTTTTAAAAAAGGTTTATTAAAAATGAACAAATAAAAAAAAAGTAAAGGCATTTTCAACAGATAATGTATGCTCATAATCGCTTTTTCTGAATACCAGTTACCAGACAATTGTAACAATGCCTTGTTTGTAGTAACAAGGTCTTTTAGAGAAGATAATAGTATGAGAAATAAGTTTTTTATAATCATAATCTCATTTTAAATGTATTTCAAAGTTCAGTATTTTATGACAGGAATTATTAATATTCAATATTATTTTCGGTCCCAATGATAATTCTGATTTCGAAATAAATTAAAACAAAATAAAAGAAATTCCTTTTAAAAATGTATTATTTTATAAAAGCAAATATTGTTTATCCCTTTTCAATTAGGAATATAGAATAAATTTCCGAACACGACGCGTTTTTGTTGATTAAAAAAAAATTTTCTATTTCAATCAAGCAAATTGGATATATTCATCAAAATATACGATATTTAATATTAATTCAATATTATATATTAACATTAGATAAGTAACAACAGCGTACATAAAATAGATAATTATTATGACTAAATAATAAATAGGGCACAGTATCTCCTTCCTGTTTAAAATGTATTACGCACCAAATAGAATTTTATAACATATTAAATAAAACAACACTCACCAAACAAATTATTAAATCCAAACAATACACAATCACAAACTAACACTAACAAAAAAAATATATAAAACCTCTTTATTGAATTGACCTCATGCAAAAGTCTAACACTATTAAAAAGTTATAGTTTTAAAAAAAAATAAAAAACATTCATCTGTCAAAATAAACAAAGTTAGTCCGTCAAAATAGAAAGCGCGCGAATTCAATATTCGAAATTCAATTGACGCGTACAACCGAGTGGAGCGATGCCCGGACAAATACTGAATAGTATTCTCACCCTTACGACAGAACAATACTAGGAACAGAGAGGATCGGTTATGCGTTTTTTAATTGGGAATTGGTTTTAATTAATAAGTAATTAGTTTGTATTAATTAATATTATAATACATTGAAAGAGTATTTGAATGGACCAGTCTGTCTGTCTGGACTATATTGTGATATATTGTGTATAGGTTTTTTTTAGTCTTTAATATATTTTTATATTGAATTAATATAATAAATTAATGACTTCATAATGTTATGTTATAACCTTTTTAGTGTTATTTAAATAAGAATAAAATACAGTTCCATAATATGTTATTAAGTAAGTGAAAATAATATGTAAATACAGCTTTAAATGGATTTTCATAAAAATCCCTAAATAAATTATACTTCGTTGCAGCATCTATGCAACTGCACTTCTATGCCGTGTGTATATTCCATCTCTGTCTCCCCCGTTAGATAAATACATCTATCCCTCTCCCACACTACTGCAGCATTTTCATAGTATAAATACGATGAACTTGAATCGTAATGATGTGTTTTTATGTGTATAGTTTGTGGAGTTATTTTAAACTACAGCTCCAATTTACTCTGTGGGATACAAAAGACTATTTTAATATTTTATTTGTGCGAGTCTTAACTTAATACAGGTATTACACTGTGTTACAATTGTCTGCTACAATTATGTCTCTTTAAAATAATATCAAATTTAAACATCGTTTATTATACATTTTAAATATACTATTACATTTAATTTTAATATGTTCTATAGTAGCTGTGCACGACTTTATAAACGAATATATGTTAAAATAAGTAACTCCTTATATCATTAGCTAGCCGCCAGTTAAAGTCCTGTCAAATTCGGTTCAGACGTTGCCGAGATTAGCCGGACCAAACAGAGACAAAGATTTTTTTTTTTCAGTGGAAAGCTGTTGATTTGAAATTACAAACGTACATTGCAATTTTATTTATATGTATCGATAATAATTTTATATCTGTATTACATTTAATATAAAATAAAAATATTCTCATTTGATTCCAATAACATACTGTTAATCTTAAAATGTAAATGACAGTAAATATAAGAAGTCTCAACAAGTTAAAACAAGTGTTATTTCTTGTTAACATAAAATATATCTTAGTTGCTGTCAAATAAACAACAAATCTCTCTCATTGGTTAATATTTTCATATTTCAGCCAATCAGAACTCTTGACGGTACTGTAAAGTTATTTTTATTTCTACCATTTTCAGAAATAGGTCGATGTGGGATACGTAAGTATATCCGCATACTGGTAATGTATTTTTAGATAAAATAATAGTGTATTAAGTGTTTCACTTTCAATAGATCAATATATATTTATAAATATATAGAGCATAAAGAAAATAATAAAGAACTAAAAATCTGTAAGAGTAATATGCATCGGAATCGAATACACAGTGGTTATTTCATTATTGTAGCGTCCATTGTGGCAGCACTATATGAAATAACTAAAAAACAGATTGTCTATGTATTGGTGGAAAATAGTGAGTTTTAAATTCATATACATAGATACTCCTATTAGATTTGAACTATAAAAACCTAACTATTCATATATCTATATCTAACTATCTAGTACTACTTCAAATCCCTCATGATCTGTCTTAACACAATCCACTACTTGGAACAATTCAGATCAGATACGATCACGCCACTTTAGCTTATCTTGAACATAGCATTATTTATGTATTACAAGATATAAATTGTTATTTATTAGCTTATATAAATATTTTATTTTATTTATACATTTTTCATTTAGAATCCATACCAGTGATCACTTGTGTACGTCAAATGGAAGTGACAGAAGGGCCTATTATGATATCGTATGTATCAAAATAAGTCCTTCTGTAAAGACACTTTCCAACTTAAAATAAGGCTACGAGGGTTCCAAACGCGCCCTGGTCTGAGAAGAACCACACAACAAACTCAGCCGGGTTTTTTTTATTGTGATCACTGTTTCAAATAATAATAATTTGTTTTAATAAAAATAAAATAGTATTATTTTATAGGCCAAGTGGTTATTGTAAAACTAAGGACCTTAAATTATGAAGGTTTAAACTAAAGCTTCCCTGTTTCGTGTAAGCCTTAAATACGAATACACTTTGGCAAAATAAATCTCTATTATTAAATACTATTTTGGAGTATTTAAGTATCATTGATATAATATAAAGTGTTTTTTCGCTTTCTGTGAATTTTATCAAACAGCTCGAGCGTAATTAATCATTCTTAATGAGATTTAGCACTTAGGCAAAAAATATAGCAGGTAGAGTGTAATGTTTTTGTAATGAGCCCTTCCTACAAATGATACGGTGTTTTGTGTTATCAAATATAACACAGAGACGGGTTATTTGAGTATTATTTAAAATTATATGATATATACATTAAGGAAAATATTTTTACACCTTAAACTTTTTGACAAACCAAAACTAGATAAAAGACAAGTTCTTGGGAACTAACATAAAATACAAATTCCTTTTGCAATTCATATTATTAATATTGTAAACTCAAAATAAAATCCAGACATATTGTCGTGTATAGAATATTTATTTTTAGCGTTTCCCAATAATATTAAAAACTCCCCTAACTTTGACGTTTATTTAGTCACCCCTAATAAGTTTTAGACGCAGCTCTGCTAATAGGGTATCCTTTTTAAGGAAACCATATAAAGATTATTGCACAGACTAAAAAGTATTGTATTACACACACACACACACGCACACACACACAATGTTGATCGACATGTAATAAATATTGTGTTAGGTCAGTTTTATTTTGAAATTAATTGACTTTAAAAATATATTTGTCTCATTTCATATTATTCTCTCTCACTTGTCACTTACCGATCAAACTTTTTTATTCTACCCAGTTTATAGTACATATAATAATTTAAGATATTTCTATCATAATTTATCTGATATGCAGGATACATCCTTGCTGTGTTTTATCTAACAGACTGTAATAAACTTAAGTTTTCTTTAAAAGTTGTATGTTCAATTATTTACTGGACACTGTCCTTAATACTAACAACCTCATTTAGCATTATAATAAAATATAATATAATAAAAAACAAAATATTATTATTTAAGAATATCTACTAAACAGTCATGTACTGCATGTAACTGACCTTGCCCAAGCGCAGGTTTTTATAGTTATATAGTTCAGGTAGGACAGGACAGGACCGCATTTGTTACAGACACGGTGATCTCTTATGATCAATATTTTTTAACATGTTTTTTAATCATCTCCGATACCTGTAGTACAATAAGGAGCCGCTTATTATATTAAGTGCTTCTTAAAACTCATTTTATGTTGAAGAAATAATAAAAAAACTAAATAACTATGGACTAAAAATAGTCCGATTTTTTTTATATAAATTATCTAATAAAAATCATGTGGTTTATATGTTCTTATATAGACATCATCCCATACTTTCTGGTATCAGCATATAAAACCATCTTCTTCTTCGCTACACGTTCCTTATACCTTCGTATTACCTCCATAACACTTCACATAATTCTCATACACTATTTCTGTTATTGGAGCCACATTCATACATTTTTACTCTATTCATCGTCATAACTCCATATATTTCATCTCTGTTACGTTTCATTCATCACCACCATGACACAATAATTTATGATATAAAGTAATTTGTTTGATATAAAAAAAACAATTCATCACTTTAGAGGCAGTAATTTCGTAGTCCAGTAAAGTGTATCAAAGAATTCAGCCTCCGTCACTTGTAATGAAAAAATTCCCCCCGTTGTAATTCGGAGGGCTTTGACTTGACGCTGTAATTACACACTTTTACAAAGTTCCGGAGTGTTTTGCATGTACTCTAATCTTGTTATAGAATATGCAAATATATCAGATTAAAATGTCATTTTAATTTTAATGGAATTACAAGTGGAAATTTAACACTAAACCTACCGACAATTCTTGTATACCTGTTCCTACCGCACGCCGTCAAATTGACCGGTAATTAAAAGTTATTTTATTATATAACGCAAGTAATAATGGAAATAACTAATAGAAAAGAGAGAAGAAAATATTATATGCATATTCTAAAAATTATCATGCAGTTTGATAACGACATTATAACGTTTAAGAATGTGTAAGTTTTACAAAAGTTTAAGAACGGTCAATTTGACCGGTACTTGGTAGGTTTAGTGTTAACAATGACCATAGATTAGGTTCACGGAGTAAGGTCACTTGACACTACCACTAACCTTTCCGCACATAAAAACGACCCCCACAGGAATCTAACTGCATTACAATTAAAACGAAAGGGTCGTTGAATATTTTATGTCGACTATCCCTTATTTTCTTTTTCCTTTTAGGATTACGTACAAAAAAGTCTTCAACAAAACTAATCTTCTAATGAAAGTTTGTATTCATTGTTTATTTAGATTTTCCACAACACTATAGAATCATTCAAAAAAACTTCATATATAGTACCAAAATAACATTTAAATGCATCTTCTTAAAATGAAAAATTGATTAATCATTCAAACACTAAATATTTTTGTAGGAATGTATTTGAATTTCAAAAGTAGTTTAGTTTTCGTAGTGATTCGATGAAAAGTAATTAAGAATAATTAAATAATCTGTTAAAAGTAACAAAATAATAACAACGTCTCATCAAGAGTTTTGTTCGATTTACATCAAGCCTATGTATAAAATATGGCTATTTTGATTTGCTAATTTTATTTAATTTAATGATTTCTCAATCGACCACCAACCCTAGATCGAAGGAATATAACGAAAGCTTAACAATACGCTACGAAAACACTCAAAATCTGAAGTTATCACGAAAATGATCGCTCATTAGGGTTATTAATACGCCTTTATTTGATTACATGACAACATGCTTATAGATAAATAAATGAGATGACAAAATCATCTTTCTCAACTAAAACTATTTTACGAAATTTAGAACTATAAGTTGATTTTAAAAAATACTTTTTCATTTGATAGCCAAATGTTACAATGAGGAAATTTTGTATTTTTGTAGTTATGTATGTGTGATGTGTAAACTTCTTGGACAAATTAAAAAAAATATACATAGTATCTACCTAGTGACGTAGTTTATTTTTTATCCCGACAGTTTCACGGGATCGGAACCTACGAATGACATCGCTGTATGTCGGAAAAAAATGCTAAAGGGTATATAATAGCCTGTCCAAATAAAAAGGCTTTCATAGAAACAAATAATAGAAAGCGATCCTTAAAAACTCGAACTATATCATGCGTCCAATATAAAATTACATTACCTCCATTTACATATTCCATATCAGAAAAATGTCTTTAAAAAATTATATCAACATATTTATTGATAGCGCGTTTCTAGCGTTCAATCCATGTCAGATAGAGTCGCAGGCCACCACTAGTATATTAAACTATAATTCAATTTAAAAACCTTGTGCAATGCTAAATATAGTGGATGATTAATTGAAGAATCTTTTTCAAATTAAGTTAATACTTTTAATATATCAAATCGCTACAATGAAGCCACAATCACATCACACGCTTTCAATGAATACATTCTCATACAATGAATATTTAATTCGATTCGTAAATGACAGCCACGTACAGAGATCATCGCCAACATGGCTGATGTTACGTCTTTGTTACGTTCATGTTTATATCATTAATAATATATTGCATTAAAATAACGGTATTAGTGTCTCGAGCGGATTATGAAGGATTAATTAAAATGATGTGACGGTGCTGACAAAAATCTAAATTGATTTTCTATCTCTCTATATCTATCTCTTTTCTTTTTTTAATTTAACAATGTTAGGCTGTTTTTACACCTGAATTTTATAATCAAACAAAAATGATAATAATTCGAGAAAAGATTTGTAAAAATTCAAAACAAGGTTTAAATATTGGCACAGAAAACTAGAGCAAGAATTTTCATTTCAATCTTTAGTAGTAAAAATTGGTCAGAACTGATTATAGTCATTGTCAGTAAAGTCATTTGTTAATGATACTTTTCTTAGTACACCGTAGTGAAGTCAAGGGACTAAGAACAAATCAATAAGTACCATATCCGTATTAGATAGATATCTTTTGCCTAGATAATGTTGTATAAGTATATTCATATAAAAAAAGCTGAACAGGGTGGGACATGCCAAGAGTTATTATAGAAATAAAAGTCAACAAACACACAACAATAGTGATGTATCGATACCTTATCGATAACAATTGTTACTTGGCCATAAAAGTTTTACGATTTTAACATAGTTCCTGGTTGAGCTATTCCGTAATTTTTAACTCAATATAATATTTTCTGGAAGTATTATTAAAATAAAAATGATTTAACAGCACTATCGTGAGACGATAGTAGAAACACGATATTAAAATATAAAAATATTTTAAAATTTACCAACTAAATATTTAAAGCCTTAAGTTTTCAACACATACGGACCAATTAACTAGAAAATTATGAAAAATTTAATAAAAAAAAATAATACACACAGCTTTATATTAAAAACTACCAATTTATGTTCGTGAAATGAGACATTTAATATCATAGACATAAAAGTGCATTTTGCGCAGACGTAGTTCTTGTTAAGTGGTCATAGTTCCAAATACGTGGTCCAGTTGAAGGGGCTCAAAGTGGGTCCGGGGAATATGTATGTGGGTTTTAATGGGTCAAGTAATACGGGTAAACTGGCAGGATGATGGTTTCGTACTTCAAACTGGGGCTTCACTATGTTAACATCTTTAACTCAGTTATTTTAACTTTAGACTGAAACTGATAATATTGAAACTAGAGGATATTGTGAACACAGCAAGGACAAAATGTTAATATTATTTAATTATGAACTTACTAACTTATATTATATTTTGTTATTTCCGTATCTTCATATTTTCTCAAAGATAGTTCAAGCACTGAGAAGTAATATGGACTACTCAAAAGTCACGTTTCCATAAAATTAAGAATATGGCGGAGTCGAAGTTCCATAGTTTATTTAGTTTAGACAAATAAGAAGTTCAAATAGTTCAAATGAAAGTAATTTAACACTGGTGCTATTTTAAGAGCCTGAGAGCATATTGAATTAAAGGTGGGAAAAATGGATTCATAAATATTATGTTATAAACTTGAAAATATATATATTTTTTTAAATAAAGAGTTAAAAACTAGAACACTTTTATTTATATCTCTTCTTGTGCCTAAAATGATACTTGATATTAATTCTTTTTGCATTTTACTTCCGTAAAGAAACTATATCCTATACTAAAAGTATAGAATGTATAATGACCAACAAAGCACTGCTTAGCTTGTCAGTCTCTCAATACCAAATCTTTGTTTGTATCTTTTGTATACTCGGTGCCATTCGATTGAACTGGATTTATAATAATTCTGTGTTATACATTTAGTAATAGTACCTTTTTTCTTGCACCTCTTTTGTCGATCTAATTCTCATCATTCCCTGTTTCTCTTACTTAAGAAGAACACAAAAAAATAAGAATAGTGGATACATCTAGTGAATCGAATCCAACAAACGCAGGTTAAATTTAATAGTTTCAGACAAACAACAGGTTATAAATATTATCATCTATTCACTGGAGCAATTGAGTAAGAAGAATTACATAAATGTAAAAGTGAACCACCACCACAAGTGAATCACCAGTGAAGAGACAGGAGCATTATTTGGTATACAAAGTAATGATCAACATGGCTATGTAATGTTTTAACATGACCCCGCCCGGGCCGGAGGGACTTGTCTAATTTATCTACAATGAAGTAGCCTTTACAACCACTAGTGATGTCACCTTGCACTGTAAATGTATCGACACTCACTCATTATATTTCTAGTGATGTAGTTTACAAATATTACGATATACATTGTTATCCTGGATGCCTTTTCTGGAGTCAGTCAGTTAAATAACCCTCACTCTGTAAATCAGCAGCATTTCCATCTACAACAAATTCTTATATCTTCTTCACCATGATTAGCATTCCTTTTACAGTGACTGCACTAGTAACCGTATATAACTGATTGGTATACTAACCTCTGGAACCCGTAATAGTCTTAAAATACTTACATTTCCTCTTTAAAACAACCAATTCTCTGAACATCTGTGGCTCGCTTTTTTTTTGTTTTTCTTTTTGTGTTTTTCTGTACTATAACAAGAACACTAAATAGCCTTTACTTAGTATAATATAATATTAATTTTATTATGAATGCACTATAATATTCTCGTTAATTACTAACGTTTCATAAACTAAAAACTACACCAAGAAAATACAGGTAAGATTTAACTTGACTTTGACTTGTCTTTTCGCCATAACTTAATAAAAATAATGTATAATTGACGCTAATACTTCAAAGTAACATAATATAGCATAACATGACATGACATGACATAACATAAGATAAGCTACGAGTTAACTCTATTATCTTTTATTTATAAATATAATTTTAAATGTATTAAAATTGAGTTTTTAATCATTTTAATATCGATCAAATATATATCTTAAATTCTCTCAGCTCAAGTTATACCTCCAAGGTACTAAGGATATCTTTACTCAAAGCGCTGTAAGTTAATTTGCTCAGTATGGAACTTGTTATAAGATGATAATTAATATAACGTTAAAGTTATAAAACATTCTAATAGAAATCATACACTTTATAAATTTTATTTAAATATCTAATTAATAACTTAGTAATAATAGTTCATATTAACTCTTTAATATTACCAAACCGAAATCAAGTTTGTTGTTTTATTTGGCAAATTAAAATAATGGAATTTATATAATGAAATAATCACTCTTTGTAAAGCAAAAGTATATGTTGCTCCTCTAGAGCACCTGACTTGTGTTATAAGCTAAGATATATATATATATATATATATATATATATATATATATATATATATATATATATATATCAAACAAATATAACAACCTAAATAACAGATGAAAATAACTATGTCAAATTTAAGCTCAGCGGTATACAGGGAAGTGATCGAAATTTAATATTTAACACTAAACCTACCAAGTACCGGTCAAATTGACCGTCCTTAAACTTTTGTAAAACTTACACATTCTTAAACGTTATAATATCGTTATCAAACTGCATGGCAATTCTTAAAATATGCATATAATATTTTCTTCATTCTTTACTTTTAGTATTTCCATTATTACCTACGTTATATAATAAAATAACTTTTAATTACCGGTCAACTGGACGGCGTGGGATAGGAACAGGTACACAAGAATTGTCGGTAGGTTTAGTGTTAAAACAGACATTTTAGGCACATACGAATATTTCTAATAATTAAAAGCTTCTCTAAAGTTAACACAAACTGCCCTTACCATAACATCAATTTACGTCCTCTTACCTTCAGAACAGTCCTAAATCTCACTGAATAAATGGATTCCGATCACTGTTATTTGGATCTTATCAAAACTGCCTCTGAATGACATCGTTACTTGGTCCTGTTGCCGGTTTAGGCAGTCTGGAAAGCCATTGCATTTCGAGACTGCCTAAACTGACTTGAATTTCATTATTTCTAATCTTATTTTTAAATTCCAGTTTTTGAAGAAAATACTAAAATTATTTGTATCATCGTACGCCATGATATGCAATCATTTCAAATCAGTATCACTATTTTATAATATACACAACTTAATGAAATCAGGCAATAAACGAAAATTAACAGATACTATGATTTTTTTTTTATTTAATTATAGAATTAAATAAATATTCCTACATTGACCAGAAGTAGTCAATAATCAATCATTACTGTCATAAACAAAATAAAAACGAATTATCATAACCTTGTAAACCTACTCTTTAATCTACTTGGACTTTACTATTCAATAATCCTAGTATCACAGGTTTCACAAATATAATAATACCGAACATAATGTACTCACAGATTCAAAACCAATATCAATGAATCACAAGAACTGTCCTCTGTGAAATTCGAATCCAAGAGCCTTTGACATCGTCATCATTATTTGTTATGAAAACTGACCATCTATTTATGACGGAATCTGAGTCCAAGGTCACGAGGTGATCCACGTGGCATGTTCAGAACCATATATGGTTTGTAACACAATTGTCCTATTCTATGAAAGGCGAAAGGGTCTTGTTGACTTATCCCAAACGACCAGAGTTAGAAAGTTAACTCTATCTTCTGAATCCTTTATGAGTGTTGTAAATCTAGTAAAATCGTAAATTTCTGACCCGGCGAAAGGTCGACCTTTCTGGTACAAGCCCTACTACGAATATTGTTCATTTGGAACGAAACTAAAATATTGTTGAACTAGCATTTTATGCGAATGTCTGGATTTGCCACCTGGTGAGGTCAATTCTACCTTTTTAGGTCCTAATAAACGAACTTTCTACTCGTTGTAAGTGTAAGGCATTTCTTATATTTTTCTTGTTATATAGACTGAATAGATCACTTTTCCCGTTTCCTAATAAGAGGTAAAATAATAACAACCATAAGGCTATAACAATATCTTACACGTCTGACGATCAGTCACTGTTAGTTTAGACATGAAGTGGGTCTACCCACCTACCTACCTACTTCAATTTGAAAACGACCGTTATTTTAAACAAAGTACCATTAGTATGTACCGAATAGTAAGGACATTAAAGACAAAATCCCAGGGTATTATCACATAGTAGGGGAACTAAGGAACAGTTTGAAATCGTGGTCTGGTCCATTTAAAATTTTGAACTCAGACCCCTGATTAGCAAATCACTTCCGTTCCAATTTCATATTTTGAATTTTAATCAGTCGCCTGTCGTGTTGGTAACACCAGTAACATTCAACTTACTTATATGCATTTTGAATTAATTTTAAATTAAATTTACTAAAAATCTTTAATAAATACTTAGAACTGAAGATTTTCGAACAATTTTTCGCTAACTTTATCGTTTGTTTTCTCCTGTTCCAAAGCAAAAGTGTCGTATTTCTTTATATACAGGTATGTCACTGAAATTTAAACTTTATATACTACAATATAAGGTTGTTTTGTATGTGTGTGTTGGTTTCAAATCTGACGTTAGTATTACGTATCTCTATTTCACTGGAGCTTTTATTAGGATTCCGTCTTATAAACTAAAAACCTTACATCACATTGCAGGTAAAAAAGTGTTTTAAAATTATTTTTTTAATCATAATAATAAAATCACAAAATTCATTAGAACGCGATCTATTGCTTGTCATATAAAAATGTATATAATAAGCAAACATAAAAAAAATATACAAATAATGGTATAAAAAATTGCCAAATTAAAAATTATATATCTACGGAACCGTATCTCATAATTAAATTCATGCCCAGCATCCATTCTCTATTTTCAAGAGCAGTTCGTTAGCACAGTATGTAATTCGAAGTCTGGCTAACGCCGGGGTATTTTCACTAGTTTCTTTGGAATCGAGTTTGCACGAAGTGTTTTCGTCAGGCGTGATTTCACATTGTCCTAATAGTAAAAATCTAGATTTTTCTTTTGGTTTCGTGTTGTTTTAATAAAGCTATTTCTTCTCAATTGTTTTGTGTGCTTTTTAGGATACGTATTATTTTATTTACTTTAATTAACTCACTAATTTGTTTACGTATAGATAGATATACAAACACACATACTTATTTAATATATATATTTTATATCGCGTACAGATATAAAGATAGGTGCTCGTAATTACGTTTCTTGATACCGGATTTATAATAAGTTATATAATATGTTATTAAAGAAAATAATAATTTTACATATATACCGAAAATAATTATTTATATAATAATAATTATCTTATATATATGCAACAAATATATATTAATTCGTAAACACAAAGCAACAAATATTAATTTTAATTCCAACAAGGACCCAACTTAACCACAGAGTTAAGCAATTAAAGTTTAAACACCACCCGAAACTACCGACCTATTATATTTAGCGCACTACCACTAATTGTCTTATTATTGTCACGTCTATATAGATATAGTATAATTAGTCTTACTTGGTAGTTCTACTATAATAACTAGGGGCGCCAACAAACCCTCAATTTCGACTCGCTGCGCTCACGAAATCTCGGGTGTCGTTTGCATATTGAGCGAAGCGAGCCCAGTGTATTGACCCATCGTTCTTCGTTTTTTTGAGCACATTTTTCAAAATTTTTTTCTTTAAAAACCTTTCTTTCCTTCCTTCCTTTCTAATGTGTATCTTTTTGATTGCAAAGTTTCATAATTTTTCGTCTAGTAGTTTTCGAGCCAATTCGTGACAAAGAATGTAAAAAGTCTCCAGTAAAACGCTCCGCTCAATTCGTTCGCTTCGCTCAATTATACCCATACATATAATATATATATAAGATGAAAAATCACAACTTTACCACAAATAATTTTTACTATAACTTAAGTTTTAGCCTTCTTTCATGAATTATAAAAAAACTAATTTCCTTTATCTCCACGGCGCAATGCAGAAGAACAAATTTTATTTATAAAAAAAAAAGAAGCTCCACGAACGACTTTCACCATTAACATAAAAGTTTGAAATCTTTTCGTTAGAATAAAGAATACAATGGCATTTACAATCTTGAAATTTCGTGAATATGAACATAAAACCGGTTGCAGACAATGCAAAAGACGATATAACTCAAGAAACGTTAAAATATGGATAACAATGAAACATAAGGTTATCTACACATACGAGGGAATTGCAATAAAGGTGAGTACACGAACAATTTAGGTGTGTAAATATTTTATCATAAGAGCCGTACACACGTACACGGTGCATTCGAAGCTTTTTAGTGGCGCGAGCTTTGTCTTTATGTGGAAAAGTTGCTTTTGTAGCAGAAAAGTTGTTTTACAAAAAGAAATAAGAATTAAAATAACCTACCGGTTTATGTTTACTGAGATGTCTGTTATTATTATACCTCTCTCACACCATTTTTATTATTAATTTCAAAGACAACAAAAATGAGATTTTATATAATTTTACGTACAGAGAAAAATATATCAATATTATTTCAATTTAAATATAGTGTTACTTGCATCTTCATGTCTTTCTTAATGGTTATAATTTTAATAAATACGATTCCTATACTAGTTGAGGCTACCAGCTTTGTTCTAGACACGTTATTTGTTTATTACCACAGTGAAAACAGACTGAAAACTATATATTATTGGTGACCAGTGAGTTCTCGACTTAAACCGTAAAATATGCAGTTATTCGTTCCCATCTCCCATACAATTTGAGTCCAAAGTTACAGTGAACAAAGTATCTTTATGATCCAATCTTATATCCTTTGTTGTTATTATTTATCCTATCAAAGCAATAGGATTACATTATGTATGGAACATTTCAAAGGACTGCACGACGTATTGTGACTCCTTTATACTGCTGTTAAAAGTTCGTAGAGGTGAGAAATGAAATATAAAATATGTGTGGGTGTGTGTGTGTTTATGAGTGTCTCTGTGTGTGTGATCAATTGTATTGGACTATTATGGCGTTTTAACGGACAATAGTATTTCAACATATATGAAAACAATATTAATACTTTAATAAAAAATAATTAAGATGCACACATAATAAAGATTGGATTATGAAAATGTCATCTTTCTCAAATACTATTTGTTCAAAGTTAATAAATCAGAAATATTGTATATTATTATAACAAAGGTTGAGGTATATAATGTAGGCGCCCCCCCCCCCGCAGGGAAGGTTTTGAAAAGTGATAGAATTCGATCCCTTGAGTTGATTTCAGGTGTCAGATTTCTGGGAAATCCGTCCCACTGACTCTCAGGGGCAAAAATTTTAAAATCGACATCACCATTTTTCGACAAATCTAGACATTCTGATCTTTTTTGAGGGTTAACGACTTACGGAGTCAGAAGCAACCCGGGCAACATATTCGGCGACCTCTCCCAAGCCGATTGGAATTACTTAGCTCCCAACTCGACCCTCAGAACACCTGAGAACCTCATCCGAGCCCCGCTCCCTCAATGGTGGTTCCCCCAAAAGAAGACCATCAGACTCGCCGATAAGAAAACAGTGAAGCACGATCGGGTTGGTAAAGGTGCTACTACTAACTACTACGGCTACTAACCAACCGACAGGTACTACTTTTTAAGACTCCTTATTTTATTTGTATACTCGTAAAATGTTTAAAAAATCAGTCTATTTTAATCAAAGTAATGAAATTTATAAAAGAAATATACAAATTTACCAACCGAATATGCTCATTAATGACGTCTAAAGGAATTCTTAAATTTGTCCAGCGTCCAATTAATTATAATTAATGTTTTTCCTCTAATTAAATCACATCGACCGTGCCTTCGGTAAGAAATATTAATATTTGTTTTCGTATTGGATTACATTTCATCGAAATGTCGAAGAGACGACTCAATTTTTGGTTTCTGCTACTTTGGAGTCTTAATGTGAGTTTGTTTTTAGATTAAGGTTTTCTTTTAATATATTCAATAATAATAATAAATGAATATATAATAACAGTTAAAATTAAAATTAAATCTTATTAAATATTACAGGGTGTAATGGCGGATGATAAAGACAACATTCTGGATGAGCTCATAACCAAATCCAAACCTATCGTTGCGCTTCTTTTTAATAAAGATGCGGGATCATTATCTGAAGCTACTGAAGATTTGACACCTCAGATACAGCCGCTGCAACCGCCTCATGATAGAAAAGCCTACTTGTTATACCACATACTAAGGGTATGATTAAAAAAGATTACAAACCCTTTTGATCTTAGAAGAAAATTTGTTTCTGATGTATTTTTCTCCTTTCTTCTTATAACTAAAAGGTTTTCTATTCATCTATAAGTAATCTTAAGATTCAATTAATGTATATTATATTGCTGACCTTCACTTCTAAGGTTAGAAGTATAGTAACTATAATAACTATATAATAGAGTGGACGTTAATTTTTTATGTTTTTTTAAGACAACCCAAGAAAGCGAAAGACTAGACCCCGAAGCAGGAAAGAAGTTAGAGGAAACAGAGAGTATTCTACGCGAAACATTACGAGTGAGATGTAATTATTTAGACGTGTGTATACGACAATGTCCACCAAAGAAGAGATACACATGTACTCTGTCGTGCCAAGAAGAATACGATGATTACGATGTGTGTAATAGACCAAAGAAGTTCTGCTTCACCGCTACATGTGGTGTCACCAAACCACCATATTGGAAAATGCTTCGTAAAAGAATTTAAAATTCTTGTGACAATAAATAAATGAGATGATATATTTGTATTATTATACTTCTAAGTAACTAAACCTCTATTAGTTAAAATTGTTATAAAATAATTATTATAATACTTTGTGTAGTTGATAAACAAAATCTACCATAAAATATAAAAAGATATATATTTATTCAAAGCTTATTAACAAATTTTTGGAGAACCTTTTGTTTATAATTGTATTTGTTCTTTAAACTTTGGGCTGACTACTAATGGCTGACTAAGTAATGGTAACTGAAAACGCATTCTTTGTCATTGTGTATGTTCA
This sequence comes from Melinaea menophilus ssp. n. AW-2005, assembly GCA_918358695.1. Classification (NCBI taxonomy): domain Eukaryota; kingdom Metazoa; phylum Arthropoda; class Insecta; order Lepidoptera; family Nymphalidae; genus Melinaea; species Melinaea menophilus. The sequence continues at coordinate 10,175,723 of OU911043.1, forward strand.
CCAAATTTTGGGCTGACTGTAGTAATGGTAACCGAAAACGCAAGATTAATTCGGATCAAAATTTATCCAAAACTCTATTTTATTTCCACGTTCAATACAATCTAATCGCCGATCCGTAAAAGTACTAGAATCTGGAGAAGACATCGATAAAATATTTTAGGGCACTCAAAGGCATGCCTCAACACAAGAATGTCTCTCGAAACGCTTCAGAAAATTCTGTTATCGGATCCTAGTATTATATTACGTTTGAACACAAATTCTTTACTCATATTTTAATAGTTTCAGTATCTTGCCTGATTGCTCTTATAATTATATAACATAAAGGTATCTGACATGAAAATATGAACAACCATCCTTGTTTTTGATTTGCCTTTTAATAATTGTGATATCATATAAAGAGTACAATATTTTATTTTACTCTTCTAGTTGAATATTCAATAATAATATTATTCTAATTTTATGTTAGATTCTTACTGAATATGAAAACAAAACATAAAAGTGTAAATTATCAATTTTATATATTAAAATAATGGAGTGGAGTACTTTCAATAATCTCAATAAAGCGTTAATTAAAACAACCAAGCAACATAAAACATCTTAATGAAGAAATGATTTTAACTTGATTAAATTTATTGAAGCGAATATTCAAACAGTTGCGAGATCACGAAAACAAATAATTTAGTGTAGGACGTCGAATCAAGAGCAACATGGCGTCACCTGGAATGTTTGTCGTCGCCACTTCTATAATATGTTTCTTGAGTCTAGTAAGTAAATAATTATGTTAATTCTATTCTATACATAATATATTTAGTTAATTTAAAATAAATTGGAAATGATTTTCCTTTTTTGATGCATATAACAGAGATTTTTTTATAATTTTACGCTTTATCGTATAAAGTTTCAGAGGGTTGATTCAACTCAAATAACAAATCGTGAAGTATCCAGTCTTCTATCTCTTTTGAACCGCAAAGTCGTTGGCAACAACAAACCTGTCATCATTATACTAGAGAAGGAATCGGGTCAGACTCTTAAGAATAAACAGGACCAACTGACATCCAGCGACGAACACGACTCCATTAATATACCACACTATCTTCACGAAACGGTACTTATAACTTAATAACTAATAGAAAAAAAAAATATTTTTTTTACTAATCCTGGATAGATTTAGTTCAGTCCTGATAACTTATAGCCTTGATGAGAATATAATAATCAATTTAATATTATATATTATTTTTATTATGCATCTAACCATGGTATTAAATTACAGTTTAATAAAAATAAAGTTATGAAAAAAAGTACGCCAAGTTACTTAAATTTGTTACAACAAAGTCTAAAGAATCGACCAAGATCTCAAAAAAACAAACTGATCGCTGACAAAGGCAATGCAGTCGATAAACGTGTCCTCCGATCGCCGATAGTGAAAAAACTACTTCGTATTTCAAACAATATACAATGCGAAGCCAAAAATGACTGTCAAAACAAATGCAAAAAGAAATATGTATCAAAGAAGATAGTAAAATGTCAAATACAATGTGAAGTGAAATATGAATGCGAGGAAGAGGAAGAAAAGGATCCATGCGAGTCCGGCTGTGAAGACTCCTGCGGCAACACCAATGAATGTATGATGAGTACTAAAGGAGTGACGCTGGTCCCCGACGACAATCCATGTAAACGTTGCTAAATAAAATTTGATGAATATTATTGTGATCTTGTATTGATTTTGTCATCCCGCAAATTTGATATCTATATTATACGGGAATTTGGCAAAAAATTTCTTCGTATAAAATATAATTAACACAACTTTAATCATAGTTTGTGATATAAGTCGGTAAAGCTGGTTCATTTTCTTTTCTGATATTGGTAAAGGGTAAAATTAGACTGCCCGAGGCCGGCAAATAAAAAGCGACTTGGATTTTGCTGGTTAACTGAAATATTCTGGCGCTGACACCTTAAAGAAAATAAAACTGCTACCACTTATAAAAAGAGTACAAAGTATACAATTTTGAACATTTTATGAGCTATTTTTATATTAAAAATTCTTGTATCTTCAACAACAATTTATGGAATAAACTCTAACCTTTTTATTAAAGAAAATATTTGACAATGCAGCTGATATAAAACTGACGGTGTTATTTATTTTTACATTTTCTTCACTGACACTTCATTTAATATATTTTAAATGTATAACAGAAAACTCGGTGATTTAAAATTTTAGCTAAAAATTATTATAACATTAACTTAAGGTTAAGTGTTTTTAATAAGTATACTTGAAGTTGATGCTTTAAAAAATGCATGGCCCACCTGAATTATAAGAAAATCAACTATGGCTTCTACACGGGAGGTAAGTTTTTAAACTTATAGTTTCTTATCGCTTTTATTTTATATAAGACAAATCTGTTTAAAACAGACAAAGTAGGACATGCCATTATCATATAATAAGTAAAATAAGAAGTATTTACTACTATTGGAATAATCTTAACTTAAAATATAACCTTCAAATAATAACTACTTGAGGTGTAACTTGTATAGTTCTATAGAAAAACAAAACTTCAATCTTTTTCCGTGGTTACATGAAATACGAGGATTGAAAAACTTTTCACAACATTCCAATTATACATAAAATTAATAATATGTTTTGTTTTAAGGAGAATAAAAACAAATCACCATCAGACGAAGCTGTAAGTATATAATTCTACTTTATGTAAACTATTATATAAAAAACACGATGTTTGGAAAGAAAGACTGCAAGAAACGCGATATCAATACTATGCATGTATGATATTCTATTATCATATTGTAACCATCTTTAATATATAGACAATCAAATTCAACAACATTTTTTCACATCTAAAAAGAAGAAACTCAATTTTATACTATAGGTATAGGTTGGCTTTATTTCCTAAAATGACAACACAAAGGTAGTAATGGGAATTATCTGATTCCAAATTGAAATAGTTTGATAATTGCGTCAGACGTCAATATACTGTATGCAAATGGAAATTGCAAATGATGTCTCAAATAAAGGATGTATATGATATTTGGTGACGGCCATATTTAGGAGCGTTCACGAAGTTATTACTTGCTTAATTTTGCTATTGCGGGCAACTTGTAAATACTTATCATTTTTTTATTTAGTTTAAGTTTAAATTATGTTACTTCAGAAAGATAGGTTACAATTTATTTTTAAAAGATCGTTGCGTTATGTAGTAACTTTTGCCAGCGGCTCTGCACGTATTGCATCCGTTCAAATTCTTCAAAGTTTAAATTCGGTCAGTGTAGATGTCAAATTTAATTTCGATCATGATACATTTTAAGATATAATATTAGTTGATATTCTTATGGGTTTCAGGAAGATGACTTATCCTCTGTGTGTACATTGGATAGAGAGGTCTCAGAGTACCTCGGCCGTAACGAGAGCAGCGCCTATCACCTGTACCCCGGAGTCGAAATGATTAACTACGACTTTACAGTGGAAAGACAGAATATTTATTCAACTAAGTACATAAACTTCGGTATTATTTAATCATTGTTATGATGATCAAATGTTAAGTGACGTTTAGTTAATAAAAAAATTAATCAGATCAATAGTTACCGAGAAAGAGTTGACTTATTACAAACATATACGAAATTCTTCATATATGATAAGATATCCTAATAGATTGATAGCACAGTTATTTAAAAAGAAGAGAACAAAAGTCAATAAGTCATCCAATGTGTAGGCCAAAAAAAATCAAGTATTCAGAACGTCTTCCTATACAATTTATAAGAAAATGCAATTTAAATTATCTTATAAACGTGCATGCACTGCGCTCTTTCACGCTCATTAATTGTTTAGAAGAGTATTATTTCAGTTTAATAGAATCCACCGCTCATTTAATAAAGGGGTGCCTCGGCGCCGGAGTGCTCGGGATGCATGAGGCTTTTATGTACGGGGGACTGTGGACGTCCCTCGGGGTCACACTTGTCATTGGAGTCATTGTCTCCAATTGTATGTTAGTGAGTATATACATATATAACAAACATTTCTAGGTGTTTACTAACAGAGAGTTACTAAGATCAGTTTCTTATAATAAAAGCTATCTACAGATGCTGGTGAGTTCAGCGCAGAGCATGTACGGGAGGCTGCGAGTCCCTAGACTCTCTTATCCAGACCTAGTGGAGGTGGCATTAGCTGCTGGACCTTTTAAATTGTGTAGAAAGCTTAGCAAAACTTGTAGGTAATATGTATCATGTTATATTTGTTGTTTTATTTCTTAGTTCAGGTTAAGCCATTTAAGCCAAAATTAATAAATTTACCTACAATAATGTTAAAGCTTTAATGTTTCTACCATTCGATTAGATTAAACGTATTTTGTGTAATATTAATATAATCATGAATACAATTAACAGATACATAGTGGATACAATAATATTTTTGGATTTCATTGGAACGTGTTGTATATTTGAAATAATGATAGCGCAGACTTTGGAAAAGGTAACTGGAAAATACCTACATTATAAATCCTTTTAACGTAATCCTAAAATCCGTTTTATTGTATACAAGACCGACGCACGAGAATGTTTGTCTCGTTAATAAACGATTCGTTTTAAACTAAACATACTTTATTTATTTTTAGGTGTTGAAATCTGTAACAAGTTGGGATCTTTCTACGAGTCAGTACATCTTACTGATCACGGTGCCGCTGATGACGCTGTGTTTGATAAGGAGCTTGAAGTATTTAGCTCCGTTTTCGCTCATTGCTGATCTATTTATTGGTAAATTATAACAACTCTTTAATTTCATCAAAACAATAAATTCTTATTTATCCTCATAGTCAATTATAGACAATTAAATTTCCTAATTTATACTTAAAATGTATAATTAATTAAAAAGAAAATAATTTTAATTTCTTATTTTGATAGATTTAATGTATTAACGTTTTTTTTAGTTTAGCTCCTCGCTTCAGTAAACGTTGTAACTCATTACAAAGTATTCTTCCATTCTTGGTTGTAATTTTTATAAGTTCTACTAGATGGCGTTGTTTTAACAATTTTATATTTTTCGTCATAGTGCATACAAATGTATTATAATATAAATGTATATTTATGATTTTTAAACTCACTTATATGATACATAATTTATTAAGAATAACTTAATATTTCAAAATTACTTTAAGTTCTCACAAGTCTTCACTAATATAATTGTCTTTCAGGCATTTGTGTAATAACAACAATGTACTATAGTATAACTATAGCGTCTAGTTTGAGTGATCGTCGTTCATGGAACAACGTACATGGATTCTTTCGTTTGCTCGGAATTTGTATTTACAGCATCAATGGGATCGGTGTAACTCTACCCATCGAAAATAATATGAGAAAACCACAATATTTTCGCACTGTGATCCAATGTGGTATGATTTTTGTTATATAATACTGGATTATGCTCAACGAAAAATATGTATATTAAAAAAAGATTGTAATAATATTGAATTTGCGGGTTAATTGCGCAATGTGAGCCCTATTAGCTTTGCCAAAGGATCTCTTGTACCATACAAAAGTTACAAGAAACATTAGTCTTTATAAATATATATGTTATAAATACCATATCTTACAGCAATGCCGGTCGTGATATCATACGTGGCCATTATTGGTTTCTTCGGTTACTGGGCGTGGGGAGACGCGTGCCAATCACCATTTACTGTTCACATGCCCTCGAATACGTAAGTGTTATAGACTTTGGATCAGAAGTCCTCCAGAACCGGTTATTCTAACTAACTGTAACTACACAATACTGCTTATAACCAGGTTACACTTTTTTAATGTTTCTCAATGTCATAGAACGTCCCATGTGATGCAAACTTTCCTCGCTGTTACCTTGGGAGTGACATTTGCAGTTCACTTTTGGGTGCCATTTAGAATTGTTTGGCGTTACATCGGAAAAAGACACAAGACGTTAGTGAATATTATAAATGATAACTTTACTAATAGTTTACATTTTGATATAGTCCTTAGTCTTAGTTAGACTATAAATATCCTGTAATATTGAATAAAATTAGGGACTTTCTTTCTACAGAAAAAGAGGTTTTTGGGAGCGCATCTATCGCGGTATCAACGTTTGTGTAATATCGTGTTTGTCTCTGGCTTTCCCCAATATGGTCGCTTGGATGAGTTTTGTGAGTTCAAGTTTATGTTTCTAAGATTGTTATTACAGAAAAATTTAATACCAAACATTCACTCCTTACTTGCAGGTTGGTAATTTCTTCACGGCCTTTCTATTGTTAATATTTCCAGCTCTTATAGAAATTTTGGTAAAATGGAAGGAACCAATGAATATCTTTAGGTAACTAATTTCAATATATTGTGTATGCACATGCCCTAATTCTTCTTCTACTCTTATCTCAACTAACTAATTGAGATAAGGGTAGGATAAAAACTAAGTGAGATAAAGGTAGCTACAAATACCTTCTTTTTTCATACATCTCTATCATCCGTTACTTCCAATCCTATCCAATCGAAACTCAACATTTTTATACAAATCTCTTATCAGATCTTATTACAGATGGTCACTCTTGAAGAATATAATTCTCATATCCGTGGGAGTTATACTATGTGGGGGTGCGTTTTATTCCGCTTAATATACAGATACAACACATGAAAATATTGTTTTTTTTTATCCAATCAATATTAATATTATATAAAAAATAGGAAATAAATTTAAGCTAAGCTTATTTATAGCGTTAGAATTGTAGAATCAATTCCTTTTTCATAAACATACATAAATATTACTAACCTATAATTAAAGTGCGAATAACACTCTGGAGAAATTTTGTAAAGGTAATATAACAATATATAATTACAATAAACGGACAAGTGTGAGTCAGACTGACCGACCGAACGTTCCGTAAAAATGTGTGGCTAACAAGTAGTTCAGGAATCGAATCTCGAGATTTTTCTGCAATTATTTTCCAAAACGGTGAACGGTAGTTTGAAACAACCAGCGTTCTTTCATGTAATACCTCACTTGAACTAGTATTTTCAATTTAAAATTTACCATTTTTTATGATTTAATTATAAATAATTAGTTTGTAGGTTTTTCTCCACCTTACGCTATATAACGATGACACTTGCCAAATTTTATAGATCAAAAAGTTCCCTATCTAATTTGATTCCCTTGAGAAATGTGGAGAGTGTGGATATATGCGTTTATTGTTTAATAATAATAATAATAATAATAATAAGCATTTTATTTCAGATAATCCATCCATATAAAAGTGTGTTAGTAACAATATACTTAATTTCAAAACAGGGTTAGTGACATTTAAATTATTTCAAATAAAAATCAAAAACAAAATCATCATTAAAATTAAAATCAAAATTGTAAACAAATATAAATCAAATCAAACCAAATTAAAATTAATATCAAAGTCAAAACTTAAATTACAAAAATAAATAAATTGCAAAACATACACACATAATAAAAATCAAATTAATCAAAAAACATTCATTCCTCGAAATCATTTTTCACTATTTCACACTAATTATGTTTAAAATGATTTAAAGATTCTAATTATTTAGCTGTTCGGTTAGACGGTATAATGTGCATGAAGGTCCAGTGTCTAAGTATGGGTCCATCGAAACGGTCCGCCACTGTACGCAGGACGCTGTTTGTGCTTCCACGTATCCGTCTCCACAGCGATGCCACACGCTTACGCATTATTGCCAGAAAACCGTCTATACGTTCTCCCGCGAACATACCCGAGGCACTGCAGTAACGCGGGAGCCCCAAGAGAGCCCTAAGCGCATTATTATACTGGACACGCAGGACGCTGTAGGCTTTCTTTGTGTAATTAATCCACAAGCTGCAAGTGTAAAAAGTCTGACAGTATGCCCTGAATAACGTTATTTTAACTTCGTTTGTGCACTTTGCGAACCTTCGGATCAGCATGTTACTTCTGACCGCCAGCGCCCTACGCTCCCGCTCCAGGTCTATGTCGTCGCACTGATCAGCAGTGACCCAGTGCCCCAAGTACTTAAATTTTGAAACGACTTTAAGCGATGTGCCACTTATGGCTATCGGTGGTGTTGTAGGATACCATTTATTGCCTGCTTTAAATACAAGTAATTCGCTCTTTTCGGCATTGTACTTGAGGCCATGAGCCTCTGCGTATCTCTCTGTTTAAGTTTCGTTTATTCACTTACACTTTAGTATACGAGTAAGGTATCAACTCCACGCATAGCACGAACGAACACCAAATGTTCCGTTTATTTTTTCTCTTAAGGTACGGAATTCTTAAAAGTATATCTAGAAGTATTAGAATAATAATTTATATAGAATTGGTAAGTCAATTATTGATTGCCTACAATACAATAATGTACATATAAATCAATGTAGGTACTCTCGAAATAATCAGAACCACACATCAAGTTATTGAGACGAGGATACAAATGAGCATTTATTGGTACAATCAACATGACACTTGTCGAATTGACTCGAATTATATATGAATTAAATACCAACTGTTCACTACCGATACTATGTAATATGTGTGTGTATATATGTATATATAGATATCTTAGACCTTCCTTTTCTTGGTTTTAAATCCAAATCATAAGTTTATTATTAAATAAATCTTATTATAACGTTCAAGAGTTTTTAATGGATCGAAATATCGGAACTTAAATTGTTGAATCATTTGCAGGATTTATATTATAATGTACATCACCTAGGATTGTTATATTTCTTTAGAAAAGAGCAACTGTTGAGTTTCTGGCCGGCTCTTCCCAACAGAGCAGCATTCCGAGCCGGTGGTAGCTTACTTACGGACTGACTACAATGACCTATTTTGTATGGTAATAATTGACGATTCAAAAGTGCGTGTAAATTCCTACTTGAATATAGATATTTTGAATTTTAATTTGAAATTGTATGTATGTATGTATGTATGGTATGTAAGCATAAGTGTATGTATGTATTTGTGCATGCGTGTATTATATATATATTTACATATGGAAGTATGTATAACTGCTGACCACTCCTATTATCCACATGTTTTCTTATATATTCTATTTGATAATTTACTTATATATATATTCTATTTGGTAAAATTTTGAAGATTATAATAAAATAACTGTAATTATTTAGTGTTTATTTTCTTATTAAATTCACACTTTCTAATTATATAGGTAGTTATAAGAGTAAATAATTTATTATTTAAGCTATATTTTATTTGCAGTGCAATAATTATCAAAGCACCAAGGGTTTAAATTCAAAGCACACTGAAAACAATCCTAACGTCAATATAATATCACTAGTCTCTAATGTGATGAAATTCAAAGATAAATAATAGATAGTTAATAAATATAATGAAATCTACAGATTAATATTTCTGAAAAATCGATAACATTTTATTTAAACTCTCAAAAATTATTCAGTTTCTTTAAACCAATTTCTACAACTAAGACCAGAAACGATATGAACCAGCCGATTACTATAACAAAGAAACAGCCGATACAGTCCGCTAATTTGAGAGCTTTATCTTTTGTAGATGGTTTAGAAGCAAAATTATTAGCAGTAGCATTTTCAAATAGCATTTCTGGTATGCCATATTCTACTAAATGCGTTAATATCCGATTAATTGGAGACACGAGAGGTGAGTATTTTTTAAAGAATAGTACAGTAGGTGATGTCAGTATATCGTGGGGCAAAATATGCAACAACCTCCCAGGCTGTTTAAGAAACAATTTAGTTGTAGCTAGATTAATCGCCAGGACGAATTTCTTTCCTTCACTCAAATTATACATCATTGGAAAATATTCGGCGCTACTTACCTCTTTCCAATTATTATAAATTTCTGGTTTCTCAGCGTAGTAATCTTTTAGAGCGAGACCACCCCCAAAATTATACTTTTCTCTGATTGCATCCTCAATTGTAACTAAATTTGGCAAATACACGTCAGTTTTCAGAGAATTAATCAGATGCACTTGATAGAATGTTCTGATAAGGAAGCAGTAAATAATCCAGATCAAAATTAATGATAAAACTTTGTTTTTTATCGTTCTCATTACGAGCGGCTGACCCAGGCAGATTTCTATTGAAGAAAATAAAGTATTATTTGGCATGCCTACAATATTCATCCTTTTAAAATATGATGTACGAAAAATAAATTTCAAAATGAGTATTAGAAGAAGAAATATACAAAAAAATATGACTAGAGCTGTTCTCGAGTCCGGCGTAAAAGGTCTCAAGAGCTTGAATCTTGGTGCTTCAGTTAGCGATGGATGTGTTATCCAAACTAATCTGAGGCGAAAATAAAATCCTGACATCTGAAATTCTCTAGTCCTCGTCTCAGTAATACCTGCAGAAGTCATCGAGAAATTAGCCAAATTGTGATATATGTCACCAAGAGATCCAACCCAGCTTCCATTTTCATTCAGGTTCCCCCATCCGTCGCCTCTCCATGGCGTTCTGACTATGAGACTGGCGTTTAATGCTTTTACCAAAATACTCAGCAGATCTCCATCTGCCCCAGATGGGACGCCGTTATTCAACTCCATGTAAGGTTTCTGAATAAAAGTCGAAACTGTGATCGGACAACCTTTGAAATTTGTTAATTTCATTGGAAATTTATCGTCACACAGTTTGCCAAAATTATAACAGGCAGCCCAGTTCTTTACTTTAACTGGTGGTCCCTCTTTACATGATTCTCCAATATCGTAAGAATAACCGGCACCTTTACCGAAGAAATTCATAAAAATTACATTAAGAACTCTATGCTCCCATAGAATTTTAATAGCTTCATTTTCATCACATTCCCTCATCTTATCGGATTGGCATATTACTAAAAATCTTCCAGTATTATCAAACTTATCGTTTTCTATCCATTTTAGTAAAAGTCGAATGTTGTCCAGATTGTATCCAAATAGAGCGAATTGCATCGTTTTTCGATTCTTCGTCGATATATTTAGGTCATTTATAACAGCCATTGCCTTAGGATAGGATCTCATAAAGGCATTGACTCCACAGAAGATTGTCGAATTTATTAAAACCAGCGTAGTGTACTGCCATTTGAAATTGTAATAGGCTATTTTAGAAGCAACTAGAGCCAAATTTTCGACACTTTTACACTCATTCAATAAAATATTGGATTCTAAAACCTTATTTGTCAGCGTGACGTTCATGTTTTATGGCGATCATGTTATGTTCCAATAATGGAGCAAAGTTAGTCACAGAGCAAGGGCTGCGAAATTTAGGTAACGGATATTTTTTAAACAATGTTATCCCACTAATGAGATATTGATATTTATATCAATACTTCAATAAAATAAAACATTTTTTGTTATATCTTATCATTTATTTATTCTATTCAAAATGTTTGAGTCTTTATTTATAAATAATAGGAAAGCGAAAGCAAAAGAGTATTTATCGAGATCAGATGTAGGTATAAATATTTTAATTTACTTCATAAAGCATATTTAATCAAAATATATAATAATAAGTTGAACCCTGCAAGTATTGAACGGCTTAAAAGTGATAATAACATTTAATGCATTGATTGCATTTACATTACTTTATTATAATTTGATATAAATTCTGATAATTACAAATAAGTATTTGCATGCATGATGAATTAGCACATTATTTTTTATTCGTTTATTTATTTTTTATTATTTCCTAATTACGTAACACTTAATATGTATTACTTATAATTTATAAGAAAACTAAGACAAATCTTCTTATTATGATTGTTAAAAGATAACACGTAATTAACAACGAATATACATTTTTATTTACATCTACTAAATTTATTATACTTGGATTATATGCCTTTGATATCATCTAAGCTGTGATTAACTGACAACAGATAGCAGTTTTGTAGACAAATGTATATTTTGCACGTTATTGTCATACCATTTTTATATAATATAAATGTATAGAGGGTAAAGAGAAGGAGGAGGGAGGCCTTCACATTCCATCCGATATTGTAATCCCTATCCAAAGCATGTCACGCTTCATATTTCATTTAAACAGTCATAAAGTTTATTGTCTGAAAATCTCAGTGTATTATCAGCTCAGGACAACTGGATTTAATAAAACGCTATTTACCAACTTCCAACACGCGGTTATCAATTTAAAATGTACGTTATATGGTTGGAATTAAAGACATTGTAGACCGCTAGTCTACTCGGATTTGTACGTATGGTATGTATGAAAATGTTATATAAAGTTTATATTATATTGTTGATAAGTTATTTTATTCATTTTCTGCGTATTATAATGGAAATCGTCATAGAGAAAACAATTAACGTCCTTTGAGGCGGAGACAACAGCAGCCTAGGCGTGTGTTGAACACTCGAAAGATTATGTTTTTGTATGGTATTCTAATTATTTATGGAAATTAAAAGTAACTACAGTTAGTTACAAGTTATAACATCAAGCCAGCCAGTGAGAGCCTCATAAAAATTGGAAGATTAAGACAGAAATGTTATTTACGGTTAATTTGTTACAATTAACTGTTACTTTTATGCACTTCGTGAAAATCTGTTATTTTCACACAATAATCAGAGAATTCGTTTTATTTATTTGTAAGTATAATATATTTTACAAGATATTTTAAATGTTACAGTTGACTACAACAGACTGTATATGATATTTATTTAGCCTGTTATTTTTCTTTTATTCAAGATAATATTTCAAAAAGATAATGTATCTTGTGTCTTCTTTGCATAATTTGCATATTTTAAATTATTTATATCAGATGTCAACAAACGTTGAGGTTGGATTTTTTATTCTTTTGTTGTAAAAGTAAATTACAAAAATACACTAAAAGATAGTTTACACGATGTACAAAATAAGAAAAAAACAACGCAATAGGATTTTTTATAACATTTTTATTGCACTAAAAGGAACCCTTTATAAAAATTTGTTTTAACCAAATTCAATTCATAATATTTTTATACAAAACTGGCGACTATAATTAAATAACTACTAATTCACTTAATTTTATATCAACTCAATAATTCAGGCTTACCAGTTTCTACATATCTAAACTATGCACCTAATAAATTATATTTATTTAATTTAACACGCATTGTAATTTAAAAAAGTATATTTTTGTGTAATGAACTAAAATATTTAGCAATATTAAATACTTTATTAGTCCAAGGTCTAAATTATGATATTCGTCTATTCGTTGATTCTTTCGATCCGTCCACAAAAAACTTCAAATGCAAAAAATATGATCGATAATACCCAACCGAAAACTAACAGAGCTAAGCAAGCTTTAAAATTATCAAAGGTGAATGGTTCTTCTTTGTGATCTTCTGATCTCTGGAAGAAAAATTTCATGTACTTCAAATATCTCTTATGCCATAACTGCGTCAGTCCAGCTTCAACCATTTGACTTAACACGTGGCTGACAGAAGGTTCTACAACTGAAAACTTCTTAAAATACATTACCGTTGGACTATTTACAATCTTTTCAGGTAAGATTTGTAATTGTCTCGTGCCATTATGATTAAATAAATGGTCGATTATAATTTCTTTGTTAAACGCTAAAACGAATTTTGACGAAACATCAGATATTTCTTCTAAAGTTGCGTACGCTTCATCGAAATCCAAAGGGACCCAATTATCGTAAATGTGAGAATCCTCTGCATAATAATTTTGTAGTTTTGATAAACCACCATAGGGGTATCTAGAATTTAATACCGATTCGAAATCCGGAAAATATTCTTCATAAATTTTGTTTTTTAATGAACCCATTAAACCCGCTTGGTAACCCGTCCTTATAATAAAACTATACCATATCCAGTTATAAACAATTCTCAGCTTTCCACGATTTGAAGGCATGCTTAATATCGGTATTCCAAGAAACAATGCCCAAGAATAGAATAGTAGATTAGATCGTGGTGGTTTTATCATCAGAACCTTGGTTACTCCTTTCCAAAGATTCGTTTTTAAAAAGGCATTCAGCAGAGCTATGCCAACAAACATAAAAAATACAGCTATTCTCAGTGTCATTTTCATGGGATAGAGAAGTTTAGTCCATGCAGGTTTCAAAGATGGTATTTCAGCTACCCAGACTATATCCATTGTGTTATAAATATAGGAAATTTGAAAATTACCATAATTTACATCAGAAACAGGCAGCGAACAAACAGATGCATGAACACGCTGATTAAAGACATCACCCAGTGATCCGGTCCAATTATTATTTTCATAATGTCCCCAAGTATGTCCTTCTTCCGGAGATTTTATTACTAAAGTAGCATTTAACGCATTAGCTACTAACGTTATGATATCTCCATCACTCCCTGTAGCTCCCATCGTCTGGTTTTGTAAATACATAAAAGGTGGCTGTTCAAATGTTGAAATACGAAGAGAACATTTATGAAAGTTATCGAACTTATCTGGAAATACCGTTTTGAAACAGTCATTATGAGGGCATTCGGAGTTAATATTTAAGGTTTCCGGCGTTTTATTTTCGCAATTATCTGGTAGAACGAATTCATAAGAAAATGACACATATTCAGAATCATTTATCCCCCTTAAATATACAACATTTACAATTCTAACTTCAGCTAATGTTTGAAAAACACTTTTTTCATCACACTTTTCATAGTTATCGTTAACACATATTATGATATATCTTCCTGAATTATCATACTTCGATTGATCCATCCATTTAATTGTATCAATTATTTCAATTGTATCATTACCAAATATCACGAATTGTGGTATAATGGATCGCCGATGCGGAATGTGTTTGCCGAATTTGACATGTATAGTCTTACTGTAAGTATTTAGAAATGATTGCAGTGCTAATACATGATTTACAGAATTAAATATAACTAAAGTTATATAACGCCACTCGAAATTATAATACGCAATTTTTGCTGCTATACTACCTAATTTTTCCATTACGATTGGCTCCTCGATTAAAAATTGATCAGTGTTATTCATTGTAAAGCTTTTAATGTCACTGCCATAACTTTTACAAAAATAACAATTACTGCTAATAGAAAATCATAATGACACAATAAAACTACAATCGCTAAATATTGTTTTACATGTGTTAACACAAATGTTTCGCTATTAGATTTCACTTATTATTTATAGTTTAATATTTTTAATGTCTCTAACATTGTTTAGTTTTCTATGCTGCAATGCGCTTTCACCCTTTTTATGAGCAATTCCATTATTAAGATTATTATCGATAACAGACAACCAATGGCGAATATTACAAAACATCCAGCACATTCTTTAAGTTTAATAGCTTTATATGCCTTGGAAGATTTATGGACAAATCGCGTCGTAGTACTGTTTTTAAACAGCATTTGTGGTATTCCAAATTCTACTAAACGTTCCAATATACGATTAATGGGTCCAAGTAAAGGAGAAAAATCATTAAAAAATAATACCGTAGGCGTTGTTACTATATTTTGTGGTAATACATACAACTTTCTTCCAGGCTGCATCAAAAAACATTTTGTAGTAGCGAGATTCATCGCCAAGACAAATTTTCTTCCTTTGGTCAAATTGTGCATAACTTCAAAGTAATTAACGCTATTAACCCCTTTCCAATTGTTATAAATTTCTGGTTGCTCAATGTAATAATCTTTCAGAGCAAGCCCCCCGCCGAAATTATATTCTTCCTTTAGTGCATCCTCAATTGTCACTATACTCGTTATATAAACATCAGTTTTTAAAGAATTTATTAGATACACTTGGTAGAATGTTCTAATAAGAAAGCAGTATAATATCCAAATCAAAATTAATGATAGAACATTTGTGCTATTCGCTCCCATTGCCACGGGCTGACCCATGCATATTTCTAATGAATGGAATACAGTATTTTTGGGCAATCCAATAACATTTACCTTTTTATAAAGTACTCTGAATATATTAGTTTCAAGAGCGAGTATTAGAAGGAAGAATATAATAAAAAATGTAACAAGAACTATTCTCGAATCCGACTTAAAGGGTCGCATCAGTTTGAAAGTTGGAGCTTCCTCTTGAGGCGGATGAGTTACCCAGACGAGCTTAAGATGAAAATAAAATCTAGACATTTGAAAATCTTTATATCTAGTTTCTGTGATACTTGCGGAAGTCATGGAAAAATTTGCCAAATTGTTATATAGATCACCAAGAGATCCAATCCACGTTCCATTTTCATTAAGGTTTCCCCATCCGTCACCTCTCCATGGTGTTCTTACTATGAGAGTAGCATTTAATGCTTTGATCAAAATTCTCAGTAGATCTCCATCTGCCCCAGATGGGACGCCGTTATTCAACGCCATGTAAGGTTTCTGAATGAAAGTCGAAACTGTGATCGGACAACCTTTGAAATTTGTTAATTTCAATGGAAATTTGTGGTCACAAAGTTTGCCAAAATTATAACAAGCAGCCCAGTTCTTTACTTTGATAGCTGGTCCCTCTTCACATGATTCTCCAATATCGTAAGTATAACCAGTGCCTTGATCAGATAAATTAATAAAAATTACATTAAGGACTCTATGCTCCCATAGAATTTTAATAGCTTCATTTTCATCACAATCTTGTAATTGATCGGATTGACAGATAACTAAAAATCTCCCAGTTTTATCAAACTTGTTTTTTTCTATCCAATCCAATAAAATTATAATGTTTTGGTTATTATATCCAAATAAAACGAATTGTCTCGTTCCTGGTGAAAGTTTCGGAATTATCTCATCGTTGACAAACACGATGTTTTTCTTATAACTGTTTATAAATACCTTAACTCCACATGTTAAAGTCGAATTCAATAAAACAAACGTAGTAAATTGCCATTTGAAATTGTAATAAGCGATGTTAGCTGCACCTTTAGCCAGTGCATCAATACTTTTACATTCATTACGTAAAATATTTGAATCCAAGTAATTGTTATTCGCGACGTCCGTGTTGATCGCCATATTGTAATGTTTTGTTACACCTGCAGTAAAGTAATTATATAGAATGGGGAGATAATTAATAAAAAACATGCTTTTAAATTGTATAACAACTAATGTGCTTTTGCCCGCGACTCCGCTCGTGATCACGTAGTAATATGAAATCATCACCAACTATATTCATCATCAGCATCATCATCATCTATTAACATATTTTATACGAGAATTTGTTTTACGTACAGTACAGTTTAAGTACAGATAATTAAACAAAGTGAATACATTACCCGAAAAGTACAATTCAGATAACAAGTCTTGCAATAGAAATCTTTCAGTAATTCTATAAAATACCCAGTTATTCTAATTTAATTTTAGGATTCCTAAAACTATGTATCAAATATTATATATTTTGAACTGCCACATAGATCACATAGATATAATAATATAAGTATTACAAAAAATACCGACAGTACATTTGACAACTTACTTTAGTATCAGGAACGGGTCCAGTAGAGATAATTCAGTTACTTAGTTACTTAGTTTTAGTGGTTTTTATTAATTAACATTATATATGACATTGTAAACAATATTACATACATATAATTGGATGGTACAGTAATACAAACATTTTAATAGAGAAACATCTAAACAAATATAAATTACTGATAACGATGTCTCGAGAGCACGTCGATACAACAGATCTCTTAAACAGTTTTGACGTTAGTTTTGCCACTAAAGGAAGATTTATCAAAATATTAGCATATTGTCAGTCGCGGTGTGTGCTGCCAGTGAGTGTACTTGCGAAGGTCGGCACGTTTGTGTTTAAATGATACGAAAGTTGAAACAGTGATACTAAGGTTGTCTGTAAAAATGGAAATGACTTCGAATAATGTGAGTTTGTTTAATTATATTTTCGTAAATAATTGTATTTATAATAGTTATAGTTTTTATCTTATGTATGGTATATCATTGATATTCTGTGATATTTAATTTTTTGTAATAATTTATAGTCTTGCCTTTACTTTACCAGTATTGCCTTTAATAAATCATAATTATTTGTGTCACATAACTAGACATTCATCAAAACTAATTTCAAAGTAACAATAAATTAAGAACATCAAATAATATTTTTACTTACATTAATATTGTGTTATTTTGATAGTTTCTAATAACTTTATAAACCTATTGATTAAACATAAATGTATTCCTATAATAAAGAGGATTGTAACTTAAAAGATATGTAAACAATAAACGTGAGCTCAAGTTAAGTTGTAGAAGAGTATGATACAATTTATTTATAGTAATTATTTGAAGCGACAACTAATTTTATACTGAGATTTCATAGATTCCCTTTATAGCTTTTTAATCAAACCATTTAAACATACGTTCATATATGTTACTTATTCGTTAAACGCAGTCGCATATAAAGTAAAATCCTAAAAAAATATACTTAATTCATAAACCAAAATAAAAACCGGATATTTCTTATTTATTGTTAATAAATATTTTAACGATTACAAATTTATATTTGCAGGTGTATAATTAACCGTGACCTATTTGTATGTATGAAAAAAACATTTAAACTGTAAATATAAGTTTGTAAACCGTGTTTAAAATTAAAATATTTTATAACAACAGAGAGAAGTGGTTCTGGAATTACTAATAACTCTTATATAACTCAATATTAAATCACACTTTTCAATAAATTCATAAAATAATTTATAACGAGCTAAGCTTCTTTTACGTTATAAGTAAGTGAATACTTCACATAATCAAGAAACTAATAATCATAAAATCATTGTCATTATCTTAATAATTGCCTAAATAAAATGTATCCAGTTTGAGGCTGTTAATAACTTAATCCTTTATTTACTTTGCGATAATAACAGTACAAGGTAGGTGTTATATTATATTAATTCTAAGATAAAAACACAGTAACCACGTCCTTGATATATTGAATTAAGTGTTGTAATTAATCATAATATAATTAACTTTATAGCACCAAATTTGAGTGGATTAAAAAAATATACATGTATTTTTGTAATGTTTAATTTAAACTATGTTTTAATTTACAAATATTAAAATTTTTGTAAGATTTCCTCCCGCAGAATACATTTATATAAAATATAAAACTGTTTCTATAAAATATCATGTTTTAGTGAATGCCTTCTTTCTCTATATAAAAATAGTCAGTCAAGATAAGTTGCTTTATATTAGATATTATTAGATCCCATGTATGATATAAATCTTAAAAATACACTATTATTTTATACATACACAAGTGTTAGAAACAATCTACCGTATCCATAACATATCTAAAGCTGGAGGCACCAGTGAAGTATTAGCATATAAAATTCTTTTATATGTGCACATTTACTCAATGAAAATCAGAGTCATTTGAATATAAACGTATTTGCTTTCAGATAAATCACACACAAACTCAAGTTGAGTTTGATCCAACCAAACCTCCACCACAGCCTCCGCCGGATGAGAAGGGAGGGAGATTTATAGTTCACGCGGATAAAGATTCATATGACTTCGTCAAACAACGACCGACGAAGAAGACCACCAAGTATGTTTTTACTGATATAATAATTGTATAAGGTACTATAAAATAAGTTTTAATTACCTTTACTGCTTCATTAGGTGATTTTTTGTGATATATATATTAAAAATACAAGCTTGTTAAGATTAACTTTGTAATTGAGTTAAGATTCCCTCCTACGTTCAGGTAAATTGTACTTAATAAATAAAGGAAAAGAAAAGAACAATACTACATATTATCATTTTTAGACACTGGATATTTTAGAATATTTTCGTGCAGCTAAGTAGCGTATTTTTTATAGCCTAACTTACTTAACTTTAAAATTTTTCACAAACTAACAGAATAGTGAAACAGATTATCATTATGAAGTTCCTTTATAACTTTCTAAAATTATTTAAAAGATAATGAAAATAAATAAAGATTCTAGATATACATTTAGTATTAAAACAATTTATACAAATAAAGGCTAATCGATATGTCATTAACATAATTAAATATTCAATATACTTGTTTATAAATTTAAATTTATAACATCCATCCGATAACAGAAACTGGATTTTTGACAATTATAATCATATTGTATACGAGGGTCAAACTGAAAGTTCTTAGAAAATCAAAAACTAAGCATTCTAGCAAGTTATTAGTTTTATTGTAACTTTTCAAAATAGCGTCCATTTACATCAATACATCGCTGCATTCGATGGAACCATTGAGAAAAGCACCTTGCCCACTCGGCCTTAGGGGTCTCTTCGACGGCGTTTTGAAACGCAGCCACTGCTTCTTCGGCGTCTATAAAACGTTTTCCTCGAAGTTTTTCTTTTATTTTCGGAAATAAATAAAAATCGCAGGGTGCGAGGTCGGGGCTATACGGCAGGTGACCCAGTAATTCCACGTCTGAGGTCACCAAATAGTCGATCGTTTGCCTGGCGGTGTGCGACGAGGCATTGTCGTGATGAAGGAGGATCCTGCTGCGAGCTCGTTTCTCTCGAACTTTTTCCAAGACAAGTGGCAAACAATTGTTAGTATACCACTCTGCATTAACCGTTTTCCGATCCTCTAAGACTACTGTCGCGTAATGACCTGTCTTTCCGAAGAACGAGGCCACCATCTTTTTTCCAACACTTCGACCTCTCTTCACTTTAGTTGGCAACTCTTCGGAAGGAAACACCCACTGAGCAGACTGTCTTTTGGTTTCCGGATCATAACAGTAAATCCAGCTTTCGTCACCCGTTAGTATGTCGATCACAGCATTTGAGTCACCTCCGTTAAATTTTTGGATCATTTCTCGGCACCAATCAACACGGCGGAGTTTTTGAGCCTCGGTCAAATTATGCGGTATCCAGCGGGCACAAAGCTTCCTGACCGCTAAATGTTCATGGAGGATTTTGTGCACTTGACTCATACCTATGCCTAGACTTGTCCGAATCTGCTGATAGGTCACTCTTTTGTCAGTCTCTATCATACGCCGCACAACACTGATGTTATCTTCAGTCGTCGCTGTAGAAGGCCGTCCCTCACGCAAATCATCGGTGAGATTAGTTCGACCACGTTTGAATTCATTAAACCAGTTGTAAACTGTGGCACGAGATGGGGCTTCATCGTGAAAAGCCAATCGAAGTCTATCATAACTTTCTTGTTGACTTAAATGACATCGAAAGTCATAAAAAATCATTGCACGAAAATTTTCTCGGCTTAAATTCATTCTGACGTGCACAGACAATTTTCAACTTGCCGCCAAATCGTAAAATAAATGACAAATAAATGAAATTTACACTCAATAATATTGGAAAAGAGTTCTATTTTCAAAATTTAAACTATTTTTTTTAATATAATGCTTTTAAGTGGCCAGTTCTAAAAACTTTCAGTTTGGCCCTCGTATATATTTTAAATTTATTTTATGAAAACGGTATTTTTTTTCGTGTTCCATTTGTATCTATATCTTTTAAATTAATTTGACCTAAATTCACGACGTGACGTGACATACAAACACACAAAATAATTGGTCCGATGTTAAATTATTTGACATTTCTATAAAAAGAAGATTTATATTACTATATTTTGATTTTTTTTAATGTGTAGAAAAATATTTTTGTATCTATTTTTGGGTTCTCCGTCATTGGTCTTCTTCATAACTTAATTTTTAATGTTGCTCCATTTTTATAAATGAAGCAACATTAAAAATGAATCGATTGCTTCTACATTTATAAATGTTTCTATGTCTATGAAGTGTCTCACTGGGTCCATTGACGTACGTATTAAACCCTGTCACCTCATGTTCAGATTTAGTCTGACAATTCATGAAAATAAGACTCATTTTGTTTAATAACTAGGAGCTCCAACAGGCCCTCAATTTCGACTCTCTGCGCTCGCTCGCTCGCGAAATCTCGTGTGCCGTTTGCATACTGAGCGAAGCGAGCCCAGCGTAATGACTCATCGTTGTTGATAATGTCGGATATCAGTTTTTTGTCAATTATTTCTCAACGAGATGACATTTTCAAATTTTTTTTTAAAACCGTCACCTAATGTGTGTTTTTTTAATTGCAAGATTTCATAATTTTCCGTCAAGTAGTTTTCGAGCCTATTCGTGACAAAGAATGTGAAAAAGTCTTCAGTAGAGCGCTCCGCTCGCTTCACTCAATAAATATTACATTTTATAAGAATCTTCTAAAAACAAAAGCAGGAAAAACTTGTTTAGAAATTCCATAAAGGTAAAGGAAATAAGTATAAAAATATATTTTACCTGTTCAGTACCTCATAAATTTATGTTAATTTTATTATAACTTTATGATATGTTTTATATCCAGATAGTAAAAATTTTCCTTTTACCATAATTTTTATTTCATTTCATTTTTCAATATATATTGTCGTTAAATGATTGAGCGAAGCGAACGAAGTGAGCGGAGCGTTTTACTGGAGACTTTTTACATTCTTTGTCACGAATTGGCTCGAAAACTACTTAACGGAAAATTATGAAACTTCGCAATCAAAAAGACACATTAGGAGAGGGTTTAAAAAAAAATTGAAAAATGACCTCATTTTTTTTTTTTCTTTAATATTATGTCAAAAAACTGATATGCCATTGAAGTCAATGGGAAACGTTGAGTCAATACACTGGGCTCGCTTCGCTCAATATGCAAACGGCACCCGAGCTTAACGAGCTCAACGAGTCGAAATTGAGGGTTTTTTGCGCCTCTAATAAGTTAAAAATGTTATATGAAAAAAAAATATCATATTATTAATTTACACCAAATTATTTGCCGGTTGCCCAATTATAAATGTAAAAAAAATAACAAGATCGTGCTTTCTTAGATCTCATAAATAATATATTACTATCACGATTAGATAATACTTTTAACACATTAAGTACAATGTAAGTAGTGACTATTACATCTTAACACTAAACCTACCAAGTACCGGTCAAATTGACCGTTCTTAAACTTTTGTAAAACATACACATTTTTAAACGTTACAATATCGTTATCAAACTACATGACAATTCTTAGAATATGTATATAATATTTTCTTCACTCTATACTTTTAGTTAGTTCCATTATTACCTGCGTTATATAATAAAATATTTTTTAATTACCGTTCAAATTGACCGCGTGCGGTAGGAACAGGTATACAAGAATTGTCGGTAGGTTTAGTGTTAATACTCTTTATACTACAATGTCATATCACTTTGATATTCCAGTAACTTAGAATCAACAGGACATCTAATAAAAGGTTGTCTCGGAGGTGGAATTTTGGGAATTCATGAAGCTTATATGAAATCTGGACTATGGACGTCTTTATTCACGACAGTGATATTCGGATTTTATATAGCCTATTGTATGCATGTGAGTGATATAATTATATCAGATATTAATAAGATTGTGCTAATAGATATTAATTTTTAATGACAAAAATATACATTATACGATATCATACATTAAACCGATCGCTGTAGAAATTGAAAATATAGAATAAATTTGCTTAGAGTAATTAAAAAAAATACAATAATACAAAATTCTTTCCCTGTATTATTCCTTTCACAGACAATAATGAAATTGTTTCGTTTTCAGATATTAATAAAATCAGCCCAAACATTGTACAAAAGGCTGCATATTACAGAGATGTCATACCCAGATCTGGCTGAGGCCTCGCTGGAAGTGGGTCCATTTCCCAAATTAAGAAAATATAGTAAATGGTTTAGGTATGATAAGAATAAGTGACAGACAAGACATTGAGACATTGCTCTAAGGGGTACACTTAAAATCTTTTTAAAATAAGCCGATCTCTAAGTTCAGTAGTATTTTTACTACTATGGTAGTAGTTTTTAAAAACGAATTCATTAGAACGCCTTTAAATGGTTTAATTTTTAATTTACTATTACGCTTAATCTAGTACGAGGGTTCAAATTTTTACATTGTGTTGTACGCAGAAACTTGTTAAAGACCACTGTCCTGAATGATTTTATTTTAATGCATTGAAATGAAAAATCGAAAGTTTTTAATAAGTAGTTTGAAATAACCATGTAATGTCATGTACAGTTGTTAGAGCGACGATGACGGTATTCCAGTGGTCGCAAGTTCCATTCCGATTTGTATTCATGATTAAATTAAACTAAGATGGCGGAGAATGTAATATATCATTATATTCACAGACACGCAGTCGATATCGTAGTGTGCATTGATTTGTTCGGGGCTTGCTGCGTTTACCAAATTATAATAGCAAAAACAATAAAAGAAGTTATAGAAAATACAACAAACACAGATTCCAGCGGCGATTTAAATCTTCTAAGGCTGTACATCCTCACGTTACTGATACCGGTGTTGCTTCTCTGTATGATAACTACTTTGAAATATTTAGCACCGTTCTCGCTAATAGCTGATGTCTTTATCGGTACGTATTAGATAACAGTTTTAGATAAGAATGATAAATAGTAAACAACTATTAAATACATATTATTTTGAAATTATTACAATGGCAATAAAATGTTTTATTCTTTATAAAATAACTAGTGTAATATTAATGTTTATAAACAATTTCTAATAGACATCTAAAGCGATTGGACTAGCTTCTCTTTACATTTTTTTATTTTACATTTAATAAAATAACACGAAGTGTTATATAAAGAAATTTATTTTTAGCTGGCTGTATGTGTACAAGTATTCTTATTAAAACTTTATTTTCAGGTTGCAACAGCTTATCACCTTTTTTTTTTAACGAAATAATATAATGTTATGTTATTTATTTTAAGAGAGTCTTTTCCTTTCAAACTCAAATCAACGAATATAAAAACTATTTTTCTGTCGTTACAATGAATTAAATTTCCAGTCGGATGTGTTGCTGCAACGGTATACTACGGCTACGAGGCGGCTCCTCCGCTGGAGACGGTTCCGGCCTGGAAGGACGCGACCGGCTTCTTTGAGTTTTGCGGCATCGTGGTGTTTAGTATGGAAGGGATCGGTGTATCGCTTCCTATTGAGAATAATATGAGGGAACCAGAGAAATTTCCAAAGATACTTGCAGCTGGTACAGTTTTGTTTAAGGTTTAAAATCTTTGCATATTGCTATTGGTAGAGAAATTGTTTTTAATGTTAGTAAGTTTTCTTAATGAACTTGAACTAAGTTATAAGTTTTGTGTTAGTTAAAAATTAAGAGAAACATACATTTTATGTTTATTACATCAATTTTATAATAACCTGTTAAATTAATAGTTGCTATATTAAAATATTGTAATTTGTGTAAGTTATGGTACCACTTAATCTAATACAGTCTTAACCGGTTTACCATTTGGTATTTATAAGTTAAATATAGATTTAGCGTAGCAAAAAAAAAACTACTAAATTTTTTAAATATTTTCGAATCATTCAAAACTTAACTTCCTAATTGTGTATTGTATATATAACCAGATTATCTTAGTATGTATATTAAATATGATAATACATTTATTTTGGTATGGTATATGAAGAAGAACGTTCTGAGAAACCTTCGCAATGAACGCAGGCCGTTTTTGTATATCATATAATATAATATATAAATTTTGTGAGGACAGACATAGGCATGTTAACAAATAAGGAGTGATTTATAAAGATATTTTGTGAAATAAACAAAATATAAATGTATAGTACGCCGTAGAAAACTCTGCTCTCTCTGGGTGATTTTTTAACCTACCCTTTAGAGTAAGAGTAGGTCAAAATATACCCTAAAACCGTAAGAGTTGCTTATTTTATATAAATCAACAAGCAAATTTGCAAAAGCCTGTAGTAGTAAACGAAAGTATGTACTATAATATCCCTAATTATGTGTAAGAATTTATTACAAAATAGTTAAGAATAACATTTCTTACCTTGTTTCCAATACAATTTTTTTATAAACATTGATCTTCATAAGTCGCGTGTAACGTTCGATCTCATCAACCAATGTCGAACTCACAAAACCGCGGTTAAAAGCTAGTATCTAAACCTTAAGACCAATTTGAAACTGAAAATATATATGGCAGTCATTACTTTCTTACGTTGTCTTTTAATTATTATAACAATATTAATAATATTTCTATAGCTAATTGAAACAAGAATATATTTGTCTGTTATTAACAGGTATGTCCGTGGTGGTAATATTTCTAATGCTGGTGGGGTTTTTTGGATATTGGGGTTTTGGGGAAAACTCTATTTCCCCTGTTACATTGAATTTTCCAACCGAACTGTGAGCACTTTTCAAACATTTCAATATAACAAAAATATCTGATTGCTTTACATTTTCTTATTTCATTGCTTATATACGTATATATATATATATATATATATATATATATACGTATGTATACTTAATACCGCATTCTTTTCCAGATTTCCGACCATCTTAAAATGTCTGATGGGAATTATGATATTTATAACATTTGCCCTAAACTTCTGGGCTCCTTTCAACCTGGTGTGGTATTACATGGCTAAGAGGCACAGCGCGGACCGACACTGGCTGTGGGAGAGGGTGTACAGAGCTATATTCGTTGTTATTATTACAGCCATTGCGATCGCTTTTCCGAACATTGGAAATCTCATGGGACTAGTAAGTTATACTTGATAATTAACAAGGTATTAGTTTAGTAAACTTGTATATATTATTATAATAATGGTTATTGCTTTAATATTAGAAACCCTATTTGGTGAGTATGATATATCATAGTAGATTTACACACACATGTACAAATATTATGTTCACAATTATAGACTATAAATAGTTAAAATATAAGTTAGACTGTCATAGTCGTAACTCACTTTGTCTCTGTTAAGGGATACGGAATAATTAATTACCTGCTGTTTTTCTAAATGTAATTTAAAATTAGAAAGTTGATGTTTAAGTTTCAGTGGATATCACCGAAAAATTATCAAAAATTTATCCATTGACTCTTAGACTCTTTTATAAACAAATTTTTATTGAGCGAAGCGAGCGGAACGCTTTACTGGAGACTTTTTCCCATTTTTTGTCACGAATAGACTCGAAAACTACTTGACGGAAAATTATGAAATTTTGCAATCAAAAAGACACACATTAGGGAGTGATAGTTTAAAAAAAAATATTTGAAAAATCATGTCATTGAGGAATAATCCTTAAAAAACTGATATCCCATTGAAGTCAATGGGAAATGATGAGTCATTACACTGGGCTCGCTTCGCTCAATATGCAAACGGCACCAGAGATTTCGCGAGCGCAGCGAGTCGAAATTGAGGGTTTGTTGGCGCCCCTAGTTTTAGATCTTACAAAAATAATGTAACCTTTGTTCCAGTTGGGCGCCTTCTGTCTCTCAAACATGGGCTTTATTTTCCCGGCCCTTATTGAACTCTTAGTGGTCTGGGAGACACCTGGATTAGGGAAATTTAAATGGAGATTATGGAAGAATTTATTTGTTATTCTTATAGGTGTATTGTTATTTATAGCCGGAACGTATTCCAATGTTAAGGGATTGATAATTCATTTGTAAATACATTAAAAAATATAATTATTCTAATTTATTTTGTTTTGTACGTTTTAATTGTAATTTTATGTTAATTCTTCTTTTCTTTTTTTTATTAATTATGTCTATTAATATATCATTGTTTCATATTTTTTTGTATTTAATCTTTCGTCATCCATAATTAATAAATATATGTAATGGCCTCTACTCATGTCGATTATATCCGAGTTTGTCCGACTAGTTCCGATCTTATTTCGAGTCCTTAGTCATGAATTCGTACTTCAATTTTATTTCATATTAATAATAATATTGAATGAGATCTTGTAATTAATTCCAATGCGAACTGAAAACCTTGAGATGATTGTTCAACAAGCATATGAACTGTCTTCTCAGATGTTTTTGATAAAAAAGGACTTCAAATCTGTTTCTCCGCTTCTGAACTATGATCTCACAACAGACACAAATACACATACATAAATGTACACAAGTTAAGTTTATATTAAACCTTATATTTAGGTTAGTGTTGAAAGAGGAATTATATATATATATATATTGTTTGTAAAACGTCTTCTTTCATGTTCTTTTTATTAATACTTATTAGTCTCTTGTTTAAATTGTTATTTTTCTTTTTATAAGGTATACAATAAATCTAATTTAATAATACAGGGATCCCCAAACCATTTTGGTCAAGAGACCCCCTTTCCAAAATTAACTAATACCTCAGAACCCCACGTCCAAATTATCACACTTTTTCTTATTAATACAAAATATTTACCAATTTTTAGCTAGTATAAATATAAAGTATAGTATATTGTTTCATCAGTATTATTAATTATTGTTACAAATTATGTAATATTACTTAAGTAGGCAATTATTAAAAAAAAAACAATAAAATCTCATAGGAAAGATAAAAAAGAAATCAATTTAATAGAAGGTCCCGACTTTCTACCATGGTAAATTCAATTAAATATTGGTGAGTGGCAACCTTAATCCATCGATTTTTCAAAGTAAAAATAACTTTTATTTTAACTTACAATAAAACAACACCGCACCAATCTCAGTTAACATCCGTCTTTAGATTTGTATTAAAATTAGTAGTACCCTTGTTTACATTAATATACTTCTGACTAAAAACTATATATATTGTCGGGACAGTAGTCAGACAAAAACATGCATCTTTTTATTAATATTTAGTGTACAGATCCTTCCACGATACTACATTGTATATACGTATATATCTTTAACAAATTCAAAGTATTCGCAAATCTAGTGCTCTAGCTATTCCACTCTAATCTTTAACATTACTACATCTTACATCCCATTTTCGTACCACAACTTTAAAACTGTTAACACTAAACCTACCAAGTACCAGTCAAATTGACAGTTCAACTTTTGGAAAACTTGCACATTTTCAAACGTTATAATATGGTTATCAAACTACATGACAATTCGTAGAATATGCATATATTTTCTACACTCCTTATTTTTAGTTATTCCCATTATTAAATGCGTTATATAATAACTTTTAATTACCGGTCAATTTGACGGCGTGCGGTAGGGACAGGTACACAAGAATTGTCGGTAGTTTTAGTGTTAATAATGACGTTTAATTTGACGTTTTGATAAAACATCAAAGTAATACTTACTTACTTTTTTATGTCAAATTTTAGCATTTTTTAATTACTTTTACGTAACGAAATTATCTTTGTTTAATAATTGTTTAGTAATTAGAGATATATAATATTTTATAATTAAATACGAAATAATTTGTTAATATTTCATTTAGATCAGATTTGTAAAGCAAATGTTTAGTGAAATTTATGTCATTTATCATAATAAAAAATTGGCTTATAAGTATTTATTTAATAAAAATTTTATATTAATGACGTGAGGAATTTAATAATATAAAAAAATATTGTTTCCATATTGTCCTTAATACATATGACGACTCGCGACGCCATTTTAGAAAAACATTTACCAAAGACCATATTGGAGTCGGAACAGAACAAACTATTATGTAAAACATCTGAATAGTTTTAAATAAAACTATTCAAATGTTTTACAAACAATAAAACAACACAAAAATAAATAATTTATTATAAACGATTATCTCATTAATTGAGATGTATTTATGTATTCATTTCAAATTCATAATAAACATATTATTAAGACAAAATGATTATGATAAAACAATAATACCATTTCACTTAAAAATTGTGTAACATGTTCAACTTTTTTTACAAATTATTTATATAAGAGTAATTATTGCATAGTGTTGTAATAATTAATATTTCATTATCAATTATAACAATATCTGAAGTATTACTTTTAAGGCGTGAAATAATTTTCAATTCGACCCTTTTAACGCCATTTTGTTTTCTTATTTCGATATAAAAAAACAAAATGGCGTAAAATGTCCGTAAATAATTTAGAAACCAGGAGAATTGTCTATCATATTATATTTACATTAACGAATAGCGTAGTCTTAATAATTAAAACACAGCCGAATACAAATAACACAAGTAGTATAACTATTTAATACCTAATATTTATAATCTCGAAGGCAATTGTTAGGATATTGGTCGATTTGTTTCATTCACGTCGCCGGTTTTTACTTTAATGTCACTAATCATTCACTTAGTTCATTCGTTCCATTCATTCATTCATTTTTTCTCTATTCCGAGAATATATTAATCACTTATACTGAATTATTTAAATGTAAGTGACATATATAATAAAATAAATCTATTTTTAATATTAACAATGCATTTTTTACTATGTTACAATGACACGTGTCAAATAAATAAAAGAAATAAAATTAAACGCGACTCGCTGTGATAAAAATAGATTTATTTTAGGATATAAATAACAAACAACAAGGAGAATGGTAATATTACTGCATGGGGGAATTATTATTTGTTACTGGCAACATCATGACATAAGACCATAGAGTATAGAGTTATTAAACAATAGGATGAAAATATAAATAATGTTAAAACCAGCTGTCTTTTAATAATTAATAATAATTAAATAATGCACAGGTGGTCTACAATTGTCTATGGTCCAGTCTGTCCCGTGTCCAAGATGGCCTCCGCGCTCGGAATAACAATAACATCCCTAATATTATCACAATCCAGATCGATCTCATCAGTGTCCCTCTCGATGTACTGAGAGATGTTATCGTTTGTACCGGACTTGGTACAAAAATCGCTTATTTCGGTACATATCCTCTTAACGTTATCCTCTAAGCAGCTCGAGCATATCTCATCGTCGTTGTTCGTCGATATCCTTAATAACTTCTCATCGTAGCCATCTTTTGATATTTGTGGCTCCGAGTTATGTGGCTTCAAGTTTTGCGGCTTCATTTTCATATCGTATATATTTGATTCGCTTCCCATTATCGATATCGTTGAATCGTTCATGTATGATAATTCCTGAAAATTATAATTGATAAGAGTTATTTATATATCAAAAATAAAAAAAATAAAATTGAAAATTTTTGATAAAAGTTATTTATATATGAAATACAAATATGAAACATGAAAATCTTTTACAAATTTATTTATATATGAAATATAAATATGAAACATGAAAATTTTTGATAAAAGTTATTTATATATGAAATACAAATATGAAACATGAAAATCTTTTACAAATTTATTTATATATGAAATATAAATATAAAACATGAAAATTTTTGATAAAAGTTATTTACACATGTACCATAAATGAAACTTGAAAATTTTAACCATATATTTTATTTTGGTATATAGTTTTAATTTAAAGTGTATATATATATATATATGAATACTAGTATCGTAGAGTGGTTTTACCTGATCGTCTTGATAGCTGCCGACACTCCTAGAGTGTTTGTGTCTTCTGACATTCAGGCACTTTTGGGGTGAATGACCGTCCACTGACTCCTGAAAAGTACAATAATTCATTTATCATAGCTCAGTTACACTTGGTGAGGTCGAATATTACACTTTTAGTTTCAAAACTTCATTATATTTTTATAATCGTATAGACAAGATTTCACAAAAACTAACATCGGGTCTATATATGGAGACAAAATTTTACATTAAATGACACCAAATAAGATATATCTCAAAACAAATACACCAATTAATATCATTTAGGATAGTAGCAAATAATCAAACATATACAGTATATTTATATTTTTTTTTATAAAAAAAATTATTTATATTTATATATATATATATATATATATGTATATATATACCTTAAATCTGTTGAACTGTCTGTACTTCCTCTCAGAAGGCACGAGGCTGCGCAATGACTGTGTCCTTGGACACTCGCTGTCAGCCAGCCAGCGATATGTACCAAAGAGCTTTGATGTCTCTGATCTGGAAGATTTATACAATATAATCTCATTACATGGAATTTGGATGTGAAAATTATATTTTACTAGGAAAACATAAAAGAAAACATCTTTCAAATTGAATTATTATTATACAGATAAGAAACGTATTAAGATTATTATCTAACCATTATAACTTGATTGCTTTCAACACAATTAGTGAATCGAACATTTACCTTATCAAAAATACAATTTTTTTTTATATAAAAAAAAGCATTTTTAAATAAAAATAAGACACCAATGGAACATTACTTTTTTATAATATATATATCTTAAAATTAAAATAGATTAAATTGCATTATTCTATTAAAATAAATACTATTATTGAGCGCAGCGAGCGGAGCGCTCTATGCGAGCCTTTTTGCATCCCATGTCCGGGATTGACATGAAAACGGCTTTACCATCTTTATGAAATTTTGCACATTTATAGCGATGGTTATTGCAATGTAGTATATATAATAATACTTACATATTACTGGGCGTAGTCAAAAGCCTTTGCAAGTTTGATAAGGTCGGCCTCATGTCATGGACGGACAGGCCCCTGCCCCAGAGCAGCTGCGCGATGCACTTGTTCAATAAGAACATTGAGTATCTGAACAGTGTCACGTCACCCCCCCTCGCGAATAGGGGGATACTGGAAATAATATTTAATAAAAAAATATTAGGAAATTGAACTTTGGACCCAAGTTTCGGTAGGGCAGTGTTAAAACTGGGCCATTACGTCACTATACATGGTGATGTTATCACTAATTGATATATTTAACTTTAATTTATATTAATAACTCACTTGGGGTCCGGTAGATCGGGAGTGATATCCAGAATCTTGCTTGCGGATCCCAATAAGGTGATCTTATATCTCAGGGGCTGGTTCAAGATGGCGGCGGTTAGTGAGGTCGCTTGAGCTACGAAGCCCGCGGCCACGGCGTCCGGTACGGGATTCGATTCCCGGGGGTGCTCGTCCCCACATATGGGTAATGGCACGTCACATATCGTCCAACTCGTGGGATCTTTCTGGTGGTGATACGACAATATCACACAGAAATAAGCATTAAACATTTTTTAATAAAAAATAAAAATTGTCGTATAAATTAGTTTGGATTGGATTACATTCGATTAGATTGGATTAGATTAGATTAGATTAGATTGGATTGGATTGGATTGGATTGAATTGGATTGGATGTGCCGTTTAATTTCTAGATCTTTCAAATATTTTTTGTCAATATCCATAATTATGATTCAGAAAAATATTATATATTTCAATTTTAGAACAAAAATAACTGATGTGTTTCAAATTGTTAAAATTGATTCATAATTTGGACCTTATATCAATAAAGTTATCAATTTACCTGTTCTATATAAAATATCCTATGTAACTCCGTCAAGACGTCAGTCCTGAAGCTGGCCAGAGCGGCGTGGGAGCGCGCCGCCCGCTCTCTCAGCGCGAAACACGACTCTCTCGTCTCTTTTAGACTCTCCGTTCGTCGGGATAGAGTGTGGTAATTCTGCATTAGTTCCGAACCTAAATTGAAAATACAATTTTATGTGAACCCGCTATCTTTAGTGTCTTTATTTCGCGAATGATTGCTGAACCATCGTGTCCACAAGATAAAAAAAGTGATTTTTGTATATCAAAGTTTAGCGACTTACCGACATCTTGATTTTCTTCGTATAATTTAGAGTATTTTTCTTTTAATTTTCTAATATTAGCTAATTTGCTATCCCTTTCGTCAGAGAGTATTAAACGTTTGAAATGTAATATTTCCAACTGCTTTGTTAGACGAATGTGTTCCGCCCTTTGGAAGGGTGAAGGTTTAGACTGAAAGGTAAAATATCATTTAAATGACTATTATAACTTTCTCATCCAATATATTATTATAAATACCTTATAAGATAAGAGATCATTTAATTTTAAGGTCAGTCTTGGACCATTTGAAACTGGAGTTCTATCTGATTTTATTTTACCATTCCTGGAGCCCAAGTCGCTTTGGGATGACGACTTTTCTCTATTCAGGTCTTCGTTATCAACCGGTGAAAATAGATTCCTTTGAGATTTACTTTTAACTTTAATTTTAAATTCATCCGGCGACCAGCTATTCGTTAGGGCCGATTTCTTATAGATTCTCTCTTTAATATCCTGAACTGCGTCTTGGCGTTTCATTATGGAATACTGAAGCAAATGTAGACTTTGTAACTTCGATGCGTTGTAACTCGGTCTTATTTCTGATTTAAGAAAATTTAACGCCAAATATCTGTACTTCGGCATTCCGTCGGATTCGTTTCTCAAGTCATAGCTCTCCGCCGTCTCGCTCAAGTCTATTTTATTGACGAGGTCCTCCTGTGAGGCGGATATATCACAGTTTGAATCACTGGTAGTAAATTCCTTTACTACGTTATCCGGTGAATGCTCGTATATATGGTTAGGTTCTATTCTTTTTCTTTCGCTACTGTCGTCCCGTTTATTGAGAGATACGTTTAATGTAGACGATGATTTGATTGGAAACTGTTGTTTAAAACCTCTATCCACGGGACTGTTGCTTTTAGAGTACTCTTTATCGGACCTCTTATATAACTTACCGGGAGATATGGACCGAGGTTCTTTTATATATTTGTGATTATGAATAAACCTTGATTCTAATGTTATTTTCGAAACATTCGTTTTCCCAGACGAGTCCGATGATAGGGATCCCTGCTCCATTTCGTTTTCTGGCGGAATCACGTCCAATTTGAGACTTTTATACGAACAGAAGTAACCTCCTTGCATTTGAAATACAAGTGTATTACATTTGAAGCAGTCCGAAGTAAAATTTAGTGATAAATTAGCCCCTATATATCTGAGTCCACTGAAGTATACGCCCCACGTCTGTATGATAGTATCCTGAACATCACACTTGTCATCCTCATCCCTGGATGGGGATACAACGTGACACCATATCCGTATAACGACATTCGTGGATGACATACGACGAGTTATTTCTGGAAGATTAAATATTAAACTTTAGTACGACTATTCTGTTGTAAAATGTCTTAAACTTCCTTTACAGTTATCAGTTTAGTATTACATTTAAAAAGCAATACAAATATGATAATAATTCATTGATGAATAATAATGAATATGTTTATATTGTGTATAATAAATTAATTAATTGGAATATTACATCATATTATTTATCAATACATGTGACATTTATTATTAATAGTATTCGCTCACTGGTCGATATTGAACTATAATCTTATAACTATACACTTTTATACATTTCTTAACACTAAACCTACCAGTACCGGTCAAATTGACCGTTCTTAAACTTTTGTAAAACTTACACATTCTTAAACGTTATAATATCGTTATCAAACTGCATGAAAAATCTTAGAATATGCATATAATATTTTCTTCACTCTTTACTTTTAGTTATTTCTATTATTACCTGCGCTATGTAATAAAATAACTTTAATTACCGGTCAATTTGACGACGTGTGTGGTAATAGGAACAGGTACACAAGAATTGTCGTTAGGTTTAGTGTTAATTGTATATATAAAAAATAACAAATTTATAGGTTCTTCTAATTCGATGAAGCTTTTTCTTCAAAGTGTAAAACATGTTTAGTACTTAATTAAATTAGCAACTTGTACAATATTAACTTTATTAATTTAACGGTTGATCAAATAGAAAGTAATCATACTTAACATTAGATATGAAGAGATCATATCTTTTGCTATTATTATTCAGAACCTTGTTAAGGATTTGTAAAGAGGATACCATTTTACCGTTGATTTCTTCTCAGAAGATCGTGAAGTCACATCAGTATTACGTTTCGAACTTTTATATTTGCTTCTGTCCATAAACGACGTCACGTTACGAGTCGAGTGATGACTCAATTAAATTATATAGTATGTACACCAACCAAGATATTCCACTTTACATACATAAAATAAATAGCTTACTCCCCCCCGCTTCGCTGGCCACTATTAATTTGGATGTGAACTTAGGTTGCTATGGTAACCGTTGTCATGGTAGCCGTTGCTATAGTATTTCTTACCCCCGCGTTAAGTGTATATCTCCTACAAGTTTAAAACTTGGCGAAATGCAAAAAGTTGAAATCCGTTGGGATAGGAATTTCGTAATATGTATATATATATATATATACATAGATTAACATATACAGTATAACAAGTATTATTTTAAATACATTCCAAAAAACTATCTTATTTTTCTCTTATCTCTAGTAAGAGGAGATTAATACATGGAGTGTACGGAGGATGTAGAACAAACAATATTGTTAAGTGAAGTCTAAACAATGAGTCACTGCCACGTTTAGAGAATGGAAAATGGAAATAGCGAACCGACCTACGAATATGATATTATTTTTTATATTTTTATTTGTATTATTTATATTTGAATTTATATCTTAATTTGATTGAAGCGAAGCTCTTAACCGTTTAGGAGACCTTTTTTGTGTTTAGTTGTCTCCAGAATGCGACGAGATAATTAGCTAAAAATTTTCTCATCTATGTTTGGGCTAAACGCGGATGTTTGAACAGATTGAGAAAATGTTTAGCAATTCAAAAGTTATCAAGAAAAGAAGAAAGGAGAGAGGCTCAGCTCAACACCCGCCGCGCACGGTTGGAGGATCCTAGTAATTTTTGTTCTTATCACTAAGCTTACAATAAAGAAAAGCAAGTCGCCATTTTTAATCTTCTCTGTTACTTAAATTATTCTTTTATTAGCACAACTCGCCGGCTATCTCCTTTTCAAGCGAGCGAATCCGCTGGATTAATCTAGTTATCATATAAATATGGAAACATGATCAACCTATATTAAATGGGTCATGAAGGTCTGTCTATGAATGAGTCACTGATAACAAGTGACGTTTATACAAATATCGGTCAGATTGTAGTTTGTGCGGAGTATGTTTGTATCAAGATCGCTAAACTTAGTTTAATTATTCTTTACATTGATAACTAATTCTGTTTCAATATTTTTATTATATTATATATAGGATGAGACAATCAGGATTCCATAATTTATTAAAGCATATATTAAACTAACTAGATGTTCATTAAAAATACATCCGATCGCTGAACTACAAAGACCGTTACAAACACATACAAATTTTACTATATATATTATAATTCTTAAAAAGCTGAAATATTATTTTATATAACCCATAACCCTCCTTATATATGTAATATCCTGAATAAACAATGGCAGTTCCAGAGATTAGCTTTCAAACAAAAACTTCGTAGTATAGTATAGATAATTAATGTTATAAAAAATTTTACCTTAACATTGACAAAGTAAATTATATCGTATTTAAATTTTATAATTAATACACATTAAACATAATCATTAAAAACACTACCTACAATGTAAGTAAACTAATTACATACTTTATTCTCGGGGGCAAAGTAATGATTGAAGCTCTCCGTCATACTAATATATGTATTTTAAAACAAATATTATCTATACATATAAATAAAATTTGTATCTGTTTGCAATTTAATATTAACAGTTTTACACTAAATGCATATGAATGTATATACAGAACTGTTTGTTCCAATTAATCTATGTAACAGCTGGACCGATTTCAATCGGACTTTCACAGGCTGATAGCTGATATTATAAAGAGTAAGTAAGGCAACTTTTATTTTAAAAAACATATTTCAAACTACCTAAAGGGGAGAATTTATAAAAACATCATTAGACCTGTCGTTATGTATGGATCTGAGTGCAGGGCGATGAAGGTGATGGATGAAAAGCGTTTGCATGTAACGGAGATGTGAATGTTAAGATGGATGTGTGGGGGGTGACAAGAAGGGATAGAATAAGAAATAAGTATATTAGAGGAAGCTTAGGAGTAGCGCCAGTGACAGAAAAAATTAGAGGTAGCCGTCTGTCATGGTATGGGCATGTTATGAGGAGGGATGAAAGGCACGTGACCAAAAGAGTGCTAGGTATGGTAGTGGAGGGATGGACAGGTAGAGGACGGCCGAAGAAAAGATGGATGGATTGCGTGAAAGACGATATGGAGAAGAAGGGAGTGTGCACAGAGATGACGAGTAACAGGAGAGTATGGAAGGAAAAAACATACTGTGCCGACCCCAAAATGGGATAAGGGCGGGAAGATGAAGATGATGATATTTCAAACTAAGCCATGGATACATGTAGTATTTAAATAAGTTGGAAAGAATAATTTTTTGAATACTAAAACTAAATTTTCACTAAATAATACTATGAAATATACAATGTATCATATATAATCAATAGAGTAAATAAGATAATAATTTATTATTTAATTTCACGCCATATCCATTGCGGGGTAGCCAGAGACGACGGAGCGCCAAACGCTACGGTCCCTGCATACCTCTTTCGCCTCGGCCACAGACATCAACCTCTTCATACATGCCCTCCGGGGGTCCTCATGCTTTTTACGTGACCTTCCTCCAGTGTCATAGCTACTGCTTTTTCGAAGGTCACTCGAGGCCTCCCCCTGTCTCTCTTACCGCTCACTTTTCCTTTATAAATCTCTTTTACCATTCTTTCATCACTCATTCGTTCGACGTGCCCAAACAACCTGAGCAAGTTCTTTAATAATTTACATGTAATAAATATATACCATTAACATCCAAATCATCTAACTACAAGAAATGACACAAAATGACACTCGTTATGATTACTGATTAGAAAGTAGAGATAATTCTACCTTTTTATATACAGTGGTTTAACGATAACTCAATACTAGCATGAGTTGGATTTATTAGCTTTATTTGTTAGTTAAAGATGTTACCTGAATCAATCTCCTTCCACTTGGGATGCGGTGAGCATATCCTCTCGCTGGTGTAGAATGGAGCCGACATGGTAGTGTGGTGCAGAGTCAGGAAGTAACTACACTGCTGCATATATTCAGGTGGACGTATATTATAACCGACTATCTGTAAATATATATAATGTATTATTACTGTATGTTAGTATGTTATATTTATATGAAGAGAAAACATAGTGACATAATCGAGCTTTTACCAGTAAAATATACTTTAAATTTTATGAAATTCATTGAACAAAATATTAATGTTCAAGATGTCGGATTAATTTGAAACTATGCATATCAAGGGCCGGGTTTCGTTTAATGTTTTCAAACTAAAGTGGACTTTATAGAAAGTGTAATATTATATTATTTAGAGAGTGGAGAACTTTTAAAACATATGGTAGCATAAAAAATTTGGTTCACAAGGTTATTACGGTTGTTATCAATGACAAGTAGATAATGTATCTCGTTGCACTCTAAGTATTCATACAGATATAGCAAAATATTTTTTTACAAATATTTTTATATATGTAAATAGTAGACATTTATATTTTTCTTTTTACTATTACAGTAAAAAAAATATCATTTTTGAGTTTAATATAAAGATTGTGTTTTTTCAAGTGATCTATTATAGATATATATAATGTTTAAATTGTATAGACTTGTTTTTAATAGGAACTGAATACAAGAATTAAATAATATGAATATTTTATGTGTTTAGAAAATCTGTTATTAAAATTAACATAACACAAACTTACATATATATATATATATATATATATATATATATATATATATATATATATATATATATATATATATATATATATATATATTACAAAAATTGTTAAAGAGTAGTTTAATGGTTTGTTTCTTTTATATATATTAATAATTTAAAGAAACAAAAACATATATATTTGTTTAAAATATTTAATTTGGGTAATTATTAATAATTATGGTAAAGGAAACTTGGGTTGGCCCATATTTGGATGAATTTTCTTAATAAATGCTAACAAAGCAAGTTTTTTTGTGTTATAAACGAGAATGACGTACGTCACAATAAAGTGTAGGCGTTTGTTAGTAATCATTAACTTAACGGTATATATTAAAATAAATAATTATTATTTAAAATATATTAATTAATTTTACCTGTATTAAGCTACGTAATCTCAACTGTTGGGTTGTTAAAGGAGTCCATTCTCTGCATCTAGGTCTTCCAAACATTTCAATAACACACAATTAATCACAACCCACTATTGAGAAAAAATATCATAATTTAAACCAAAAAATTTGTTTGTTGCTACTATATACATGGATGTATTGAAATTGTTTAGAGTAATATAAAAATATTATAAATACAAGTGCATTGTTCAACGTTCAGCTGACTGTAATATGTCAAAATAAACAGTGTTGCTAGTCATTGTTTAAAAAAAATACCAATACCAATAAAAATAAACACCACCGCAGGAATTCATAGGCAGAACACGCACGGGTGAGTTTTGTCACAGCAACAAAAAATATTTGTTTACTGTCAAGTCATTAAATAGTTTGCATTAGCGAGTGTTAACAGTTACAAAACATAAATGAAAACTTTAACAGGTAAAAGAAAAACTGACGCTATAAAAAAAAAAAAACATGTACATTTATAACATGATTTTACCGATTTACCAGTGTTATATTATTTTTAATGCAAATTTTTTCGACTAACACCGCACTTCTTTATTTGTTTTTAAAGATCATTCGTCTAATCTCACGCGAACACCCATTATTCCGTGGTGTACGACTTTAGCTAGGGTGTATTCATAAAAGAAAAATGTTGGTATTGCGGTTGCTATTTTATACAGTTGTTAATCCGATCGAGTAAAGATTAGTATTTTAAATAAATTTGGAATTTATAATTCATCGTCACATTGACAGGGCTCGAAACTGGGACCTCTGGGATTGGGTTCTTTATAAATTGAGGTTACCTGTAGTTATTATTATTTGAGGATTATATTTATAATGGTATTAATCCTAAAACTGGCAATGTTTACAATGTTTCTTACAGGAATTCTAATCAAATGGAAAAGAATAAAAATACTTGTTTATGCATGAATTTAAGACATTGGTTTACGATTTGGGGGAGTGGAGGAGCATACAAAGTCACACCATTAGTTTTCTAGACTTTTAACTTAAATTGAATTAAAAATGTGTAAAAAGTTAAAAATTATATAGAAGTTCCGATTTGAAACTATCGCTAAATAAAAACTTAAGTACATCAAAAAAAAAAAATATCCTAAACAAATACCAGATGCCAGAATCTAAGGATATAAAATAAGAAAACTTATATTTATAGAGGATGAATTTCAAAATACTTTACAATATATTATTATTCAAATCAAGTTTGTAATACCTGAATTACATAATGATAATTGTATTATAACATTATTAGCTTCTACAGAAACCAAACATAAGCAAAATCAATGGAAAGGATAGCTATATATGGTCGTAAAAATATTAATTAAAAATCATATTTCAAACTGTGGTTTGATCATTAAATTATAATTTGAAGTTTCTGTCGTATGTTGTAATAATGAAGATTATTATTTTAGTTTTAATTTTTAGTTTATTGTATAATTTAAACTGTGAGGTAGAAATTTATATTTCAGACGTGTTTTTTTATATTTAAAATTATTTTCTATTTAATTTTATTAATTGAAAATTATATTTCAGAACAGTGAAGAGCATCAGGAACCTCCGGATGACGGAGTAAGTACATAACCTTAATTTTTTTTTATTCTATGTTCTGAAATACAAAAATTATCGCACAAACTGCATAAACTGTCACTATCCGACATTTTAATAACTTGCGGAAAAATTAAACTTTATGGAAAGTCATAATGTCATATTATATTTTCAGCTGGATGTAAATCTTAAAGCAGATGAAACGGATAAGGTCAACCTCTTAATTTTTATTAATTATTAAGTAATATTATAAATTATGTTATAATAGTAAGTTTGTGTTATGCTTAAATGATTTCATACACATTTTTAGTGGTACAAAAGGAGGACAGAACAACACGGAATTTGACATTCAATTAGTAAAATAATTATCAACTTTGAATCAGTTATTCCGTTACAGTTATTAAAAATAACCTCAAATTAACATGTCTGATTTTATAATGACAAAAGATAACTTTTGGTATTTTTAAATTTTATTATATATTTTCACAACATCGTGAAACCTCAAATATGTGACGAATGTGATAATGACGGAAGTGAAGAGCTTATGACAACTTAATTTTAATTATAATTTACTGAAAGAAAAAAAACATTACACAAGCCAACTAGCACATAACTTTTTTATGTTATCGGTTATTGAAGATATAAAATTTTTCAGATTAAACTCAAAAGTAAAGAAGAGGAAGATGATAAGGTGAACCATTAATTATAGAAAATCTTTTCGTAGTCGTCAAAATGACTGAGTCGCAGAGTGGTTGCGACTGTCACTTGGTTGCCTGTCTGTGTACTGTGTTCTTATTATGTTATCGGTTATTGAAGATATAAACATTTTCAGATAAAACTCAAAAGTAAAGAAGAGGAAGATGATAAGGTGAACCATTCATTATATAAAATCTTTTCGTAGTCGTCAAAATGACTGAGTCGCAGAGTGGTTGCGACTGTCACTTGGTTGCCTGTCTGTGTACTGTGTTCTTATTATGTTATCGGTTATTGAAGATATAAACATTTTCAGATAAAACTCAAAAGTAAAGAAGAGGAAGATGATAAGGTGAACCATTCATTATATAAAATCTTTTCGTAGTCGTCAAAATGACTGAGTCGCAGTGTGGTTGCGACTGTCACTTGGTTGTCTGCCTGTGCACTGTGTTCTTATTATGTTATCGGTTATTGAAGATATAAACATTTTCAGATAAAACTCAAAAGTAAAGAAGAGGAAGATGATAAGGTGAACCATTCATTATATAAAATCTTTTCGTAGTCATCAAAATGACTGAGTCGCAGAGTGGTTGCGACTGTCACTTAGTTGCCTGTCTGTGCACTGTGTTCTTATTATGTTATCGGTTATTTTAAATATAAACATTTTCAGATAAAACTCAAAAATAAAGAAGAGGAAGATGATAAGGTGAACCATTCATTATATAAAATCTTTTCGTAGTCGTCAAAATGACTGAGTCGCAGTGTGGTTGCGACTGTCACTTGGTTGCCTGCCTGTGCACTGTGTTCTTATTATGTTATCGGTTATTTTAGATATAAACATTTTCAGATAAAACTCAAAAATAAAGAAGAGGAAGATGATAAGGTGAACCATTCATTATATAAAATCTTTTCGTAGTCGTCAAAATGACGGAGTCGCAGAGTGGTTGCGACTGTCACTTAGTTGCCTGTCTGTGCACTGTGTTCTTATTATGTTATCGGTTATTTTAAATATAAACATTTTCAGATAAAACTCAAAAATAAAGAAGAGGAAGATGATAAGGTGAACCATTCATTATATAAAATCTTTTCGTAGTCGTCAAAATGACTGAGTCGCAGTGTGGTTGCGACTGTCACTTGGTTGCCTGCCTGTGCACTGTGTTCTTATTATGTTATCGGTTATTTTAGATATAAACATTTTCAGATAAAACTCAAAAATAAAGAAGAGGAAGATGATAAGGTGAACCATTCATTATATAAAATCTTTTCGTAGTCGTCAAAATGACGGAGTCGCAGAGTGGTTGCGACTGTCACTTGGTTGCCTGTCTGTGTCATGTGTGCTCTGAGCACATGATGGAGCGTTTCATGTCGTAACACGTTTCTTGTTTATGCTTAACTGAAGCATCGTCTTTCTCTCTCACACACAAAATTTTTGAAATAAGTTTAAAAAGTACAAAATGACTATGCATATGTAGAAAAATGTAATGTTATTTGTAATAACAATACAACACAAAGATGAAATATAAAAACAGTTTTATTTAATAAGACTTCCAAAATTAATAATTTTTGCTGTTTTAAGGCATTTAGGAGAAAGTAAAAGTTGGAGTTGTGTTTGTCCATGTTTATACCTGTTTATAAAAATAGACAATAACTACCCACCGATTTTAAGAGCTCTTTATATCTATAAACTATTTTGATTTCCGTTTATCTCTTGAATATTCTATAAGTTAATTTATTAATAAATAATATAAATTTCAGATCGACAAAACACTAAAAGAAGTCGTTGATTATAAGGTATCCATATATATACTTATATGCATATATATATATATATATATTATTTAGATATTAGATATATGATTACTTAAACTTTACAGATACATGAAAATTACGATGAAAAAAAGGTTATTAATACATACCCTATATACTTATAAATTATTATTAGAATTTATATACATAAAAATATTAAAATAAAATGTAAAATCGTACCTTCAATAATATTAGGTGAAGGGAGTCATCAATCACTTCCCCGGCGGTGACTTGACGGAGCTGTTCGGTACCAACCAGCATTACAATATACCTGCTAATTATCAGGAGTTTGGAAGACGATTTGTATTACAATATCCGTACACTGAAGTAAGTGTGGAATGAAAATGATTCTGCGTCTTCCTTTTCTTTAATTAAAGCGACAATTCTTGTTTTATTTACAAATACTCGTTTGATATTTTGAGCTCAGCGTAAGTAAGCTCTTAACCGTTTGGGAGATCTTTTTTTGTGTTTAGTTGTCTCCAGAATTCGACGAGATAATTAGCTAAAATTTTTTCATGTATGTTTGGGTAAACGCGGATGTTATAGCGAAAACAGATTGAAAAAATGTTTAGCAATTCAAAAGTTATCAAGAAAAGAAGAAAGGAAAGGCTCAGCTCAACACCCACCGCACGGTTGGCTGAACCTAGTTGTTATTAAATATTAGATATATTTTGTAATCCATAATATTATGATCTTTATCTGATTCACTAGTTTAATCCGTTTTTCTTACCTCAATTTTTTTGTATCTATAAGTACACAAAAATATTAAGGTAATATTGTAACACTTCGTTTAATGACTTGTACTCCTATACTACTTCACTCTTCGTCTCTGAATACTGGCAACTCACTGTTAAGCCATCTATTATTATTTACTTATATAAATATAATTGTTAAAGAAAAAGAACGCTGAAGAAGAAGCCGAAGACGAATTACATAACACAGTGCAGGTAAAATATATATTATAGTACGTATCTACAGATGGATGTATGGTAAGTGGAAAATATATCAAAAGTATTTAATTATTGCAGCAATATATCGAAGATAAACGAAATTCACGAGAACTTCTGCCAATTAAGGTATGCATAGATATAGTATGACCTCAATATGCCCTTTTTGATTACTTTTTAAACTGGAAAAATTAAAGTTTCTTGTAGAAGAAATAAATCAAAATCCGT
Organism: Melinaea menophilus ssp. n. AW-2005; assembly: GCA_918358695.1. Taxonomy (NCBI): domain Eukaryota; kingdom Metazoa; phylum Arthropoda; class Insecta; order Lepidoptera; family Nymphalidae; genus Melinaea; species Melinaea menophilus. Next base: position 10,220,671 of record OU911043.1, read on the forward strand.
CACTAGATCACTAGGCCTGAAGGCAGGACTACTCTTTTGTTATTTTAGATTAATACTTATTAAACAAATCTTAGAATCGTTCCTTAATATTCTAATAAAACATAATTAATTAAATTTAAATGATCAAATCAAAGGCACCCCCCGAGTTTGTTCTCGATATAGCTAAACAGTCAGCGATATTAGAAGCGTCGAAACCAAGAAATCCTACTGATGACATCATTCATAAAGACATTCTCAGGAGTGGGGTAAGTTTTAATTTTTAACTGTTATTAGCAGTGCCGGCGTTAAGGGGGCGCGCGATGAGGTGACGGCCCGGGGCTCCAAATTTGGGGGGCGCTGAGGTCTGGGGCCTCGGCCTTCTGCCTTCCGCGCTGTGTACCCTCAATACTGTGCTCTATGTGCCGTATTCCCAACTATGTTCAGCTGTCAGATGATTTGGTTCAGCAAAAAATAAATACTCGATATTGCTTTCCTTAAGTGGGCGCCTAAATATTTTTGCCCGGGGTGTCAGTAGCCCTAACGCCGCTGCTGGTTATTAGTATACTACTTATTTACTTTCTGAGTTACCTGCAATGTATTAAGTTAAATAAACATTCACCAGGATTATTGGAACGATGTATGGAAAGAAGAAATTGATCCAAAGAAAATCTTACGTTCACACAATTCTAAGAACAATCTGGTAAACTTTATATGGCTCTTTTTATATTTATTAATTGAACGAAGCGAGCGGAGCGCTCTACTGGAGACTTTTTCACATTCTTTGTCACGAATAATCTCAAAAACTACTTGACGGGAAATTATGAAATTTTGCAATCAAAAAGACACATTAGTATTGGTTTTAAAAATTAATTTTTAAAAAATATCATGTCGTTGAGGAATAATCGTCAACAAAATGATATCCCATTGAAGTCAATGGGAAAAAAAAACACCCGAAAAATTTGTTTTACAATGACATTGTCCACAACGATGAGTCATTACACTGGGCTCGCTTCGCTCAATATGCAAACGGCACCCGAAATTTCGTGAGCACAGCGAGTCGAAATTGAGGGTCTGTTGGTGTCCCTAGTATATTAAACTTATTATACAGGGTCATAATAAACAAACTTTATTTCCAGGAATCCGTTAGAGTTGAGATACAGCCTGGTTCCAAACTGTATACCCTTATCTCTATGCTCAAAGAAAAATCACCGCAACTTCTTTATGTAATTAATAAAGATGTTTATTAACTTGAAGTTTTATTTTAAAGGAAATGTTTTGTTTAAAAAGATAAAAAAAGAAAACGGTCAAAGACATTTGATGTAAAAGTGAAAACATCATGATAATGACTTTCGTATATTTATCTTATCTAAGAGTTATATCTGACTGTTATGAAACAAGTAATTTTCACGAACAGCTGACATAACAAACAATTTTGGAATTACTGAATCATGCTATAAAAACTTTAATTGACAAGTGCCACGCTTATTTAGCACGATGCATGAGAGAAATCACAGAATGCAATCGGGGTGTTTTGTGATTTATCTAAAGCTTTTGATTGTGTAGACCATCAAACACTACTATGCAAACTAAACCACTGCAATGCGTAGTGCTGCGTTTAATCTTATTGTCTCTGATTTAAATAAAAAAAAGTCATACGGTTAACGTAAATAATTCTAAATTAGGTGATTCTCACCCACACGTGTTGCACAAGGATCTATAATTGGTTCCTTATTGTTTTTACTTCATATTAATAACTTGAACTTTTCGTAAAAGGTCTTTTTGACATAATACTTTTGCTATTGATATCTCGCACATTTTTAAAGTTAATGTTAATAGGACTAATTATGAAGAAGTACACAGTGTTCTGTCACTGTGTTCCTCCTCGGTTTGAAATGAATGTACTCGTAGTAAGTGCTAAGACACCTAAATGCATGCAGTTCACACTTCCCAATGTAAATAGTCAAAATTGTAGCTTGGTCCTTAACAATTAAGTGTTGGACTGACTGACTGACTCAATTATTTTCTTAGGTATAACTTTAAATTAAAAACTATAGTAGAATTCTCATCTCTTAACACTCACAGGTAAACTCAGCTCAGCCGTTTTTGCAATAAAAAGTAAGATAATTAACGCCTCGACTCGTTTATTTTAGTTATTTTCATAGTATTGTCTTACGGTATTTTATTATTGGACAGTCTTGCCGAAATTTATTTTATATTTATTTTACAAAAAAGATCTGTGCGGGCTAATTATAAATTTCTATTTAAGCTAGTGATTCCCAGAGAGATGTTTTAAAGAAATTGGTTTTTAGTTGCTTGAAATGTGTAGAACTAGGTTTGCTGAATCATTTGCAGGGTTAACATTACTATCATTATAATACATTAAACATTGTTAAATTTGTTTTAAAAAGTTGAGTTTCTGACCCGCTCTTCCAAGCAGAGCAACAATCCGAGCCGGTGGTAACTTACTCACGGACTGACTACACTGACCTTAATTTATATTAAGGTATTAATTGACTTAACAAAAGTGCGTGCAAATGCATATTTGAATGAAGATGTTTTGAATTTAAATTTAGGAGGGGGCTGTTGATTTTGATTATAATGAAATAAGATATAAAATCTAGTTAATCTTCCTTTATTTAATTAATAACTCCATCGTTAAAGGGATCTTTCAAGACATTGATAACAGCGTCATTGGGCCTTTTGTTCCAAATATTTAATAGTTTTTTCTTCAAATCATCCTTTTTATTCTTATTAAAAAAAGTTAGAACGAGTTGTTTCTGTTTGTAATTCCTCGGTTTTTCTAGATATGTTACCATTTCTCTGAGATCGTCTTTTATTTGACGATCTCTTTTGATTCTCTGGACTTCGTTCAATAAATAAACAGTCGAGTACATGTGAGTTTTCATAAAATCTATTATTTCCGCCATTCGAGCTTCGTGAGCCTTTTGTAAGCGCTTCTGTTGAATTCTTGCTTTTTTTGTTAAAATATCATAATTTGTACGTGATATCGGCTTATCTCTTACGTCAGAATTTGTGACAACCATTAATAAATATTTACTTTTGTTTCCATGTTCCCGTTCGTCTTGTCCTTTTCCATATTCAAATGTAATTACGCTCTGGTAATAAATTGGTGAACAATTATTTAGGTATTAACGGGACCGACAGATATCCTGTTTGGAATAATATTACAGGACCTACGCCTGGTTTTCAAGCATATTCAAACAAACATGAAGTCGTTCAAAAACACATTTTATTGGTGGAGAAAAATATTTTTAAGAACAAATTTTTTTCGAAATAAAAATGTGATTTTTCCACAAACCAAGTTGATATTCACGAAATATAAGATTACAATCTTTATTAGTGTATTGATTCAATCAACTTACCGCTATAACATAAAACTGCAACTCCATTTTCATGACCGTCTGACTCAGAACATTCCATACAATAAGAAATAACTTTTCAATTATATGACAATGTTGTGAATAACAATTTCAAATGATTGAATAAAAGTAAAATAATTATAAATTTTTGTATTAATAAAGCCATCATTAAAAATGTAAGGAACCCTAAAACATATTATTGAAAGTGTAATAAAAAAATATTTTATTCATATCAAAATACTTCATATTATATTGTGTAAACTTATAAAATGATTTATTTCAACATTTATATTTTATTTCTTTACATATTTTTAACAATTTTAAAAGTAAGTTTTTAAATTCAATAGACAAATATATGATATAAGTTATCCTTTGTTTAAATTTTCTTTATTATAATATCATTATCACTATTTATGGTACAGAAATAAATAAATAAGTAATATATTTATTTTATTATAATAATAATTTTTCTTTTAGACGCGGGCGTATCACAGAAATATTGCACAAGAATTTCGTTTCATAAACTACCCGACATTCAAATATGACTTATCTTTAAACAAACCTGTAACAAGAACAACATACCAATGGAAAAGAAGACTATAAACTTACCTTAACTTATCTTTTACCTTTATCTTAAGGATTCACACACAGTGCTTAACTTTTATCTTTTACCTTTATCTTAAGGATTCACATGCAGTGCTTAATTTTTATCTTTTACCTTTATCTTAAGGATTCACACGCAGTGCTTAACTTTCATCTTTTACCTTTATCTTAAGGATTCACATGCAGTGCTTAACTTTTATCTTTTACCTTTATCTTAAGGATTCACAGGCAGTGCATTTTATTATTTGTAAATAAATATGTACAGCTGTGCAATGATACAATAAATTAAAGTCATGTATTACATTTTATAGTTTATTATTTGCCCCATTCACTTATAGATATATTTAAAAAGTCATCACATTTAAATCTTTTCAAACTCGGTGGTAAATTTTCACCAAATCTATCAAATAAGTGATTATATTTCCACGGCAGGACATGTGTTATACCGTTTTGATCGACCAGTGTGTTTTGATCATCAACGGTTTCTGATTTTTCAGTTTGTAGTTTATCATAAAGTTCTTGGAACGACGGCTGGCTGTAATCTATTACAGGATTCTTTTTTGCAGCCACTAAAATAAACAAAATTATTTAACATTTATTTATTAATGTTAATATCAATTAAAAATAAATATAAATAGACATAAAATGCATTAGCAAAACTTATACAGTGCAACCTTGATATAACAATTCTGATTTTGATGATTGACAATTATATTAAATAATGTTATAGTGTTTGTTATATAGGTTAAATTGGTGTTCTATTCTTTTTAAAGAGTATTTTCTCAATTTAACGCAGTAACTAACCTGCGTCATCTATTATAACGAAAAGATTTTCACTAATAATATTAAAAGAAACATATTTTTATACAAATTCATTGTATTTTCTTGTACAAGGATTATAATTTCTTGTATAAAGGTAATAATTGTTATAAAAAGGATTTAGACACAAATAATTATTATTTAAAGGTATATTTTGTATAAACTCTTGTTGACAGTTCTTGGGGATTGTAAAAAATTTGTATTATATTGAGGTTACACTGTATTTACATATATTACTACTGTAATTTCCAAATTTGTCCTGATACAAATATGATACTCACCTTGATTTTGTAAAATATATATTTCTTCCCTAGTGTAGTGAGAGAATCTACAAATTGCTCCAAACTGACATTGGCCTTTCAGATATTTTGAACAAGGTTTTTTATTAATCTCTTCATTTAGTATTGTTTCAGCATCTGCATAAATATAAATATATAAACTTCTATTAATGTCCTTTACTTATAAAAAATACTTTTCTTGCGAATAATCACTTGCCCAGAACTTCTGAGCGGTTATTGTGGCAATTTACTTAGTATGATGTATGTATGTAATCATTATATATTTTTTATAAATAAAAAAAAATACATTTTTAGATACTTCATATTGTATTAGTTGCACATAATAGCAATTTGTTCCATACCACATCCAACTTACAAGAGCTTGGTGAAGTCAAAGTTAGGCTTACCTTTAAATTGTCTGTAGTGTTCACTAACTAACTTTTGATGTACAATACCCTTGTTATGAGTTTTAATAATGGTTGGCGTCGCCGTCATGGTCTTGTTACAGTAATCACAAAAATATTTTTTTGCCATTTTTGTTACTTTATAAAGTTTATATTAAAAAAAATATTTTAATATAATGTTTCACTTCATTTTAAAGTACCTATTTACATTGTAATTAATACATTTGTAAACTGGGAAATCGTCGACATTATCATATTTATATTTATATTTTACACTTATGTTTATTTTTAAATAAACTTAGTTCGAATGAAACTGAAAGCGTAATATAAGTATCAAGTGTCAACTGTCAGCTGTCACCTGTTAAATAAATGTTTTTTTGTCGCAAGTAAAATGTTGTTCCTACAGGTCTTATAAACGGCTTTATGTAATAAACGTGTCTATGCTTAAATCTTGCAATTTTAAAACAACTAAACACAGACCTTCATGAAATAAAGTTAATCATAATATTGACTGATTATTATCACGACACTTAAAATAATATTAGTGATAAATAAGTAATTAAGTAATGTCAGGCCTAAAGTCCAATAAAGTCTAATTTAAAATAACTCTTATATTTAATAAAAATATATTTAATAAGCGGGCGTTATAAAAAGCTTTAATTCAAAATGATAGATACCATCTTCCAACATCCTCACACAAGAGATGGCATCACGTGTATTCAATGAACTTATCTTTGAAACCAATGTTGATTTTTTGTTTTGCCTGATGTTAAGTCAAAGTTCAAACAAAAACATATAACATATTAAGTTAAATGTACTTGTAGTCAAGGAAAATAAAATTGCACTATTCTTATTTATTTTATTTAAGTTGTATTATCATTTTTTTGTAAATATAATGTATATAAATCAAAATAATAATTAATAATAATTAAAAACATTAATAAATGATTATCCCAAAAAAAATCCCTGATATAAAATTTGATAATAATATATAGTTAATCAAGGTTAAATTACCGTAAAACTTATAAGGTCTTATCACTATGTACTATACCATACACAACCTATCATGAGTTATGCCTGAATTTGACGTCACAAATGTCATTTATGTTGGGTGCTGATATTTGTTTTAGAAACTGACATTATAACAGACTTGTAGCTTGTTGTTATGTGATGTGTCATTCTAAATAGTAAGCGCCGGATAAAGATCAGAAACTGTATAGCCTATTTTGATATATATTTTTTTATTTCTTATTTTTATATTTTCTTAGTTCATTGTAGTTTTTGTTAAAAGTCTATTTTGTAGATGTTTTATAACATGTTTTATCTGTTTACAGTAAAGTACATTATACATTTGTAATAGAAAAACTTGGAATAGGTTCATAGAAAATAGTAATAGTAATTCTAAATAATTATGAGTGTTGCCGTTGCACAAATACAAAGATATGGCTCAAACATTTAAAGAAGTAAAATGCTTGCATTTCAAAAATTTCTTTATTAATACCGATCTTTCTTATTTGCTACCATATAATGTGATTATACTGCCCTTGAAATTTTATATTAATAATAATGTCAATCTCAAAAATAAACTTTCATATATTTTATGAATCTCGTGTTTTTAAAACGCAAATAACATAATGGTCTTAAGCATTCAAAAATGTTGTGCTTTTTAAAAATCTATGTACCACTAGCATTTTACGAGCATTTTATAAGAATTATTAGCTGAATGTATGGTGAACCACGAGATGTCTATTTTTATTTTTATCAATAGTAAATTCTGATTGAATGCTGAATTGAACTGAACGCTGTCGTCTGACGACAGTGTTGTCGGCCTTAAGGAAATGGAAGATGCTATATCATGCCACACCTCCCCTTACACTTAACCAGAGAATAAATCGAAGGTATATAATAAAAGTAACATTACGAAAACGTTTAAAGAAAATAGTCTGGATTCGTAAAGAGATCTAATTGAATAAAATTATCTTATTTTAATATTGTACTTTAAGGAACACCAAGAGGTTAAGGTCGGGAATAAACCGTACAGAGATTATTTATAAATTTATAACGACAGCAATTGTCTAATGAGTCTACTAATTCATTTTGGTACATGTTTTATAGCCAATCTCATACAAAAGTTTATTAAAGAGTGTTTTACCTATTCGTCTTATACGATGTTTGAAAGTATTTACAATTTTTAAACCTAAAAGGTGGTGTAATTTTTTGAACTGACTTCAGAAGTTAAAGCGTCAGTTAATACAACATTTGATTGATAGTTCTTAATTTATATATATTTTTTTTATAGATAATATTAGATAAAGGTTGTTAGATATTAAAATCTCCTGAAACAAAACATTTCTTTAATATATATACACTTTATGATCATTATGTCCACATATCTTGCAGGGTAACAGTCGTCTTGGTGCGGGTCTAAAGTTATTTGCACCAAAATTATAAAAACGTCGACTTGGAAGATTAAAATTAGGATGGATTACTGCACTGTTACCAAAATTGTCACCACCTGCTCTTTCCCTATTTCTCCAAGGATGCTCAGAAGCGTCACTCAATTTTGAATATAATAAATTTAAATTACCCTCTCTTAGTAAGGGCTTTTGATTTATATTTTTAACTTTAACTGGTGTGAATGGATACTCATTTTCAAAAGGATTCGAATTAAAATCCTCTATACTTTTGTTATTTGTCGTAATATCTCCAGTTTTATCTAAATTATTGCTTTGTTTGTATTCTGGAGCCATTTTTTCAAGTTTCAGTTTTGTGTTTTCTTGGTTAGATATTTCCTTTAAATCTACCGGCATTAGTCTTCTGAACGATAGATCTGGGGACAGGATCTGAGATTGTTGATCGGCTATAATTGGATCTGAATTGATCGGTAGTTCTGGAGTCACAGAAGGAGTCCCTGTTTTACCTAGAATGTAAATCGACAGTAATTTTAAAGAATAAAAATTACTTCTAGTTTCAAAAGTATGAAGAACAAATGAATTTCATTTTATAAGTTACCGTTAAACATGTAGTTCACACAATGAAAATATAATTTATCACTTTCTCCTTACCCCTATTATAGCGTAAGCGTTGTTTTCAATTGCAATAAAACTAAAAATAATATTATTTGGATGGCTTGCTAACGAAGATTCGGCAATAGTTAGTTTTTAGTAAAAAAACACTAGAATAAGAGCTAGTTACTAATATAATCGTATCTAAATAAATAGGACTTACTTTCAATTACACTTTGTTGATCGGGTTCTTTAACAGTCATTAATCCTGATATTGGAACAGTGTCTTGATTAACTTCTACAATTTCAACAGGTTTGTTGCTGGTACTTTTTTCATTGTCCAAAAGTAGTTCGTCATTTTGAAAGAGAGATCTTCTCGATGGAGTTATAGGCTCCATAGCATCTAGCTTTTCATTACTTATTTCTTCGTTAAAAATAACAATATCAACATATCCTTCAGTAGATTCACCGCTTTCGGGGACTTCTAAATCTTCTTCGAAAACCTCAACACTACTTATACTAATTGTAGTACTTTCAATTTCATTTTTTTCAGTTGTTAGCTTTTCGGACTTACTTTCTTTGCTTTCTTCTACTTTACTAAGAATAGTATCAGCATGTTTATCCTGCTTATTTTCTTTATAATATTCCTCTAGCTTAGGAATGTCTAATTTAGTTGTATTATTTTTAGATATGACTCTTTTAATGTTGTCGTTATCTGTTTCCTTAATATAGCGAATGTTTGTAAAATGAGGTTCTTCTGGATTATGGAGTTTGCTTAATTCACTTATGCTGAGAATATCGTCATTTTTCATGTATATAGCTATACTTTCTTTATCATTTAGTTCAGGTGGCGTCACTTTGATATCATGACTTGTATCACTATCAATATCTGATACCTGTTAATTCAAGAAACTATATCAAAATTTACTTGAATATTTATCAAATGTAATAATGTAACAAGGTTATGTGATTACATATTAGAAAAGAAAGCTTTAACGTAATTTAAATTTTAAAAAGACTACGTTAATCCAAAAGGTTAATGGATTTTATTTCTTTGTACTTACTTTAAAAGGCTTAGCGTTGGATGTTAAAAACAATAAGAAGTTAATAAAAAATACTTTAACTCTCGTCATAATTACGGATAAAAAACATTATACTAAATATTGGAAATTAAATTAGTGATTATAATGTTACCTATTTGAATAAAATAATAAATATACTTAAAACTAAACTTATATTTTGTAATCATCAACCGTGTGATCAATTCGCGAAGGTGCATTACACTTGGCGTTATTACTTCTAAATGATACAAGTAACCACAATAATACTGATTTTAAGTTATTTTCAATCAAGCCAATATAGTCTTTATCACATATAAATACGACCTCATTTGGGATATATTATTTTATATCCATAATATTATTTGTGTACAGTTGTTTGCGATTCGTTTATTTTTAACGATGATTGATTTTCACGCCTTTTAGTTATCTCGATGACGTTTTCTTAACTAGTGTGATGAGAAAGGATAAAAAAAAACAATTAGCAAGGGATGAAAATTAATTTTCAATTTCCAGAACCAATTATTATGATATTTTCATAGAACTCTTCATAACTGGATGGGATTAAACACTCAACTTAATCTATTTATAACAGTCCATATACCGATATTAACATCGATGTTGATCATACAGTGATTAAAAGGATATCGACGATATATTTATTATAAAGGGAGTTGTGTAATTTTAAAATGGCCAACCTAACGACGTTACTGGCTGAAGTCATTTATTCTGAAAGAAGAAAGTACTGACTGAAAAAAGAACAGTGCAGTGACATACGACCATATTTTTTGGTGTTATATTTTTTGGGAATGAGTTTTTGTGATTTTTCGAGAATTTTATAGTAGTTGATTTTGTTAAATATGGTATGTCCTTGATTATTTTTTATTTCCATAAATATAAGGGTATCAAATGTTATGCTGAACTCGTAATTATTTATTAGTTTTTTTTAAATATATTTCTTTTGAAATTTATTGAATACATTAGATAGTAATTGAATATATATTTTGTAATGTTCATTAGAAGATAAAAAATAAATGTATATATTTCTATACATTTGAGCGTAGAATAGTGTTTTTCTCTATCAATATATTTTAAGCAAGGTTGCGCTATGTCAGCTTGGTTGTTCAATTTGTATTTGGATAGTTGTCTCCAAGGCGTGAAAGAAAGTGACCTGGGAATGAAAGTAGGTGACCTTAAGGTCAATTGCTTGCTATATGCAGATGATGCAGTGTTCATTGCATCATCAGAATGCGATTTGCAGGCATTGGTCACCACTCTGAAAGATGGGTGTGAAAATAATGGTCTAAACCTGAATGAAGATAAGACGAAGGTTCTGATATTTGAAAGAAATGAAGAAAGAAAAGAATGTAAGATCAACGTGAATGGTAAGATAATAAAACAAGTGAATGAAGTGGTATATCTGGGAAGTATGTTTAGCAGAGACGGAATATACGAAATGGATGTGGAAAGGCGTATTGCAGCATATGCGGTTTCAGTCTAGCTGAACGAATCCGCAATGAAGAGATTCACAGAATGGCAGGTACTAGCAAAGATGTCACGGTGAGGATGAATAAGTACGTGCTCAGATGGTTGGGGCACGTCGAACGAATGGGTGATGAAAGAATGGTAAAAAAGATTTATAAAGGAAAAGTGAGCGGTAAGAGAGACAGGGGGTAGGCCTCGAGTGACCTTCGAAAACACAGTGTTTATGATACTGGAGGAAGGTAACGTAAAAAGCATGAGGACCCTCCGGAGGGCATGTATGAAGAGGTTGATATCTTTGGCCGAGGCGAAAGAGGTATGCAGAGACCGTAGCGTTTGGCGCTCCCTCGTCTCTGGCTACCTCGCTAGGGATATGGCGTGAAGATAAATAAATATGTTTTAATCATAGCAGTCTTGTAAAGATTTTGGAGTTAGTATTTTTATTTTTTCACAACTTAATCTCTTTAATTACAATGCAATTTGATATTATATAAGAAGCATGACGTATGTATAGAAGTAGGTTTAAATAAAGAAAGAAAATTGTGTAGAATTCAGAAAATATTACTTTAATAGATAGGTTTTTGCTTATCTTCTTTGCGTCTACTGTAGCTTAGTTAATAGAGCAACGGAGACACTCTTCCAAGTGTCGCAGGTGCAAATCCCGTGTCGATGAACTTTTCATATTTATTAAAACAATGTTTAAATGTACAACAGCCGTTATTTATTTGACTTGAAATATATTAAGAACGAGATAAGTCAGGTGCCGGTAACTAATTAGGTAAGTCTACCTACTTACTCAGGTAGGTATTTTAATATAGCTTTCTTTAAAGAAGTATATTATTAGTTAAAAATGTTTATATTTTCTGCCCTTTGAAATATCTCGGACCAACAAACATCCAAACAATATATCTCATAATACCTTTGTGTTCATAGTGAAGTATGAAATATAATTTGTTTTTTACAAGGGCGGTCCCCAACCATCCGGTGCCTCTCGTGGTAATTGGAAGAATTTGGCTCCAACGCAGGCAGAGGAGGATGCATTCGACTACGTCAAGTTTAGAAACACTTTGAAACCTAGTGGGTAGGTTGTCTGAATCTTGAGTACAGTACTTGATCAGAAAGGTGTTAGTGGTTTCGTGATGTTTAATTTTTAAAGATTTTGACACCGGCACTATGTTTATTCAGGATCTAGAGTAGCATGTATATATAATAACTAGGGGCGCCAACAAACCCTCAATTTCGACTCGCAGCGCTCGCGAAATCTCGGGTGCCGTTTGCATATTGAGCGAAGCGAGCCCAGTGTATTGACCCATCGTTTATATCAGTTAATATCAATTTTTTGACATGATATAAAAAAAAAAATATTTTTTGAGGTCTGTTTTCAAAATTTTTTTTTTAAAACCATCACATAATGTGTGTCTTTTTGATTGCAAAGTTTCATAATTTTCCGTCAAGTAGTTTTGGAGCCAATTCGTGACAAAGAATGTAAAAAGTTTCCAGTAAAACGCTCCGCTCACTTCGTTCGCTTCGCTCTATTAGGACAGAGGTTGAAGAAACATTTTAAAACTGATGATCTCTTTGGAAGCACAACATTATCTTCATTTGTTAAATTTCTGAATATTATAAACAATTTTATTTAAAAAATGGTTTATTTAAAAAAGCATTTTCAGATGAGTAACTAAAGGGGTTAGATGTTTTAAACCATACAATAAATTCGCACAAGGAAATACAATAACCCTTATAGGGTTTCGTTACAATATACCTATACTACTATTATTTTATATAAAATATATATATTATATATATATCTAGTTCGCCATATTGTACGATTTCAAATTGAAACGCATGAAAGTCTTGGGGAAAAAGTATAAATAACTATGTATTCAAAGTGGCTACCTCGATATCATAGTTTCTTTATTTCAATGGAAAACTATCTACCTCTTGGCCAAGAGATTTCTTTAGAAATTTATTTATAGCAGGCCAATACCTCTTTACCTGACCACTCTTTGTATTCCAAGAGGGTCAGACGAAGGTTAGTCTTCATCTGTTTTAAATGGGTTAGGTGGACTAGATCGTTCGTATGTAAAAGGCAGTCTAGAAACTCAGCGGTAAATAGTGCATTAATGTAAAATTTTGGAAATCTCCACTCCAATAATGCAGATTTGTAATTCCTTGGTAAAATATTTCGTTGCTCTTAATATACCCTCGGGGCAGAAAGTTTTCTTTGACAGATTCACTATTCAACTGTAAGGTATCATTGATGGTTACCAATTGCTTAATACCTTTGTGATGGGCATTTACCGCAATCCTGTTTCCTTTTTAATTCAAATTAACCAAGATATTATTTGAAATGGCGTAAATCAATTTCGTTTTTACAATTAATTTTTAATTTTGTTTGTATTTGTGATTAGTCTATTTAAATAATCTGATTGGTTAGTCTCTCCTTTCATCAAAAGCTTGCCTGTAGGAGATTGCTTCAGAAATAAGAACGTCATTCTATTAATGTACCTTTTAATCCTTCATTTTTGATTTCTTCTGTTTATGTGTGTGTAGTAAAGATCATATCTATCATTATCCAGGTATATAGCTTCAGTCGCTAACATGGTGAAGGGTGCTCTGGGCGGAGGTATTTTGGGCGGTCACGTGGCGTACATGAAGGCTGGTATATTAATAGGATTGCCCTGCAACTTCTTATTTGGATTATACATGAGCTACTGTCTTTATGTAAGTGGAATCCTTTCGTTACACATTAAAACCAAAAAGCTTAATGTAAAGCCCATTTTTTCATGAACCTTCAGATTCTGGTGATGTCAGCACAGATTTTGTATCGACGAACTCGAGTCACGTTCATGACTTATCCAGATGTTGGGGAAGCGGCGATGGCCTGCTTCCCAAATCCCAATGTTGCAAAATATTCCAAATTTTTTAGGTGAGTTTTTGCTTTATTTTATATATCGAATCGAATATGATTAAACGTCTTCTAGAACATATTGTAGAAAATGTCCAAAGTAATGGAATCGTTTCTTTAAGGTATACCATAGATGTGATCATTAGTATCGATCTGTTCGGCGCTTGCGCTTGTTATCAAATCATTATAGCGAAATCTCTTAAACAACTTGTGGAGAATTCCGAGAAAAATACTTTAGAGGGGATCAGCGCAGGTTTGGGTTTTGAGAATCAGTTTCGATCATATACCATAATATTAAATATTAGTAGATGATTCATGCATTGGAGATAGACATGGATCTAGGGAAAGGGACAATTAATGCTAGTGCCCTCTTCAACCCTGGTTCATGATTATCTTCCTAAAATTAACTTTATTAACATTCCAAGTCTTATGTAGGAATATTTGATATAGGCACCGTTTTATTATTATTCGCATTGCCAATAACTTTTGCTATTAATTTCTTCAAAAGTTTAACATTTTGTTCTACTCTGCTTTATGATTATCGGACTAGATGTCTATAAAATATTTTTAATTTGTAGGCTATCCTGGTCTAAGGGTGTACCTTGCGTGTATGATATTTCCGGTGGTACTAATTTGCTTAATCACACATCTAAAATGGTTGGCACCTCTCTCCGTGGTAGCAAATATTGTCATCTGTAAGTTACGACTATCTACATTTTTATTTGGATTTAAAATGGACGTAATATGTGTAATGCATGTGATCCATTTTTAATTTATTGACATGTACAATTTTAGTGTCTTGAAAATTTACATGATTGCACTGCATGCAGAATAAAGAAAATATTTGTTTTATTAATTTTAAATGATGATTAAACGTAAATGTTTATTATTAACAACCCAATATTATTAATAATTTGATGTATACTTTTAGTGTTCTGCATTTTCCTGACTATCTACTACGCATTAGTCAACAATCCCAGTTTTTCTGGTATGCAGCCGTACACAAAAATTTATAGTTTCTTCGAGTACGTCGGCATGGCTGTGTTCAGTATGTCCTGTTCTGGGGTCGTCATCCCTATTGAAAACAACATGGCGAACCCACGGGATTTTCCAAAAGTTTTGATGACCGGTGGGAATATCAAATATATTAATATTTTGAATGTTTCTTCATTTTATCCTCACTCTTAATCCTTTCTCTTAGGCATGTCCATTATTATCCTTTTTACATTTCTGGTATCCTTCTTTGGATATGTGGGATACTTGGGCGCTTGTGAATCACCTATTACCGTCAACTTTCCCATGACGATGTAAGTACTGTGATTATAATATTATCAAAAGAAACCTTCCGTCGCTAATAAATCTTGATTTTGCTTATTAATTATGATTAATATATATATTTATGTAAGTACTTTTGTGAATTCTTAGGTTTGCAAAGATTCTGAAAGGAGGTATTGCTCTAATGATCTACGTGACGCACGCTCTCAATTTCTGGGTGCCATTTAACCTTTGCTTCTACTATATCAAGTTTCTTCACAACCAAAATAAGCTTCTGATGTGGGAATTGATTTATAGAACCATTTTTGTTATCCTCATCGGTATCATTGCTATCGTGTTTCCGAATATTAACGCTCTTATGGGTTTCGTAAGTACATTTTTTTTATGAGATGGACTGATGTTAAGTGTCACCCATACTCAGATGCATATATAGATTTTTGCTATTGTTTTATCTAATGTTTGGGAATGCGTTAGGCTGGTACACATGGAGAGGAAAGTAGTAAATTTAAGCATCCGATTCACTCTCCTACCAAATATAAAATAAAAACTACCCTGTTTGATTGAGTTAAATTGTAAGTACGCTTACAAATACACTGACAAAACATTTTTTTCAGTTGGGGGCCTTCTGTCTATCAAACATGGCGTTCATTTGGCCCAACCTCATCTACCTCATGACCATATGGCAAAGGCCGGGCCTCGGGAAATACAGGTGGCGTTTGTGGCGCGGGGTCGCCTTTATATCTATCGGAGTGTTTATCTTAATTTGCGGCAGTATCGTTAATCTAAATGAATTGTTGTCTGTATTCAGATAAATATTGAGCTCTGTTTGACCGGACCGGTTTTGATATTAGCGTCATGTTTTAATAGCTCCTTTATGAAGAGAGCCTTCATATTTTCGTATTAGTTTGTCGATTACTAAATATTTTGTGTATAAAAAGGGATATGAGTTTGTAATAACATATTTTTATAACAAAGTAAACTAGTCCGGTCTTATATTATTGTAATGTACTATAATTTTATTATGTGGGTATTAAATGAAATGTGTATTATTTTTTTTATATATTTGCGTGGACCCAAATTTAAAAGTTCAATACAAATGAGCGATTAGATGTAATTTAAATTATTCTATTTAGATTATTTTTTTATAAATATTGGTAAATTTAATTAAATGATTTTATAAAATTAATATTGTTATCTTTTCATTCTATACCTAAATTTTTTTGAGTATTCAAAGTATATTAGTATGAAGAACAATACAAGGTAGTGTAAGGTAATTGACATTATTTACATGAACTTTTAAAGATTCGATCATGAGCTTTTGGTTATTTATTTCTTGGTGAAACAGCGACTGTGTCAAATATATCTTGAGCTTCCACACACTCAGCGGTTGTCTAATTTTATAATAATGAACATAAAGCCGTAGACATACCTTGAATTTTTCCAATAAAAATATCAACCATAAAATAAAATATTCTATAAGGATATCAGATGAAGAAAACTTCGCTTTTAGTTCAGAATCTATGATGAAAAATTAACGCTTTTGTGAGTTAAGTATATAAATGTAAGTGTTACAATAAACAAACAATTTTGCGTGAACTGGATATAAAACAATTTGATCTGTACCTACCCTAAATATATCTACGCGGATCACGTTAAAGTGGTCGCCCGTCTCACCCGGCTGAAGTATAAATAGTTTTGAACGCGTGCGTGCGGTGATCTAAATACCGCCCTGCGCCCGCGCAGACCGGACTCGTACGAAACGACTGGAAAGGCTAAAGGCTAGTATTGTGATTTTTGGTGAATGTAAATATGTGTGAACAGTGCACTCAGAGATAATGGATTATTGATTTTTATTGGTAAGGGTGTTTTTATACTTGAGCTATTACTATTCGATACTATTAAATATATATATATATATATATATATATATATATATATATATGTGTATTGTTTTTAGTACCTTATATATAAGCAGGGTTAATTAGAGCTATATCTAATTAGAAAATGTAATTTTAGGATGTTATAATGCAATTATTATACCAAATATAACACGAGTCGGTCCTAAAGTTGTTCATAAATATCAGCCGAAAGCTTACAATTAAAGTAATTATACTACATACTTGGCCCCCAATACTAACTAGGATTGTAATACAATATTAAGTTCGATCCATAGCTTTTATTGTGACTTGATGATAATATTATTAGGTAATATAAATCGTATGTCTGCCAAGATGATACTGTTGTTAAGTAGTTAATCACTGCATAAATAACTAACAGGAACACATTAGTACTATGATATTATAGACATATATGTCATCCCGGATATTAATGTTCTAAAATTTCATCCATTCCTCACAAACAACAAGCTGTATCATTTACGAATCATTTAATGAAGAAATAACTGATTTGTAAAATTATGTTAGATTAAGCTTTGTAGATAAGTTGGAGGAAAGGTAAACATACTACATGTCTGATATTTTGAATGTAAATTTAAAATGGCGTGGATAACAAGTATCAGGATAAGTGTCCAGTGTTCAGTACATTGGTTTTAATTACAAGGAAAATTACAAACGACGAAAATTACGGACCCCTAAAAGTGTTTAAATTAAAACACGGTTTCTTTGTGATCTTTAATACATAAGATAAGATGGAATATATCATCAAAATTATATGCTACTTTTCATAAAGTAGCATTTAATTTTTATTCAAATTCAAATTCAAAATATATTTATTCAAGTAGGCTATTCAACGCACTTTTGAATCGTCAATTATTACAATACAAAAAAAGCTCAGTGTAGTCGTCCGTAAGTAAGTTACCACCGGCTCGGAATGGCTCTGTTGAGAAGAGCCGGCCAGAAACTCAACAGTTGCTCTTTTCAAAAGAAATATAACAATCTTAGGTGATGTACATTATAGTAAAAATCCTGCAAATGATTCAACAACAGTATAAATCACTAAGTTTCTTAATCCATCGCAGTAAAAATTATAACATATTTTTGTAGAAGTAAAGTTAACGAATAAGAAGTCTGCATATTTGTCTCTGATTTATTGATTTCAAGATGTCTATCGACATTTCCATTGTTTGGCCGACGTCCAAATTGGAGATAAAACTGTTTAAATGAATATCATTAAACGAATTAGTATTAATTAACGTTTTCCAAGCAAGGGTTTAAATACATTGTTTTTCATGCTATTAATATGTAAACTTTATTATATGGATGCAAGGATGGGAATAACGGAACAGGCATCGAGGCAATATCTCTGTAATTTCTCTGATTTTGAGATTATTCATATAAAAATCATTTTATTTGCATGAATTCTAATGTCTTCAACGACGGGTGCTGTTTATTTTTTCCTGAATTCCTGATATATGTACCTTATACAGTTCAAAGTTTGAAAAATTTTAATTTTTTATGCCTTTTTTTGCCTTTCTTCGTATTTGACTGTTAGCATAGAAAGTTAGTTTAAATTAATAGTAAACTCAATATGACCAGATATCTAAGGAAATAGTTTTTTTCTGAGCAATATATCTGTTTTTTCCTGTCATGTACAATCATTTATGATAGCTACTAATCTAGGAATATACAGAATAAATATGTTTTAAGATATAGTTGCATTTATCTATTGAGAGATTAATTTAAAATTCAATATACATTTACTTGAATGTCATAAAGATCGCAAATTTTCGGCCGTGACTGTAACGAACATGACCGATGCTTTTATTTATAGGGTTGCAGAATTTCAGTATTTCTGCGGCATTTGTCCGCAAAGGACGTGTAGTGAAAGTAGGGTATAGCTCATCCTTGTTTATTTATAAATTAAATACAATATAAATAATTTGTACAGAATATTGTGATTTGTGATGTGATTTAGTGTGATTATTGTAAAATGGAGTAAAGTTCCGACAAATGATGCAGTACATGAAAATCTCCATAAAATTTACTGCACAAAAGTCCGTTTAAATAAATTGTAAGTTTGCTGCATTGTTATAAGGTATAGTTTTGATTGAATATAATAATGCGTAAATGTTAAAAAATATGACATTTGAACTATTTGCTCTAATTGTGATTTTACTCGTTCAGTCTCTGTTAAATATAAACCATTGAAATATAGGTCACAGAAAAAGCCATTGTTACGAAAAATAAACGTAATTAACGTATAAGTAACCTCAGTTATACAGGATAGTATACTTTTTTAAAGGTTTTTCTTATATTAAAAGTTTTATAATTGTATTCAGCAGGTAGCTTTTGTAGAAAACAAGAAAATATTTAATACTTTATCTAGATTCCCGTTGTTCCTACCATTTGATCAACAGATGTATTTGAGTATTGGACCTGCAAGTTAGTATTGTTTGCTATATAGTACTTGCACACCCGAGCTGGGGGAAACCAAAGATGGTAAACCCGATGATTGACAATCATCAAAATCCGATGTCCGTAATTTTGTCAAATTTCATAATTCACCAAGATTATAAACATAATATTCTTATTAATGAAGGAGATAAGATGATTATTATCTTAAATACATACAAAATCCAGCTATTAATTTTATTTCCAGTAAACCACTTTTATTGATGGCTTTTGGTATAAAGGACTGTGGTTATGTTGTTATTCTGTTTAGTAAAGTACTATAGTTTCTTCTTTCGTCGTAAAAAAACTAATTTTTAGGTTGTTGAACTCTAAGAGGAAAGGTATTGATAGTAAGATATGTATGTATATTTGCGCCAGTTGACTTGGCGAGCGTATTGTTTGTGATCACAGACTAATATTAATAGTATTAGTTATTGGTAATACCATATTACTTAACATATTTCATATACTTTTAAGATTTATCTGTGGTATATTATTCTATAGACAACATCTATGAAAATATTAGTATAAAGACTCAGTGAATCATATTCTTAGAAGATCGGCATAAATTTAGATGTTCTAAAAGCTTAGTTTCCTAGATTCCTTCTTTCTTCCTTAGCTGTATTTTTATTTTTTTCTTAGCTTCTTAACTTTCTTTTAGCTTGGAAAGGAAATTTCCAGATAGTTATATCGTTTTAATCACATCTCATAGGTTTCGTATTTCCTTTTTTTTCAACTTTTCCTAAACAGAATTTAATAAAAAAAATATTTAAAAATGTCTGTTGCAAAAGATAAATGATTTTGGCGAAATTCAGTACTTTTTACGTATTTTGTGTATTAAAAAAAATCTGTTTGTTCACCGTTTAATAAATACCTACAAATAGTACAAATGCAGTTATTATAACAGTATAATAATAAAGTTTCTTTACTATCTTTGAATTCAATTCACGGAAAGACGAGATATATTACGAGTATGTGAACCGAAGTAAAAACATTACATATTGACAAATAGTTTTGTTTCATACTATTGGTTGCTTGCCAACGCATAGTTCAGGACATTTTTATAATTTTAACACACCAAATTTACAAATCTACAATTTAATTATATATTATGCATAATAAATTCTAGTTCCAGAACTTAATTTCAATATGTATTAGTTTATAAATTAGACAATTTATCTTACAAGCAATAAGTTCGCTTAATATTCATGAGGGTGTTTCAGAATGCTTAAGTTCTTTTGTATTATGTATTTAGCTTATATATCAGGGTTCAGAAGGTTTTATATTAATTATATAAAATTATTTTACTAACGTTATCCGAGTGTAAAGTAATATATTTCATTTTAATCTTGTTTTATGTATCGCAAGATATTTGTTCACGGAACAAGAGTTCACTAATGAATAGATTTGTTAAAAACCTTTTTATAAAGAATCTTAAATCATTGAAAATTTTAATGGAAAGTAATATTATATATAATTAAAGAATTTTGTTACAACATATATTACCAATAATTAATAATAGATTTATACTTATTTTGCGACTATATTAACTATATTGAAATAGAAATTACAATGTTTTATATTAAAATGATTTGATAAGTAACAACGTAAAATTGAGATTAACAATATGTTTTTATCTCCTTAAAACGAATAGAAGACCAACCTATATAACAAATTATCAAACAACAATCCCTTCAGAGTCGTTATATATTGCCTATATATATTATTTCGTAGAACCTGGTTTACTAACTAGGGGCGCCAACAAATCCTCAATTTCGACTCGCTGCGCTCGCGAAATCTCGGGTGCCGTTTGCATATTGAGCGAAGCGAGCCCAGTGTATTGTATTGACTCATTGTTTTCCATTGACATCAATGGGATATCAGTTTTTAGAATATTAAAAAAAAAAAAAAAATTTTTTGAAGACATTTAAAAAATTTTTTTTTAAACAAACCACCTATTGTGTGTCTTTTTAATTGCAAAGTTTCATAATTTTCCGTCAAGTAGTTTTCGAGGCAATTCGTGACAAAGAATGCAAAAAGTCTCCAGTAAAACGCTCCGCTCACTTCGTTCGCTTCGCTCAATAATTATATAGGCTCTTTAGTATGAGCTTTAGTTATAAATAGTAATCAATAGTAAGTACGTCGCGCGATTTCGTCCTTCACCTTGTGAAGGTTGAGTGCAGTCTACAGGCATGCTAACCTACTTACTCAGATCTAGATGCACAGTTATTTTCCTATGATATTTAGTAAAGCTGCCAGTAATAAATTATTTGGTAAAAACCATTGAAACCAATTATAAATTCAGCACCAATATTTTTATTTGTTTTACTTACTTCTTATATCAAGTAAAAGTTATGTTAAGATCGGTCCAGCTATTTCAAAGACTACCATCCTTCCAGAAACAGACGGGCAGAGAAATAATTTAACATTTGTTTTTATGTAAGTACTGCATATACTATCATAAGTATTTAGTGAATTACTAATTTGGAATTACAAACGGACAGTTCAATTTTTTTTATATAAAAAAAAATTAATAAATTTTTTTTTTATTTATAACTCATTTTTTATTTGGTTATTATCTTGTTTACAAATATGCGTTGATGGTATGTGCATATATTACCGATAATGATAAACGGTGCTTTACCATCATGTTTAATTCAACACCCTAAAGCTTAGATCATAAATCATCCTCACCCTCCAAATGGGTGCGAGATGTGGGTCAATGCTATATACCACATAACTTACAACTTACTATGTAAGAGGGTGTTAAATAAACTAGGGGCGCCAACAAACCCTCAATTTCGACTCGCCGTGCTCGCGAAATTTTGGGTGCCGTTTGCATATTGAGCGAAGCGAGCCCAGTGTATTCACTCATCGTTTTCACTTGACTTCAATGGGATATCAGTTTTTTGACATGATATTAAAAAAAAATTTTTTTTGATATTTTTCAAAATTTTTTTTTTAAGAACCATCACCTAATGTGTGTCTTTTTGTATGCAAAGTTTCATAATTTTCCGTCTAGTAGTTTTTGAGCCAATTCGTGACAAAGAATGCAAAAAGTCTCCAGTAAAACGCTCCGCTCACTTCGTTCGCTTCGCTCAATTAAAACCTTTTCATTACTTTGTTATTTTTAATACAACTTTTGTTATATCTTTGTCTTAGAATTATGACAATTAATATTGTGTGTATTTACGTCCTTTGTTCTAGATTTTGATCTTTATTAAAACAAAAGCTTCTTTTCATCTCATTAAGTAGAATTGGAAATAAAATAGTATCCACTTCATAACCAGGACATTGTAATAAACGAACTACAATTAGTTTCATTCCACATTGTTGTTATCTATTGAAATATGTTTATCAGATGAATTTAATTAAATTATAAAAACAAAGGGAAAAATAAAAACGCTTTGTAAAGTAGTCACGTATATTCTTAAGTAGTATTTTTCCTCACAAGTAAGTTAAATTCCGTCTACGTGTCAATAACAAACAAAAACAAAATCCCTCTGAATACATTTAATAAAAACAAGCAACTTACATAACTTGAATTCATCCAATAATAAATTCCACACGAGGATAGCATTCCATAGTCATGAACAAACCTTTACGTACCAGATTGTTTCAGGCTTTTGTTCATTTCGAGCTAATATGAACCTTATAACAATGGATTAACATTCATATTCACTAAAAGCGACAAATTGGTCTTCTTCTTAGTCTTATTACTAAAGGATTTAAAACTCTATGTCTATATTTATATGGTTTATATTGCAATGAGTTATCCATATTACTGATTTCATTACAAAATACATTTGAAATCATAACTGACTAGAACACAGGTAATGTTAGATTTAGAAGTAAATTTTTGGTTGATGGATATTTTTATTTAATTACGGTCATTATATATTAGCACTCAATAGTTTTTTTATTTGTTTCAGATATGCATTTCGAGAAAAACATTTATTAGTGTAATTTTCTTCAAAAACAAACATGGCGGAAGCAGA
The DNA here is from genome assembly GCA_918358695.1 of Melinaea menophilus ssp. n. AW-2005. NCBI lineage: Eukaryota > Metazoa > Arthropoda > Insecta > Lepidoptera > Nymphalidae > Melinaea > Melinaea menophilus. The sequence continues at coordinate 10,244,209 of OU911043.1, forward strand.
AGGGGGCGCGAGTGAGCAAGATGATGTTTCATTCTTACGTACGGTAAGTGATTCAAAATAATTATATTTTCAACTATCTATTACAAATTTTATTTTTAAACTGTGGATTCCGAGCAGGATCGGGTTTAAATTCACTTGCCTGTGTATAAAATTGTAACTATTGCTAACGGACGAACAATATTTGTTTAAATCTTGAATTCTTGACAGATTTGTCAGCGTTCGTATTTGTTTCTTTTTGCCATCTTACCATATAAAATCGATTACTTTTTATCTTTCTTGCACTACTCCTCCTAAACCGATTATCCGATTTTTATAAACAGGGTATCAAATGAAAGCTTATAGTCTAACGATGCCAGGGTTATGTTTTGGCGACGCTGTAAGGTCAATAAGGTCACCAAATTAAAAAATAAAAAAAACGGCGAGCGAAGCGAGCCCTACGGCTAGTTACTGATAAAAAAATAAAACACAAAGTATTTCAGTCGTTTTTAAGGTTTATCTATTCGAAATCTGTTGTTTTTATAATATTTGTCGTAATTTTGGGTATAGTTTGTTTAAAAAATATGTTACACTACACGGAGGTCCAACTTAACGAAATATTAATATAAATATTGAATCTTAAAATTCAAAAACATATTTTCTGTATTCCCCTCAAACTTAATATAAGCCAATTTTATAATGTTATTCAAAAGTTTCTGATGGATGTTTACGAAAATATGACCTTGGCCTGACCTACTTATGACGCGATAAGCTTCATTGAACCTCAATTTATTATAATAGTTATAAACATATAGACAAAATATTATAATTATTACATCTCTGAAAGTATTTTATATATAAGTTATATTGAAATGAAATCCTGAATTTATACGCGTTACGGTAATGAATTGTCAAATACTTTTTTGTTTAGAAAATATATATGGATATTACAAAAAACAAAACATTTTACAAGTCGCGATTGTCAGAGTATATAGGATTTTATTGTATTCCCGGAAAGAAGATAATAATATGATATAATCGTAGGTAGACAGCCAAATAATAGGGTCAATGGTTGTAGTGAATCCCGGGTGCGATCAATAGTTGACTAAGGTTCCTAAGGAGTATCCTCCGCTACTCCACACCGATATGCGGGTGATAGCTAATGACGTCAATTATTATACTAACAGTTGTTAGTTTTACTTGTTTGAAATATATATTTTTTGGGTAAGTTATATATGTACTATTCTGTTATTATGTATAAATACTCTTCTTATATAAACAGGACGGGTCGATTATTAAATTAATATCAATAAATAAATATTAAGGTTAATTAACCAAATTAAATTAAAAATAAATAATTTTATAATTGTAATTATAATGTTTAATATTCACGTGGCGATATCTAGTGATAAGGTATAAAAATACACAATATACTGTGTGTGTGTGTATGTGTCTAGTAAAGATGATTTTCTTTTATGGGACTAGAGTATTAGGTTCGAGCAGCAATTTTATTAACACTAAACCTACCGACAATTCTTGTATACCTGTTCCTACCGCACGCTGTCATATTGACCGGTAATTAAAAGTTATTTTATTATATAACGCATTTAATAATGGAAATAACAAAAAGTAAAGAGTGTAGAAAATATTATATGCATATTCTTAGAATTGTCATGTAGTTTGATAACGATATTATAACGTTTAAAAATGTGTAAGTTTTACAAAAGTTTAAGAACGGTCAATTTGACCGGTACTTGGTAGGTTTAGTGTTAATGTGAAAGTATATTAGGCCTATTAGTTTTATGAGTTAAAGCCGTTTAAAGTTTTAAATACTAATATTAATTATTGTCGTTTATTTGATGAAACTTCTTTCAAGCAGCAGGCGTTAATTATTGCGAAAAACTTCGCCAAATGTGATATTATTTTTTTGTTCTGTTTCTTGTGAAATGCGAGCTAAATGGAGTCTTTAAATTCCAAGAGATCTCAGACTCTAAAATAACAATAAGATTCTATACACAATTAAAAGACTGATGAAATGTATATTCTATTTCAAACTAATGGTTAATGACTGGGAGTTGGCAACTCAATAATGTTGTTTATATATAGAGACAGACTACGGAAAAGATATACCTACCACGGGTTGGTATGGGAAATAGTTTTAGTGATGTGACATTATACACATTTTAAATTAAGTTTATTAATTTAAGAGGCAGATGTGTAAACTCTTTAAGCTGAATATTGGTTTTGAAGCGAAAAACCCGGCTTAGTCGCTGGCTTTGGAAGTTTAAGCGTCCATATAAATATATATATGTTAGCGTTTCCTATATATCGTATTTTCTCATTCCTAAGTAATATCAGCTATTACAAGCTTAAACTATTTCTCTTTTAAGGAAGAAAAAATTACTATATACTTTTGCACCTCTTTTACCAAAAGTTGTAATCTTCTGAGACAAATACAAGTTGATCTGATGTTAATATTACCATCTAAATTAGTTAACATTGCTACAAAATGTCAAATTCTACAAATAACGTACACTCGTAATACGTAACATACATACATATATACTTAAAGTTAATAACTATTATGAATTAATAAAAAACAATTAAATTGTTAATAAATAAAATTGTCTTTTAAAAACATCACAATTAATAATAAATTATTGCAAAATGTTGTTAGAATTCATAAATTCTTTTTATTATCTTACTATAACAGTTAAGTGTTACAATAAACATGGCTAAAATATTTTTTAAGATTGGTATCAACAGAATGTGACCAAAGTAATATTCCTGTATGAAGGCAAGGCTCTGTTTTCTTTGTTCCGGGAAAACCTGGAAATAATCAATACGTAAAATAATTATAGTTGTCACGAAGCCTTAAAAGAAAACGGAAGTTAAACAATTAATGTATCATAGAAGAGAAGAGTATATACATAATACAATATGTATTGTTTTTAAGGGGTTAGATTTTATGAAAGCAATTTCTTTGTCTGTTAGACTACGAAAAATTTGTTTTGGTTACAAATTATTGTCCCAGTTATAGACTATATATACTTTAATAAATGAAAAGTCCGAATTGGGCTTAACCGATAGTAAAATAAAGTTATCAATTAGAATGAATGATTGGTTTGCTGTAGTTTTATTATTTCGGCGAATATATACTAACTTTCAGTCAATATACGAGTAACTTCACTTCGGAAAATCCTCTCACAAAAATTGGTTTGATATATTCTCAATAAAAATGTATAGATTTTTAACATTAAGAGATATTCAGAGCACTACAATTAATATTATACAAATGAATATAAAGGTAATTGTTATATCAGTAAGCTTTTTTGTAGCTTACAAGTATTTTAAAATTAGGCATTGTTGCGTTCTCGGGAAATGTTTGTCGCACTTTTAATTGAATAACGCTGGTTTAACGTTATCATGTCCCTTAATTGATTCTAGTATTATTTTGTGTCTATTAAAGTTTATTCAGTCCATTATGTAACTTGGATGATAATTTTATAAACAGATTGGATATAAATACTTAGACGCAATGCAATTTATAAATAACATTAGAACAGGAAGTGTCGTCAGTCATTGTATTGTGCCATCGTCATATTTGTGTTCTTCCGTCACGAAACTTCAATTTAATCCAAATATAATTTTGACTTACTAATTATATGTTACTTATAGAAAATTTGCATATAAGTACCAATATTTTTATCTATATATTATAAGATATTCTTACCTCTAAATGTTATTAAGCTGTGCGTAAGCGAAGCTCTTAACCGTTTGGGAGACCTTTTTTTGTATTTAGTTGTCCCCAGAATGTAACGAGATAATTAGCTAAAATTTTCTTATGTATGTTTGAGCCAAACGCGGATGTTATAGCGAAAACAGATTGAAAAATGTTTAGCCATTCAAAAGTTATCAAGAAAAGAAGAAAGGAGAGAGGTTCAGCTCAACACCTGCCGCGCACGGTTGGCGGATCCCAGTACATACCTCAATGAATCATAACCTATTTCGAAAAGTAATAAGACCTACGAATTTATCATTTGGCACGAATTCTCCTCGTGTCATATTTTGATTATTATATATTCACAAATAAAACAAACTAAAATGTTCCACACAACGGAAATAGATCTGTCAAATCCTTCGCATTGTTTTCTATCATAGCTTCTATCGACTATAAATATGATAAAAAACAAACAGTTTTGTAAAAATATTATTTCTACATGTTCAGTTAATAACTAATGAGTATTACTTTTAATTGTAAAGTTGTTCGACATGTAAACAACCAATAAACATACAAAAAAATCAGAGAAATAATAATATATACCGACTCAAATTGCGCTTTTCAATTAAGGTTACAACACTTACATAGAATATGAAAAGTTGATATTACAATTATTATATATTATATATATGTATATATATATATATATATATATATATATATATATATATATAATATATAATAATTGTAATATGTACATATATATATATATAATAAGTACTGTAATCAAGGGAGCCAAATAAACACATCCTTACAAATTCCTTGAAGGTAGATTGCAAAAATATGAATGCTTGCAGAAATCAGCACAACCGACTGGACCGCTTACCACAAGGTGTATAAACTGTTCGCTTGTCACAAATTAGTATTTATATTAAATATATTACCACAGGAAGACATGGTGTGCCTGTCCTGCACGGCCACGGGGGAGCGTGTGTGTCTCGCTGCAGAGGGCTTTGGAAACCGTCATTGTTTCCTGGAGAACATCGCCGATAAGAACATACCTCCCGATCTGTCACAATGTGTGTTTGTTATTGAACAGGTGAGTGGAATATATTGATAGTATTACATAACCCTAACATATTTGTATACAATGATAGTGTTTGGCGTTCTGCCATAATAATAGTCAAATATTTATAGTTATAACCATCAAATCAATAAACTTATCTGTACTGAATCAATTTTAACGTTATATTTTCATTAAGGACAGGTTCAAATCTACTTTAAAGATTATATCTTGTTGATAACATGAACTTATTATAAATATTTTCTTCCAGGCGTTGTCAGTTAGAGCTCTGCAAGAATTGGTTACGGCGGCCGGTTCAGAGACTGTAAGTAAATTATTATTTTATATAAAAATGTTAAATGTATCAATAACAGTTGACCCATAATTACTTCTAATTAAATATAATTTTAAAAAAAATAACTGTAATATTCAAATGATGGATATGAGATTTTTATTTAGTAAGATCTAAGAAATCATAAAACGAATAGTTGAAATTTATTTTCTATAAAAGTGATATATATATTATAATATACTAAATATAAATCTCGCTAAAATATTTAAATATTGTAAAAGCACTGATTGTAACTATTTTCAACACACCTAGTAAATTGTATTTGTGTTTAACATAATTGTTTCCATTTGTGAATAATATCGCCCTTTTTCGTCTTTAAATCTTTACAGGGAAAAGAGAACTTATTAGTAAGTACACAAACAGACAGTCGGTAAAATTATAGTCACGGAAAAAATACTTTACACGGAAAAAAAATTTTTTTCAATTCTAAAGTTTTCTTTGTGTTAAATTATTTTTTATCGTGACTCGCATGAAATTTTGGTTACATCATTCATTTATTAATTGGTTAAAAAAAGACTAAATTTTCGAAAAAAAACCGTTTTGGCTAAAATTTCTATAACAAAATTTTATAAATTTTTTCGTTTGTTTGGAACTAATTTATGCAAAATACGATTAAAGATTTTTTTTTAACACTAAACCTACCGATAATTCTTGTGTACCTGTTCCTACCGCACGCCGTAAAATTGACCGGTAATTAAAAGTTATTTTATTATATAACGCAGGTAATAATGGAAATAACTAAAAGTAAAGAGTGAAGAAAATATTATACGCATATTCTAAGAATTGTCATGTAGTTTGATAACGATATTATAACGTTTAAGAATGTTTGTTTTACAAAAGTTTAAGAACGGTCAATTTGACCGGTACTTGGTAGGTTTAGTGTTACACTAAGACAATTAAAAATACTCGTAAGATATTATTGTAAAGATTCTAACTCAAATCTAAGAATTTAATAAATTATTATTGGGTATATTATTAAACAAATGAATACATTTTAAGATAAAATTACATACACATTTCTTTCACTATATATTATTTACACTTCACAATAATTTTTATAAATACACCGTATTGTGAATTTTCACACTTTTTTATAAATATTTTTGTTTATTCAAATGATTTACTAATGAATATTTTATACTTTGGGTGCTTGTTTTTTATATATTTTGCCGTTATTCTAATTATATATTATAATGTGCATGTCATTTAATTAAATTAATTAATATTATAATTAATATCGCATGATTGATTTCAATACTTACATTTACCTGAAAAAATATATAGAAAAAAATATAGAAATCCTCTTAAGTTTTGAGCCTAATTTTAATAAGTACATTTTATTTTACAATGCAATATATACTTTATATTATTTATTTTAACACATTTTAAATAAATATACTTTAATTGGATTAATTGAATATTATGATTAATTATTCCTTTAATTCCAGGGTAAAGGCACGGGATCTGGACACAGGACTCTGTTATATGGCAATGCTATCCTCCTCCGCCATCTCAACAGTGATATGGTAAGTATATATAAATAACGCGGCGTTGTTTGTCTTCCTTCTATTAAATAATTTTATTATTATTTGAATATGTATATATATATATATATATATATATATATACACATAAATTTTATTTTTTAGTTTGTATGTAAAAGTAACTATACATATATATTTTTGAATCTATCCGTGTTTTTCTTTTCCTTTTCTCCTGATTTATCTTAAATAAATTAGGATATGTAATATTAAAAATATACTATCATTTAATTAGAAGTATTTTTTAATACATCTATTTTAAAGTATTAATCCTCAAAACGAATACTTACGAAACATGCAAGAGTTTTCTAACTTATATTATCTGCACTGCGCAAAAATAATTCATTTTATACTAGTTACATTTCCCTTTCTCTGAATGCTAACTTAAACTCTATAACTATAACTATAAATATGACTATATCTACGATATTAATTTGCATATTTAGACGATTTGCATTAAAGTCGTATTAAACTGGTATCACCACTACTGTTTAACTAAATCCAAGGAACAATTATATCCCCTTGGTTTTATAAAGATATATATTTTATGACAACGGAACCTTATCTATATTATACATTTAAACATTATTACAATGTATATGTAGAATATTAATATTGTTATATAGTACCTGGCCTGCTTGTCCACTTCATCGTCTCAAGATAAGCTGGCTTTCGACGTCGGTCTCCAAGAACATTCTCAAGGTGAAGCATGTTGGTGGACGCTGCATCCCGCCAGTAAGCAGAGGTAGCATCATCGTTTACTACATATAAATTCAAAACATGTCTTATCAAATGTTTTCTAATTGAAATACATCCAAAATTTTGTCCTAGAAATGTTAATTTATTTATTTTTATTTATTTATATCTTTTCCACTTTGAATCATTATCAGTGATCACTTGTGTACGTCAAAATGGAAGTGTCAGGAGGGCCTATTTCGATACCAGATTTATCGTAATAAGCCCTTCTGTAAAAGCACTGTCCAACTTAATGTTAAAGCTATGAGGGTTCCAAACGCGTCCTAGTCTGAGAAGAACCACACAACAAACTCAGCCGGATATATATTTTTTTATATTGTGATCACTGTTTCACAAATGTCAATCTTAAAAGCTATTTTGGAACAACTAGAACCGTCGCAATATAATGAAAAAAAATAAAAATAAAAATAAAAATAATAATAATAATAGAAAAAAAATTATAATTAAATGTAATGTATCTTTCAATTTATTTGTCTGAAGGTTTGATCTTGGTTATTTTTAATGAACTAACTCTTACAGATCTGAAGGTGAGAAAGTCCGTGTGGGTGATGACTTGATTCTGGTTTCCGTCGCTACTGAAAGATATTTGGTGAGTTGGATAGATTATATGTAAAATATAATTAAATATAAATGAACAATACAATACAATGAATAATATTAATGAATAAAAATAACCTTTCAGCACACAACAAAAGAGAACGAAGTGTCGATAGTAAATGCCTCATTCCACGTAACGCACTGGTCGGTACAACCCTATGGCACCGGGATATCACGTATGAAGTACGTGGGATACGTGTTTGGGGGTGACGTCCTGCGGTTCTTCCATGGGGGGGACGAGTGTTTGACTATACCCAGTACTTGGACCAAGGAAGGAGGGCAGAAGTAAGTTATAGTACTTATACTTATCCTATACCTTTTTGGTCTGAGACCATATTTTATATTTAAACAGTAATAAAACATTTAAAACATATGTGTCTAAAGACCGAAGGCTTGAGTCGTCGTTAGGATGGTCCGTTATTCAAAAGAAAAAGCTGGTGGTGCAAAAAAATGTTTTTCTTGTAAAAGTTAAATCACTTCACAAAATTATTTACTATGATATACTCGGATGCTCGGATTAAAATAGCAAAACTGGAAGCGCAGAGATCGGTTCCACATTGTAAGACCAAGAACCTATTGCAAGTTAAGGGCCAGTTTATGACCCTCCGACATCTATAAATGAAATAGTGTCATATTAGAATATGATCTCCCCAGTATCGTGGTGTACGAGGGCGGGTCGGTGATGTCGCAGGCCCGCTCGCTGTGGCGACTGGAGCTAGCCCGCACCAAGTGGGCGGGCGGCTTCATCAACTGGTACCACCCCATGAGGATCAGACACATCACCACCGGACGGTACCTGGGAGTCAATGATCAGAATGAACTCTATCTTATTAGCAGGTTTGTTATTGTTATTATATGTAGGTTCTATGTTTTTTCACAGAATAATAAAGTCATTTCTAATTAAATATTACATATATTATAAGAGACAGAATCTTTAACATACTCGTATAAATAATAGTGATTTAAAAAACCGTGATAAATATATATTTTCGTGTACAGAGAAGAAGCCACTACAGCATCTTGCGCGTTCTGCCTTCGCCAAGAGAAGGATGATCAGAAAGTTGTTCTAGAAGATAAAGATTTGGAAGTGATTGGCGCTCCCATCATCAAGTATGGTGACTCCACTGTTATTGTACAGCATTCAGAAACTGGACTCTGGTTATCTTATAAAGTTGGTTATTTTACTTTATGGTATATGCATGTACGAGTAGATCCTTAAAAAGTTGTGAATCTCTATTTCATTATGAATCTATCAAATACTATGTTAACTAGGCTTATGAGATCGCATAAAAAAAGGTATTTAGTGAGCTAGTGTTACTAGTGTAATGATATGGACACTATAATGCTCTCCCATCTACTATCGCTAGTGCGACATTGCGAAAAGGACTTTATAACTTTTGACATAAGGTGCCTTTTTTAGTAAATACAGACTAATAATTAAGATTTCTTGAATATAGTGACAGTAAGTAGTGTAATATAATTGATGAGCACTTTTTAACTCACTTTTCTGGGGTGGAGTGAATTTAAAATTGAATAATGCTTATATAGATATATTATCACAAATTATATACAAATGTCTTACTCATCTTACAGTCATACGAAACAAAGAAGAAAGGAGTTGGAAAAGTGGAAGAAAAGCAAGCGATACTGCACGAGGAAGGAAAAATGGACGACGGTCTTGACTTCTCCAGATCTCAAGAAGAGGAGTCGAGAACCGCTAGAGTTATTAGGAAATGTTCATCTTTATTTACTAAGTTTATAAAGTAAGTACGGCATACTCTTTTATTTCAAGAACAATATTAATAATATTTAAATGTATTATATTAATCGACAACAAGAAAAATATTATAACCTAAAAAAAATGTATTAATTATTATAAATAAACAAATGTTTTTTTTATTCCAGTGGCCTTGAAACTCTGCAAGAGAACCGTCGTCACTCCATGTTCTTCGCGTCAGTCAACCTTGGAGAGATGGTGATGTGTCTTGAGGATCTGATCAATTACTTCGCTCAGCCAGACGAAGATATGGGTCCGTTATCATTATATTTCCAGATTTCTTACTCACTTCTTTTATTAAAGATATATACTTTTTTATCATATTCATTAAGATATATCTAAGATTATTATAGAATTTTAATGTCTGGTAATTTAAGAAATGAAATAAAAATGTTTTATAATTTAGAACACGAAGAAAAGCAAAACAGGTTCCGTGCTCTCCGGAACCGCCAGGACCTGTTCCAGGAGGAGGGCATCCTGAACCTGATCCTCGAAGCCATAGACAAGATAAACGTGATCACCTCCCAGGGATTCTTGGCGGGATTTCTGGCAGGAGACGAGTCGGGACAGAGCTGGGATATGATCTCGGTTTACTTGTATCAGCTGCTGGGTCAGTGGCAGTTTTGTTTATTATAGTCTCTGAAAAAAATAAGCTCAGTATGGAAGTGGAGGGATGCACAGGTAGAGAACGACCGAAGAAAAGATAAGTATGGAAGGAAAAAATACTGCGCCGACCCCAAAATCAGACTAAGAGCAAGATAATGAGGCTCTTAAAATTCTATAATATACAGTAACTCCAATATCCATTATAATTTCAGCCGCCATAATAAAAGGCAACCACACCAACTGCGCGCAGTTCGCTAACTCTAATCGTCTGAACTGGTTGTTCTCTCGTCTGGGGTCGCAGGCGTCGGGGGAAGGCACGGGCATGTTGGACGTACTGCACTGCGTGCTCATCGACTCACCTGAAGCTCTCAACATGATGCGGGTCACTAACTCTTAAATAATCAGATAAATACTATTAATATACTTAATAATTAAAATGGATAAATTGCTATAATTATTCCTATGTATTTCAGGATGAACACATAAAGGTGATAATATCTCTCCTGGAGAAGCACGGCAGAGACCCCAAGGTGTTGGATGTGTTGTGTTCTCTTTGTGTCGGTAATGGTGTCGCCGTGAGGTCTTCGCAGAATAACATCTGTGACTACTTACTGCCGGGAAAGAATTTACTGCTGCAAACTCAACTAGTTGATCATGTGTCTAGGTAAAATCTAAATAATAGATAGGTTGATGAAATGATATTATTGATATTTTATTTCATCATACGAGCGGATATAAACTGCTTTATATAGTTCATAAGTGTTAAAAAATGTAATATTGTTGTAAACATTAATCTTATATATAATATTACTCTCTATTTTAGCGTCCGTCCAAACATTTTTGTGGGTCGTGTTGAAGGTTCAGCCGTGTATCAGAAATGGTACTTTGAAGTGACTATGGATCATATAGAGAAGACGACGCATATGATGCCGCATTTACGTATTGGATGGGCGAACACTACTGGGTATAATAACAATAAATCATTGAATTTATTTTTCCGTTAATATCTCTTAAAGAGATTAATAGACAATACAAGATGTATTTAAAGAGATATCTTTAGAATTTAATTACGTTTTTATAGGTATGTTCCCTACCCGGGAGGTGGAGAAAAGTGGGGTGGTAATGGAGTGGGAGACGACCTGTACTCTTTCGGTTTCGACGGAGCCTTCCTGTGGTCGGGCGGACGGAAGACACCCGTCAATAGAACTCACGCGGAGGAACCTTTTATTAGAAAAGGCAATTTACATTTATTACTGCTACTTTATTTTACTTTTAGCAAGACAGATCAAACAAGACATAAAATGTTGCTAAGATATTTATAGCTTTTAATTCGACATTGTTGCCCAATTATAGATAAATTAGTTCACTTTTTATTATAAAATGTTACAAAGAACATGTTGCGAAATCACCGAGTATATAGTGTAAAGGAATTTGTTTGTAATCACGAATAAGTTGTTTCTATACTATTAAAGGTTTTTAGTCCTTAGGTTATAGAACAATTGAAAAATATAACATTTAATAATAATAATTATAGGTGACGTCATCGGATGTGCCTTGGACCTGACCGTTCCTTTGATCAACTTTATGTTCAACGGAATGAGGGTGACTGGATCCTTCACTAACTTTAACTTGGAAGGAATGTTCTTCCCCGTCATCAGCTGTTCTAGTAAATTGAGGTATAATTTAAATGTAAATGAAATGATGTTAATAAATATAATATACAATCGAAATCCATTCATTAAAAAATGATCAGCTACTTTTAACATAATACCTAATATAAATATATAAGCAATCCATATTTCTTGTACGTATAGTTGTCGTTTCCTCCTGGGCGGTGAGCACGGTCGACTGAGGTACGCCGCTCCCGAAGGGTACTCGCCCTTAGTGGAGTCGCTCTTGCCTCAGCAGATATTGAACCTCGAACCTTGCTTCTATTTCGGTAACTTGTCCAAGAGGGCACTCGCTGGACCCCCCCTCGTTCAAGATGACACAGCGTTTGTACCAACCCCTGTCGATACCTTGTCTGTAAGTGTAATGTTACTTAATAATCAAATAATTATATTATGTGAAATATATTTAGTATTATGGTTGTTTCCCAGATTACGCTTGCGACCTACATCGAACAGATAAGAGACAAACTGGCCGAGAATATCCACGAAATGTGGGCGATGAATAAGGTGAATATACAATACATGTTGTGTTCAATTACAAATAAGTACAATATTAATATATACGAGTACGGATAGATCGAGGCGGGGTGGTGTTACGGGGAGTCACGTGAGGACGCTCGTCGCGTGCATCCTTGCCTCGTGCCCTTCGAGCGCCTCCCGCCCGCTGAGAAGCGATACGACATACAGCTCGCTGTACAGACCCTTAAGTATGTATCAATAATATCAGGGTCCCACTTCTATATTATACACTAGCTGATTCCCGCCCGCTTTGCTGGGCAAATAATAACAAAGAATTACAAATTGTATGTAGGTAAAATGAAAATAATCACAAATAATCACATGCTGTATGTAGGTAAATTGAAAATAATCACAAATAATCGCAAACTGTGTGTGGGTTAATTGAAAATAATCACAAATTGTATGTGGGTAAATTGAAAATAATCACAAATAATCTTAAACTATATGTGGGTAAATTGAAAATAATCACATATAATCACAGACTGTATGTGGGTAAATTTAAAATAATCACGTACTGTATGTAGGTAAATAGAAAATAATCACAAATAATCACAAACTGTATGTGAGTTACGGAACCCTAATCCTACGAATAAACATGGTGAGAGGCCAAATAATTTTAATTTCTACTGCAATGCAATGGGAGAAGAGGGAGCGGGGGGTAAACTTTGCAGGTTTTTAGCTGTAACTTTGGAACGGTATGGACCTTTGCAGAATCCTTTCTTATAGACCTATTCAATATGTCAGGAGTCTTGTGTCCAAAATTTCAGCTTTCTAGGTATTACGCTTTGGGCTGTAGAGCGATGAATGAGTCAGTGAATGAGTGAGTGAGTGTCTTTGTGTTTTATATATTAAGATGTCGCAGTATAGTTGCAGTAGAAATGCTAAAAAAATCTGTAGGGTATATATATAATGCTATAGTTTGAGTGCTCTGTGGACTAAGTAATATGTTATTTATTTTCATTACGACTCCAAAGAGCCTCATGTGTATGGATTGTTTTCTTAAATTTCAGAACAATTCTTGCTTTGGGTTACTACATCAGTCTTGATAAGCCCCCGGCGCGTATTCGTAACGTCAGACTTCCCAACGAACCATTTATGCAAGTAAGTATATTTATTTATTTATTTTATATTGTCTGAGAACTTATTTAATATAATCATATTATTTAACAGTCTAACGGCTACAAGCCGGCGCCTTTGGATCTAAGTGCGGTGACCTTGACTCCTAAGATGGATGAGCTAGTGGACCAGCTCGCGGAGAATACACACAACCTGTGGGCGAGGGAGAGAATACAGCAAGGATGGACATACGGACTGAATGAGGTTTGTTATGGATATGCTTACTGTAGAAAGACCATAGATTATGTAACTGGATATGATGTAATAAAGGGAAATTTAGGAAATGAAAGGAATGTTCACATCTCACGCTCAAAGAAAAATACTTTATTCTTTCTATCATAACTTTCATGGAAGTTTTGGACATGAACAATGCTTATGGTCAGTCACAAAGATTAGTTCTGAATAATAGAAGGTATAAATATAAAATAAACCTAAAAAAGCCACGATAACTGTAACTTACTTGATCTTCATTATTAGGTAAGACGGTTACAACAAATAGAGCCTATTTGGAAATTGATATATTATTTGATTTTCTAATATTTTTTTCTTTTGATTTCAATATCTTATATTTATTTTAAACAGCTGCTATTTTCTTTTAGGTTACATTAAATATAACATTTTAAGCTGGCATTGTCATACAAACTCAAATATATATGTTTTTATGCATTGCAACTTTTTTCACCACCATTGCAGTTCCATAATCAATAAATGGTCTAACACTAACAATATCCAGCAAATATTACGCCATAATGGTTAATAATATTTTCTTCAGGATACAGAAATGCACAGATCCCCTCATTTAGTCCCTTATCCGAAAGTGGACGACGCCATTAAAAAAGCTAATCGCGACACAGCATCTGAAACAGTGAGGACCTTATTAGTTTACGGCTACAATCTTGATCCGCCCACCGGAGAACAACACGAAGGTAATATTACTTTTTATGATTGCTCCGTTTTTGTATAATTATGGTATCTCAATACAATTTCCACAGCTCTTTTGGCGGAAGCGTCGAAGCAAAAACAAGCCGATTTTAGAACTTATAGAGCGGAAAAGAATTACGCAGTGAGCTCCGGGAAATGGTACTTCGAGTTTGAGATACTAACTGCGGGACCAATGAGAGTGAGTCTTGGTTTATATATTTAATAAGTTTAGCTGTTGTCTGTGCCATTTTTATAAAAAAAAAATCCGAAATTGTTGAAATTGGAGTTTCGCAACCCTTCATAAGATAAACTTTAATTTTAGTCGAAAATTTATTTTAAAAACTTAACCAAGATATTGATATGTTATTTTTATGCAGGTGGGCTGGGCTCACGCAGACATGGCGCCTGGAATGATGCTGGGACAGGACGATAGCTCCTGGGCCTTTGACGGATACAATGTAAGATACGTGTTTTAATTATACTTTGATTATTATATGATAAGAAGTTATATTAAAATATTTGCTATAGTAAGTAGATTCCAAAGTTGAAGTATTGAAAGGTAGGTAAAGAGTGATTATTTATGCAGTCGTTAAAATGGCACGGCGGTGCGAGCGATACATTCGGTCAACAGTTGAAAGTCGGTGACATTGTCGCTTGCTTCCTAGATGTCGTCGACCAGACAATTAGTGAGTCACTGGGACTTGTCTGATCAATGTTATACACTAATGTAGTTTAGTTTTGTTACTTAGTGCCCGTCGATATTAATATTCGATCTACAATCCGAGGTTGAACACGAACTTACAACGACCCCAATCCTCAAGTCATTTATTGCCAATAATCGGATTGTAATTCCAATCTTGAGTAGTAATTAGAAACGGATCGATTTTTAATATCGGTTGTAAGTGACTAAGTCGCAAAACTAATAACGTTCAATTAATATTTATGTTTTAACTTTGTTTATTATATTTTAATGTGCAATTTAAATATTATATAATATTTGTGTGTTCTTCTTTCTTTCCCTTTATAATTACATTTTATCCTTTCGTTATTTGTAAACTAACTTAATAATGATCATAATTCAAATAAAAAAAATCGATTTTTTTAATCTGCATTCACAAGACACAACGAAAACCTTTGTTTTTAATCTGTAATATAAATATTTTTATTAAATATTAATGTTAACGAGCATAAAACATTTATCAGACAAGGTTAAACGGTATGTTGGTAACATTTTTGTCGTTTCATGGTTGACTTGGTTAAAATTTAAATCATAATTTTGGTCCTACAATTTAAATCCAAAATCGTAAATCACAAGATAGAATCTTAAATTCAAACACATTCAAACGGGTGAATACTATATATTTTTAAGGGGGGAAAGGGTTAGTTAAGAACACTATCATTCAAGTCTCTTTTCAAATAAAAAAGCTTTACCAAAATCGGTTTACCACAAAAAAGCTTTACCACAAACTACACAGAGATACACACGTTAAACTCTCATACATCTCTTTTTTAATTAGGATATGACGTAAGGTTCGACTAGGATAAAAACTTAAGAAAATATTAGTAATATAAAAATATTTTTCGAGATTCTAAGAGCTGTTGGAATTTTTAAGGAGGAAAAAGTGTATTCTGGTAGCACGGAGTCGTTCGGCAAGCAATGGGCGGTGGGAGACGTAGTAGGCGTATTCCTTGATCTCATAGACAAGACGATAAGTAATGAGATTTGCTGAACACTAGCTTGCTTGATAGAACTGTGGTTAAAACATTTTTTAATATTATATTTATAATTTACTATAATAGAGATGTTCTGGCCACTTTTGAAATTCACGCAAGGCTTTTAAATATCATAGCTTATAGAGTAATCGGCAAAAATACGTCGTCAGCTTCTGATGTACCATGGCATTCGCTTCGCTTTTATAAAACAAATCGTTTTTTTTTTAATTTTCGTAATGATTATAAGAAAACCGATGAAATAAATCAATCTCATCGAGGTAGCATGGAGGAGTAGATGAAAATTGAATCTAATTCAATGCACAGGATGTTTGATTTGCATAATTACCGGACACTCACATTTTGAATTTTATTCAAACTAATGTATGAGACAGCAATACAATTTTTTATATAGATATATAACTTTTTTATCACGATAAAGCTACATAGTTGAAGCATTTTTTTGTAATATTGATCCATAACATTGTATCGTCTTTAATATAATGTTATAACATTCATCGCTTTTGTACTTAACTAACGTGCTTGGGTTTTTTTGTTTGTATTATTTGGTATTAACAATAACACATTCAATTATTTATTTCATTTTAATTTATGTAGACAGAAATTTAATATGAAGTTTTGGAAATAATAGAACTATTGTATTTTTACGGAAAATGTATTATTTTATTAGTTTAAATTAGTTATTTAATTGTAATAAAACTTAATTATGACATTTTAGTATTTTTAAAACTATATATTTATTTTGTAGAAGCTTTAAATTTAATTATGGTGTAGGTTTCTCTCTTAATGGAGAATTACTAATGGATGCTCTGGGAGGAGAGACGACGTTTGCCGATGTCCAAGGTGACAACTTTGTACCGGCCTGTACGTTGGGAGTGGGACAGAAAGCTAGGTAAGTATCAATTATATAAGACATTATGTATAAAACAACATATTATATATAGTCTAGTCCTTTTAGTGATTATAAATAAGGTAGAATATAGTGGATGGTGATAATTTTTAATTATATCGTTAAAGAAAATTTTACAGCACTAGAAACCAAATATTTTCATTCTCCAAACGCTTTTTTTTTAAATTTATTTTTGGATAATCCTTTTATCGTGATATAAAAAATGTTTTTCCAGGCTTTCATACGGCCAAGATGTAAACTCGTTAAAGTATTTCACCACGTGTGGTCTACAAGAAGGCTACGAACCATTCTGTGTGTAAGTATATATAATTATAAGGTAAATAGAGAATAATTATAATTAGAGAAGTACGAATCAATCCGTACCAAAAATAACATTTACCTTAAATTTGGGTTATTTTATAACAAATACCCTTTCTAATACTGGTCGTATGAATTTCTAAAAATGTCAATGTAAAAATTATGAAATTTTTCATGTTAATAATATTAATATAAATGTAATAAGTAATTTTTTGTCGTTAGTAACATGAAGCGTGACGTAACTCACTGGTATACGAAGGATCAGCCGATATTCGAGAACACTGACGAAATGACGGACACTAGGATTGATGTCACGAGGATACCGGCTGGCTCTGGTGAGGATTCTGTTAGATTAATGTATATTTATTTATCAATACCAGATATCACTTGTCAAAGGGGAGTGGCAGAAGGGCCTATTTTGATACCATACTTACTTAAATTAAAGCTACGGGGGTTCCAAACGCACCCTGTTCTAAGAACATTTAATTTACTATTGTATATAAATGTTGTATTGATTTTTATTTTTATAATATTAAATTGACGTTTTTAGATACTCCTCCATGCCTTAAAATCTCCCATAATACATTTGAAACCATGGAGAAGGCCAACTGGGAGTTCCTAAGGCTTTCGCTGCCAGTTATTTGTATGTCTGAATTTATTGAGTAAGTATTAAAAGTATGAAACTCCTCAAAAAATATTTATATCGAGTTAAAACATAAAACATTTTTTCTTATTAAATTAATATTTTTAACAGCGAATCAGAAAAAGCACGTCGTTGGGTGGAAATAAAGGAGAGACAGCAGATTTTAATGAAGGAGGCCACGGAGGCTCAAATGCCGGCTCACATCGACCAAATCATGAGGAGCGGGTTCACTATGAACGATATTAAAGGTATCTATTTTATAACCATACATAATATATTGTTGTATTTTTGTAATTTTGACCCTTATGTACATATTGTAAAAAATGTGTTTAATATTTTATTTGCGTCCCAATAATGTGATAAGAAGTAGAAAGAATTTGATTTGACATATTGAGTGATTAATATTGATCATCAAGACACGCTTTATCCCGGCACGATGTGTTACCCTATTTATTCCTAAGGTCTGCACTATGATGAGAACCAGGAAGACATGCCCACTTCGAAAGTCAAAAGGCAACCGCCGCGACCTCCCAGGAAAGGTTCAATACCTCGGGGGGCTAATATACAGAATTACAATTTGCAACCAGGTTCAAAATTATATTTGCTAACTGTTGTCGACCTACTTCTGCTGTTCTTACTACCGCAATAAATACATAAATAAAATAAAAACTATCGCTGACCTAAGCTTTCTATAACTGTGATATGAAGTAATACAAGTTTTTTCTAACTTTTCATTAATTAATTTCAATGTATTCTGTAAACATTTCTATTAATTATAATGATACTTTAAGTGAACATATTGTGATGTCATTAACTACACAATCTCTAATTTCTTTCATCGTTTCATAAAAGTGGTTAACATTAGATGTGTAAAACATATATTATCTGTTTTTCTTCAATTATAATAACTTTTTTACTTATTATATCTACTTTTATCTGAATATGTTAGTTAAGTTTACAATGTGATATCTTATAATATAGTCATTTGTGAGATATTTTAAACAAAAAAATATTTTGTTCTGCTACATCAGATAGACAATCAAAATAGGTTGCCAAGTCAGGGTATTGGTTAATTCATTTGAATTACCACTTACAGGTACAGTGAATGGGATGCACAGATCGACAAGTGAGGCTGAAATGGCCAAGTACGAGCTGGGCGTTCATAGTTTGCCCGAAGATAAAAAAGCAGACAAGAGAGGAAGATCTCCATTCAAGTGAGTTATGTTTTTATTATTTATTGATGGTTTTCAAAATTATTTATGAAATACTTTCGTTGAGTCCATTATTGTAATACTTTTTTCATTTTCATTAGGTTCTTCCGAAGCAAACGTGGGGAGAGTGGGGAAAGGGGAAAATCCCGTAAATCTAAAACTCCAGACCCCTTTAGTGATACAGAAGTATCTCCTGAGAGAGGTGGCATGAGGAGACAAAATCCACAAATACGTATATCACAGGTATTATCAGCCGTGTGTTCAATATTAAATATATATTTGCATTGTGACCATGACATTTACCAGCCACCTTAAAACGCAACTGTACAGTAAAATCCTCAACCATCCATCCATATTTATATTTTCAAATTTAACTCCTTTGGTTTTATTCCTGATATACCACCCATTTGATTTATTTTTTAATTAAACCTCTATTAAGTTTGATGTGTTGTTTTTCCCTAAGGCAACTCAAAGATATACCCAAGGTAGGCCTAGTCGACCCACCTTGTATGGAAGCCAGACTGGCTTGAACGTAAGTCAAAATTTCATTGACGTATACGTCTATATTAAATAATGCTATTTCTAAATCAAACAGCTTATAATTGGTGTAATTTTTACAGCATTTAATTCTTCTTTTATCTATCATAAATGTATGTGATTTAATTTTACCTAAATTGGCTACTGTGACTCTTATTTAGAATCTTTGATATTTAACATACTTTTAGTGTTGTCTTAATGAAGTAAATAACACTTCTACGCAATCATTATGTCTTTTATCAATACTTCTACAAAAGAACTCAATTTCTTACCGGTTCTAGGCTTCTGGAAATTCCCTTATTATTATTATTAATCTTACATATAAGTAACATTACTTCATTTTTTTTGTTTTTATCAATATTATCATTTTTACATCATTATTTTATAAGTTGTGATAATAAAATATAATTACTACTTTATAATTCCTGGTCTACAAGAAAAATAACAATAATAATACTCTTTATTGTACACAAAAAAAATAACAAAGTAACAACAAAAACCTATACAGAAACAGTGATCTCTGCCAGACAACCTTAAGGTCCAGAAGCTAGTATAATTTAAATTACAGCTAGATACCCTACTCATAAGTACTAAACTTGTGTTCAAGGTATCTAGCTGATGTAACCATTAAGCAAGAAAAAAAAAATTTCATTATTAAAAAAAGTTTCACTTAACCACAGACGAATCTCGCCGTCCCCACTCCTCCACAAGAACGCAAACAGATGACGACCGCCGCGCTCTCCGCCGCGCCCACCGAGACCGTCGGGAACGAGATCTTTGACGCAGACTGCCTCAAACTCATCAATGAATACTTTTATGGAGTCAGGTTGGTGAATATAGTTAGAGATAGCATGAATGCTTTCATTCAAATTAGTCTATATTCCTCATCTTTTGGTATTTTGTCAGAATCTTCCCGGGTCAAGATCCCACACACGTGTATATCGGATGGGTGACCACACAGTACCACCTGCACTCGAAGGACTTCAACCAGAACAAAGTCACCAAATCCTCGGTTATTATTACTGATGATTACGACAGGGTGATTGAAAGGTAATTCTGTTTTTACTTTTTTAAGGTCACGATTTACACAGAGCGTTTCACAATTGTATTTTTTAGCAATATATGTATTTCATACTTTGTCCTCTTAGTAATTTTACATCACTCGACTAATTGACAATAATCTTCCTTTCCGTGTTCGTAATTCTTACCGTTCGTGTCCGATTGTCATTATTTATTTTAACTGATATGTACTTCACTTAGTTGGTTGGTACCTGGATGCTTCTAGCGTAGCTCTGCCCTTTTTATGGTGCTGTTGTCAAAGTACTATATCTGAAACCTTTTCATATAATATCTCCCTAGTGTAAATCGTCAGTCGTGCTACATGGTCCGCGCAGACGAGCTCTACAACGAGGTGATGGCGGAGGCGACGGGCGCCAAGGGAGCCTCCCAGGGGATGTTCATCGGGTGCTCCGTGGACACTTCCACTGGAACAGTTTCTTTTACTTGTGAGGGGAAGGATACTAGTATCAAATTTAAGGTAGGTTCAGTAATTTTCAATACATCGTATGAACATTTAAATTCTAATAACTATAAAATGTTATACATTTGCTACTGAATTCCGACACGAATACCGACTTAAATCACAACATCAAGAAGATGAAATATATATATATAAGTTTTATTTCTGTTGTCTATTTTGCCATAATTGCTAATATTTTCGTCGCAACTAATACTACAAATATTATATTCAGATGGAAGCAGATACTAAACTCTTCCCAGCGATATTCGTGGAAGCCACCTCTAAGGAAATCCTTCAAATTGAGCTCGGTAGATCATCCACGAGTCTTCCATTAAGTGCTGCAGTGCTGCCGACTAGCGACAAACATGTGAACCCACAGTTCCCGCCAAGGCTTAAAATTCAGTGTTTAAAACCTCACCAATGGGCCAGGGTGAGTTATATATCCAAACCAATTTATGACCAATGATTACATGATCGTAACATTAGTTTAGAAGTATTTGTATATATATGTGCAATTCTTTTTCAAGGAATGACCTTACAAAAGTTTAAATATAAATAGCATCATGAACTCGATATCTTCTATATGAGTCCATAACACCCTTATGAAAGATATTGAAGTCTACTTTCAAAACCCATTTGAAAATTTTTTTAATGACTAGTTTTTTATTCAGATCCCAACCACGAGACTGGAAAGTGAATAATACCTATATTTAAGAAAAAATGTATGCTTCTTTACCTTATATATTATCTCTTGGTATACCATAAAAATGTGCTTACCTTCAGGTACCAAATCAGTTCCTACAAGTTCACGCGCTGAAGCTGTCCGATATCCGCGGTTGGTCCATGCTGTGTGAGGACGCGGTATCCATGCTGGCTTTACATATACCTGGTTTGTAGAGTGCATAAATTTTTTTAAATTAGTATGGAACTTGAATACAAAAGTCTTATACTTTAATGTAAAATCTAGAGCCTCTTAAAGGTAATGGTTATTTATATACAGTTTTCAAATTTAATTAATAATTAATTGTTACAGAGGAAGACCGTTGTATTGATATCCTTGAGTTGATAGAGATGGACAAACTCTTGAGCTTCCATTCACACACTCTCACTCTTTACGCTGCCTTGTGTTATCAGAGCAATTACAGGTAAATTCAATTTTTAATTGTACCCCAAACATACCCTCAACTAGTTGTAATATCCAAAATTTGTTGCTTTATTTTTCTCATCTACTTACTTTTGTCTTAACCATAAGTTCTTTCTCCCCAGAGCCGCCCACGCCCTCTGTCAGCACGTGGACCAGAAGCAGCTGCTGTACGCGATACAGGCACAGTACATGTCCGGTCCCTTGAGACAGGGCTTCTATGATCTGTTGATAGCTTTGCATCTGGAATCACACGCAATGACAATGTGAGTTTTGTTTTTTGTAATAATTATAGAATTGATATTTTTCAACAATGATATTTGATTGGATTTTTTTTGGAAAAATTTGGAATTGATATTTTTCAAAAAAAACAAAAATAAATACGATAATACGAGGAATAAATATTTTAAATTAAAAATTTAAATCACGGTCTAGGCGCCAATATTGATTAATTACAATTTATTTTCCGTCTCTTCAGGGAAGCATGTAAGAATGAGTTTGTGATTCCTCTTGGCCCAGAACTAAAGAGTCTGTATGAGGAACCACAAATGAAACATAGTCTCCGTTCCTTACAAACTGAAAGTGTTAGACCACAGATGCAAATGACTGATATTGCGTAAGTTAAATTTTATAGCAGTTTTAAACAGCACATCTATTTTTCTTTGTTTATTTCTTTTGTAATTATAGAATTGCTTACTCCCTTCATTATTTGAACTTAATTTAAAAATCTACAGGGAGAGTATAACAGAGATAAGCAACCTGTACTCTCCGTTCTTCCCGCTTGAGGTGGTTCGTGAGTTCGTGATGCAGGCGCTGGCGGAGGCTGTGGAGACCAACCAAGTGCACAACAGAGACCCCGTGGGGGGCAGCAATGAGAACCTTTTCCTGTGAGTGTGTGTTCATATTGATTAATCTTTATTTATATGCCTGATATTGTGCAGAAAACATTCTTATTACAATCGAATTCTCCATATCACTATAATGTTTAACTAAACTACTATTAAGTATGAATAATTTACAAAAATATTTCAGAAAATAATACTAATGAAGATTACACGTAATTTAAATAAACATAACTATTTTTCAGGCCTCTTATTAAATTAGTGGACAGGCTTCTATTAGTCGGTATGATGAGGGACGAAGACGTTGAAAAGCTGCTCATCATGATCAACCCCGAAACCTGGGATCCAACTTTTGATAAAGGTTTGAATGACCGAGATAAAATCAAAACATTCACTTTGTGAACAACAGGAATACAGTTACCTACTTTTTTCAGAGGGCAAGGACGAGCATAGAAAAGGTCTGCTCCATATGAAAATGGCAGAAGGCGCTAAACTCCAAATGTGTTACTTATTACAACATCTTAATGACATCCAACTCAGGCACAGAGTGGAGTCTATCATTGCATTCGCTCATGACTTCGTGGGTGATCTGCAAACCGACCAACTGAGGTAAAAATATATCAATTGTTTTAAATTTTAAAGAGTAAAATAATAAAACCCCGACTCTGTAATGATGATTACGTGTAGAGTACATATTCGTCAAGTTTTGATATGATAGCTAAGTGAGCAGAGCGGCGGGAACGAACTATTAGAGAATGCAAATTCGAGTACTGTTCGTGTTGATGAATTTTTTATTGAGCGAAGCGAACGAAGTGTGCGGAGCGTTTCACTGGAGACTTTTTACATTCTTTGTCACGAATTGGCACGAAAACTACTAAACGGAAAATTATGAAACTTAGCAATCAAAAAGACACACATTAGGTGATGGTTCTTATAAAAAAAATTTTGAAAAACGTGATCAAAAAAAAAAATATTTTAATATCATGTCTAGAAATGATATAGTGATATCCCATTGATATAGTGATATCCCATTGAAATCAATGGGAAACGATGGGTCAATACTCTGGCCTCGCTTCGCTCAATATGCAAACGGCACCCAAGATTTCACGAGCGCAGCGAAAGTCGAAATTGAGGGTTGGTTGGCGCCCCTAGTTATATAATATTATTGAGCGAAGCGAACAAAGTGAGCGGAGCGTTTTACTGGAGACTTTTTACATTATTTGTCACGAATTGGCTCGAAAACTACTTGACGGAAAACTATGAAACTTTATAATCAAAAAGACATACATTAGATGATGGTTCTAAAAAAATTTTTTTGAAAAATGTGCTCAAAAAAAAAATTTATATCATGTCAAAAACTGATATCCCCTTAAAGTTAATGGGAAACGATGAGTCACTGGGCTCGCTTCGCTCAATATGCAAACGGCACCCGAGATTTCGAGAGCGCAGCGAGTCGAAATTGAGGGTCTGTGGGCGCCCCTAGTTATTTAAAGTTTAAATAATGTCATATATATTAATTTCCACAACGGACCACCGACGTTGTATTAGTAGCTGTTATTTATTTCCTTTACAGACGTTACACCGAAATCAAGCAGTCAGATCTCCCCAGTGCAGTCGCCGCTAAGAAAACTAGAGAATTCCGTTGTCCACCTCGAGAACAAATGAACGCTATACTGAGTATGTAGTGCATTCATTTTAATTTAATTCGTTTTAACACTAAACCTACCGACAATTCTTGTATACCTGTTCCTAACGCACGCCGTCAAATTGACTGGTAATTAAAAGTTATTTTATTATATAACGCAGGTAATAATGGAAATAACTAAAAGTAAAGAGTGTAGAAAATATTATATGCATATTCTTAGAATTGTCATGTAGTTTGATAACGATATTATAACGTTTAAAAATGTGTAAGTTTTACAAAAGTTTAAGAACGGTCAATTTGACCGGTACTTGGTAGGTTTAGTGTTAAACCTTATCTTTTGTTTGTTTCTTTGAAATTTGGTAGTTTAAAATACATTCCCTTCAATAGGCTTTAAGCATATGGAAGACGAAGATCCCGAAAACAATCCGTGTGGAGAAGATCTGATTTCTAGGATGAATGAGTTCCACGAGAGTCTCATGGCTCATGTGTCTCTGAATGCTTTACAGGAACCTGACGGAGATGTGAGTAATTGGTTTCAAGAATTTAAAAATGCTTCATAGTTCACAGTAGGTACTCGATTTGTTTGATTTTTTATTCACTAGGGTTGAGTTGTATTCATCAAAAGTACAAATACAAGAGAAAGTAGGTATTAATGACGATCATTTACAGATTGTAAAATTGTCCTCACCCGGCCTATTGCTTAGATAGGGTTTCTATAGATTTAGATTTAACCTAAAAGCCAAGTGCTTTTTGGATTAGAGTTTATTTTAACTCATTTTTGGTCTCATTTGAGTTCTAGAGAGTTTATCCTAAAACTACATGAGTATTATACATACTACACTCACTCACACATAGAAAACAACGCACCGAAGCATGCGGTTTTAATTAGAAAGTTTTAAAATGTAGGAAGCTACGGAACCCGAAGCAAAACCTGGTGCATTTGGGAAACTGTACAACATTATCAATACTGTTAAGGAATTTGAAGAAGAACAAAAGGTGACTATTGCGTTGGTTACTGATATTATATTCGTTAACTATTTATCGTTCTTTCATTCCATGATCACATCTGTAAATAACATTATAATTGATTCAAATTAAGATATACTTTTTTGGTTGTGCACACATTTTATTTTATGACCATATAATATAACAAATAATTCTCTCTCGTCTAACTTTTTTGAAAAGCTATAACCTAAAACTAATATAGCCATAATTATTAGGCCCTTGAAGAACCACCAAAGAAGACCCCCGAGGAGAAGTTCCGGAAAGTGTTAATACAAACCATCGTGAGCTGGGCGGAGGAGTCTCAGATAGAGACGCCGAAGCTAGTTAGAGAGATGTTTAGGTGAGAAGTAGTGAAATTAGTTATTATTTAGTAATAGTAGTAATATCTAAATATCGTTTTTTACTTTACAATTGACTTATATATACTTTGCAATAGAATAACTTTAGTTAGCTTCGGTCGTATGTTAGTATGTAACAAACTTTGAACACTATTCTGACGTACTTTCTCGTGACGTAGTTGTTGAATTAATTTGTAAGTTTGCGTACTTATCAAGGACCGGTGATAATACAATATGAAAATATACAAAAATATAAAAGAAACACTCTTTTATAGAATCCAAACTAAAAAATAGAAAAGAAGTAATAATTAAAAAAAAAACCCATTTTCATAAAATCGAACCTAAATAATAAATAGAGTAAATAAGAAAAATGTTTTTTCGTTTGAATTTTATGAACGCTTTTTTAGTTGGTTTTTTAAGCTTTTGCTCACTCACAAAATTATACAAACAATGTCGCATTGAACAAAGGTTTCGATATGCTGTAGGCAAATTATTAATAAATAATTAATAATTTGCCTACAGCCTGCTAGTTCGTCAATACGATGCAATCGGGGAGCTAATACGGGCCTTGGAAAAGACATATGTCATAAATGCCAAGACCAAGCAGGATGTGGCGGAAATGTGGGTAGGACTCAGCCAGATCAGAGCTCTGCTGCCCGTGCAGATGAGTCAGGAGGAGGAGGAACTCATGAGGAAAAGACTGTGGTAAGTAGAAGTTGACTTAAAAGTAATTGACAGCTATATATATTTCCATTTAAGTAAGTAGCGATACAGTCGAGAAGTGCAATGTACGTAACGTTATTTAAATTAGTAATCGGATCTGCAATTTAAATAATACAAATGTTACAGGAAACTCGTCAACAATCACACGTTCTTCCAGCATCCGGATTTGATAAGGTATTTAAAATATTATATATAAATAATATTATATAAATACAAGTTATCCTTCAAATCCATAATTTGAATAACATATTTCACGTAAAAAAAATCGATTCGATCCTGCGAATTCCAGGATACCGATCCCTACGACCGGAGCTTAATTTGAAACTACCGATCCCTACAACTGGAACTTAATCTGAAACTATTCGTTGTTTGTTACCATTATAATAATACCTACTTTATGTAATTAGTAATATTTTCTTTCCGTAGAGTGCTCCGCGTGCACGAGAACGTAATGGCGGTGATGATGAACACGTTGGGTCGTCGAGCTCAGGCGCAGTCCGACGCACCTCCGGCCGCGCCCCCCACCAGCGAGGATAAGGAAAAGGTACACACATGCACACGAATAACACACAGTAACACCTTTTGAAACTTGTGAAGGCAGAATAAAGGCACCTCAACTATTTTTTTATATATTTGATTACAGGACACATCGCACGAAATGGTCGTAGCTTGTTGCCGCTTCCTCTGCTACTTCTGTAGAACCGGACGACAAAATCAGAAGGCTATGTTCGATCACTTCGACTTCCTTCTGGAAAATTCCAATATTCTCTTATCTAGACCGTCTCTTAGAGGTTCGACCCCGCTGGATGTTGCGTACTCGAGTTTAATGGAAAATACTGAGTTGGCATTGGCATTGAGGTGAGTAAAACATTTAAATTCATTATAAAAGCGACTCTCTGGCCTATTGGTATTTGATATAACAAGTCTCAACTTTTGATCCCTATCAAAGTTATGAAATGTCCATATCTCTGAATTAAACATCGTTAAGGTAACTGCATACTTTTTTTCTTCTATATGTATTATGTAGAATAATATGTATCGTTAAGATTACGTTAAATAAAAAATCTACCTTTATTAAACATTCAGCACAAATAATATTTTCAGGGAGCATTACTTAGAAAAAATAGCGGTGTATCTTTCTCGTTGCGGCCTGCAAAGTAATTCAGAGTTGATCGAGAAGGGCTACCCTGACCTCGGATGGGATCCAGTTGAGGGTGAGCGGTATCTGGACTTCCTCAGGTTTTGTGTATGGGTGAGTTATGAAGAATTATGAGTTATGGAGAATTGTATGCTTTATTTTATATTTGTTAATAAAAGTAAAAGCCTAATTCATTATAGAATGATAGGTTAATAATATTTTACAATAAATATTGTCAAGAACGCTATTTACATAAAATTATTGTTACCTTAGGTGAATGGCGAAAGCGTGGAAGAAAACGCGAATCTAGTAATCAGACTCTTGATCCGAAGGCCTGAATGTCTGGGTCCAGCTCTACGCGGTGAGGGCGAAGGCCTATTGAAGGCCATAGTGGATGCCAACAAAATGAGTGAAAGAATCGCTGACAGACGAAAGCTTCGGGAGATGGAAGAAGGAGGAGATATTAGTGTAACTAATATTTTATTATGCTTGTAATCAGTAAATTGAACATCTGATATTAATTAGAAATATAACCCCGCTAATGAACAATTTATTAACAGTTCAGTCACCCTCTGCCTCAATCAGAAGACGATGAAGACTATATAGACACGGGCGCCGCCATCTT
This sequence comes from Melinaea menophilus ssp. n. AW-2005, assembly GCA_918358695.1. Classification (NCBI taxonomy): domain Eukaryota; kingdom Metazoa; phylum Arthropoda; class Insecta; order Lepidoptera; family Nymphalidae; genus Melinaea; species Melinaea menophilus. Next base: position 10,273,129 of record OU911043.1, read on the forward strand.
GAACTTCTACTGTACCCTGGTTGATCTTTTAGGAAGATGTGCGCCCGACGCGTCTGTTATATCTCTTGTGAGTTATAAAGTGATGTTGTATAAATTTATTCATCTTAGATATACCTACACAAAAAAAAACACGATTTTTGATGTAACATACAGGGAAAGAACGAGTCCCTCCGTGCTCGTGCCATCCTCCGTTCGCTAGTGCCTCTGGAGGACCTTCAGGGAGTACTCAGTCTGAGATTCACTCTCAACAACCCCGCCGCAGGCGAGGAGAGACCCAAGTCCGGTAAGTAAGTTAAGTACGTTAGGGGGCGTAGTGGATGTAGATGTGTAATAAGTACAAATTATAGGGAAATTCCCTCAGTGGGTAGTCTATCCAATAACGGAAGGTCAGGTGGAGTAGCTATTATATCTGCATTATTGACCGTTGAAGGTACAAAATCCAACTCTGCTTTCTTCCTCTTTCATTTCCACTCCATATCTTTCTAGCTATAAAAAAATATGTTTATTATTAAATATTGTCATAAAAATGTATTTCAGATATGCCATCCGGGCTAATTCCCGGCCACAAACAAAGCGTCGGTTTGTTCCTGGAGAGAGTCTATGGTATTGAGACTCAAGAGCTATTCTATCGCCTGTTGGAGGAGGCGTTCCTCCCTGACTTGAGAGCAGCTACAATGTTAGATAGGGTAAGTATTTAAACATTGGGCTCGTAAAAAGGAAATATTTCGATTTTTATAATAATTTATTCATGTACATTCTTGTTGATAATAAATGATCTTTATGTACTTAACTATATTATATTACCAATATATAATCACACCTACATATATAATATCGAATTTGTCAGAACGACGGCTGCGAGTCGGACATGGCTCTGTCCATGAACCGGTACATCGGCAACTCCATCCTGCCGCTGCTCATCAAACACGCCAACTTCTACAACGAAGCAGAGAACTATGGCAGCCTTCTGGACGCCACGTTGCACACTGTTTATAGGTAAGGAAATTGGTTTTATAACATATATGAAGAATTCAAACCTAAATTAGAATTTTTAATATCACAGAGTCGATGACTTTAACAAATTCGTCGACTAGTGTAATACTAGTCTAATTTGTTAAAGTCATGTTGGGAACTTGTGGAAGAGAAGAATATTCTAGATGAAGTGTATTATTTCCTTTGTTCACATCACATAATTATAAGGTCACTGATCACTAGTAGGTTTCCCTGACAACATAACTCATTCTATAATTATTGACGGATGAATCCCAATATTATTGTGCAATTATCCTAATATTATTATGGTGCAGAATATTAGATAATTTGATTAATATGCTTAGGATTATCGAAGTCTGTTGAAGAGTAATTATTACGAAGTCTTGATAAAGGATCGGCTATGTTATTTTTTTCTGGTTTATATATCACCTTATATTGTTCCCTTAAATATATAAAAGAATCGTGCTGTTTTTTTTGACATAGATTTGATTAAAGTAATGTATTTTCGTAATGTTTCTGTCAACGTTGCAAGGTTTGCAATCCATTTACCCACAAAATTCACTAGTCGAAGAAAACTTGGCAATTCTTTTATGGTTTTTTTAATAAGTGTCTTAATTCCGTATGACAATAATTCATGTCCCAAAGAATTTATAAAAGAGAAGAGAATTTATAAAAGAACGTTATTTTTCATAAAATCGAAAATTTATTTTACCCCTTAATGATATTCGGCTAAGGCCTTTTCCAAACACGATAATGTCATCGGTAAAGTTGGCTGAACCCTCGCATCCTAAGTACTATTTCGAAGACTTGTAGAAAAAATATATCCTTTTTTTTTTTTTTAACTTTTGATCCCCTTTTTTATTTTTATTTTATCGTTTTTTTTTTTAACCATTTTGCTTCTTCACCGTTTACAGAATACTTTTATTTTCCACATATTCCCAACAACTAAACATCTGCAATTATAAATAATAATTCATTATATATATAATAACATTTACTCACACTTAGTGTTACTATTCCCGGGGTCGTTATAAATTCTTGGGAATAAAAAAACGGCACTGGAAAAATTTACAATTTTAATTAATTAAAACACAAAAATTATCATCAATAACAATTAACCTAGCTGTAGTTATTTGACTGCAGCTCTTATTGGGCTGGCTCGACCGGGGAAAGACCACCCTCTCAAGGAAAACCAACGTGTAGTAACCAAATTCATTTGGTTGTTTCGTCGGCTAGTGAGAATCAAACATGAAAGCGATGCCTCAAAAAAATATACCCCCAGGAGGATACCGGCTTTGACTAAGCCGGGAACCCCTCCCCGAGCAAAATCGGCAGAATAATTCTCGGGTTTTGCTTGGTCTGCCCGTCGTATCTAGGGCGGGTAAAGTATCGCCTTTTATGTTTACCGAGGTCAAACGATTTTTGCAACATCCGGAGATTTTATTCCAACTTAAACGCCGCCCACTATCATTTAGAGACGGCGCAGCCGGCCTTTGTTTTTGACGGAGGCGGAGATATCTCAACCTAGCGACACAGAGTACGAGGGCCAAACTGAAAGTTTTTAGAACTGGCCACTTAAAAGCTTTATATTAAAAAAAATAGTTTAAATTTTGAAAATAGAACTCTTTACCAATATTATTGAGTGTACATTTCATTCATTTGTCATTTGTTTTACGATTTGGCGGCAAATTGAAAATTGTCTGTGTACGTCAGCATGAATTTAAACCGAGAAAATTTTCGTGCAATGATTTTTTATGACTTTCGATGTCATTTAAGTCAACAAGAAAGTTATGATAGACTTCGATTGGCTTTTCACGATGAAGCCCCATCTCGTGCCACAGTTTACAACTGGTTTAATGAATTCAAACGTGGTCGAACTAATCTCACCGATGATTTGCGTGAGGGACGGCCTTCTACAGCGACGACTGAAGATAACATCAGTGTTGTGCGGCGTATGATAGAGACTGACAAAAGAGTGACCTATCAGCAGATTCGGACAAGTCTAGGCATAGGTATGAGTCAAGTGCACAAAATCCTCCATGAACATTTAGCGGCCAGGAAGCTTTGTGCCCGCTGGATACCGCATAATTTGACCGAGGCTCAAAACTCCGCCGTGTTGATTGGTGCCGAGAAATGATCCAAAAATTTAACGGAGGTGACTCAAATGCTGTGTTCGACATACTAACGTGACGAAAGCTGGATTTACTGTTATGATCCGGAAACCAAAAGACAGTCTGCTCAGTGGGTGTTTCCTTCCGAAGAGTTGCCAACTAAAGTGAAGAGAGGTCGAAGTGTTGGAAAAAAGATGGTGGCCTCGTTCTTCGTAAAGACAGGTCATTACGCGACAGTAGTCTTAGAGGATCAGAAAACGGTTAATGCAGAGTGGTATACTAACAATTTTTTGCCACTTGTCTTGGAAAAAGTTCGAGAGAAACGACCTCGCAGCAGGATCCTCCTTCATCACGACAATGCCTCGTCGCACACCGCCAGGCAAATGATCGACTATTTGGTGACCTCAGACGTGGAATTACTGGGTCACCCGTCGTATAGCCCCGACCTCGCACCCTGCGATTTTTATTTATTTCCGAAAATAAAAGAAAAACTTCGAGGAAAACGTTTTATAGATGCCGAAGAAGCAGTGGCTGCGTTTCAAAACGCCGTCGAAGAGACCCCTAAGGCCGAGTGGGCAAGGTGCTTTTCTCAATGGTTCCATCGAATGCAGCGATGTATTGATGTAAATGGACGCTATTTTGAAAAGTTACAATAAAACTAATAACTTGCTAGAATGCTTAGTTTTTGATTTTCTAAGAACTTTCAGTTTGACCCTCGTACCAATCATACCCCGGGTATAAACTAGAACATCATTTTACACCACACGTCGGAGTATTTGTGTTCGTAAGGGAGGTCAAATTTTTGTAGGTCAGGACGACCATGTTAGAATCTACGCGTGCCTCTACAGGTCCTATAGTGGTAATGCAAAAACTAATCATCTCTTGGGCCATGTCCAGGCGAAGATTGACGATCATCTTTCACAGATAAACACAAGTTGTAGTCCTCGAGGACTTCAATGCGCACACTACCGATTGGTAAAGGTCACGTGTGACTGTCCAGGAGGGGAGATCTGTGTTTGGCTTTGCTCAGGCAAATGGTCCGTCCCAGTTGGCCAAGACGCACACTCGTCTACCGGATGAAGACAGGCATATGTGTTTCCCTTCTAATGATCCTAGTGTTTGCGCTGCGGATGTAGCTGATGTGATACTACATGGCATGGAACTATTTGTATCAAGCTCTGTGATACCACTTGGTGGCAGATCGGTGGCAGATCGGCAGATCGGTGGCAGGCCTTGGTTTGACGCCTCTGTCAGGACTACATCAGCTGGCAAACGGCAGGCTTATCAAGCCTCCAGATTCTTCAAACGTCAAATCGCTAGAGCAGTATTAAAGCATATAGTTAAAAGTTGGGATCAGCTGGCAAATTAACATGCGCCCCCGCCTGGCACGCGCAAATTCTGGGCGATTTCCAAAGCCACTCTTGGAACTTGCCACACTTGAACACACTTGCCAGCCATCCCTACCGCCATTGCACACTGGGAACGACTGACGGACACGGCAAAAAATAAAGCCGACCTCTTGGGCATTTTTTGCCTCAAACTCTATTTTGGGTCGACCAGGGGAAGAGACCGCTGGTCATCCCGCGGAATAGTTATATTAGTTAATGCCGGAAATAGTTTTTTCAGCAAAAAAATCTGAAAAGCCATCCTTTCCTTGGAAGTTCATAAGTCAAGTGGTCAAATTGTGCGACGAACATGTGCCCTTCAGTTGACAACAGTGCTAACGCGCCTATTTCGGTACTCCTATCTTACAAGGCGTAGTCCCCGTCTCATGGAAGCGTGCCCTTGTCCGTCCGATCCTAAAAGGCGATAGCTCGGGCCCAGCTAACTACAGACCTATCGCCATTACCTCTCTTCTCTCCAAAGTAATGGAGAGCATAATCAATAAACAGCTCTTAACATACCTCGAGGATCACCAGTTGGTCAATGACCGGCAATATGTCTTTTGCCATGGTCGATCGGCTGGTGATCTTCTATTATATCTTACGTACCGTTGGGCAGCTGTTATTGAAAGCAAGGGAGAGGGTCTGGCAGTTAGTCTGGATATGGCGAAAGCCTTCGATCGTGTATGGCACATGGGGCTTTTTTCGAAGCTACCTTCTGATGGACTCCCGAGAATTTACGCAAGTGGATCACCGACTTGACGATCTTTCGATCGAATGAGTGACTTCCTTCAGCAGTAAATCCAGATCGGTACGATATGGGTACCTTCAAAAAAGGCATTTGCTCCTACCTGTAATGGCGGCAGCGCTCTTGTGAATCCTGGGATATTGCAAGAGTTCCTGGGTGGCGGTGATCACGTACCATTTATGACCTTCCCAGCTCGTTTCCCTCTTAAAAATAAAAAAAAATCTCTACAAATGAAATATTAACCTAAATTAATATTTCATTAGGGATAATTAAATGATTAATTTAAAGTAACCGAAGTTCTCTAATACACACCTTTTACAATCATATACAATAAATGAAAACAAATAATTGTTATTACGAATAAGACAAAGAAACAATCACTAAAAGTTTCTAAAAGAATAAATATCTTCTTATCACTATCTACTTATCAACTCGATTCCTGAAAACTGTCTATATTTCACGATCACGTGAAAGCTTTGACTTGACTAATAACTTTAGTCGAATCAAAACATTAGAAATTAATTAATCCTAACTTCCATTATATTAATTCTTAAATGTGATTGTTATTTATTACGCAACTAATTATTATTAACCCGCAATATTTATCAAAACACTATCCATTTATAAAAATAAAAGGATAGTGGGTAGTCTTAAATCTACCTTATATTATTTTAAATTTGTAAATATGTAACAAATAGTTAATATAGTAATGAGGCCTTTAAGGCCCAGCGGCGACATATATTTCCTCGTACAGATCATCTCGTACATTAGTTTATTACGTTAATATTAAATTTTTATTAATTTTACTCATACGCAACCTATTTCATTATAATATTTTAAATACTTAGCATAGTATTAACGAAAAGACAAAAATTTATTTAACTTTTTTCTGTTTTGACTATTTGCTTTATAAGCTTTAGTCAACATCTGATCTGATGCATATGATTTGATTTAACATCTGTCTATTTATTATGCAGGCTATCCAAGAACCGCATGCTGACGAAAGGTCAGCGTGAGGCAGTATCCGACTTCCTGGTAGCGCTGACGGCCGCCATGCAGCCCTCCATGCTGCTCAAGCTGCTGCGCAAACTCACTGTCGATGTGTCGCGCCTCTCAGAGTACACCACTGTGGCATTACGAGTGAGATTATTACTTTTCATTATGTATTTATATATTTGAATGATGACACATGCTATAAATTTGAATAATTACTTATGCTTGAAGTTGGGCGTTCAGAATTAAGGGTTAAATGAATTTATCTTTTGCGAAAACCGACAATGAACTCGAAACAATAATCTACGAATTTCTCAAAGAAGTGTCGCATGTCGGAACTTTTAGCTCCGTTGTTAGTCTAACGAAGTTATTAGCCTATAATTATCCAGAATCACAACTAATGATAACATATAAATCAACGGCAGTTGCTGACACTCCACTACGAGCGCTGTGCCAAGTATTACGGCAGCACAGGAGGACAGGGCCTGTACGGGGCCTCCTCAGACGAGGAGAAGAGACTCACCATGATGCTGTTCTCCAACATCTTCGACTCCCTCAGCAAGATGGACTACGAGCCGGAGCTGTTCGGAAAGGCGCTGCCGTGCCTCATCGCTATTGGTATTCATACATTTTTATTAATTAATAATACGTTAAGGATAACAATATTTGGTTAATTGAGGAGGTTGCATTTTGCTCTTTTTATATATATTGGTTCATTAAAGTGGTGATTTATTTTAGGTTGCGCCCTACCACCCGATTATTCCTTGTCTAAGAACTATGATGACGAATTTTATGGAAAGGAAACAAATACCACAGGTATATATAAGCCTTTTGATTATGAAACGAGACATAACATTGTAGTGACATGTTTAATAATTACAATATTGTTAACTTTATTCCCAGTTGCCGACAACCCTCAGTACGACCCGCAACCTATCAACACCTCTTCGGTGGCTCTCAACAACGACCTCAACACCATCGTACAGAAATTCTCTGAGCACTATCACGACGCCTGGGCCTCAAGGTGAGAAGTATCTCAGGATGTCCCGTATTATTTTGCGAAGTACGTTACGTGATTGTTTAATTAATTGTTATTATAATTTCATAGGAAAATTGAAAACGGTTGGGTGTACGCGGAGTCCTGGTCGGACAGTCAGAAGAGTCACCCGCGACTCAAGCCTTACAATATGTTGAATGATTATGTAAGTTTTACATTTTAAGAATATTTATTTACCTATTAGCTTTTGTCCTAAATATAAAAGACTAGAAATTTTGAAAACTTTACTATTAAATATCTACTAAAAAAGTAATATTTTTAATCACCTACTAAGACCTAATCACTGATTAAATATACATTGCTTATAAAAGTCATACTATATAAATGGTACAGGTGCAAAAATTGGTACCATTAAATAGGTTCATCTATTCGGTGGCACCACACTAATGTAAATTGTATTTGTAGGAGAAGGAGCGCTACAAGGAGCCGGTGCGAGAGTCCCTGAAGGCGCTGCTCGCTATCGGCTGGTCCGTGGAGCACTCTGAGGTGGACATCCCCACCACCAACAGGAGCTCCATGAGGCGACAGTCCAAGTCAGGGACGGTCAGTACTTACGTTTATTAAAATAATTAATATAATGACAACCTTGTGACCAAGGTTTTTATTTCTTAACCCCTCAACGTGCACCTTTGAGATAACTCGAGTGTGCACAGTTGGGCACGCAAAATTCAAAATGGTAATAAAAATATTGATTATTTTTATATTTTTGTAATTTTCTTGCCCAGACGACTTTCTAAATTCGATTTTATTTACCTTGGCAATTTTTTTTGTCAGTATTTAAAAAAAATTGCATAATTAGAGGTTAAATCAGAAATTTGTCGCTATTGAGTAAAATAATTAAAGATAAATGCCCAAAATTATTATACATTACGTAGCCGTCAAGTTGATATTTTAATCTTTACTGTAATATGTACCGTGACATTATAGTAAAGATTGAAATATCAACTTGTCATATAATACTATTGTTATATGATAGACCAACTCTTGCTTTTCATTTTCTTTTTACACGCGACCAGGACGAACAAGTGGTAATGATAAAAGCGTAATTTTTTTCATATAAAATAGTTAATATTACCCACCAAAGATAAGCAGATAATAATGTTTTATACAAGCTATAATCACAATTAAAAAATCATATATAAATAGCAATATTAAATGCATTAAAACTATAATAATTATCAATTTTTTATTCTCCAAGCGTACCCCTGAAATGGTAATTGTAAGTATCTCATAAACTTTCTACATATACACAATATATCAAACTATCAGACCTTAAGTCGTACATAAAATACTATCATATGTATTGCAATATGTAACCTAGGGCATATTCAAAGTACAAAATTCAAGATGATGAAAAAAGAAAGAAATGTACTCCTTTAAAATATAAAATGAAGGATTATTGTACTTTCAACATAGTTTATTGAACTACCCTCAGTCGGACTCGGCCACCCCCTTCAACTACAACCCCCACCCCGTGGACATGACCAACCTGACGCTCTCCCGCGAGATGCAGAACATGGCGGAGCGACTCGCGGAGAACGCACACGACATATGGGCCAAGAAGAAGAAGGAAGAACTCGTTACTAATGGAGGTAAGGGAGGGGGGAACTGATTATAATATCGGGGAGCAGAGGGAACTTCTCACTATTTTAATGTCTTTAAGTTATTAAAAATAGTACGCATTCATTTGTAATAAAGATTCACTTTAAAAAAATTGTTAAAGGAGATGTTGAGATATGTAAAACCTTTAGAAAATATACATTTATTTAAGATTTATTTTAAGTAAGAGAAGTAATTAAAAAGTAATGCATTTATTATGAAAGGCAGAGATAAATTTTCTGCAACCGTTCAATAAAACCTAAATGTTCTACTTTATATACATATTTCGGTTCTAGTAATGTTTCAATAACGTAGGTTCGGTCTTGTAAGATTGTTTCACATATTTCATTATAAACACCAGAATTGTAATGAATTTTCAGGCGGCATCCATCCTCAGCTTGTTCCATACGATCTCTTAACCGACAAGGAGAAGAAGAAAGATCGAGAACGGTCTCAGGAATTCCTTAAATATCTTCAATACCAGGGCTACAAATTACACAGACCCAAAACCGCTCAGGGTGACACTGAACAGACCACTACCGGAGTGGCAATAGAGCTCAGATTTGCGTACTCGCTTTTGGAGAAGTTGATACAATATATTGACAGAGCGACCATCAATATGAAGTTACTAAAGCCGTCGACTACATTCAGCAGACGTCCCAGCTTCAAAACAAGCACTAGAGATATTAAATTCTTTTCAAAGGTTTGTATCTGTTAAGTTTATGTAATAATTGTAAATAAAGAAGTAAATTCACACTTTTGATGTTATGTGCACTTTATTTTTATATATAAAAATATTATTATAAATTATTAAAGTAATTTTAGATTTTCATTACTATTATGGATTATATTCTTATATTCTCCTTTCTCTATCTATTTCTTTGTTATGTTACAAGCAAGACAAGTTGGAGCTAAAATATTTTAAGAAGGTATATAGAATATTATTACGCAGTGGTAGAACTTAATAGCCTCTTGTGTCTTATTGTTATTTGCTGATATGTGCTAAGGTGTATCAAATTGAGGGCAACATTTAAATGCTTAATTAGTAGTTTTAAGAATATTTATTTTGCCATAATCGATGTGTTAAAAAAATGTGCAAAATAATGAACAAATCCGATAATTTATTAAAATAATTGCTTTTAATTGCTTTATTGCATGTATTGCTTTAAAAACACATTGCTTAATAAAACAATTACTTATAATGTTATCTTACTTAGTATTTAGAATTATAAAAAATATCATACATAATTTCTGAAATGTGTCACAGAACAATTGATTCTTTTAATTAAAAGAAGAAAATTTTATAAAATATATGGTATACTACTAGACACTTCTACAAACGGTAGTTCTCAACATACATCAGAAACTAATTTAAGTTTATAAAGAGATTATTAAAACATTAACGTATGATTTAGGTGGTTCTCCCGCTGATGGAGAAGTATTTCTCCACTCACCGCAACTATTTTATTGCTGTGGCGACAGCCACCAATAACATAGGAGCCGCCAGTCTCAAGGAGAAAGAGATGGTCGCCGCCTTGTTCTGTAAACTGGCTAGTTTATTACGATCCAGGTTTGTTATTTATATATAATTTTTAAAATGTTCGATATAATGAAAGTCAATTCTGGCACGCACAATAACAATATCGTTATGGGAGATACTAGTCTTTATTTTATCCATTCGAAAAATAAAAGCTAAATGTACAAATATCTGCCCCATAATAACTTTAATGAAATACAATTATAATATAATTATTTTTGGAAGAAATACTCTTTTATGCAATTTGATAATTTCACAGGCTAGCAGCCTTCGGTCCAGACGTCCGCATTACAGTGCGTTGCCTCCAAGTACTAGTGAAGGGCATCGACGCAAAATCGCTGGTGAAGAACTGCCCCGAATTCATAAGAACTTCCATGTTGACCTTCTTCAATAACGTCGCGGACGACCTTGGACACACCATCATGAACTTACAGGATGTATGACTACTGTGCTGATGCTAGTAGTGTTGCATGAGCTTTAATAGATAATATATTCGAGCCTATATCTTCCAGGGTAAGTACTCTCACCTCCGCGGCACGCACCTGAAGACCTCCACGTCCTTGGGGTACATCAACGGAGTTCTGCTGCCCGTACTCACCGCCATGTTCGACCACCTCGCCAACTGCGAGTATGGAGCCGATCTACTGCGTGAGTACACTTTCTATAGAATATTTCTCAACAGTTGAGCTTTATTTATTGTATCTTAATTTGAATATAAATATAAATTTTATTAACAAGACCGATTATTTAAGTTTTGTGATAGGAAAAAAAAATATGCGGTGTTTTAAAAACATTTTTATTTCTGACTCTAGTCACTACTACTACTTTTACTAGAATCACTCGAGTCACTTTTTATAATATAACTCCTTTTGCATTCATTTTTACACTCTTTGGTAAAGGCCTTCTTTTTTCGTTTTCCGCAAATATAGGTAGAACAAACTCCATCTCGTGCAGAGATGCAGGCTTTCAGGCATGCATTTCCTAAAAATTTCTGACACTTCCTGTCAGATTTACTGCGTAGTATGTGTGTGACGAGCTGGGTCAAATTTTTCTCCGGGTGTACTTCTTTACTAATCTGTAAACAGAAATTGTGTTATAAAATGATGAATATGCATTTACCTGGAATGCTGAATCACAGTTATACTAGTAGTAGAAACCGGGGATAATGTAGTTCAATTAAAAATGATTTTATTCTAACGGTTACCAAAAATATTTTTGCAGTAATTGTATTAAGTCAAATGTTAGCGACTTACCGTGTTAGAGTACTCTGACAACATGTGAGGTACACATGCATCTATATATTTTGCTCTTCTTTCTTTCCTCTCATCTGCCACTGCTCGAGCTAACCCTATAGATAGATTAATGTTACAAAGGTACCCTTTCATGAACAATTTTTAAATTCGTCATACCATTCAATTATTAATTACTATTTTTTTATTATTTATTGCCATTTTTTTTTAATTATTTATTGTCATTGGTTACAATATCTCTCAGCTATTACATGAAGCACGATACGATGGACAACATGGCACTAGTGATAGAATCAATTGTTTAAGCATTTAATATAAAATATTTCTAATCCTAACCAATTAATATCTATCACTAATATGTATATATATATTTACACTTATAGTCTGTGTTTCTCATCAGTGATAACTGTCTGTCAATGGTGTAATCAAATCCTGTTATGCAACTACTCTTGGCTTTCAGCAGAAACGTTGATTTAAAACTAGATTTACATTTATAAAGTATGTTACACACGATATCGTTGACTCGTCGTAAAGCCTGAAAAATTTATTACATATGAAAAATAACTTTTATATTAAGCAAATCAAGTTCTATTATTTTTTTACCATAAACCAGTGAGAGTAAATTAAAAAACGCACCTTGTAACACTTCCTAATGGCGACTTTAATACAAGCAACACCATACGCCTCCCGTAGTGTTGTTTGTTTTATATCTTTACTAAATGATGTATTGAGACCTAAATACGACAAATCTCTGACAATATCTTCATCCTCCTTAAACATTGTGAATTTATGAATTATTCATTACTATTTCAACTCTAACAACTATTTTAAATTACCTTTTTCTGCTTATCAACTATTATTATCAAGGTTTTAACGTCATCTTTATTTTCTATATATTTGTCTTCTCCGCTAACATCAAATTTTCTGTATTTATTTTCATTATTCTTATATGCTTTGAGCGACATATTAAATAATTTACCAAATAAATCTAAAAAAAAATACATGCTCCTCAGACTATTCTTTGACGTGATATCGATTTTACGTATTGACAATTCGTTTCGTTTATCTCGTGTCTGAAAATAAATAAACTAGATGTGTTTCGTGTGTCTCATCTACAAAACTATGTCTATCTATGTAATAAGATATCTATTTATCTGACCCTAGTATATCTAGGATTCTCTACCGACTTAGTTACGTTTAATAGTACAGCTGATATATATGTATATATACATATATATATTATATTTACCGAGTCGCTTTGAAATCCATTATATTTCATATATGATTTTGGGATGCTCCTCAGTACATAAGAAGGTTTATTATGTACATCCTTTAAATGAATCTTAATAGGTATTGTTTTTTTTCTAGTCTTATTATTTTTAGGTTCAGGCTTTCTGTCTGAACTTGGAATAGGTTTGAATAGCCATTCGAAAAAACTTTTAATATCGTTTAGAATATTTCTTCTTACACCAACAACTTCATTTTCTTCGCTGCTCTTAACATTGTGGTAAATTATCTGTAATGTTATAATATATACTGAATCTACATAAGGTAAATAAAGATTAATTATTTTTGATAATTTACCGTCAGTAATATTAATCCTAGCGAAAAATGCCACGAGCTCTTGTATAACATGAGGACTAAGTTTATTAGAAAAATCAATAATGTCACGCTTAAGTGATTTTAATACATGCATGTAATGATTTAAAATTAATTCGAATTGACTATTGATAGGACTATAGTTAGGGTTATATTTTAAGTATTTTAATCTTGAGCCAACAGATCAAAGTACTAAAATAAATAATTCTAAATGAAATTAAAACTCACTCTACATGAGTACTTTTGCTATGTATCTCGAAATTCACAGATACTCTTCATTGGAGACAGAGAGGGGAAGAGAAAGAGATATATATATATATATATATCTTTCCAAAACGTGGAATATAAATAAAATAGCTTTTTCTTGTCTAAAGATTAGATTTTTGCAATGCAAGTTGCCAAGTTGTTATTGAATGTTGCCAAGATTTTCGGGCCCACACTTTTAATATACCACATACAATAAAAACATCAATTTGTATTCTTATTTCCCAAACTTCATATAAATATAATAAAACATTTCATTGTTATAAAATCATGTATTAAATAATAAATAAACTCATATCATGTAAAATAAAATTTTATTAGTATATTATCAATCGCTTTCACTGTTACTTTCATCACTGTTACTACTGTTTTCACTGGACTCATCACTGGACTTATTATCTATAACAAATATATTCTTGCATTCTTCTTTGACAGCCTTTTGCAGTGCTTTTTGCTTCTTTTTATCACAAGTGTGTTTGGAGCAAGTGCTCTCTGTAGCGTCGTTGCCTGCGGCGATGCATTTATTTCTTAACTCCTTCTGACATTTCTTTTCATATTTATCCCGAAGACTTAGTGGGATTGAACTGTTTTGACTCTTGTTTTGTTGAGACAGCATTGACTACAATTATTAAAATTGCTGATTTATGTATACATAATACGTTGTTTATACTAATGCCTTTGGTTTTTATCGTTAAATATACTGTTCTTTATACTAATGCCTGCCTCGTGGTTTTTATTGTTAAATATACTGTGTTAAACATTTCAAATTTCTACATCCCTTTATTTCGGAACTAAACGCTATAACTCAGTAAGGTGTATTACAGCTTATCATTTTTTTCCTTTAAGATAGCAGCTAACAATATCTTGGGGTACTAATTCAAAAATATATACATATACAAATTAAATCAATATATGTACCTTTTTAGTAGAAATATTTACATGAAGATATCTATATTCAGCACCGTCCTGAAATTTATTATCTAAGAAAAAAATATGATTATTTAAATTATTTTCTATTGTTGTCGTGTATTTGTGAAGGTTGTTATATAATATATTATCTATCCCTCACTCGCTTCGCGCACTTAAAACACAGGTTAAAAGAATTTTTATTTTGTTTTAATTTTCCAGGCAATAGGGCATTTCCTTTGTTGGTATAATATCATAAAATCCTTTTTGTTTTTTTTTCTAGATTTATACCTAAAAGAAATGTCTGGAAGTTCGTTCTTAACTGATCTAATCGGCGAAATGAATATTTTTAATATATATCATTATAGTTGCAGAGAAAACGTGATGAGACAGCACATAGCTGAAACTCTATATATATATATATATATATATATATATATATATATATATATATATATATATATATATATATATACTAGGAGCGGTAACAAACCCTTAATTTCAACTTGTTGCGCTCGCGAAATCTCGGGTGCCGTTTGCATATTGAGCAAAGCGAGCCCAGTGTATTGACTCATCATTTCCCATTGACTTTTTAGGACATTTTTCAAAAATTTTTTTTTTTAAACCCTCATCTAATGTGTGTCTTTTTGATCGCAAAGTTTCATAATTTTCCGTCAAGTAGTTTTCGAGCCAATTCGTGACAAAGAATGTAAAAAGTCTCCAGTAAAACGCTCCGCTCACTTCGTTTGCTTCGCTCAATAAAAGAGTTTCAGAGTTTATATATAGTTTATACATACATATATATATATATATATATATATATATATAATACACACTATTAAAAGCTTACCATCCTCTTTTCGTCTACTATCAGTATGGTTGGACTCTTTGGTGGTATATACGTATGAAAATTTCTTTACACATTCTGTTTTGGAATTTTCATTGAAATCCGACTTAAAATCAGATTTACATTTAAATCTCATTTTACACACTTTTTTATTTACAGCTTTCAAAGCCTGCAAAAATACGTTTATTTATTTTTATACCCTCAATATGTAAGTTATACTTAAAATGAAAATTACATGGACTACAGTTTCATATAAATAAGTTAGATGAAAAATGTTACTCTCAGACATCTATAATATTTTACCTTTTTACATTTTTTTATTGGGACTTGTATACACACGTCACCGTAACCATTACGAATAATAGAATGCCCGTGTGTTGCTACGTTGGATAAGTTTTCTTGTGTTTCAACATCATCTAACATTTTGGTGCTATCTTCTTTCTGTAAATAAGAGCTTTTTTTCTTTAACATTGAGAAATAAATTTAAATTTTTTATCAAGTTTACACTCTACCTACTCTTATGTAATGTCCCACTATTAAAAGGATTGAAACGATGGGATTCGGTTAATAACGCTAGAACCCTATAACATTAACACTAAACCTACCGGCAATTCTTGTATACCTGTTCCTACCGCACGCGGTCAACTTGATCGGTAATTAAAAGTTATTTTATTATATAGCGTGGGTAATAATGGAAATAACTAAAAGTAAAGAATGAAGAAAACACTATGTGCATATTCTTAGAATTGTCATGTAGTTTGATAACGATATTATAACGTTTAAAAATGTGTAAGTTTTACAAAACGTTTAAGAACGGTAAATTTGACCGGTACTTGATAGGTTTAGTGTTAACCAAAGTTATTGACCCTTTATAGATATTCAAATTAATAAACTAATGCCTTTAAATACCTTTGCATCCTCAGTAAAGATTATAGCAGTGTTTTTACCATTTTCTCCGCTTAATTTTGATATTTCTTTTGAGGAAATTACTCTATTGAGTTTGATAGGTTTATTTATTATCTCGTGCCAAATTTTGTCTGGTGAAAATTGTTCCGAGTATACTATTCTTTGATTTCCAACTTTTAAAGGTACTTCAGACTTATTACTTCTGATATTGATAGTGCCCTTACTAGATTGTAACACACTAAATCTTTTTTTCTGAAGAGGTTTTTTGGGATACCTTTGAGGTTTAGTTTTAGTTATTGATAATTCTGGTTCGGAATCAATTGATTCTTGCGCGGAATCAATTTTAATTTCCACTACCTCATCAGATTCCGTCTTTAATTCAAATTCATCTGAGCCAGATACTTTTTCAGAACTTGTTTTTATTTTTGCGTTGTTCTCTAATGAAGCTTCCTCAGAAGTTGTTTCTTTTTTACCTTTTACTGATTCTTCTCTATCGTGTTCTGCATCTTTGTCTTCCTCATCACTGCTCTCCTTATACTCGTAAATATAAGCTGTTCCTCGATAATACGTACTAGGGTTATTGGTTGTAAAAGTTTTTTTCTGGAAATGTTTATCTTTATTTCTTTTATTACTTGAATATTGTCTAAATACTTCGTCAATTTCTGAATCACTAGAATCACTTTCTGTATTTTCATCACTTTTATTATATATTTTTATATAATTTTTCTCTAAATATTTATAGTGTTTTATAAGTTCTTGTAAACTTTCATTCGCTTCTATTTTATTTTTAAAAATATCTAGGTCAATATTTAATTGTTTTTTCTTATTTTTATGTTCGTTCATAGTATTGACACAAACTACCTAAAAATATCAAAAAAGTTCAATTAAAGATAAATAAAAGATAAAAGTTAGGTAATATTTTTTTTTAATATTACCAGAACAAGGAAAATAAGACATCCAAACGAAAAACACTTATGTAACCACATTTAGTTTTTTATTACTTAGAATCGTAAAATAAATTGATTTTAATGCCTCAATGAATTTATACTTTTACCTACGTATACATACATATAAATGAAATTAAGTGACTGTTTCTAATTCCAAATTAACAGCATTCACTAAATGCATATATACGGTACTAACGTAAAAAAATGATTTTGATATTATTTTTGTGTCAGTCTGTCTGCCTGTTTGTTCTAGCTAATCTTTAAAACAGCTAGACTGCTTTTAACACTTTCACTGCCAGCTCCGTAGCGTTTACGGAGACGCAAGTTTCACCCCGTGTTTCACCCCAGGGCCGTAGCATGTACGGAGCAATTAAAAGTCAATTTTTTATAGTATTTAATTGGCTCAACATTTTTTTTACTATTTTTCCGTTTATTTAAATGCCTTTATGCAAACGTTTATATGAAAAATTGAAACAGCACACAGGGCTCAATTTCTTAAAATCTGGTGGCAGCGAAAGTGTTAATAAGACTCTCTGGCGGATACCTGATGTGCTAAGGAGTAATTTAGGCGACTCTTACTGTACTATTGAAAAAAAAATTGCGCAAACAAGGCAATATAATTTGAAAATTTTATACGTTTATGGATGTTCATAATAAAACTAACAATATGTTAACATACTTTTGAAATAGTCTGTTATATATCCTTTAGGAATTTTTCTTTGGCTATATAATAGTATCTAAAAATTTGATTAAGTTTACATATTTTAATAAATAGGACATCACATTTACTTTATTTGTATTAAAAACATGAATTTGTTGCAGTGGATGAAATACAGGTGGCCTCCTACAAAATGCTTGGATCCTTATACACTTTGGGCACAGACGTCACTCTAACTCATGACAGAAAGTATTTGAAGACAGAAATAGAGAGACATAAACCTGCTCTGGTACGCTTAATATATATTACTTACTTACTTATCTTCACATATCCCTTGCGGGGTAGCCAGAGACGGAGCGCCAAACGCTACGGTCCCTGCATACCTCTTTCGACTCGACCACAGACATTAACCTCTTCATACATATTACTTATATATATTACTTTAATGTGATTTATACATGAAACATATTTTTTGGTTCATTTTACAGGGTTCTTGTTTAGGAGCATTTAGTTCGACGTTCCCAGTTGCGTTCTTCGAACCTCATCTCAATAAGCACAATCAGTTCTCTCTCTTAAACCGTATTGCTGATCACTCTTTAGAAGCTCAGGGTAAGTTATGAATAATAATATAAGCTACTTTTAATATAATAAATACACAATATATTCAACTTTTGAAATCTCTATCTTTGTAGATATAATGGCCAAAATGGAGCAGTCGATGCCAACGCTAGAGGCAATCCTGAACGAAGTCGACCATTTTGTGGAATCCGACAAGACATACAGCGATGCTCCTCACATAATAGACGTTGTTCTTCCCTTGCTATGTTCTTATTTGCCCTTCTGGTGGGCGCAAGGACCAGACAATGTTACTCCCACTGGCGGGTAAATAATATTAGTTATTACTTTACATGTCATAGATATTATTCATGTTAAAAAAGTAAACAAGAATTTTTAGATTATCAGTAAGGTTTTCAGTTTTTTTTTCTATTGACTAGTATATTACGTTTTATTTAATACTAAACCTTCCAAGTACCGGTCAAATTGACCGTTCTTAAACTTTTATAAAACTTACACATTTTTAAACGTTATAATACATATAATATTGTCTTCACTCTTTACTTTTAGTTATTTCCATTATTACCTGTGTTATACAATAAAATAATTTTTAATTACCGTTCAATTTGACGGCGTGCGGTTCCTACCGCAGGTATACAAGAATTGTCGGTAGGTTTAGTGTTAAAACACTGGTGGCAGAATAAAGTAAAAAAAGAAATCCGAAAATAGTAATACTGATATTTTTCAGAAACCACGTAACAATGGTAACAGCGGAACACATGAACCAGCTACTGAAGAATGTGTTGAAACTTATAAAAAAGAACATCGGCAACGAGAGCGCTCCGTGGATGACTCGGATCGCGACCTACACTCAGCAGATTATCATTAACAGCTCCGAGGAACTGTTGAGGGAGTCCTTCCTGCCCCTGGCTGAAAGAGTCAGGAAGAGGACGGATACCATGTTCCATAAGGAGGAGAGCTTGAGAGGTTTCATTAAGGTTTGAACGGCTATTTATTAATTTACTACGTGAATATGTCATAAAGATCACGTGGATAGGAAACCTGTAATATATTTTAAACTTTTCCAGTCGTCAACCGATGATACATCTCAAGTGGAGTCTCAAATTCAAGAGGATTGGCAGTTGTTAGTTCGGGATATATACTCCTTCTATCCTTTGCTTATCAAATACGTAGATCTGCAGAGAAACCACTGGTTACGGAATAATGTCACTGGTAATATCACTCACTTAAATTACTCACAGTAATAATAATTGCTTGTCCTATTCTGACTAATTTCTAACCTCTATGTAAAATGAACATTTTACAGAGGCTGAAGAATTGTATAATCACGTTGCTGAAATATTCAACATCTGGTCCAAGAGTCAGTACTTCCTTAAAGAAGAACAGAACTTCATATCCGCCAACGAAATCGACAACATGGTAAGACGAAATGTACCTTGTCACTAAGTCATACGTCACAATTTTCTTTGGCACTACATCTTTCTTTTCTTTTATGACAAAATAGCTTGAAACGCTAAGCCAATATGTTCTTTATGTGATTGTAATATTGTTCCGTTTGCTAAGGTATTGATAATGCCTACCGCGACCAGAAGAGTTACCACCGTAGTCGATGGAACACCACAAGGTGGTGGGAAGGTAATTCCTATCTTTTCTTTTTCATTATCTTTTTTATTGTTATTATTGTTACTTTTTATATGTTTCTTCTAAATGTTCTACTTATATGTATAAATGTTTTCTTAACTTAATTACCATGATATTGTAAATATATAATATTACGTAAATTACAATTAATTAGGTATCTTATAGACAGCGCTGACATGAAACAAATTGAACTAAAATATTTATTTATAATTTTAATAATAATTGCTTTTTTATGCTTCAGTAGAAATTCATTAATTTTAACACACAATAGTTGTAGATGCTTAATTCACACATTAAAATGTACTAAGAAAGAAGCTATATATACTGCATTAAAATAATCCTATAAACTGTAGATTACCGAAGTGTATAATTAAAAGTTAAAAATTTGATCCTATATTTAACAACACATAATTAAGATCTGAAATTATTAATCTCTAATGATCCGACGCCATTTTATTATGCAATACACAAATCACTAAATAATCAGAAAAAGAAGAAGCATCGCGACAAGAAGCGCGACAAGGATAAAGAGGTGCAGGCGTCGCTGATGGTGGCGTGCCTGAAGAGGCTTCTGCCGGTGGGATTGAACCTGTTCGCGGGACGGGAACAGGAGCTGGTACAGCATTGCAAGGACCGTTACTTGAAGGTGGGTTTAACTATTGCGAGCAAATGTACTAAAGTATTGTTAATATTTATCATAAACGGTTATTGCATGATTTTTAAGCATTTCCAATCTTGTCCCATTATATCATTAAAGAAATGTTACTGCCTATAACATATTTTAAATTGTATTTAGAAAATGTCTGAACAAGATGTAGCAGAGTTCGCTAAAACTCAGCTAACACTGCCGGATAAAATCGACCCGGCCGACGAAATGTCGTGGCAGCACTATCTCTACAGCAAATTGGGTTCAAAGAGCAAAACTACTATCACCGTAGAAACTTCTGAAAACAAAGCGAAGATTATAGACGACACCGTGGAACGGATAGTCGCCATGAGCAAAGTGTTGTTCGGATTGCACATGGTAAGGATATATGGTACTTATTGACTATGAAAATTTTTTAGAATCAAAACTCAATTATTGTTGAGTTTATTAAACTGCTACTATATGTGATATAGATCGACCATCCTCAACAAATGAGTAAGAACGTATACCGCTCAGTGGTCTCCATACAACGTAAACGAGCCGTCATTGCCTGCTTCAGACAGACTTCGATACATTCCCTGCCAAGGTTTTTTATGTTCCGTGGTTTTATTTGTATTTTTTTTTTTCAATAACAAATTGTATGGTTTTATATTTGTTTTACACTAAAATTTGTTTTTTTTTTTATTTTAATTTTTATTATACAATTTTTATTTTGGTGTCTGATAATGTTTGTTATTGTCTGTGTAGCAGTTATCTTTTACCCGCAAGTAATTTAAATAGGTTAATTCTCAATGAAAAACAAAAAATATTTTTGTTAGCATTTGCTATAATGGTTGGCGTAAAGTATCCTCTTATAGATATTTCATGCAGTGACTAAATGATCAAACATCCTTTTCCTTCTCGTACGACCCATTTCCCATATCCTTCCCCATTCCTCATTGATGGTGGCGCTTTTTATTCATAGGCGAAGTCACTACTCGCCATCAGATGAACTCCCGATTGCCACTCAATCCCACCAATAAATCTGTAATTTATATTACGAATTGAGCACATACGTCCTTCCCGTCCCAAGCCCGGCATGAGTTGGTTGATGAGTATTAACACGCATGCTGCCTCGGACTAACAAGGCGAGTAAGCCGGTGCAGCGCCTCACCTCGTGGTCTCGGGTGCTCTGCGCTGCCCGGAAGAGAGCCGCCGTCGCCTGTCTCAGGTCACTGCATCTGTATAAGATCAGCCGGTGAGACTGCATTACACTATCCTCCGATCGTTAGGAGTCCGAGACACGGTTTCCTCATTCTACATTTTGAGTTGACGAATTTTTGATGTTAATTATTCTTAGGAACTTTATTTTCAATATTTATTTTTATTTATAGACATGTATATTCTGTGCTGTTTCATTTATTATATATGTATTTATATCGATGAAGGGTACTATTTAAAAAAATATTCTTTGGTAAACAGACATAGAGCCTGCAATATCTTCGCAAGGACTTATTACGAGTTGTGGTTAGAGGAGGAGAATATCGGCCAGGAAGTTATGATTGAAGATTTAACGGTGAGATAACCATTATTTTTTTAACATTGAATATATATATATATGTATTTTAAATAAGGAGTCACCATTTAAAGTATTAAACTGAAAAGATATATGACTCTAATAATGAAAAACTTATGTTTGTCTTTTAAATCCGAGTATTCCGATTGCTATATTTCTATATAAAACTATCTCACTAATAAGACAACGTAATCCATTGCAGCAATCCTTCGAAGACGCAGAACTAAAGAAAAGTGACTTGGTGGAGGAAGAAGGCAAACCGGATCCTCTGACACAGCTTGTAACCACCTTCTGCAGAGGAGCTATGACGGAGAGATCAGGGGCGTTGCAGGTAAAGTACCTAATCATTTTAGTTTATTGTTAGCAGATATAACAACTAATTATTAATTCATCTAAAACTTTTGATCATACATTTCCAGGAAGATGCGCTGTACATGTCGTACGCTCATATCATCGCTAAATCATGCGGCGAAGAGGAGGAAGAAGGAGGGGAGGAGGAGGAGGGTGGGGGGGAGCCTGAAGCCGGGGGAGGTGGCGAGGAAGAGGGGAAAGCCAGTATTCATGTAATAATAAAACACAAAATTTTATTAATCAGATTACTTTTATAAGATCCCTTCTTTTAATATTTAATGACTATAACAAATCTCATCATTTTTCAATTGTTAACTAATGCTTTTTTGATTATCATTTGTGGATCCATGCTCGCCATGTGTGTGTGCGCGTTTAATAAATCTCTCTCTTATCTCTGTTTCCTCTTAATTAATACAATCTGTCTATTCGTGATTATAAACAATAGTATGTGAATAATGAACCAAAAATATTATATTATACAATATAATTATTGCGTCAATTTATTTTTTACAAGCAGAAAACTATGGGAACGTATATGGTATGTATGAGAGATGGACGCAAAGAAGTCTCAAGAACTAATGAACTATTAATACACAATATATTTGATTTATCAAACTTACTTTAAATAAATGTATCAGGAACAAGAGATGGAGAAGCAAAAGCTGTTATTCCACCAGGCGCGTCTCGCCAACAGAGGCGTGGCGGAGATGGTGTTGCTTCACATCTCCGCGTCCAAGGGTCTGCCCAGCGAGATGGTGATGAAGACGCTCCAGCTGGGGATATCCATTCTGAGGGGAGGCAACATTGACATACAGATGGTATTGATATTGTATATTTTTATTGTTCTAAAAGTTAGTATATATAATTCTTTGAAATATCCTATACATTTTTAAAGTTTAATTTGTAAAATATTCTGCTTAAATACAGTAAGCATCTTAAATTCTATTGTTTTTTCGTAAGGTATGTAAAATAATTGTTATAAGAAAATTATTGTTATTATAATATTTGGATAACCGAATATTGCGTCATAATATACATAATAATAATAATTTTTCTTTCAGGGAATGCTGAACCACCTGAAAGATAAGAAGGACGTCGGTTTCTTCACGTCCATCGCCGGTCTCATGAACTCTTGCTCCGTCCTCGATCTGGACGCATTCGAGAGAAACACTAAGGCGGAAGGTTTGTTTATTACATTAAATTACATATATGTATATTTTGTTAAACCTATATTGCTAAATATTTGGATGATCATACGTCCAGGGCTGGGCGTGGGTCTGGAGGGCGCCGCCGGAGAGAAAAACATGCACGACGCGGAGTTTACTTGCGCGCTGTTCCGGTTCATACAACTCACCTGCGAGGGACACAACTTAGGTCAGACTTCCAACTAGAAAACAATTTGTAGCAGCGTTTTTTATAAATTAACATTTTATTGTAGATTATTTATTTGATTGAGTATGGCTGTAAATTATAATATATAAAATGAACACTTAGATCAATAGGAACCACCAGGAAACAAAATCATTCTTTCATCACCTCCTATCTTTAATTCTTCCTTGTTCCTCAAGAGGAACTATAAAAAATTACAGACCTATAAAAGTGCTTATATACATCTTGTACAACCTGCAGAATGGCAGAACTACCTCCGTACCCAGGCTGGTAACACCACCACCGTCAACGTCGTCATCTGCACCGTCGACTACCTGCTGCGGCTACAGGAATCCATCATGGACTTCTACTGGCACTATTCCAGCAAAGTATGAAATCAAATGTCTTTTTGCTTTATGTATATGTCAAATCAAATCAAATCAAATCAAAACACTTTATTCGGATAACATAGATTATTAGGTACACATATTAGAAATTAAATAAAAGTAAAATTAACATAAATAAAATATTTTCTATATCATCCGAATTGGATGACCACTCAGCATATGTTGAGAATAGAAAACTCTCAACGCTGGTATTCTGTGGCTGCCATTTATTGAGCCAGGTCGCACTGTGCCTTCATTGAAAATGACAATAACAATATAACATTAACTTAACAATAGTTATAAATTAAAAACAAAACAGAAAAACAAAAAAAAACAGGAACTGTCACTTTAAAATAAGTATTTTATAAAGAAAAATAATATAATAATATTATAAAGATACATATATACACACAATTTAAGTAAGAACATAGAAAAATATATCTATATACATTCACGCATACACATACAATATACATAGAATATGTATTTATCTTAAGATGAACCTACATCACAAAATAGTAAAAAAAAAATATTAGATATGTTATAAGGAAATATAACCAGTAGATAAAAGGAACAACGTGATCGCATAAAGGATATAAACCACTTCAATACTAATTATATAAAGTTTAAGTCAAAGCAAAAAATTAATTATTATTTAATTGTAAATTGATAAGATATGATTTATATTTTAATTTAAATGCGTTTATCATATTTAAAAAACGAAGAGGAGGGGGCAGGTTGTTCCAGCACTTAGTTGCCGTATATTTGAAGCTACCACGAAAAGCTGCTGTATTAAAATGAGGCACACTCAGCATGTTCGACGTAGCCCTTGTATAATGTGTAAGCCGGTCTTCACCAACCCATTTTAATTTGTGATAAAGATATGGAGGCATTTTATATTTAATTATCCCAAACAGTAGTGTGGCAAAATGTAACTGTCGACGATAGTCCATCTTCAGTATGTGGGCATTATTTAAGAATGGTGTAACGTGAGAACGCGGAGGAATTTTGAAACAATATCTTGCGCAAGCATTTTGAACACACTGAATGAGACGCTTGGTACATGCCAAAAGTCTAGGTCCTATCACAACATCGGCGTAATTTAGCTTTGACAAAATAAGAGACTCACACAATATAATACGTACTTTTGTACTTAAATATTTTCTTATGCGATACATTATCTTTAGGCGATAGAAGCAAGCACGAATCGTTTGCTTCACGTGATTTTTAAATCTTAGTTGTTCATCCATTAAAACTCCTAGGTTTCTACATTCAGATACGCGTTCTATCTCCATATTATGTAATTTAATGGATGGTGCTAAGTAAGCCACTTTTCTTATTTGAAAAGGGCTTCCTAGTATCATATATTTTGTTTTATTAGGGTTTAAAATAAGATTATTTGAAACAGACCAATCTACAATATTTTTTAAATCAGTATTAAGGTTATTAACTAAGATATTGAAATCTGACGGTTTACATGAGATATAAAGTTGAATATCATCTGCGTAAATATGATATTTGCAATGTTTTATATTGTTAATAATATCAGCACAGTAAAGAGTGAAAAGCACTGGACCAAGAGTTGAGCCTTGGGGCACACCTCTACAAACAGTGCTACAATCAGAAAGATATTTTGAACCGTTTTCGCACAAAATTTCTACTACTTGAGATCTATTAAACAAGTAACTTTTAAACCAATTAATAGTCTCTTTACTAAAGCCGTAAAACATTAATTTAGACAAAAGTAGTGGTAGGTTAAGGGTATCAAATGCGCGAGAAAAATCTAATAACACAAGAACAGTGACATTACCAGCATCCTGCGCGCATAATATGTCGTCAACTACACTTGCAAGGGCAGTAGTAGTACTTCTTCGCTTTCTAAAACCAGACTGAACCTCGGGCAATATATTATGAGATTCTAGAAATTTCGTAAGTTGACTACACACTATTCTCTCTAAAATTTTTGATAAGCAAGGTAGAATACTGATAGGTCGAAAGTCATTAAGAGACTCTGGGTTATCCTTCTTAGCTAAAGGCTTAACTATTGCTTTTTTCCACAATGTAGGAAAAGTACATGACCCGATTGATTTATTGATTATTTTGACTATAGTATTAACGATATAAGGACAACATTTATTTAACATGTCTAAAGAAATACCGTCAGCCCCTACAGCTTTTGATTTAATACTGCGCAATATTTTTAAAACAGTTAACTCATCCACTGGCTTAAGAGCGAATATCATGTCACTAAATCTGTTATTTTCAAAAGAATCTATAACTGATTGTGATACTATTACATTGCCGGGTATATTAAGAAAATTAATATTAAAAGCGTTTGGGTCGCTTAGACTAGCAGGTAGAAAATCATGTCTGTTCCTATACGCAATATGTCGCTTAAGATGATTCCACATAAACTTAGTATTATTTACATTGTTATTAATAAAATATGTAAAATAGGCTGTTTTCTCACTACGTATTGCATTTTCAACTATGCCTTTTAGTTCCTTGTAATATGAAATATGACTATCTTTAGTCGTTCGTCGAGCCCTAATGTGCGCTACGTCCCGCGTCCTCATCATTTGACTTATATTAAATGTTATCCATGGATATTGGTTAGTTTTGAAATATCCCTTTTTTAAAGGGGCAAATAAATCAAATACTAGTAGAATATTTTGCGTAAATTCATTAACCATTGTATTGACATCATCACTGTAGATAAATGGTACCTCATAAGAGTCTAAGACACTTTTAAGATCTGTCAAGTCTATCTTGTCTATTTGTCTGTACAACTTAAGTACGGGTTTTGTTTTTTCTTTATGAATGTCGAGAACGAATGATAACATGGCATGGCTACCGAGATCACCTATATAGTCTACATATACACAACTGCTGTTCACTGTACTGTCTACACAAACGAGATCAATTAAAGTTTCGCTGTGACTCGTAAAATGCGTAGGCTTGGTTACTATTTGGCGTAAATTAGTACATGACAAAAAGTCAAGTAAATTCTGCATATGTACATTATTAGTGTCCAAAAAGTTAATATTGAAGTCACCCATTAAAACAATGTGATCATGAAAGGGAAGTGAAGAGAATGTTTCCGTTATCGAATCTATAAATAATTGAGGACACAGCCAAGGTGGTCTGTATGCTGTACCAATTATAAGTTTTTTACCTCCAGCGGAAACACGAAGCCACATTTGTTCCACACTCATTGTGACTGGATGAGACAGTGTACTTACAGTAATATTATTTCTGATGTAAAAGCCAACACCTCCACCCCGAGCGCGAACTAACGGAGGCCTCGGCCGGTGTCGCAAGCGATAGCCAGGTATAATAGGAGCGCGACCGTCTTCTCCCTCCTTAAGCCATGTCTCATTTAAGGCCATGATGTCCACATCATGACGTCTCAGAGCTATTAAAAACTCATCGTGACGTGTACTTAAAGAACCGACATTTAAGAATCCAATTTTCAATTTATTCAAGCTAGGCATTGCATTAATTTACAGAATATAGTAATATTAATTAGTTTGTGAAACAGCAGTAGATATTTTTGTATGTAATTTCTAATTATTATAGGTGCCATAAAAATAATGTAATAATTGTGTAATACGAGTATAGAAGGATAATTATAATAAGACATAAACAAAATATTTATAAGAAACATAAATAAAAAAGTAATAAGAATAACAAAATACATTAATTTTAAGTAAAATAAAATAAAATGATATGGTATACTATTTAATGAAATACATAGATTGACAGCCCGTTTTATAACAATCAGGTATATATATTTTGGATAGCTTATTTTTGTGTTGTAAAAGGTAAAACAAGTATTAAACACGTAGTAGATAATAAAAGGCGTTAGTATAAAGTTGCGGCAAATTAAATAATAGAAATATAAAATAATAAAATCTAGTAACCAAGCCGATGAAACCAACACTGTATGCACTAATAGGTAATGACGCCAAAAACCTTTAAAATGTCCGATTCGGTACGAATTCGATGAACAGGAGTCGCCATATCACGCCTAGCAAAAATACGTCCACCTTTTGACCAAGTAAAACGCCAATCTTTTTTCTTACTTTCCTCTTTTGTTTTGTATAAGAGAAAACGGTTTAGAGGAGTGAGCCGTTCATTGATATATATACGACGTGATTCTCCTTCTATAACACCCGTTGAATCAGTGTTACGACGCACTCTCGCCGCTTGCAGTAAATTATCACGCACTGACCTTCTTGCTAGCCGAACCACAATAGGCCGTGGCTTATCTCGACCTTCTTCAGCCAGGCGGCGACGCCCAGTTCGTTCTGCGCTGACCACATCTTGTACGCCGAGGACAATTCCCAACTTTTTAGCCACAAGATCAACTATAGTTAGAATGTTCTCCCCGGGTTTTTCTTGCAAGCAGGCTATCTCGATGTCATTTGAGAGGTGATCTTGTTCACGCTCGTTAAATTCAGCACGTAATCGAACAATTTCATCATTAATAGCAGCATCCTTAATCAAATCACGGTCATTCGAAATGGATTCCAATACTGTTACCCTGTCATCTAAAGTAGAAAGCCGATTGTTGAAATCGCTTATAACGTTATTAAAACGCGCCAATTCTTCACGAAAGAATGTCATCTCTTTAGAAGCCGAGGTCATATCCTTACGCAACAACCTGATTTCGTTTATTAGGACGGACATTTCAGATTCCTCAACTGTCTCGGAATCTGTAAGGTCGTCATCTCCAGGCCCAGAATGTTGTTCAGTGCCTTTGACAGGCGTACATTGCTTGTGCCGTTTGTTATTGTTATGCTTACATTCTTGACATACCCATTTGGCTGATATACGAGCATCAGGGCTTACATTTACACAACTACGATGAAATCGTGAAGAACATTTGGCACATTTAGCGCCTTCAGACGCAGCAAGATATTTACCGCAATGATTACACTTATTAGCCATTATGGCTAGATAACAATATTCGATTATATATTATATATTACCGTATAAAATATAATAGACGGTTACTGAATATGGACACTAGATGGAGCTATTCACAATCTTTGTATGATTATAATGTTAATAAAAGGTTTAGCTTAATTTAGTTCGTTTGTAAAAATATTTGAAGAAGTAAAATAAAATATTAAAGGATTATCACTAAACACTCATCACAAGCCGAGCACAAAGTCATAAAAATTATGTGTGGGTATATTGTATCACACAGCTGATAGTCAATAAATGAACAACACCAAAACAGACGTAATAGAACTAAATATTCGTCAGATTATAATGTACAGTACTGATGATGACAGCAATTCACTAATAGTCTTAAATAACACTTAATAGCAGCACTATTACTATTATTTATATATAAAAAAAAAGTTCAAAAATGAGGTCAGATGTCAATGACAGTTGCGACCGAACTCACGTACGTAATAT
The DNA here is from genome assembly GCA_918358695.1 of Melinaea menophilus ssp. n. AW-2005. Lineage (NCBI taxonomy): Eukaryota > Metazoa > Arthropoda > Insecta > Lepidoptera > Nymphalidae > Melinaea > Melinaea menophilus. Next base: position 10,302,879 of record OU911043.1, read on the forward strand.
AGCATACCTAGGTAGTAATTGATAATCCTAAATATATCTCAATATCCATTTCAATTTACATTACGCAGGAGTTGATCGACCCAGCGGGCAAGGCCAACTTCTTCAAGGCGATCGGTGTAGCATCCCAGGTCTTCAACACACTCACTGAGGTCATACAGGGACCCTGCACGCAGAACCAACAGGCGCTGGCGCACTCCAGGTTAGGACCACATCATATCATGGATCAAAATATCATAACCTGGAGACATACAACACTACAACAGCATTTACATGTCATATAGTCACCATACTTTACAATACTTATTGACTCAAATTCCTTAACTCCAGGTTGTGGGACGCGGTAGGTGGTTTCCTGTTTCTGTTCTCTCACATGCAAGACAAGCTGTCCAAGCACTCCTCGCAAGTAGACCTGCTGAAGGAACTCCTCAACTTGCAAAAGGACATGATCACCATGATGCTGTCAATGCTGGAAGGAAATGTTGTTAATGGTGAGGGATGTTATTGTATAGGAAAATTAAAGAAATTGAAAAAAAAAATATTGGTCGTATAAGAGTTGTTTATTCACTCACCAAGTGAATAAACAACTCTTATATGTAACTCTGGATGTAACGTATCTAATAGTATTCAGACAACAAGGTCAAGACAATCTAATATAACTACTTTTATAAAAGCTTCTTATATGATAAAGTAATAAATGAAACCTTAAATAAATTATATAAATAAATTTAGATATTATATAACAATCGTTAATTTTAAATCATTTTTTATATTTCAGGTACAATCGGAAAGCAAATGGTAGACACACTGGTGGAGTCGGCATCTAACGTAGAGTTGATTTTGAAGTACTTCGACATGTTCTTGAAGCTGAAAGATCTGACTTCGAGCGCCAGCTTTAAGGAAATTGATCCCAATAGCGACGGATGGGTTCTGCCTAAAGATTTTAAAGAAAAAATGGAACAGCAGAAGAGCTATACACCGTAAATATATTTCTTTCATTAATTTTATTAGGAAACCCTAATAATTATATTTACACTTCCGTAAAACTTTATTTTACAAATGTATAAGATCATTTCATTTTATTATAGAGAAGAAATTGAGTTCCTGTTGGCGTGTTGCGAAACCAACCACGACGGTAAGCTGGACTACGTCGGGTTTTGCGACAGGTTCCACGAACCCGCCAAGGAGATTGGCTTCAACCTCGCCGTGCTACTCACCAACCTCTCGGAACACATGCCCAATGAACCCAGGTATTAAGGATATAGATTTTTTTTAATTTAAGTTGAACGAACCAGCTAATGCAAAGAATTCAGATGTTTAATAAGTAGTTTAACATTATAATCAACTAAAACTTTATAGCTAAATTTTCTTTGAACCTTGTATAATCCGTTTCCTCAGAAATTAATTAGGATAAGGAAAACCATCCATTTTTAAAATAACCTTGCTATCATACCCTTGTAAAATATTTTTGATACATTCTTGATATATTTGCGATATGAAAGGGTTATTATAATGGTAGACTAGCTCGTTTCCTGGAGACGGCCGGTTCGGTGTTGAACTACTTCGAGCCGTTCTTGGGACGCATCGAGATTATGGGCGGGTCCAAGAGGATCGAGAGGGTCTACTTCGAGATCAAGGAGTCCAACATCGAGCAGTGGGAGAAGCCGCAGATTAAGGTCATACAAATATATTTATAATAATACCCATTGTACACTCTCATACAATAAAAATAGAAAAAGGGAGAAAACATAATATGCATGTAAATAGGAATAATAGTAAGAACGATTCTCTTAACACCTTAAAAAATCGTATATAACCGTAAATAAGAGTGGAGTTGTACTATCTGGAACATCATCAAGGAAATTAAATTTTAATAAGTGTATGCATTTATCTTTTCAGGAATCCAAACGCGCGTTCTTCTACAGCATAGTGACGGAGGGCGGTGATAAGGAGAAGTTGGAGGCGTTCGTGAACTTCTGCGAGGACGCCATCTTTGAGATGACGCACGCCTCGGGCCTGATGGCGGCCTCCGAAGAGTCCGTCGGAGGACCCAAGAACAGGGAGGCTTACCACATGTACCTGGGAGATGACGAGGAGGAACGGTAAGAGAGGATTTATATTTCACCTAATACTATTGTTAGTTGCGGTAATTACTATCTTGCCTATCTCGCGAACTTAGCTGATTCATTCCCGTGATTAAATTTTTTTCGTCACTGTTATCCACAGCGTCTTTACAACAATCATTTGATATCGTTTTTTTGAACCAAACAGTACATATGTCAGAAAGCAACAGATCAAAAAGAAAATAAAAAATAATCCCAAAACATTGACTTTTTATGACTCATTTAAGTCTATTTTTGCAAAAAGTAATATTTAACCAAATCTCTTCCAGGGCCGGCAAAGATCCGTTCAGGCGCGGCTACCAGTCAGTGAAGGACGGCATCTCCGCGGCATTCTCGTCCTTATCGCCATCTAACATAAAGTCCAAAATCGCAGACCTCCAACAGATGCCGCCGTCCGAACTCTTCGTCGGCTTCTTTAAGTTGTTCTTCTATCTGTTCTATTATATTGGATATGGCGTCGTCGTCGTTTTAAGGTATTACTGACAATAATAGTATTAATTAATCATCCAACTTTATTAAATTACTTGATTAAACAAGTTTAATATTAATATTAATGTATTATTTCACGCCACGTTATCGATGCACAGTCATTGGTAATAATCTGATGTTAACTAAATGTTTTGTCTTTACTTGTTTAACTCTTGCTTATTCATTTGCCGTCTCGTTATCAACTTGTCTTAGATTATTAAGTAAATATACGCTACCACTTAATTTATATGTTAATAAATAGCATTTTATCACTTATTTCGCGACTGTTGCTACATTGTTTTAAATCTATTTTATCCTTTTTAATTTTAAAATCTGCTGCCTTTATTTATCTTTCACGATATAGATATAGTATGTAATTTTACTTATAGATAATTGTAGTAACTTAAACTAAATAAATAATATAAATTCCATATTCAAGCTTAACACAATTAGGTATTAAGTATGTTAGTATGAAATGTCAATATACAATAATGATGAATATGTCTAGGTACATATGCGGGGTGCTGCTAGGCCTAATGCGAGGTCCGCAAGCGGAGCCTCCGCCGCCCGAGACCACGGAGGAAGAGAAAACCGGTCAGTTGAGGATCCTCGGCCATAGGGCTCCACTGAGTAAGACACACTTTATAGAGACTGCGCTTGGCTGATCGGTCGCTGTTTGGGGTTTTGGCGCTTTTGTTGATTTCCAAAATAAATATTAAACGTTAAAAAACGTATTTTTATGTACTGATATATTAACTCCACTATGGTTTCTTTTAAGAACATGTTAGGAATATTTCTAATTTGTAAAAAAAAAATTCTCTTTGTCTTTTTTAATTCGTACTACAGATGTCACTGATTTGAAAATTGCGTTTGATGTTTTTCTCTCGCAGTGTAACAGGGACCGATATTAACAATTACCAAACTAAATGCCAAGCAAATTCAATTGTATTATAAAAATATTTTTTCCAAATTTTATATTTTTCATGATAACTGTATTTGACTTATCCGCTTAAGAATTAACAAGAGATAACCATTTCTAAAACATCAACACTACACTTTACACATTGTACAAATACATAATCATATAAAATGTAATCACTTCAATCGAATATTGAATGTTTTCATTAATAATAAAAATATATATATATATAAAAAAATATTTAAAACAATATATTATGATATAATATACACACAAAGCATATTGAGGATCATCACATTAAAATAATCATAACAACCGTAGGCCCAATCCGTCACCTCCCCGCGCTGCCGGCAACAGAAGACACGGGGCAGATGCAAGTGTCGGCCTTCGGACTAGACATCACCAAGGAGGATAACGGACAGTTAGTTCTATTTCATTGTTTCAGATCAAAATAGTCGGTGTAGATTTGATGTTGATTGATTGATTTTGATTGACAAAGATAAAGAAAATGGCTTCCATTCTAGGATACAGGTGAAGCCGCACGAGTCCCCGAACGCCTCCACTCCGTCCTCGGGCGAGGAGGCGGAGGTGTCTCCAGATGAGAGCTTGGACCACACCGAGGAACAACAGCCGCCCTCGCTCATCGACCTACTGGGGTAAGCTGTTATTTACATTTATTAGTGAAAAAATAGTGATATATTGAATTAGATTTTTATTCTTATTTCATATTTAATTCATAAACTTTTTTTTGTAATTCAAACACTTGTGTGGAGAGATCCAAAAAATACTATAATTAACATTATTTTTGAAATGGGACCGAATTTACTGTTTACAGTTAAGGGAACACATATATGAATACCATCTACATATTTTTATCATTTATATAGATTGTAACACTATATTTACTTTTGCATATACTTATATCATAAAAGAGTTCAGAGCCATTAAAGATATAATTTAAAGAAATATTTTTTACATTGCTAAACAGTGCTACAGAAAAAAGTTGTTTAACATAGAAAGGAGGAGATTATACTCAATTGTTTGACCTCTGCCTCTTTAAATATATTCAATATTTCAATACATTTCAGAGGTGAGCAGGCCAAGAAGCAAGCACAGGAGCGCATGGAAGCCCAGGCCGTCCAACAAGCTGCCATGTCGGCCATCGAAGCTGAGAGCAAGAAGGTTTGAGATTTAGTTGTTTGTTTGTATCAAAACAATTTACTAATAGTTCTTTGCTTGAAACAGAACTGATAATGTTCCCCCCCCCCCCTCAGCAAGCCGTTGGTGGTCCCTCTCCATCGGCCCTCTCTCAGGTGGATCTCTCTCAGTACACTAAGCGCGCGGTGTCTTTCCTCGCAAGGAACTTCTACAACCTGAAGTACGTGGCGCTGGTGCTTGCCTTCTGCATCAACTTCGTGCTGCTGTTTTATAAGGTAACATAAAATTAAATACTAATATAATCTAGTTTATTAGTAGAAGCTAATTCTTTCTGTAGACTTGTACTACAATTTTTAAAGAACTGCCATTTAAAACTTAAATAAAATGTAGATTTCTATGAAGAAATCGTTGGTCCATCTTGTGTCTGACAGTTTATCATATGCTGATACGAAATCCCTGTTAAGAATCTCTTAAATTAAAATGTAACTTTTTAAAACTGTGTAGGGTATAAGACTTTCACATTCTGAGGGAATGTATAATATATTTTCATAATACATTGGATCAATGATGTCCCAGGTCTCCACACTGGAAGTGGAGAAGAACGAAGGTTCCGGGGTCGGAGACATCATCAGCGGATCCGGTTCGGGACAAGGGTCAGGCAGCGGAGATGGTGAGTCACGGATCAAGTTAATGAAACAATGTTTTTTAAAATAATAATATCCGTGTTATCTTCAGGAGGAAGCGGCGAAGGTGATGATGAAGAGGGCCTGGAAGTGGTTCTGATAGATGAAGACTTCTTCTACATGGAGCACGTGATCAATATCGCTGCCATGTTGCACTCCATCGTATCTCTCGCTATTCTCATTGGATATTACCATCTTAAGGTTAGTTTCTTCACCTGGTGATATGATTATAATTTATATGTATTAATAGTTTAAATTATTTTTTTATTAAAATTTATTTGCTCTCTCTCAGGTGCCACTCGCTATATTCAAAAGAGAGAAAGAGATAGCTCGTAAACTGGAGTTCGATGGCCTGTACATCGCGGAGCAGCCCGAGGACGACGACCTCAAGAGCCACTGGGACAAACTTGTTATATCCGCTAAGTGAGGAAACTTTATTTTGTACCATTATTTTAGTTACACTTTTATTATTTCTTTATATTTATGATAAACTAAATTATTTGTCGTCACTTTTTATGTTCTAAATATTATTAACGAGTAGAAAGTATAATATATTATATATAATGAATTTTATATTTACTTGTATGTTTGTAGATCGTTTCCAGTCAACTATTGGGATAAATTTGTCAAAAAGAAGGTTCGAGTCAAATATTCGGAGACGTACGATTTCAACTCGATCTCCAATATGTTGGGAATGGAGAAAACTTCATTTTCTGCTCAGGAAGAGGAAGGCAGCAAAGGATTCATTCATTAGTAAGTTTTCGGAAGTTTAAGTACTGTGGTCTTAGTGTTAGCTGGACATTGTATGAACTCGGTCTGTACGTAAATAGGTTAAGTAGATGCCAATGTTTGTTTCTAACGTATAATTATGTTTCGAATTACGGCTTTCTTTTAAATAAATTGTCCTATGTCGGATGTACTTTAATAAATAAAATATTCCAGCATAATCAACATTGACTGGCGTTACCAAGTGTGGAAGGCGGGAGTGACGATCACGGACAACTCCTTCCTCTACTCCCTGTGGTACTTCTCCTTCTCCGTGATGGGTAACTTCAATAATTTCTTCTTCGCCGCTCATTTACTGGACGTCGCCGTCGGGTTCAAAACCTTGAGGACCATCTTGCAATCCGTCACCCACAATGGAAAACAGGTATTTGAAATACTCTTCTTTGTAGTCAACCTTTTTGTAGTCAACTTTTGTTAGTAATATGTGACTGACTGATCGTTCCCAGTTGGTGCTGACGGTGATGTTGCTGACCATCATAGTGTACATCTACACCGTCATCGCCTTCAACTTCTTCCGCAAGTTCTACGTGCAGGAGGAGGACGACGAAATCAACAGGAACTGCCACGACATGCTCACGGTCAGAACTTTACATTCACATTATATATATTGTATTATGTCTTATTATTAATTTCTTTTTATTAGCACATATATAGATATGTGATATTCACACGTCATCATATGTTTTATATATTAACGTAATTATGACCATCCTCCGTAAAAGTACAAATGACAAGGGTTTAACACCCGCCCGTTTTAAATTGTGTGTATTATGTTATATTTCCGATATCCTGTCGGATCTATTAAAAAAAACGACGGTGGAAGACTGCATAAATAATAAATTGAAATGAAAGGCCCTTATCCAGCATTGTGTATGTGTACAAAAGTTCGTGTTAAGCTGCATAGTAATGAGTGTATACTGCATCGATTGCAACTATAAATGTGTATGTACTGCATCGATTGCAACTATAAATGTGAGAGTAAATGTGGTGGTCGTTTGTGAACGTGTATGCATTTGTTTTTGTACTATGTCGAATACAACTGTGGGTAATTGTTCTAATGTTGTTGTTGATAGTGACCATGTATGTATATGTATGTAGAGTTTCATGGTGAAAGGTTTATGCGTGGGTAAAACGTCCGCTTATTGTGTAGCACCGTATTCAACTTTGTATGTGTGAGTAACACATCCACGTGTGTGTGTATTGCTCCGTATTCAATTGTATATGTGTGAGCAACACTTCCATGTGTGTGTATTGATCCGTATTCAACTGTATATGTGTGAGTAACACGTCCGTGTGTGCAGTGCTTCGTGTTCAACCTGTACAAGGGCGTCCGAGCTGGCGGCGGCATCGGAGACGAGCTGGAGCCTCCCGACGGAGACGACTCCGAGGTGTACAGGATCATCTTCGACATCACTTTCTTCTTCTTCATCATTATCATCCTGCTGGCCATCTTGCAGGGTAAGTTTGTTTTTATTCTTATTATTAACTTTCCGATCATGTGGTCGTAGACTGTATTACCAGATATTACCATTATTAATATATAGTCGCCGTGATGACACAACATTCAATATCATCTCAATAATTTCAGGTTTGATCATCGACGCGTTCGGAGAACTGCGTGACCAGCTCGAGTCGGTGAAAGAAGACATGGAGTCCAATTGCTTTATATGCGGCATTAATAAAGACTACTTTGATAAGGTACGAGTGATATACGGTTTTGTGTATGTATCATAGATACATAGTTAGTTTTATTATTATTAACATTAAATACCACATACGTTATTGCTAATTTCTTTGAAATCTTATTTTGATTGTGTTAATAAGTGTAAGATGATGTGGGGTTATAATATAAATACCAAATATGATATATTTCGTCCAATCAGGTGCCGCACGGTTTCGACACTCACGTGCAGAGAGAACACAATCTCGCCAATTACATGTTCTTCCTCATGCATCTTATTAATAAACCGGACACTGAATATACAGGTAACAAATATAAAACAAAAAAATATAAATTACAATATAGATTATTGAAAATACAAATTAGTTTTGGGGACTATTCTTCGATACTCGAAGAGGTTGATTCGGAAAAGGAGCTTAACGTATCGATAGCGGAAATATAAAAAATATATCATAATAAAGAGTTCATTGATAATAAAAAAAATTGGTCCTTAAAAGTTGCAAAAAATGATATACCCTTATTAACTGGTTAGATTTTGAAAATTTCAAAAATAAACATTTTAATTATGTAATTTCCAGGTCAAGAAACGTTTGTATGGAACATGTATACACAGAGGTGTTGGGACTTCTTCCCCGTCGGAGACTGTTTCAGGAAACAATATGAAGATGTCATGGGAGAATAGATCCTGTCTCTTTTATAACTATTAAGAGTAACGGTGACGGCAACAATGCTCAAACTTTCATGATCATTGAAGTAGTATTCCTAAATCTAAAATTTGAAAAAGTTCATCACTATTGCAAAAAAAATATTATTATTATATGTCTTAAACGAGCAATGTACGTTGTCGAAAAGTTTGTTAAATATTTTTATAAATAATAATAATAATAATAATAATATAATAAAATATTTTGCTACTTCTGTGGTCGGATTGAACTCGCTTCCTTGTATGTAGTTTTCTTCTCGAATGCAAAGGTGGCCTTTCCAAGTTTTCTATTAAACTTTTTCGATATAGTTTATTTAAGATAATTTAAAAGTGTTAAATAAAGTCTTTAATTAATTTCTTGTTTTATTCCCAAAGGTTAAAATATTTGTTTGTTTGGTAATGTGTCTAGTTGACAAAACAATACCTATTTGTTTATTTTCGTTGCGACATTAATAATTTCTTTTATCTGTCATATGTCTCACACATACATTTTTTAACATCTACATTGATCATAAAACTTACACTTTAACAAAAGTTTTTTAATTATAGCTTACTTAATTAAGCACTTTTACGACACAGGAGAAGTCGCAAAATACAATCAGTGTTTTTGCGTGATGATAACATCTGGATCAACTGCAACCCAACTTGGTAGGGTTTATTTAATCAAAACATTTAATGCCTAATCTATACTAATATTATAAAGAGCAAAGATGTTTTTAATTATTGGTTTGTATCGAATAGGTTCCAAAACTAGTTGTCCAATTTTAGCATTTATTTTCACTAAAAGAAAGCTACATTATGGGCTATAACTTATTTCTATAAAACTTAGATGTTCTAAAATACAGATTATGTTAACCAAGCTGTAACAATCGTTTCAAAAATTCCTTTCTGCGCGTGGGCTGCTTAAACAGTTATAGATCAGACGAAATTATGTAATTCTAGGACAAAAGAGACTATATAAGAGATATATATAGAGGTATCTAAAACAAGATAAGCGTTTATATATGTTTAAAATTATTAATTATCCACTATATACTTTACATTAACTTTTTTATTATATGAAATAACCCAACACAAAAACTATTTCACAGAAGTATTTACAAAATTCAAAATGGCTGACCACTCAACTTTTGTTTAAAACAAAACAATGTTCGTAACGCTGGTAACTATGAGGTTGTTGCTTACAGAGTTACATAAAATATTTATAAGAAAATAAATTCTCGTGTCGCAAGAAATATATATAAATAAAGAGTCATGTCATGCGGGAGTTGAGCTGAGCGCCCTCCCTTTCTTTAATGCTAACAAACTTAGCGCATAATATTGCTCTATAACATGCTCAGCAACTATCAGTTTTATACGGGAGCTACGCCGCCTCCAAAGGGAGTTGAGACTGGCTCTTGACACCTTTAGAGATGGAGGCTGGGACAAGAAGCTTTCAGAGCTCTCTCCTTCACACCAGGCTTACTGGTCATTGCAGAGAGCCCTGAAAGCCGAAACTGTCTCGGCAATGCCCCCGCTCGATAGACCTAACTCCACGCCCGCCTTCGATGACCGAGACAAAGCGGAATGTCTAGCCGACAGCCTAGAGAGCCAGTGTAGCATTAGTACGCAACCGGTCGAACGCGAACATGTCGAAATCGTCGACAACACTGTTCGAGTCATGTGCTCTCAAACACCAGCAGGTCCCCCTATAGAGGAAACGAACCTCGAAGAGGTGACGACCCTAGTTAAGGCGCTTCACGCCAAAAAGTCGCCAGGATCAGATAGGATCACCAACAAAGTGATCAAACTCCTTCCGCCTCCTTTGCTTTACCTAATGGTTAATATTTTTAATGCTCTACTGGCCGGTTGCCGGTTTCCGGCCCAGTGGAAAGAGGCCATAGTGATAGGCATTCACAAACCGGGTAAGCCCCGGAATCTTCCAACTAGTTACCGTCCAATTAGTCTCCTTAGTTCCTCAGTAGACTTAAGAGGATTATCCTCAGTAGACTTAAGTCAGAAGTAGAGAGACTGAACATCATCCCAAATGAGCAGTTTGGCTTTCAAGCCTATCATTCCAGTTCCCACCAGGTGCAACGCCTCACGGAGCACATCCTTTCTGGGGCCACTTTGTGCCGCAAGTTGCGTAGGACAGGAGCGCTCTTCCTCGATGTAGCGAAGGCATTCGACAGGGTCTGGCACAATGGACTGGTGTACAAACTATACCAGTTCAGGGTGTCGAACAGACTCGTACTAATCATACGGGGGACTTCCTGTCGAATCGCTCCTTCCGCTACAGAGTGGAAGGCGTGATGTCGACTCCCCGCCCCATCAGGGCGGGCGTCCCTCAAGGTTCAGTCCTCTCACCAATTCTGTTTTCTATTTACTCCAGCGACATTCCTAGGCCGCGTTCTAAAGTAGAATTAACAATGTTCGCGGATGACACCGCAATTTACACATCCTCAAGAGATCCTTATGAGATCTCTCAACGCCTCCAACCCGCAGCCAACTCCCTCGGGAACTGGTTTCGGAAATGGAGGATTGAGGTGAACCCGGAGAAAAGCACCGCGGTACTCTTTGAACGGTCACGATCCACAAGGGGCCCGGAGATTAAACTCTTTGACAAACCGATTCCTTGGAAAAACAAGGCCAAGTACCTAGGAGTGACGCTGGACAAACAGCTAATATTCACTTGACATATCGAGGACGTTCGCAACAGAGCGGCCTTTATCCTAGAGCGACTTTATCCCCTGTTAGGCAAGCGGAGTAAAATGTCCCTTAGAAATAAGGTCACACTTTACAAAGCCTGCATACGCTCCGTCATGTCCTATGCAAGCGTTGCCTTCGCTCACGCGAACCTGAAGCCCCTTCAGGTGCTTCAGAACAGATTCATGCGGCTCGCCACTGGGACACCGTGGTTTATGCGTAATATCGACTTGCACAGAGACTTAGACCTACCGACGATCGCACAGTATTTCAAGGGGCTCTCCAAAACCTACTTTGACAATGCTGTGGGACATCCAAACCCGCTGGTGGTTAAGGCCACAGGATACACGGCCCGTAAGACTCCTAAAGTCAGAAAGAGAAGACCCAAGTCGGTACTTTTCGATCCGGACGACGCGATTACATTAGGGAACGCTACGTAAAAGCGGCAAAGCGAACATAAATACTATACATACACACACACACAGCGTCTTCGCCGGCGAAGACGAGGCCCCCATCCAAGCACGTTGCTCCGGCGTTCTGCCGTCGGAGGACGTTAGTGTCAAATCCTAACCCACATCCAACCCTCGCTTCCTACCTAACGGCGTCCTTAGCCGTGGTCCGAACCTCACAGGAGGCGCACTCAGGACGCGCGTTCCCCTGGGGCCCTTCAGGCCCCCTTTTTCAAGGGCGGGTCTCTGCACCCGTACATTCCACCGGTGACGCTGTCATGTCCAGTAGGACCAACAACAGAGACACACAAAAAAAAAAAAAAAAAAAAACTATCGGTTTATAATCTCAATTGAAAAGAAAATCAGTTCATCATCAATAAAATTATAGCCATATATCTGTCTTTTAAATGAATCTCAACTTTTTTTTACTTTTTTCTAGACTGCTTTTTTTTTTTTTTTGCAAGACCACCTTTAGTAAAAGATCTAGCCATGTGCCAAATTCTAAATCATACATCTATTACGAATTTAAAATTACCGATGTCGTAAAACAGCAAAATGAACGGTTAAGAGCTTCGCTTACGCTCAGCACAATAACACATAATACATAACACAACCTCTCATTTATAGGTGAAATTGTCAAATTCAAAATAATTCGTTATTTGTCTCAGTGTTAAGGAACACTCTATAGGCTGTTAAGGATATTAATTGTTACCTCAATATTCAACTACTGTGTAATTTTGATTTAACATTTGGTTTCATATTTTAACCGTGTTACTTGTTTGCCAACGAACGTTCTTATATGTTGTTACTTTTCTGTAACATCCTTATTATAATATTACATTTTGTAGTGCTTTCAAATATTCGAATCCGTCAATAAGTGTCTAATATAGAAGAAATAAATATATAACTAGAGAATTTTGTATGATTTCGTTTTGAAAATTATGTATTATAATTTTCTTTTGGTGAACGTGACATTTTAAGTCGAGTTTCAAGTTCTCAAACTATATATCTTTTGTCAGTCATAAGGTGACCGACTTCCATCACCTCTCATCTCTTGTAACTTCTATTGTATTGAACAACACCAGGATACAGCTAATGCTTTAGGCACCTAGAATCTGATATGGATGACTAAAAACAAATAGTCCTCGAAGTTTTCATAGATAGGTTTCTATAGCCAAATAAAATGGGCTAGATGGAAAATTACTTTTAATCTCTGTTCCTAGATCATACTTATATACAGGTGACACAAATATAAAAATAAGTGCATTTTAAAGTAAATATTTTATTGCTCATATTTATTAATATTTAGCTAACGACATTCCAGAATCAACGATATAATCAGTGCCAGTAATACTTTTCGCTTTATCGCTTGCCAAAAACGCTGTTAACTCTGCTATTTCTTCTGCCTTGGGTAAAAATTGTAGTGGCTTACGTAACCTTATATTTTCCCAATATTTATCATAGTCTTCGGGGTTTTGAAAATAATTTGACATTATATTTGACTTGATCGATCCAGGTGATATAGACACCACTCGAACTCCCTCTTCAGCTAACTCCAAAGCTGCACATTTTGTGAAATGTACCAATGCCGCTTTTGATACATTGTACGCTATCATCCCCTTTGCAGGAGTTGTTGCCATTATACTTGCAATATTAATGACACACCCTTTACTTTTAATTAACGCATTTGTAGAATAATGTGTAAGAGCTATAACGGATTGAAGGTTAACACTTAGTACATCGTCCAGTATTTCCACCAGATCTTCACTTGTAATACTTACAAGTTTAGCTATTCCGGCACAATTTACTAACACGTCGATTTTGCCGAACTTCTTTATTGTACGACTGACCACTTCTTTTATATTATCGTTGCACCGTAAATCACAAGACAATGTTAGAACTTTAGAGTTATTTGAAAGTTTACACTCTTCCGCAACTTTATTGAGTCTTTCTGAATTCGTGCTCACCAAAGTTAAGTTTGCAGATAATGTGGCGAAGTGAAGAGCGATTGCTTTACCAATCCCCGATCCAGCACCGGTTACAATAACTACCTTGTCAGAAAATGACATTTCTTTGTATTCTGAAAGCGGTGATGCACAATTTACCTGCAAATATAATTGAAGATTATCAATTATTAACACAATTACTACGTGTATACAGAATATTAGATAATTTACTTTATTTTTTATAAATTTTGTCGATTTTATTATCTTTACACATTTACAAATAATAGCAATTAAAATAGAAGTGAAATAAAAAAAAAATATTTTGTTATTAAGAAGATATCACCAACTACAATAGATATTAAGAAAGCATTGTTATTTAAGGGTAGAGCAATATAACTATAAATATTTATGGGTAGTTGTCATCATGTCATCATCATGTCTAGCTGGGATCATTTGACTATAGCTCGTATAAGGGCTGAAATGACTGTAATAGTACTACCCTCACAGAGAGGACGGCAAAACGTAGCTATTATAGTTTAATCTAGGTTTCGAACTATGAGGGGGGCCATCGCTGGAAACCTGTGCCCGTCCGTTGTCAGTGTCACTCGGACTTGTCCGGTGGTATTAGACGGGTCAGTGCTCCCTGGGGGACGGTTAATTCGTTCTTTCGAGATCGCGTCAGCCGTTTGCTAATTGTCCAGCGCGGAAGAGTCAGCCATGAGATGCCCGTGTCTAGTCATGATTTACTGGGGGGGTTCACGTTAAGCTGCGCTCCCTTAAGGAAAAAGAAGGTCTAAGTTGTCTTGTGGTAATATATACGTGTAGTATTATACGGGTTTGGGATTTAGCTTTTTTAAAAGAGGTCTGTCACTGTTTTTTATATAAGTGAGTAATGAGAAGTGACTCTAAGAATACCAATTTGTTTAAAAACATCCCTCAAGGAATCTCGAGCTTTTAAGTTATAAATAGCCCTCACAGCCTTTTATTTTAAATAAATATTAGATCTTACCGATGCTGTTTTGTCATTAGGGATGTGAATCAAGTGATTTTAGGCCCAGAATTTCTAGTTTACCATAATTTATTAGACATATTAAAAATAAGAAACTTATCGATAGCGTGCTAATCTGAATATTGAGTATTCTCTTGTTAATTCATTCCAAGAATAGAATAAAACTATATTATATAAATAGGTAGATTTTTAGGTATGATCTATTTTTATAGATCACATTTACCAAGAGTTGCAGAACATCAAGCAAAATCAAATTCATATATACACAATTATAAGAAACAGTACAAAACTATAATTGAATAAAATGATTCTACTGCTAAAGCATTTTTAGAATGCAAGCGACAGTTGCTACATGCTGTAACTTTAGTACATCCGTTGTCAAAATTGCACTTTTTACTCACATGACGATACTTACTGGCAACCGTTAGGTAAATATTAAAAAAAAATAACGATTGCTAAATAAAATATAATATATATATGACCGTATAAAAATATAATATAAAAAATACATATATATGACTGTAAACTTCTAGCCATTTATTCATCCATACAATTGTGAAAAAGAAGCTAAGCGTAAAAAGCAATTACTGAATTTAAAACGGATAAACGTCATATGACATCGAACAAACTGTAGTAGGAGACTGTTTGTCGCGAATAGAGTGTAGCATGTCTTATGTAAGCCTAATAGATTACAGCGATTTAGCAGAAGAACAAAACAGAAATAAATGGTTACAGGCGTATGCAACCACAATACGTAATTTAGGGAAATTGTAGTACCGACCTTATTTACGTGAAACGTTTAGAAAAATTGCTTTTAATATATCTAATTTAAGACATCCCAGAATTCGTGCAAGTAGACAAATAATAGCAAAAAATATTATTGACCTAGTATATATACGGAAGTAGGACAGGGCAAAAACGTGTATCGAATGTCAACGTACAAAAGTACAACGTCACAATATGTCTGAGTTAGTGATTTTTATATATAATATCAACGTTTTGATCATATTTAATATAGTATAAACGTGGATATAGTAGGTCCGTTGCCAACCACACTTGATAGATTTAGGTATTTAGTTGACACTGGGTGGCCCGAAGCCTTTCCATCAAAGATATTCATGCTAAAAAAGTAGCTAAAGTAATTTATGACGAGGGAATTGTACGTTTTGTATGCAGTGTTAAATTACCGAGTGATTAAAGAACACAGTTTAATTAATTTATTTCAACAATTAATGAAATTGTTCGAAATTAACAAAAGTAGGACCACCCGTTTTCACCCTCTAAGGCAATGGTGCAGATCTCTTAAAGTAGCCTTTTTGAGGTTTTTTTAACTGGTTGCAATAGTTAAGTACGGTATTGTTAGATTTTCGAATAGTTTCGCACGCAGATACAAGTATAAGTGCGGCTGTATTAGACAATGTACAATATAAGAATATCCGGACGAATTTTTTGAAGACAGTAAAGTTAGTTTTAGCGATGCTCACGAATACGTAAGGTACATTATAAATTTGATTAGTAATTTTGAGATCAAAACCGATACGACAACATAATTCAAAAAATATTTTTATTCGTCCAGTTTCAAGCACATGCGACAAAGTTTTTGTTAGATTTTACATGGTTAAAAATTATTTACAACCACCTTATGAAGGCCCTCACCTCGTCATCGTACGGCTTATGAGTAGATTGAAACCAGCATATACATTCAGGTCAGGAAACCCAAATAATTAAAAAAACCCCTATAGCAAGTCAGTTAAAGTAAAACCGACATAGTTCATTATAAATCTAAAATAAAGTTCTGTAATAGTGGTGATAAGTTATTAACTCATACCAAGCGTTAGCAAAATTCCACAATAATTTATATATCATTTGTAATTAATGTAGGTCACAATATTTCGTATGAATTTTACTTAAAGTTGACTGATTAATCAATTAAAATTTATTTAAAAATGGAAAAGACTTATAGCAAAAATGAGAAATCGTTATACATATATATCAATTAGACATTTAAAATGTAGAAAATCATTAAAAATATATTTTTTCATATCTATAGCAATTATCATCATAATTATTGGAGTATGTTTATCTATATGGGCTTTTCTTAATGTTTCGAAATCGATAAGAAAAGAAGAGGATAGCGTTATTAAAAGCCAAACGACAAAACCAAGTGTTATTTCGTACGTAATAATTATATTTTTAAATAAAATAAGTAATAATGTTTCATTTATGGAAATGTGATGGGTTTGAACTGGTGTTATAGTTATTCATAGCAACAATCACAATTTGAATATAAAGAGTGTAAATATGTCGTATAAAAATATGTATTTTCAACGCAATGTGCATAATTTTTAAACAATATATTCTTTCTTTGCAGTGTCTTCGAGTAACATAGTTATAAAAGATGAGTGTGCAAAAGTAATTAAAATATCACAAATTAATATTTTTATTAAAATGCTCCAATTAAAAGTAGACTGCAAATTAATCAATTCAACATTGTCTTTGTTTTGTCTCGTAACATGGTGTAAATAAGATTAATTATTATATATAATACGATACCTTCTATAAAAAATTTGATTAAAAAAAATTTGACAAGTAAAGATAACATATGCTCTTAAGGATATGCCTAAGGGCTGAAACTACTAGATCACTAGATGAGTATTGCAATGCAGCCATATTTATTAAAGGCTTTCTATAGGTAACATGACGGTCTGTCTTAATCAATGAGTCGCCTTTCCTACGTTTTCCAGAGTAGTGACTTCTACAGGACGACCTGATCTTGGAACATCACTAACACTGAAGTTGCCGCGTTCACAGTTGTGCTATGAGAACACTTCTTGGAGTACAGTTTTCATTTCCTTAAAGCGTTTATCTATAGAAAATTATAGCGACTAATTACGCGTAAATCGTCTGTCGATCACTCAGTCATTTTTTACTCTTCATAACCGTATAACTTTGTAATGTAATAATACACAATGATTTATTATATAGCTACCTACTAGTTATGAATTATAATTTGTTAAAAATATATATGCATTTACCCTCTGTTTCTAGAAACTTTGTATTGCAGAACTTATTTGACCTATTTGATTCTATACTTTATAGTGAGAGTAGGTATATCTTTGAAACGTAACACCGCTAAACTTAATATATATTAAATATTTGATTTTAAAATTATTTAAGACAATTATTAAACAATTTTAACTGTTAAAATAATTTACAACTTGAACATATACATACATACATAAAATTGATTAAGGGTCCAGGATAGGGAAAATTGGTTCTCACTGACCTGTTTCTGAAGATCTTGACAGTTATCGGACCCTGGTACCGGTTCAGGTGTCTGTGGTGTGTGGTGTTCTGTATTGCGGTGAGGAGAGCAATAAATAAGTGCCATGCAAGTGATACAAGCTAATTTATTAACGTGTTCATATTTCTCTCTAGTACAACCTGACCTGACATTTGAAGAAGGAGCGAGATAAAAAATACGTTACGAAATAAGACAGTATTTAGCGAATAATCAATCTGTACTCATCTTTAATTATATCACTTACTTTAACGACGGCAAAATACATACATTAATTATATAAACGGTTATTCGGCATCCCACTACTACTGTAAACGCAAATATTTATGATTTGTGGTGTTGTGAGATTTAGATGAAACTTTGCAGTAAGATAACTACATACATACATCAGAATACATACATCAAAATAACAAATATAAAGCTAGTTTTTTATAATTTTTCTTTGGATATTTTGCGTGATATTCCGTATGAATATTAAATTGTTGTGTGATCCAACATTAAACCAGATCACTAAGAGTTATACAAACACCCAAATAATTATTCTAGTAGTGTTATTAGATTATATTTTTCAAAGGTGAGGGGTTGGGTGGTATTTGGAAAGGATTTAATAATTGAAAGAAACTAAGATTATTTCATGAAAAACGGACTATTGTTTGTATCATCAACGACGTGCATTTAAGAATTTGGGCTCTTTAAATAAAAAATAAAATTGATCCAGAGAATACTTTAAACTTTAAAGCAAGTAACTCCTGGATTTTAAACTTCAAAAGAAGAAATAATTTTTGTACGCGGGTTGTGACAAATAGAGCCACAAATGTACATAATGAAGAAAATGATCAAGAAAGTGCAATGGTTTTTGCCCAAGAAGTTGCAGAAGAAATACAAGAAAAAAATCTGCAATCTCATCAAATTTTTAATTTTGATCAAATCAAATCAAATTAAATCAGAAATCTTTATTGAAAATAAGTTTCATACAAGACATTTTTTCATTGTCAAAGCTACCACCAGCTCGGAAAATTATTTCCACAGACCTGAGAAGAGCTGGCGACAGAAACTCAGCGGGATTGTCATGATTTTTTTTAATTAGTTCTTAAATTCTAAATTACATAAATACATTACACAATACTAAGTAAATAAAAGCAGAGCATCGGAGTAGCTTCCAATAAGAAATTCACACAAGAAGAACATTAACTACTCGTGGTACAATAGTTGTTCAAGCATGTATTGGAACTCAAAGTGCAACAACTCATAGCTATTGCATTATGCCAATTATAAATGCAAATGGTATCCTCAAGTCACCTCTTTTTATGCTAGTCTCCGAATCAACTAGTACATTTCCAAATAATAAACCTCCAGATCCTCCAAATATTATATCTTTTGCATCAAGAACTGCAAACATGAGTAAAAGGGATTTGGAGATCTTTTACAAAGAAGTGTTTTGGAAAATGAATCATGATGATTCAACTTTAATTTTTGTTGATTCATGGACAAGCTTCATGACAATTGATTTCAAAATTGCATCCAACAAGGTAAGGAATGTATAAAAAGACAAATGATGTACATTTCTTCCGTTCTTATAAAAACTTTGTTAAATTTTTCACTGATTCTGTTGTTACAGAATTCAATATATGGTCAAGAGAAAAATTCATCAAGTCACAATCTTTCACTTTCCGCACAGCCATATTTTTTGTAATATATATATAGAATTAATTTCGGCAGCACTGCCGCATAATAAAATATCGTAAGACAAAGTCCTATGAAAATAAATAAAATGAACAATTACAATTTTGACTTTTTAAATTACATGCATTTAGTTTTCCCAGCATTTAAGAATAAATTATTAATTTTGATCCAATAAATAACACATGATAGATAGAGTACCGTTTACTTCGTTATTATTAGTGCTATCACGCTCAACTTTAAAAGCTAGGAGTCATCAGCAAAAGTACTATGTCACATAGATATTTTACGAAAAAGGGCAAGTCATTAATATGAAGTAAAGATAAAAAGGGGCCAAGAATAGATCCTTGTAGAACACCCTTCTTTAAATTTGACCCAGCCGATTTGAAATTATTTACGTAAACCACATAGACTCTTTGATTTAGGTAAGAGACAATAAAATCAAGCGCAGCGCTAAGTACAATATAGTGGTTAAGCTTGCATAGTAATGTTTGATGGTACACGCCCCAATTGCTTTTTACTAATTCTCCCGTGCATCGTAAATGTGCCTAATAAGCATGGCACTCGCATCAGTTGTTGATTTAACCTTAGTGAAACCATATTTTTCAATATGCTTGATTTTAGTGCTATTTACAAACTCTGATACTTGGTTTGCAACATTTTTTTCAAAGATCTTTTTTAATAAGTTCAGTAAAACAGAGATAGGGCTATAATATACGAGGTCAAATCTATCGACATTTTTAAAGAAAGGAGCTGCTTCACTCTTTTGTCAAATTTGGAAATATACCGGTTTCAATAAATTTGTTGAAAATTAAGGATTATTGTGAGGCAATATCATTTATAACAGTATTAAGTAATTTAACTGATATACCCTGAAGATCACCAGGTTTATTTTTCAGATTTAAAGTACTTAATATTATAACAATTTCATCTGATGAAACAGGTTTGAATGCAAAACGTTGATTACTGACTCTAACGTTAATAGTCAATCCGGCGATTGCATCAGATAAAACATCCCAACTGGCCTTTATATTATCTTCTGAATTTAAGATTTTATTTTAATATAAATCGACTTAGCTCGTACACAAACGTTCTTCAATATTTTATAGACATTTTTAGAGAAAGTTTAAGAAATGTTATGAGGTTTAAATATATTTAACAAACGTGAATTAGACGAAGTTACTTGTAACATATCTACATTAAAGTCACCTCACACTACGACCGACCTGTTTTTATGACAAGGTGTTGTTTAAATATCCTCAAATATTTTATAAAATTTTATTTTTAAATTCAAAGTCACCAGAGGATAGACGGTACAAGTATAAGATAATATATTCATTGAACTCATTGCAGGATAGTTCAATAATTCGCTCGACAGAGAGCGCCACTATGTCTGATCGAGACTTTAAAATTGCAGAACTACGAGCTAAGATAAGTGAGCTACCGCGAATAGCTCTCTCTACAGAACGAACTAGACAATCTATAAAATTCTATGTTTATTGGTGCTCTTCAATGTTCAATTATTGTGTAATCTCAATGTTGAATTTAGTTTTATATATTATTTTAACCATGTTATTTGTTTATCAACGGACGGTCTTATATGTTGTTACTTCTCTATAATACCCTTATTATAATTTAATATTGAGACGAAGCTTCTTAGCATTCCATGGATTCACCGTGCAAGTGCCGGGCCGATCGCGTTGCATGAAGAGGAGCGCAAACGATGCCTGGGACTTGCGAGCCAGGTGTAGGTTTAAGGGGGCCCTTTACTATACGCATACGCGCTCCTCACCTTCACTGTTCACACTCCTCTCCCTACCTAACCATATATCATAAGAACCTACTAAAGCCGACTTTGAAATACTTTCTAGATATGAATCGATGATCGTTCCAGAAAGGTCGCAATCCTTAAGTAAGTTGTAGAGAGGTTTTGCTGTTATACCTCTCGCTCCTATTTCTACAACGTACAATTTAACTATAAATTTATTCCTGATCAGTTCGTTACATAGTTCGTAATACTTGTTAAGCTTAAATGTATGCTCTTTGGGTATGTTTGTTTCCCAGGGTACAGTAAGCTCCACAAGTAAAACGCGACTTAGTTGTTTTGAGTACAGGAATAAGTCCGGCCTAGATGACGAAACATAAACATCCCCGGGAATTTTGTATCGCCTTTCATACGTGTCCATCATGAGAGTCCAATCAGGAAACGCGTCCAAGATGGAATAAGGTTTTAGTTTTGATTTTTTGGACGAATCTGCCTTTACGAACACTACGGATATTTTAGTGGTTGTTATACCCTTCTGCGCTCTTGCTACAGAAAGACTAACCGCTTCTCGTATGATTTCTAATACTTTATCACGGCGACGCGTATTTAAAGTACCCTTTACCCTACTAGCAAGTTTCGCGGTTCCTACTGCCTCCCCACAGATGTTGCAAGATTTTTCGGTGGCTTTGCCCCATCTCATTAAGTTACTTTGATCTGGGAGAGTCATTTGGAATGCATTACGATAAAATTTTAATAATGCTGGGGACTAATGATGAAGTAGGGTGCGCCATCTTAAAGCTAATGGAATACAAAAATCTTCTAAGGCCACCCATTCATTTTGCAATTCGAGGCTCATCGAGTGCAGCCGGTAATTATCGTTTTCATCTTGCCGAATAAAGGATTTTATTATTTCTATGTCTTGTTCTTTCCTACTTGATCCTAGCCCTGCTTTATTTGTTTAAGCACCTAACATAAATTATTTATGAAATTGAAGTCGTGACTCTAGCTCTGTGGCAATTTTATCTTTTGGGAAAGATGTTACAGTATCATCAATCGATTTTGAGGTGATATGTCTTTTGGTCACTCTTAGGTGGTTATAGAGTGCCGATGGTTTCTTTAATATAATTTTATAACATAATTTTATACCACACAATTTTGTAAGTATGGAATCGTTTTAGTAACTATTTAATACAAGGTGTGTTTTGGTAAACACGGCTTTTTGAAGTCGAATTTCAAGTTCTTAAAATAACTATCTTTAGCAGTAACAAGGTAACCAAAGACCATCTCCTTTCATCTCTTGTAATTTCTCATCAAACAGGATGCAACTAATGCTTTTGATAATTAGAATCTGATATAGAGAAATAAAATCAAATAGTCCTTAAAGTTTCCATAGTCAGGTTTCTAAAGCAAAATAAATTAAAATGTGGCTAGATGGAAAGTGAATAAACTTCTGTACCCGGATAATACTTATATCGAGGGTCAAGATCGTTTGATAGTGGGATTAGAAAAAAAGCAATTACATTATTCCACTTATAATACAATTCAGATATTACTTTCAAGTAAATTAAAGTAGACATAACGACGTAGACAGATGATAACAGAAATGCACTTATCCACCTGATTTTCCGCGACATTTTGTGTTTTAGTGTAATAGAAAATGACCTGTCACCATGTGGAACTGACTTGACTCGAACTTGTATCGTCTTGTGGGTCTTACATAGAGGTCTCAATTATAAAAATAATAACGGAATTAAATTAGAAGAATAAGTGCATATCAAAATGAATAATTTATTGTTTTTATTTATGAAAATTTAGCTAACGACATTCCAGAATCAACGATATAATCAATTCCAGTAATACTTTTCGCTTTATCGCTTGCCAAAAATGCTGTTAACTCTGCTATTTCTTCTGCCTTGGGTAAATATTTTAGTGGCTTATTTAACCTTAAATCTTCCCAATAGTTATCACAGTCTTCGGGGTTTTTAAAATAATTTGCCATTATATTCGACTTTATCGATCCAGGTGATATAGAAACCACGCGAACTCCCTTTTCGGCTAACTCCAAAGCTGCACATTTTGTGAAATGTACCAGTGCTGCTTTTGATACACTGTACGCAATCATTCCCTTTCCAGCAGTTGTTGCCATTATACTTGCAATATTAATGATACATCCTTTACTTTTAATTAACGCATTTGCAGAGTAATGTGTAAGAGCGATAACGGATTGAAGGTTAACACTGAGTACATCGTCCACTACTTCTAACAGATCTTCACTTGTAATACTTGCTGGGGTAGCTCTTCCAGCACAATTTACTAACACGTCAATTTTGCTGAACTGCTTTAATGTACGATTGACCACGTCTTTTAAATTATCGTTGCTGCGTAAATCACGAGCCAGTGCTAGAACTTTAGAGTTTTTTGAAAGTTTACACTCTTCTGCAACTTTATTGAGTCTTTCTGAATTCGTGCTCACCAAAGTTAAGGTCGCAGATAATGAGGCGAAGTGAAGAGCGATTGCTTTACCAATCCCCGATCCAGCTCCGGTTATAATAACAACCTTGTCTGTAAAATACATGTCTCTATATTGTGAAAGCCACGATTCACAATTTACCTGAAAATATAATTTAAGGTTATCAATTATTAATATAATTAAATCGATTTTATTCAACTGATAGACACATATATGTATCTACTTTTTGATAGTCATTTGTAAATATATAGTCAATTATATATGTAATGTATGTATAATGCAATGTTTTAGAAAATCAGCAATGCAATGCAATGTTTTAGAAATTCGGTTTAGAAAATCAAAAAAATAAGTGAATTGTTTCACAATATCGTAAAGCTATCGCTTTATTATTCATTTGTTAATATTCAGAGGATCTGAAGAAGTATTTGATTTATGCACATCTAACCATCATAACCATGTGTCTAACAAATAAAATTAATAAATAATAAGCCAGCTCTCTAAAGAAATAGCAATATATACAAATATAAGATTACACTGAATTTCATCATAGATCGTCTAGTAGTTTAAGATTGATGCTAAAACAAATGTTACATTTAAAATACTTATGAATTGTGTCACATACATAATAATTAAGAAAAATAATACTTTATTTTAAAATGATAAACCAAATACAGATTAATATATGCTCTTAATTAAGCATATGCTTAAGAACTGAAACTATTTTATTTGGTTCTATATCATTTATTTAGTAACTTACACAAATCTTTAATTACAAATATATTTAAATAAATAAATACATTTGAAAACAGAATAACGTTGCTGACTCGACTGAATTACTTATATAGAGAGATATATATTTATAGTGAGAGTATTTATAATTAAATATTTTAGTCGAGAAAAATGGTTCTCACTGACCTGTTTTGAAGCTCTTGACAGTTATTGGACCCTGGTACCTCTTCAGATATGTGGTGGGTGGAGTTCTATATCGCAGTGAGGAGCGCAATAAATAAAGGCCATGCGACCGTTACAAGCCAATTTATTAACGTGTTAATTTCCCTCTAGAACAACTTAACCTTCGAAGCATAAGCGAGTTAGAATATAGGTAGGAAAAATAGAACGTATTATATCTTTATTACATATTTCATTAAATGTGTTTACTAATTTGTTATTATTAATATTTATAATACTTTTATTGCAAATCAATTAAACATAAACTATACTCCTATAATAATACATATACATGTCCACTGAGTTATACATATTCCATCGACGATCAGACAAGGTGTGGATTCATGGTTACCTATAGATAAGTTATGATTGGATTGTTTTTGATTTAGGACTAGTAGTTTTTTATGTAAAGTATTCTGATTTTGAATCAAATGAGGCTATCCCGCGGGCTGCGCCTGATGCCAAGAGGTATTGGTATTTACCTATTGGATCGCTTTCATAAGGTTTAGCGGTTTCAGAGTCTAAATATCAAAGCCCGCTAAGCAATACAACACAATCAGGAAACTCATTAAAAAAATAATTTATTATGATGTCGACTGAAGTACCAACATTATTATATATTATATTATATAATTTTCACTTTCTCGTTATTATAAGTTAAATTATAATATTAACTTAGCAAGGCAATAAATATTCTTGGCAGCCATTAATGGATGGAAACTAGGAATATAATCACGGTTATTCTACATCGCACTATTACAATTTTGCATTAAACTACTGAACAAATTTCGATTAAACTTTACAGTAACAGCATATACATCAGAGTAAGAAATAAAAAGCTAGTATGTAATATCTTTTCTTTGGATATTTTGCGTGTTATTCCCTATGAACGTTAGTATAAACGTTTAAATTTCAGATCACATAACATAGTTGTCGTTCAACAATCGTTGAATTGTTGTCTGGTTTAATATTTAAACCAGATCACTAAGAATTATACAGGGTCGACCAAAAGTCCGTTTATATTTGAAATGATGATTAAAAAAACGAATTACAGTAGATTACAATTGTTCATTGTTTTCAATAATAAACAAAAGGTGAATTTATTTCTTAAAAATCACATTATCCATATGCAATCCTTCATTATTCTGGCATTGCTGCAATCTAGAGCAAGGAAATTTTCGATAACTGCTTAACATGTTTCTGTTGAATTTCTTTGTTTTGGATTTCTGTGCGAATACGATCCTTTAACTCATCAAGAGTTATTGGGTGTCCTAAACTTTAGCCTTGACATATCCCCAAAGAAAAAATCTATTAGGGAAAGATCCAGGCTACGAGGCAGCCAGTTAATTTCGCCTTTTTTTCGATATAATTTTTGAGCCAAAAATGTCTCGAGCTGTCCTTAACGAGTCATTACATGTATGACAAGTGGCTCTCTCTTGCTTAGATCATAAGCCCTGATTAAAACCAGCAAAATCCTGTAGCGCTGAAGTAAAATGTTTTGTAACAAGGTGATTGATACCGCTCGGAATTCACTGTAACCGCACGTCTTCTTGAGTTTTCAAAATAATTCCTCTTGCTGTTAAAGCAACCCATACTGTGAATTTGGGTGAATACAGGAGTTTTTGATGCTTTAAGTTCGGATTAGTGTCACTCCAATAACGATAATTTTGTCAATTGTCCAATTTTGTCCATTTAGGTGAAAGTGTGCCTCGTCTGAGAAAAAAATGTTTGTAAAGCTGGTAAACCGCTCTACCATTTCGTTTGCATACTGCAACCTAGTGACATGGTCCTGAGGCCTTAATTCCTACATCATTTGCATTTGATAGGGATGTAGAATAAAACTTTCTTGAAAATGCGGTTTAATGATGTTCTTGGCACGTTAAGGACAGCAGACCGCTTTCCAGTTGAAAGTCCAGGTTGGTCACGGACAGACGATTTTACTCGGTCCACGTTTTCGGGGTCCCTCGACGTTCCAGGCCGACCAGATCGAGGTAAATCCATTGTTGAACGCGTCTTCTCAACTTGAGCTCCCATTTTTTAATTCACATACCTAATGGAGCTTGATTTTTGTGTCGTATTTTGTAATGATCGAAAAACTTTCGTTGCGCTAAGGTCGCAGAATTGTAGTTTTTTAGTAGTACTCGCGTACACAAAACGCACTTTAACTACCATTGAACGACGCCATCGTACGAAATTCCCATTGGTCGATCTTGCAATGTGTAATCCCTCCACTTTCCTCCGCCGCCGCTGCTAGAAGCGGCAACCGATTCAAATGTTAACGGACTTTTTATCCACCTTGTACAAACATCAAAATGATTCTAGTAGTATTATAAGGTTCAATTTTTCAAAAGTAACTGATAAAGCGAAAGAAACTAAGAAATATTTTGACTTACACTTGCAAACTTACAAAATGTTAACATGCTCCAAGTATTTGCTTTAAATAGAATTATCTAATTTAATTATATATAAATAAAGAAACAAAAAAAATATATTAACTTTACATAAAAACAAAGAAAAAATATTTATATGAATTGATTATTATTATTATTAATTTTAAAAGAAGATTTATTTATCATGCTAGGTCACTATATAAGTTTTGCAATACAGCCATATTTATTAAAGTATTTCAAAATAATTTCCATTGCAGTTTATACGCTTAAATACCAGTTGTCAAAAAAATTTTTTCATTTTTCTTCCGGAAGTTCTGAACATATTTGGTCCTACGCTGACTAATCAGACTCAGAGTCGCTCACAAAGTTCCTGTCTTTGAGCTGATTTTTCACAATTGGAAACGAAACTGACTTAGTGACAAGAAGCAAGATCTGGACTGTAGATAGATAGAATGCTCAAGCACTTTTACATCGGTGTTCTTCAAAAATTCAACTGGCGCTTGAACACCATGACATGCACCAGTTGTCCATTCTTGAATTTGGACGAATTTCTTTAAGTTTCTGTACAACTTTAGGCAAACATTCATTGATATACCAAGAGGTCGTGACTGTGCGCTGACAACCCAAAGAACTCGTTATCCCAATATACCTCGTCTAGTAAAATATACAGCTATCTTTTTTCAGCTTCACTGATCACGATTTACGGACTTGAGTTTGCGTTTCCTCATTCTCGAACAACAACAATATTTTGTTTTTATTTTTTGACGGTACATCAAAACATTAAAGCCAGGTTTCGTCGGCAGTAACGATATTATTAATTTAAAGCGAAGTCCCATTTTCGTAAATCTTTAACATTTTTTTACACCAATTTACTCTCACTTCTTTTAGTTTTGGCTTAACGTCGTTGATACCTATATTGTACAAAATTTTCTTATTCTAAGTATATCATGTAAAATTCTATAAATAC
Organism: Melinaea menophilus ssp. n. AW-2005; assembly: GCA_918358695.1. Classification (NCBI taxonomy): domain Eukaryota; kingdom Metazoa; phylum Arthropoda; class Insecta; order Lepidoptera; family Nymphalidae; genus Melinaea; species Melinaea menophilus. Next base: position 10,331,007 of record OU911043.1, read on the forward strand.
TTGGTGCACTAATCTGTGAGAACTCTAAGAACTCGTCTATCTGTTTACAGGTAATATAACGCCTTAATCAATGATTCGACTTTCCCTACGTTTTCCATCTTGGAGCATCACGGAATTGGAATTCACGGTACCATCGGTAAACAGTTTTACGATGACGAAACATTTCTTGGAGTACATTTTTCAGTTCCTTAAAGCATTTATCTATAGATCGGACACGCATAAAATTTTTGCGATTAATAACGCATAACTCGACGCCTCTCGACGCCTCAGTCATTTTTAACTCTTTAAAAACGTATAACTTTGTAATTTCTTTATCATTGAACAAAAATGTTAAAGGCAATAATATTTTTTTTGCTTTTAAACCTGTTTCATCAGATAAAATAGTTAACACATTTAGAACCTTAAATTCGAAGAAAATCGGTGATCTCTGGGTCAGTTAAATTGCTTAGCACTATTATAAATGATATTGACCTCAATTATCCCTTATTTTTAACAAATGTATCGAAACCGGTATATTTCCTGATTTGATGAAACAGTAAAATAGTTCCTTTGTTTAAAAGTGGCGATAGATTGGATCCTGAAAATTATAGGCCTATCTCGGTTTTACCGACCTTGAGTAAGGTCTTCGAGAAAATTGTTTTAAATCAAATGTCAGAGTTTGTGTATAGCAGTGGGATCATGCATAGTGAACAATATGGTTTCACCAAAGGCAAATCAACGACTGATGCCGGTGGCGCGCTTCTTAAGCACATTTACGACTCATGGGAGAAGTCGCAGAATGCAATTGGGGTGTTTTGTGATTTGTCCAAAGCCTTTGATTGCGTGGACAATCGAACGTTGCTATGCAAACTAAACCACTATGGTGTACGTAGCGCTGCGCTTGATCTTATTGCCTCTTACCTGAATCAAAGAGTCCAGACCGTTTACGTAAATAATTCTCAATCGTCTGGTTCTCACCTAAAGATGGGTGTTCCACAAGGATCTATTCTGGGCCCTTTTTGTTTTTGCTATATATTAATAACTTGCCTTTTTTGTTAAGGGTCTGTGTGATATTATACTCTTTGCTGATGACACCTCGCTTATTTTTAAAGTTGAGCGTGATAGGATTAATTCTCAACATTCTCTCAACACTCGCAGCCAAACTCAGCTCCGCCATCGTTGCAATTAGAAAAGTTAGACAATTAACGGACGTTAATACGGCTCGACTTGTTTATTTTAGTTATTTTCATAGCATTTTATCTTACGGTATTTTATTATGGGGCAGTGCTGCCGAAATTAATTCTATATTTATTTTGCAAAAAAGAGCTTTACTTATTGTTGAACTTATCTAGTGACCTACTTATTAAGATTACTGTACACGCGTCTGCGGCTGGCGATAGATAATTAGTAATTTACATTTCGAAATATGATAGAATTGTAAATTAACATTGATGTATCTAACTAACAAAAGAAAGTGCGTAAACCTACTTCGTAATTATTTAAAAATGTTATAATTTTAGGAACACATCAAAATGGAAAAAAATATTCTTATATTACCAATGCGGGTAATAGGACATATTATGCAGTAATACGATACGATGCAGTGTAATATGCATCAATACACATATATATACATACATATATACAATTTAAAACAATAACACTTTATTTTAATCGTAAAAACACAATGCCACTTATTAACAGTGATTCGTTGTAAATGGTATTTTAAACCATACCATTTTATACTGAAAATATAATTATAGTAAACTTATTTTAACTAAGGTTCCTGTAGTGTAGATTGTACTATGCCATGACGACAATCTATATTGCTTACATAATTAAAGCGCAAGTAATATTCATAATTCATTTTGCTGACATGATGGTTCCTACTATCCATCTATTTTTCGTCTTCATGCACTACTTCAGCAACACATGCAAACTTAACGTACAAGTAGGTATATATAATATTTCTTAATGTTTTGTTAGTAAATAATTATTTATTAAGCAGGTGTGGCTTTCAACCCCACATGGTTTAACGCTATTATGAGTATATGCCCCACTGCTGGGGACGTCTAGGCTGGTTATGGACAAACAGCCAAGGAAGCCCGAGCCCGGACGGGGCGGACGGGCCACCCCGAAGAGAATACCGCCGCGTACTCCTCCTTGTCAGTCATGCACCAGGTGCGAACCCTCATGATAACATCTGGATCAACGGCAAACCACCTTTATAGAGTTTATTTAACCAAAACTTATAATGCTTAATCTAAAGTAATATAAAGAGATATAAGAGAGAGAGAGAGAGAGAATACAGATATTCCAAGGTTAAAGGTCAAAAAATCGATTTTTTACACATTTATTGTTTTAGCACAATTAAGTGAAATTTGATAATTCTGTAGCCATGCATAAACTATGTTTAGCCCATATATCAACGGTGAACAGAAGAACTGTATCACCGGCAAAAGTAATGTTCTCACTCGCAGAAAGACTTAAGGCACAAAGATCATTTATGAAAGTTAAAAAGAGAGTAGGACCTACCACACTGCCTTGGGGTACACAACAGGAAAGGTTTTGATTCTAAATAAATGGTTGAAGATCTATTTATTTATTTATTTATCTATTATTATTATTTATATATATGAAATATAATTCACAAGTTTAATCAAAAATATCAACTCGGAGACAGTGACGGGTGTTTAAGGTCGCAAGATTGAATTAATGAATTTTTGTTCATATATATAAAACTATATTATGTTTTAATTCAAATGTCTTCCATATATAGAACAAAATATTTTTATGTCAAACATTTATCGAAACGCGGAAACATGAATAAAATAAAATAACTAGATACAACAAGATCGAAATTACAATACAAATAAAAACATTTTTTGCTGCACCAGGTGTTTTATTGGTTGTCGTACCGGATCATTGTTTTTTATTAACTTATCCTTGCTGTTGTCTTATTCAGTTAATCAAGTATATCAAGTATAAGTGTAGCAAAGTCAAAATCAATTTGACATTGACCGTGTGAGACGATGAAAAGGTTATGCTTATTACTGAGTAGATTCACCTCCTCCTCGATTCACCATGTGAATACAAATATTAAACATGTTTTTATATTTTGTAAATTCAAATTCAAATACAAAATTACTTTATTCAAGTAGGCATTTACACGCACTTTTGAATCGTCAATTATTACAATACAAAATAAAAGTCAGTGTACTCAGTCCGTAAGTAAGCTACCACCGGCTCGGAATGCTGCACTGTTGAGAAGAGCCGGCCAGAAACTCAACAGTTGCTCTTTTTAAAAGAAATATAACAATCTTAGCTGATGTACACTATAATATAAATCCTGCAAATGAATCAACAATTTAAGTTTCACATATTTCGATCCACTAAAAAATCTTGAACGTTATAAGATTTATTTAATAATAAACTTTTGATTTTAGATTTAAAACTAAGAAATGGAAGGTCTAAGATATCTTGTGGAACTTTATCATATATGCGTATACTCAACCCATGAATGATTTCTTTACTTTTTGGAGACGAAATTAATTGTATATTTAAAAATATTATATATAATATATATAAATAGTTATTACGGTTCGTTTGTGATATAACGATTAACGTTTGTGATTATAGTATGAATAACGGGTTCATTTGTAGCCGGGTTATTCCAAGAAAATCATTTCTGATGATTATTTTTTCCTATTGTTTGGTAGCCCTGTTTTGAATGTATGTATAGAGTATGTTAAGAGGTCACTATTAATGGTAATGACATCATGTAAACTGTTATTGTTCTTAGAAATTTCAAGAAATAACGCATTATTATTATATTGGCTTCCTCTCTTGAAATGAATTTTATTATTATAGTCTTTATGAATCTCTTATACTACCAGTATTTAATTCATATATATGTTTTTAGTTTCAGTATTGATACAGTTATACTTATACCAGTTTAACTAAAGTCAGAAAGAGAAGACCCAAGTCGGTACTTTTCGATCCGGACGACGCGATTACGTTAGGGAACGCTACGTAAAAGCGGCAAAGCGTACATAAATACTACACATACACACACACACAGCGTCTTCGCCGGCGAAGACGAGGCCTCCATCCAAGCACGTTGCTTCGGCGTTCTGCCGTCGGAGGACGTTAGTATCAAATCCTAACCCACATCCAACCCTCGCTTCCCACCTAACGGCGTCCTGAGCCGTGGTCCGAGCCTCACAGGAGGCGCCCTCAGGACGCGCGTTCCCCTGGGGCCCTTCAGGCCCCCCTTTTTCAAGGGCGGGTCTCTGCACCCGTCCATTCCACCGGTGACGCTGTCATAGCTAGTAAGGCTAACAGCAGAGACACAAAAAAAAAAAAATAAAAAATATACCAGTTTAACAAACGTATAATTAAACTATTTTTTTCACGGGTAGGTGCTTTACGCGACAACACGTCTTTTGTAAAGTTCGTTTTCTTTTAATATTATAAATTATACATATGCTAAACTTGTTAAACAAACTTGACAACTTACCTGCATACTGTTTCCTGGTGTTGTTTCCACTGCTATTTCACTTTTTGTGTTCCACATAACAAATTAACTTTAACCGTTTCAACGTTTAAAAACTTTCAAATGGAATTCATCAAGCAATCGATATCAAAACTAACCGAGCACTTTAACACTCGTATAGCCGAATTCCAACAAAACCTTCAAAATTACATCCCTGCAACAAGTCCATCCTCCAACGTAACTGGACAATTCACAAGCTTCAGAAATTTTGTTTTAGTGGCGCTTGAGGCTCTTCAACTTCAAAGTAAGATTTTAGACACCCAGTATGGCCATATGGAAATGAGAACGAGAAGAAAGATGTTACTGTTGCATGGTATTCCTGAAGCCAATAAAGAAAATGTCCCCTCAGTGATTTCCAAGGTTCTGTCAGAACATCTCCAATTGCATGACCTTGTTCAGGATGCGTTTAGCCGGTGTCTCCGTAAAGGTCTAAGCCGGGATAGTAAACCCAGACCAATCGTGGTTAAATTCCGATGTCTTACCTTAAGAAATCAGAATTGGGTATAGTAAAAGTTAACAAAGCAACGGCACGAAACATTCCTGCCTGTCTACGTTACAGTACCTCAAAAAGTTGGACTAAACATGGTTATATCTTCATACTTGATTCCAACGGTAAGCGGCATAGAATTTCCTCTATGTTTGAATCGAAGTCTCTTCCTTGCTACGTGACCAGTATTTGAACTACTTCGGCCCAAGCAATATCCTCGCAGTCACATCTCAGCACTGATAAAAGGGATGATAAGCTCTCATCCTCACAAGCGGTTAGATACAAAAGAAATTTAAAAACTAAGTTAATTACATTTTGAGCCGTTGTACTTCCAATTTATTGTTAACTTTGGATTAACTTAATTATAATTATAATTTAAGTTACACAGGTATTACTTATTAACCTATGCAGTTTGTTTTGTAATAATATTAACTCTCATTTTGATGTCATGACATCTTTTTATTTTTTTTTGCAACTACCTTACAAACTTTATGTTTTAACATATAAAACACAAAGACACTCACTGACTCCTGACTCATTCATCGCTCTACAGCCCAAACCGTAATACTTAGAAAGCTGAAATTTGGACACAAGACCCCTGACATATTGAATAGGTGCAATAAGAAAGAATTTTGCAAAGGTCCAAACCATTCCAAAGTTATAGCTAAAAAACTGCAAAAAATACAACGCGCCTGTTTGATACCTCCTAGATGGTGTGGAAATTCAAACAAAATGTTTGATCACTTTCGCCGTCCGACGCGAAGCACGGGTAACCTGCTAGTTTTATATAAATCAGTTTAATATACATAGAAATGTATGTTTTTCATTATCATTAGTTTGTTGATTTACTTTAATCATTAACTTTTTTATTTAAATGGTATAATACAAACAACAATAGTACATTTACATGTTAATTTTTATAACGTTTCTATTTTATTTTATTATTATTCGGCATATGACGATGCACAGCATCTGTGACAGTGCGTTGTATATTTCCCTCAATTGACTTCCGGTTCTAAACTCTGTTCACGTCATATATTCAACCAATCCGCTTCAACTTCCGGTCACATGGTCACGAGGCGAGGTCGCTAATGGCGAACGAATTTACCTCATAGAAGTCTCTCACCAGGAGGCCTGAAACGGATGCTGTGCATCGTCTCTGCTAAATAATACAAGTTTTATTTTTATTATAAAACTTGCACTATTATTCGGCATGTGACGTGTTCGTATCTCCTGGTGACCACAGACGACGCTATGTGAGAATATAATATTTACTGAAAATAAATCTTCACAATCAAATACTTGTGATTTTGGTTACAATATAATTATTCACTGTGTTTTAGCAATATTTATACAATCAAACGTTCTTAAAATGGCGTTGACGGCTTTTTGATTACAATTTTTTTTTTAATTACAAAGTTTTTTTAATTTTAAAATTCATATTTCTCCATAAAATAATTTTGTGATGTTATTATTTCAATACGAGTATTTTCACTACACTTTTGTGATTTATCTTAAAAAATTATATTATATAATATTTTTATTTTTATTATAGTTACATCAAGAAAACAACTTGGAATATAAATTCATAACATTTTTGAAATGATCAAAGTTGTCTAGACGTTTACGACTTCAACGAATTAACATAACATTTCAGAATCATCCATTCGTTATAAGTTATTTTCAAAAATTACACAACAATGTCGGAAGATCAGATCAGCCGATTTTCCACAATGTATGTGTTGAACCGCATCCGCTTTATCCGCTACACCGGAGCGGCTCCACACATCCTGTGCGTTGAAGCCGCTGTTGTAACGCATTGTGCGCCGCAGTCAAAATATTCATCGTCCACATCGTTACTATTAATGATGGGTTCGATTTGATCATTTAGTTGGTATGTAGGGAAGAAAAAATATTTAATTAAACGTAAAACTTCAAAATTAGCAGAGATGGGTTTTTAAACTGTGACGTCACGTCATTTGTGTTACTTTTAATGCAACGCCAATGCGGTTGAAATAGCTTATTTTTTTTATTACACAAGGTCTTTGAAGGTCTGCACGGCCGACGCAATATACTTTCCACAACATTTGTGTTAAGCCGCATACACGTTACGTTACTACCCACTACAATCTGTAAAATAACATCAAAACTTGCCACTAAGGATAAAAGGATTACGATAAATTAAAGACCTTAATTTATGCAAAGTATTTATTAACTTAATATATTTCTAATGATTTCATCAGTCTTATGCACTAGCGACTCATCCCGGCTTTGCCTTCCATATCACTATTAAATAATATTTACAACATCTTCAAACTGTATTACACAAGTTATTTACAACAGATTATATTTTTGGAAATACCAATGACAATGAGGCACTGTAAATAGTTGAAGTTCATAATAAATACTTATATTAATTGACGGATGGTTGTTTGTGCGCCAAATACAATGTAAATATACTAGTTAACGCACTGACGAGGAAGATGACATCGAACCAGCGATGGTAGAAATTGAACTGCAGGTCTCCCAACACTTGAGTTATAATGATCCTGTACTCGGGAGGCATGTTCATACGCATCAGGAGGACGGATGAACAGAAATACATACCCATTATCTGGGCGAGAATTAACACTATTATATTCGAGGACTTGGACGACGAGATCTTGTAGAAAAACTGTAAAGATTGACTAACTTCATTCGGTGTTTCTTAAAGTTACATATTATTTAAAATATAAAGTTAATACAAGGAGGCTATTTAATTATTACCGTAAAATAATATTTTAACTAGTCATACCTTAGTCAAAGTTAGCAGCAAGCCCCGTATACTGGTGAGCACGATGCAGCCGACGAGTATAAACGACACGTGCTGAGACCAGAAGGACACGTCTATGTTCCACCCCAGCCAGTGGACGACTAACTCCAGCCCGCGGGTCACGGGGTCCTTCTTACCCACGCGGTCGAACACTATGTTGATGGTGGACTGGCAACGATAATATCGAATTTGAAAATGGAACGCGCGTATCCGATGGTGCTAGATTTGAAAATGGAACGCATGTATCCAATGGTGCTGGATTTGAAAATGGAACGGGTGCATACAATGGTGGTGAATTTCGAAATGGAACGCGTGTATCCGATGGTGGTGTATTTGAAAATGGAACGCGCGTAACCAATGGTGTTCGATTTGAAACTGGAACTCGAGAAAGAGCCTTCACACTGACTGACTAAATAAAGTATAAATTAAAATACTCACAATAAATATCTTCCAGATGCAGTATAAAGAGAAGAAGTAGCCAAGAAAGTTAAAATATCTCCCCTGGAATGTTCTGGACCATTCTATTTTCTCTCTCATGGTTCTAGCGTCGTGCGCTTCTAGGAATAGCTGCCGACTCAATTCTTCTAGAGCGGAAATTTCCTGACGTAGTTGACTTATATCTGAAAAATTTATGAACTAAATACTAATGGAGATTACAAGATTTTCTTCAAACCACCAATAGTAACAAATCTATTTAGTACTTAATTACCAAGATAATATTTATCTTTTCTTCCAAATTCAAACCAAGCAATGAATTACAAAATATTGAATGTAACAACTAAAGAATATTCTAGAACACGCAAATAATAATCTTTCTAACTCACTCTCCGTCCCTTGGCCGAGTGGATTTGCAATGTTGCCAACACTGGACAATATGTTGGACCAAAACCCTCTATTCTCGAGTGACTGATCGTTCATGTAGTTCCTTGCACTGTTAGACTCCGCCAGTGCTATGCGCTTCTTCTTCACCAGCACCATATCCATTGTTTGCAGGAGTTTCTTTTCTATCGACAACACATCCGACTGAGTCACCGGTCTGACAAATTCATAATTAATATTAAGCAACAGTTAATTTAGACAGAAATTAAGATATTCAAATTTAATATCTTTATTCAAGTAGGCATTTACATGCACTTTTGATTCAAAAGAAAATTCAAAAGATGTCAATGCAAATGTCAATGTCAATTATTACAATACAAAAAAAGGTCATTGTAGTCAGTCAGTAAGTAAGCTACCACCGGCTCGGAATGCTGCTCTGTTGAGAAGAGCCGGCCAGAAGCTCAACGGTTGCTCTTTTTAAAAGAAATATAACAATCTTAGATGATGTACATTATAATATTGATCCCGAAAGTGAGTTAACAACTTAAGTTCCACATATTTCGATCCACTAAAAACTCTTGAACGTTATAATAAGATTTATTTAATAATAAACTATACAAAGATAAAAAAGATAAATGTGTAAAGAATCCTTTATAATAAAATAAAATACTTCACATACATTACATTACAATCTCTATAGTGATATCTTGTTCCTAACAAATTCCAATAATTTGTATTTGCTACGAAAAATATTTATTTAAAAAAAATCCTAATTTATATTTTTTCACCCAATTGACTAAACTACACTAATGAAGAATAAAATATAAAAAAAACTCATAAGACGTATGAAGTAAGTGATATAATATATCACACATATGTTGTGTTATCTTTAATAACACAGCACTCCTGTTGACTCACACTATTATGTTATTAATAATTCAAGTGACAATAGTTTTTTAGACAATCCAATTATGAATTGGAAAAAAATATAAGTTTATATATATATAGTCTATTAGTAAAAAAATATATTTAGCTCCTCTGTAATGGTAGCTCTATTAATTTGATAATTAAATATCTTTATAAATATATCTGTATACAACATAGTTTTAAGGTAACATATGAAAGTTTATTTAACGATATATATTGTTTGTATAAATTACCTTATAAATATTGCCATAGAGGTATAAGGGTAGTTGACGGCACCAAATCCAGACAGCAGAGCCATCACGGTGACTCCGATAACACCAATACGTGATACTCCCTGCTCTATTGAGAATATACCCTGGAACGTCAACATATTATATTAATAGGTTTGTATTGGACATATTTTTTATTTATTTACTTAATATTGTTTTTATACAAAAGAAAAACTGAATGTCTAGTATGTCTCTCTACTTTTTAAGTCTCGTAAAGATACATTATTTCTTTAGATTTCTTTCTAAGGAAATCCCAGGTTTATTTTTTACTATAATTGTAAAAATTGTAAACCACTCACTTGTTTTGGACTCAGTATTGGAAATGGATCACCAATTTTCCAGAAGAAATACAAATAAATAAACCAAACCACCATTGTTAGTGGTCTTATCATATTTTTTGATACTGGAAATAACAACATTTTTATTATTTAGTATCATCGCAAAAAAAGCATATTACTTAGTATGGAAATTTTCTCACCAAATCTAATATTGCTGAAGCAAAAGTATGCAATGTAAAATGGTATAAGAGCTATCACCATAAATAATAGTGAGTACAGACCCAAGTTCCAATGGAAGTATCTTGAACTGAAATTATAACATTGTCTTTAATAACTTTTTTACAATGAGTTTCTTATAGTACTGCAGAATTAAAAAATATTTGAACTCTATGATGTTTTAGTTTAGGAATGGTTGATTTTAATTTTTTTTTTACAAAATTACACATTGGATAAAACTGTCTTGTTCTAATTAAATAATATATTTATATAATCTTTTTTGAAACTCTTAAATTATTTTAGTGTATTAAAAAACTTATATATTACCTTGAATCCAAATATCCTATAATTTCAAATATAATAAGTTCAAACATTGTGCAACTAAGTGCAAATGTGACAGAAAATATTAATTGTACAAGTAAATGATGGACTTCATAATCCCGAAATAGCTGCTTCACAAAGAATATCCAACCACCTATAAAAAATATTGCCTGAAACAGAAATATGTTTGTCTTTAAATTTACAAGAAAACCACAAAAAAATGTCTTTCAGAAAGTTATCAGCAATGTCAAAATAAAATAATTTTCACTGGCGGTCATGAATGAGGGGCATATGGAACTGTCCCTAAGATTGAACAAGCAATCGTAAAATTTTAGATTTAGTTATAAATCTGATATGATATCCGAAATCGGTCATTACGGACTTTTACAGTAAACTCACTTGTGAAATAAGAACTATTAATGTGTCTTCTAAAAACGTCATTTTGATTTTTTAAATTGTGTATTATTTTTGCTAATATCACATTATTCTTTTAATAAATCCAAAAACATTGAAAAAGCCGAAAATCACAAAACATGAAGAGCGGTCATTCACAAATGTCAAATATCAAATGTCAACTAAAGAAGAGTGACATTAACTAAACTAATAATAATAATAGTTCAATCTCTAGAGCTTGATCCCTGTTGGCTTTGAGCTACAAAAAAATCTTTTTAATTAATCTATGTCAAATAATTAAAAATACATTTTACCCCGGATATTCAAATTAATGAAACGAACGTTGATATTGTTTTGCCTGAACATGACGTCACAGTTCAAATAAAGGTGTATACACATTAAACAATATGGTAAATGGTGAAATCTGTATATAAACAGTTTATTCTATATTTTTTATAGAATATTTTAATTAATTAATTAAGACGGATACAGCGAATTATTAAGTTTTCTGCATGAATGTAAGTTGAAAAGTCATGTCGCCTAGTACGTAATGCTAAAACACTGTAATCTACTGAACGTTACAAATTCCTAAAGAGATACCAAAAGAAGTTATTAGAAAATTGCGTCAACTTAAAATTATAAAAATGTTAAAAATCTAAAAATCTTAATAACATACCAAGACTTTTAGACGTAACTTACTGTAAATAGTATCAGTTACATCATTTTATGTAAAATTTACAGTGCAGCTATAAAATTTTTTACTATTCACGATGTTGCTATAATGATTTCCTTATTGTAATTTCTTTTATTTTTATTTAATTTCTATTACAATTTTTATATGCCTTTATGAAGAGACATGGCTTATAAAATAAATTATTATATATTTTGCATACCTAAAGACCCTTCTCTCAGACCATTTTTGTTGTGTTCAGTTTTCTACATTTTTATAAATTACAATTTTTTTGTGATACCACCAATAATATTGTTATATCAACATTTTACTAGCTCAAGTCTTGATATAGTTGATATATTACTACTACTACTTACTAGGGGCGCCAACAAACCCTCAATTTCAACTCGCTGCGCTCGCGAAATCTCGGGTGCCGTTTGCATATTGAGCGAAGCGAGCCCAGTATGTTGACTCATCGGTTCCCATTGACTTCAATGGGATATCAGTTTTAAGACATGATATTAAAAAAAAAATTTTTTTTTGAGGACATTTCAAAATTTTTTTTTTTTAAACCATCACCTAATATGTGTCTTTTTGATTGCAAAGTTTCATAATTTTCCGTCAAGTAGTTTTCGAGCCAATTCGTGACAAAGAATGTAAAAAGTCTCCAGTAAAATGCTCTGCTTACTTCGTTCGCTTCACTCAATAATTTCTAATGTTACCCTGTATTTGTATCGTTACTGTGTGAATTTACATTTTACTTCAATTTAATTTATATACAACCTCAATTTTGGACAAGGAAGCTAAGAAATTCATCAGACTTTAACAATGCTATTCTATGCATGATATAAAAAAACAAAGCGCCAAATTAGATTTACAATTGTTTATTGATTATGCATAAAAATCACAAACAGATAAGTTGTAAATGCAAAATATAATGAAAATATATTCATTTTAAGTTGCTATATGGTGACTCAAATAATCTTCATCAGATAACTAATAAATTTCATCATCCGATATATGAACAATATCTTCAGAAGGTATTTCTACACCTGTAACTACTTTTTCATGTGTTTTCATATGTTTTTCTAAGCATACCTCTGTTGTATATTTGATATTGCAAATCTGACACTGAAATATAACATCGGTGTGGTGACGTTTTATGTGATCAACTCTTCTGGATGTAGATAGAAATCTGCTATCACAAAACTTGCATTTATAAGGCTTTTCACCCGTGTGTGTTCTGGTGTGGTAAAGTAATGACTCCTTAGTTACAAATTTACCACCACATATATTACAGTGGAACTTCTTTTCTTGAGTGTGTTTCACTATGTGAGCTTTTAACCTGCTCTGTGCCCAAAACTTTTTCTTACACCATTTGCATTCATGTCCTTTGTAGTTTCCGTGTTCATATTGAATGTGAACACGCAGTGATACCTTTTGAGTGTACTTCTTATTACAATAATCACATGTGAACTTTGCATCAGCCGGAGATGCCCTTGTTTTTTGACCACATATATTTAAATTTAGATGTTTTTTAAAAGTAGTCTGGCTTTTGTAAACTCGTCCACAGTCCTGGCACACTAATTTCAAATAATGTCCAATTTCGTGCATTTTCAGTGAGTGTCTGTTGTGGAATGTCTTCCCACACTCTGAACATACAACTGTACAGTGGCTTTCACTCTTATGGGCTTCCAGTAACGCTATGGAGCCAAATTTTCTACGACAAATAGAGCATTTGTAATCTTTTGGGGCATGAACTCTAATAAAATGATTTCTTAAATTTGACAATGAAGGATAAAGTTTTAAGCAAACTTTGCACTTCAAATTGGTTCTATCATTTTTATCATACAGCATTTCACTAGTTTTGATTGGAACTAAAAAATAATCTCTCCTTTTTTTATTTGAATGATCCTTAATATTTTCTGGTTTATTTGGTAACTCAGTTTTTGGTGAAATCTTTGTTATTAAGGATTGGAAACTATTTAGTGCAATGCTGACGGAATTGTTATTTTTGCTTTTATCATAATACTGTTGAGTTGAAAAATTTGTATCTAATGTTACAAATAAAGTCCTTTTATCTGCAGTATTTTCAATGGTGTTATCTAAACATGTTTTAAGGTTAGACAGTGCCGTATCCAGTACAACAAAATTCTCTTTTGCCATTGTCATAAACTTGTAACAATTAACAGCAGAATGTGTGCACTGTTTACATAAAACTTCAAATGCAGAAATGTAACTAGAGAGCTGAAATAATAAAATTAATTAAATAAGAAGAACATCGGTAGAAAAGTACAACAAATATTAATAAATACGTACATCGTAACCTAAAACTGAGGATAAAACATCATGTATCTTGATCGAACCAGAATCCATTTCTTTTATTACCACTTCATCTTGTATGTTTACAGGATTTCCTTCTATTTTTATATGACATAGAAAACAATAATCATATTTTCGATTAATGACACAGTGAAGAATATTGTACAAAGAAGTCATTATAATGGCTTTAACAAAGCACTTAAATATTGATAATAAAAATGTAAACACCGTTCTGTGGTTTTAATATTTGTAATTTGATAACAAATATATTTTATTGTAATATTTCTTGTTTTACTTTTATATAAACAAAATCACTTTTACATAAATACACTAATCTCAAATCTGCTGTCTGAACTCGGAAGTTGACGTTGACGGTTTTGTCACATTGTTGCCATTGTTGTTGTTTTTGGACCTATCCTTTGGAATCGTGCAACTAGAGTCGTTTTATAAATGCAATGTATGCCTAATTTAAATAAATAACTGATATGTTATAAAACATACCGTTACATTATTTGAAGCTGTAAAGGAACTGGACAAAAAAAAATTGCAGTTTTTTTTCTCCACTCTCTTATATCCCTTGAAGTTTATCAAACAGTAAATAATTATCGTACCAAAAAGTGTAACAAAATAGTTGTACACATTTTTCAAACTTTTTCGAAATTATGAAGTGCTTTGATATCCTACATAGTTTCTTTTTTCCCCTTATAATGTTATATAATAAAAATACAAAGCAGATGAAAATAAAGTAAAAAAAAGAAAGTGAGTTATAATTATTATATATAGTTTGAAATATATACCTTTTATTCTTGTCTTTGTTAATTTCCCTGAAAAAGACAACAAACCATACAGTTCAGTCATTTTAGGCTCTTAAACCCCAATCGTTTTTTTGAAAACTGATTTTCGTAACCTTTATATTTTTTTTAGTCGACTCATTCTCAGTGTCGATTTTTCACATCTTCTAAAGATGTCTACAAAAATTTCGCTCACTTGAAATATTTCTGCAAATAAAACTTAAAATGACTGTACTAATACACAACCTTCCTTTTGATTTTCAAATACAAAAACGAAAATGTACTACTACTTCTATGTTAATGATCTTAGTTTTAAAATGGGGATAAAAATAATCTAAAAGGTATATAAAATAATAATTTATAAATATAATCAAAAAGTAGTTATGCAAAATCTTTAGATTAAATATAAAAAATATGTACATTTTTATACGTTCAGTACCAGGCGCAGTATAAGTTTTTTTCCGTTTCTTGTGTTATACGATAACACTACAGTGTGACGGAGGTTGATATCATTGAATACATTTTACTTCGAAAACTGCTAGAAATATTTTTCGAAGTTTCACTATTAAACACAAAAAACTTATGATAAAACTAAAAATGTTTGCAATTAGACACTTAAAATATATTCACAAGTCATTTTTCTGTTAAATGATCCCATTACTTGTTCGTACATAAATATTAATTTTGTTAATGTTGATAATTTTTTTACTGTTTTGGTTTTACTTGAAATACTTATATGTAAATTAGATTTTTAAAGAATGTAAAACTTATTGTTCCATACCCTATTGATTATTTAGTCCAAGTTTGTTCCAATTCAACTACTCAGCTTTATTTTGTAAGAAAAGAATTACGGTTTCAAATAGAATATATTTTAATACTTTCCTTGAAATCATTAACACGCAATATAAAAACGCGCCAGTTATAACTTAATTGCTATTATTTAAGGTTATTGAATCAGGTTGCCTACAACAATAGACGGTCATGAGTCACCTCAATTATACAAATCTTTACTAGTGAGTATCTTTCCGAACGATCAATTATATCTATTATATGTATTGTTATATTATATGTGTTGCTATAATGTCGCTAAAAATAGGCTTTGGTCTTTCTAAGTTTCTAGTCACAACCGTCAACGAGGGAAGAAAGATTCTTTTTGTTTTTTTATTACTGATACTTGTAAGGGCGAGCGAAGAGAGATTGTAAGCGAGTGAATAGATGCGTTTATTTCATGATCGGTTCTGCTATCAACGTAATATCCTACGTTTGTTGGTTGTCCTTGTCAGTTCAAAATGGCTAAATCTTGGGTTGCTATTTTAATCAATAAAACACACTTTAATTTAGTTCCAAATGGATATTTCTAGATTCTACTCGTATTCTGAACCTCATAAGAAATAGGTTGATCTAAAAAAGGGCTTATAAATAATATAATAAGAAAAATAGACCCGGGGGAACGATAAACTAGGGGCGCCAACAGAACCTCAATTGCCTCAACCCCTCAATTGGTGCCGTTTGCGTATTGAGCGAAGCGAGCCCAGTGTAATGACTCATCGTTTCCCATTGACTTCAATGGGATATCAGTTTTTTGATGATTATTCCTCAGCGCAAATGACATTTAAAAAAAAACTTTTAAAACCGGCCCCTAATGTGTGTCTTTTTGATTGCTAAATTTCATAATTTTCCGTGAGGTAGTTTTCGAGCCTATTCGTGACAAATAATGTGAAAAAGTCTCCAGTAGAACGCTCCGCTCACTTCGTTCGCTTTGCTCAATAATCTATGTATTCATTGCAAGAGTTAATTAATCTATTTTAATGATATATGTAGTATATTAATTAAAAATATATGTATATTTTATTAAAGAATTACTTAAATATATATATTATAATTTATATATTTCCTTAATTTTTGATTTCTATGAAAACATACTAGATGTTCCAAGAACTACCGGGACTCTTCAAAATTCAAGAAAAAAATCGTATCGACTTAGCTAGTAATGTTAAAAAATAAAGTTTTTTTTTTTTAATTATCAAACCAATTAAAAATTTTGTTCTTGGATTAAATAACATAAAAGTCTCCTATAGTTCCACGCTAGCTGTTCATCTATAGCTTTGAGTATAATTATTAATATAACATACCTATTATTTTCTCTGTGACGAGTTGACGTTTAAACTTTATCATTAGTTTAAATTACTCTGTGAACATTAGTACGACACTGGGAAATGGGTGTATTATTATGATTTCTTTAACGATTTTAAAACCAATGAATTCTAAATTAATATTATAATTTTAATTGTCAATTACTATGTGTACAATATAATCTAAGCGTGTTAGAGCGTTAGTGTAGTTGGTTCTACTCGAATAATCAGAATAAAAGCGGTAAAAATAAAGGTAAGTACATTGTTAACCTTATAATCGTAATATTGATTTATATAAATTACCTGTAAAAAATTTATTTTGTAAACGTAAAAAATATTATAACTCTCCCTTTCCTTAATTTACTATTAATATAATTACCACTCTATTCTTTAATATTAAAATATATTTACTTACTCTTTTATATATCAAATGAATTTTTCGATTATAAAATGAAATAGACCTTCATAAATATACAATATTCCTTTTTAAATTTATATAAAAATAAAATAAATATATATATTTTTTTTTACAATGTGTACTCTATCTATCTCTTGAAATAGGTAATTAATATTTTAAAATAAGTTGTTGAAGTAAATAATACATTTATTTTAGTAAATGTTTGTGATTATAAAATATTAACTTCCAATGTTACATATTTTATAGTTTTATCCTTAAATGGTGTTAGATAAATATTAGACTTTATTAGTTACATACCACAGTACTTATATATATATATTACTGTTATGGCAAAACAAAATTTCATGATAAAAATGAATAGTAAAATGTTCTATTTACTTGTATTACGAGTTAATAATATGAAAATCTATTTTCCTTCTTATTAAATAGAAATTTACATAAAGCATTACTTTTATCTTTGCCAACATGATATTACCAATGGGATGGTGAGGAAGTAGAATAATATACATAATATATTTATATTTGACTAACAGTGCCTTCTACTTTATTCAGACGGAATGGTTTTTAAAATAAAAGTAGCCACGTTACTTGTTATAATATCACTTTCCCACCAGTGAAAGTCCTGTAAAAATTGGAACAACTATTTCAGGGATTGGCTTGAAGAAACCAACAGAGAAAGACATAAAATTAAAAAAATATATATAAAATAAATACCATATATAAACTCATATGCATTTAGTGAAAAGCTGCTAATTTGGTATTACAAACGAACACTTCAATTTTATTTATATTTATAGATTAGACATGTATGTTTTGTTATAATTCAATACTTATCTATGACATAAATAACATTATTCTTTATTTGAATATTATTTCATCACAAAATATTGACGACATAACTTTTATTCGGAAAATGAGCTGCTTTAAGACCTATTCTATAACTTTCAAAAACACTTAATAGACTACAACGTTATTGTATTATAAGTTGTACAATATCAATAATTACTTATCATTGAAATAAAATATCATAGGTTGTGATCATTTTAAAACTTTTAATTTAAGAAATGTTTATAATTTTATTAACAAATTCCATGACTCATAATAATTAATATCTAAGCTGCGGTGTCCTTGATAATATCCTTTGTACTTTGGATGTGACCTTTTGTTATCATTAAAATGGTAATTTATTACTCAATAATTATATAAATTCAATTAAACCTCATGCGGGTACACTGATAAGTCATTCGGGTGAACCGTCTTTATCTTTTATTTGTTTGAATACAAATTAATTAAACTTTTTATTCCAATAATGCATGAATATTTCTATCAATTTAAATAAAAACTGTTTTATATTGTTACTCCATATATATTCTTATTATTTTTACTGTTCTATAAAATTTTAACAACTTTGCAAGTCACTGAATATCTTAGTCATTTTAATGACTAGGACTCTCTTCTCAATACCTGTTTGGTTAATGATTTAAGTATGCAATACTTATATATCTATTATTTTTGTGTAATAAAAATATAAAATTTTAAAATGTTGACCTCAGTTTCTGAAGTTTCATATACATATAGTTTACAGTCAAACTTTATCAAAACTATATAATGTTCTATAAATACTAGGATCCGCCAACCGTGCAAGGCGGGTATTGAGCTGAGCCCCTCTCCTTTCCACTTTCCTCGATAACTTTTGAATGGCTAAACATTTTTCAATCTGTTTTCGCTATAACATCCGCGTTCGGCTCAAACATACATGAGACAATTTTTAGCTAATTATCTCTTCGCATTCTGGAGACAACTAAACACAAAAAAAGGTCTCCCAAACGGTTAAAAACTTCGCTTACGCTCAGCACAATAATAAGGCGGTAACTGAAACAAAAATTAGTTTATTTGAGATGCATTAAGATTATGAATAAATATATTTTTGAAATCTTTTTTATCTGAATCGTATAATTTAGACAGTCTATATTATATTATTAAGATGTATATCTGAATATAAGGAACCAATGTTGATAATAATGAAATATATTTTTATTATTACATCACTCTTAAGTCATTACAAATGGCAGTCCCAGCTATTTAGTTACATTGTAGCTAACTAGGTGGTGTTAGTGGGTATTATGGACGTGGTTATTGTTTTAAATATTTAAGAAAATTATGTTAATTACCTTGACAAATGATACACTCACGTTTCAATTCATATAAACTTTATATTGCAATATGTTATATAATTTTTTCTTACAAATTGACCTTTTGCCAACATTTGCAAAAGGTCATTTTGGCTTCGTAGTCTCAGGTATTAATTATAAAATAATAAATACAGGTTACTATGACCACGAGTTTCGGAGAGTACAACATGTATTATAAAAAATGGCGCCATTTTGTTTTTATGTAAAATGTAATTAATGAATTATGTTGTTTTTGTAGTAGTAAAATCAGATGTATGTGTTTAAATACAATGTCATTATATAAATCATCTCTCACACTTACACACCTCGTGATACCGACGCCATCGCAGAAAAACTTTTCAAACTCATCTCGAAGATTTTTTTTGCCAAATGTTGTTGTTTGAAATATTTTATATACATTTTACGATTATTAATTATAATTAATTATAATTATAATTAATATAGAACATATGTAATATATTACATATGTTCTATATTCAAAACTGAAGCGAACGTTCTCGACACTCGAATTTTTTTATTATTAAAAAAACTGTCTTGTTATTTATACATGGGTGCTTTTTTAGTGATGTGATATCTTTATCTTACTTTAATGCAATGTACAAATAACATGGAGGGTTTCATACATTCACTACATCCCTATACGTATATCGGTCTTATGTTAATTAGGTCCGACTATTTTTATCTTTCCGAGTTTATTGTCTCGCCAAGTTTCTCAATCACCGGACCTAAATGTTTAACTAAATTTAGTATTTAGAATATGTGAGTGCAGTGAGGGTGACTTGTGACAGTTGTTGTGCTGTAATGTTATCAAAATGAGTGTGAGACCTATTTTGAAACGGCAAAAGAGATTTTCAGAAGGTGTGTTTTTTTCATAACTTATTAAAACCTTTGTCTCGGTTGTAAAAGAAAATTAGTCACATTTTTTTATTGAGCGAAGCGAACGAAGTGAGCAGAGCGTTTTACTGGAGACTTTTTACGTTCTTTGCCACGAATTGGCTTGAAAACTACTTGACGGTAAATTATGAAACTTTGCAATCAAAAAGACACACATTAGGTGATGGTTTTAAAAAAAATATATTGAAAAATGACCTCAAAAATATTCTGATATCCCATTGAAGTCAATGGGGAACGATGAGTCAATGGGCACTGGGCTCGCTTCGCTCAATATGCAAACGGCACCCGAGATTTTGCGAGCGCAACGAGTCGAAATTGAGGGTTTGTTGGCGCCCCTAGTTTATTTTGACATCTGATATTATTAATATCCGGGAAGTAACTGAGGTCTCAGGTTCCAGTGCTGTCGGTGTTAATTAATTTATCATTCTCCACGTTTCAAATATATATGTATAACACGTTTAAATAGATTTTCAAATAAGGTTATAGGTATATCTTAGAAAAATCTTTTGTTAAATTGCAATAATTTACCAAACATGCTGTATAAGGTATTTTTTTGTTTAATACCCAATTATTGGGGTATCGAAACGCCGACAAAGTACCGCTATAATGTATATTTCGGTTATAAAGATACGTAAGTAATAAGTAAGTATGACGTAATGTATACGTCACAGCTGAATGGAATCGGGTCGCGGGTGTGTTGCCGGCTCGCCAAAGCCGCGCCTCCCAGTTCAGTATACCTCGGAGCGCGGGGTGAGGTGGACGTTCGATGAATTTAATCTCCGTCATAGCGGAAAATACGTTTTTTATTACATATTTTTTTTGTTTGTGAATATTGATTTTAGGACAGTGCATTTAATATTAAAGTTAAATATCACAATATGGATGAAGGTGGGTTTTTTGCTTTTGATTTTTCATTTATTACTGGCTTTCATTGATTTCTTTGGTAATTTGAAAAATATGTATTTAATTGGTTTAATTCTCGGATTAAAACGATTCAACTCGAATCCGAGTATGGCCTTGAAAAATAATATAAAATATAATTAAAAAATACATTTATATTTAATAATGCCAATTATAAATACATTTAAATGTCCATACAATAATAGTATTATAGTTGTATAATCTTTGTAAATACCTAAGTTAATCTTTAAGTTTAAACTTTGATCCGTAGCTATTTACTAGAGAATAGCTTACTTAACTTGGTATTTTGTTATATATTTGTTAGTATGTATTTAGTAGACAGTACAGGTGTACATAGACAATACAATTTAGTATACAGTTCTCGTTCGCTCATTCAAGTCTCTTGAGCTGAAAGAAATGAGTTCAACATTATTTGCAGCAGACGATACGACCGTGAGAGATGAAGGTCACAAAAATATGAGATATTGCATTTGGAAACTCAATTAGATAGCTGTTCTACAAGTTTTAAGGTGTCTATAATATAATGAGAAGTCGGGTGTTTTTGTGTCAATTATAATATACAGTAATACCCCGCTTTACGCGACCCCGTTATACGCGGTTTCACTATAACGCGGATGCAAATTTCGCGCTCAAATGCCTCGAATTACGCGAAAGAGTGTGTATAAATATAATGTAGTCATCAACAATAGATGTATTTTTCCGTAAAAAATAAGAGTATGTATTGCATAAAGTGTTCCTAGAATTAAAGTGATTTGTATTTTTTTTGTAATAATTAATAATTTTTGACTATGTTTAATCATAAACCTCGTTATACGCGAATTTCAGTTAACGCGATTTTTTTTGGAACGTATCCCTCGCGTAAAGCGGGGTTAATTTAAAAAATTAAATTGCTGTATGTTGCAGACTTACCAAGAACTATTTAAGACGAAAATGGTACATTATTTTGATATATAGAACAGATTTTTACCCGCTTTTTTTTATACTTATCCTTAAATTATGGTAAAATTGCATAAAATCTTTATATATTGTAGCCTGTGTTATTCTAATGTAGTAGCTATATTATAGTAAAGTTTAATCGAAATCCGTTCAGTAGTTTTTGTAGGAAAGAGTAACAAACATATATCCTCACAATTAGTAATATTCTTTATATTTTTATTTAATTCCGTCACTAAGCCGTTTATTATCACTACATTAATCAGACATCAGCCTTTATATAATAAAGATATTAATTTTTTAATGATTATTAATTAATAGTGTGTGTCAGTTACCATTTTGACGACGAAATATTATTTCACCACAAATGTCCAGAAAAATGCTTGAAATAATAGGAATAGCTTATTACAGTACTTGTACAGAGATACTTAACACTAAACCTACCAAGTACCGGTCAAATTGACCGTTCTTAAACTTTTGTAAAACTTACACATTTTTAAACATTATAATATCGTTATCAAACTACATGACAATTCTTAGAACATGCATATAATATTTTCTACACTCTTTACTTTTAGTTATTTCCATCATTACCTGCGTTATATAATAAAATAACTTTTAATTACCGGTCAATTTGACGGCGTGCGGTAGGAACAGGTGTACAAGAATTGTTGGTAGGTTTAGTGTTAATAACATACACGTGTAATGAAATATATGATACGAGGTAGAAATAAAACAAATGTTATATTTTTGGGGTCCACAGAGAACTAAATTTTACCCCAAATTGTCCCAACATGCATATTAAAAATGTTTACGAGCAAAAAAACTATGCAATGCTTATTTCACCCCAAATTGTCCCAACAGGCGAAGGCGAATTAAAATTGTTTGCAAACCAAAAACTATGCAATGCTTATTAAGAGGAGTGAATGTTTAAAAAAATTACAGTATAATTTTTTAATATAATTAATTCAAGGCTAAAATGACGTTATCATATTAATAGTTATGTAAATGATATATATATATATATATATGTATATAACATAACTTTCTATTGAATTTGTAGTGTATTGTGTAGTAGTAGTTTGTAGTAGTGTAGTAAAATACTACTAAAACAGGACAACGTACAAAATGAATATATTTCGTAAGCTCTAACAAAAACGCCGTCTAAATTAAAATTAATACATACATATTTTTTATCCCTAATTATTATTATATCTTTAAATCAAATTATTTAAGAATTTATCTTTATCTTTGATAGTGTGTTATCTTTGAAATACATTGAACTTGTTCATAATATTTTTTAGTTATATAATTTATTATTTTTTTAATTTTAAACTAATTAAATTAACAAAATGTTAATATTATACTAGGGGCGCCAACAAACCCTCAATTTCGACTCGCTGCGCTCGCGAAATCTTGGGTGCCGTTTGCATATTGAGCGAAGCGAGCCCAGTGTATTGACTCATCGTTTCCCATTGACTTCAATGGGATATCAGTTTTTTGACATAATATTAAATTTTTTTTTTTTTTTTGAGGACATTTTTAAATTTTTTTTTATAAGAACCATCACCTAATGTGTGTCATTTGGATTGCAAAGTTTCATAATTTTCCGTCACGTAGTTTTCGAGCCAATTCGTGACAAAGAATGTAAAAAGCCTCCAGTAAAACGCTCCGCTCACTTCGTTCGCTTCGCTCAATTAATTAAAAGTAATTTCTTGTCTATTAACATATGCATCTCAGAGGTTAGAGTTGAAAAGATAAAGGGATTTCAAGTATGATAAAATATGGAAGCGTGTTTGTTTGTTTGACTACAGAAAGCTGGTTTATATCCTAAACAATTTAATAACCACGAAAACAAGTTTGGTAAAATCATATACAAAATAAGAAGCGAATTTTTGTATAAATGTCTACGAATTCTATTAAGGGCCGCTCCACATAAGGCCCTTATTAGAATCCGACTTGTTGCTATCATTTGCATTATATTTTAACACTAAACCTACCGACAATTCTTGTATACCTGTTCCTACCGCGCGCCGTCAAATTGACCGGTGATTAAAAGTTATTTTATTATATAACGCATTTAATAATGGAAATAACTACAGTAAAGAGTGTAGAAAATATTATATGCATATTCTAAGAATTGTCATGTAGTTCGATAACGATATTATAACGTTTGAAAATGTGTAAGTTTTACAAATTTTTAAGAACGGTCGATTTGACCGGTACTTGGTAGGTTTAGTGTTAAATATGTAATAGGAAATTATAGAATCCAAGCTGTGTTGAGTACACTAGAGTGAATGGAGGTCTTAAATTATTAAAGTTCATATTTCTTGAAGATAATGTCTTTTAAACAGTAGAGTAATCAACGATGACAGAGATCAACTAATTTTAATTGCTTTACTCCTATATATATATATAAATAAAATTGAAGCGTCTGTTTGTTATTTCTATTTAACAGCTGTTCACTAAATGCTTGTAAAAGTATATAAAGTACATACTTACATAAAAAATATATATATATTTATTTTCTCTGTGTGTCTGTCTTGTCCGGCTAATTTCTAAGACTGGACCGATTTTAACAGTACTTTCTAAGGGATAACTGAGGTTAAAGACTAATTTAGTCTACTATTATATTAAAAACATTCCGCGCGAGCGATGCCGCGGGCACAGCTAGTATCAAATATGGCGGAAAAACACATCGTAAATCTTTTCCAAGATTAAAAAGTAATTCAAATCACTTATATCACGAGCTAGGACCGATGCAGATAAGCCGGAATGTCGACAAACAGATAACTATATATATATATATATATATATATATATATATATATATATATATATATATATATATATATATATATATATATATATATATATATATATATATATATATATATATATATAATACTATATGTATATGTAAATATCATAGTAGGGGAATTTACAGTTACTTGTTATGATTGTAGCATGATAAATGTAATATTATCCGCCATTGTTTTTTTTGTAAGTAAATGACGTATAAATATTATTGTAATAGTTTTTATTATTCAACTACAGTGCTATTATGATTTTAAAAAATATATATTTTTTTCAAGGTTAACTAGTTTTTTTAAAATTTTAATATGATAAATTATATATTGCGATAATTTTATTATATAACGATAGATGCAGTCCGTCTGTAAATACCGGTTTGAGAAAGATAACCAAATTAGTTGTTACATTTTTTAGGTACAGAAATATATAACAAATCTGTTGTAAACACTATGAATCTTATCATATTTTATATATAACTTACTAAGTTTTAAGTTACTGGTCTAATGCAAACTTTAAAAAAAACAGTATAAGTATTTAAAACTTATAATAACTTGACTATTTTCCTGAACCGTGTGGGGAAACCCCACACGTACTATGTCACTTTAAAGCGAAAAACAATACGTAACTCACTGATAATTACGAACTTATAATTGACTTTGGACTCTAAATATAAGAACATTTATCTTATGGCTTTATAAAGCTTAGTGATGCGACTCATCCTGGTTCTACTCGAGTCAATCAAAAAAATACCACTCGACTCTATACACTCTTACCGAGTCAATTCTGTTGTCACTATATGTCACTTCACTATCCTATTTTCCTTATCCATGCCGCTCCGGGACAATTATGGAGCTAAATTCCATAAAATGTGATTCTTATTATTAGTTACCCATTCATGGAAATTTAATTACACTTAATATGGAAGACATTTTTGTATTTTGTTGATTATATCAATAAGTAATATGTAAAAACTATTGTAATATGTATTTTATTTCATATAACTTCATTCATGTTAATGACGTTCAAGAAGAAGAAGAAAGAAAGAAATCAACTTGCAACTCGAGTGAGACTTTTTTACTCAAGTGACTCGAAAACTCGAGTATGACTCGAGTGAGGTAGCAAAATTACTCGAGTGACTCGAGTAACAAAATGTTATTTGAGTCGCATCACTAAATAAGCTAAGCTAGCTAGCTACCTATCCATTATTACACCTCCATCCAACATTCTACATGAATTGTAAAAGAGTTATAAAAGCTAAATTTTATTATACTAGATATTATCGGAGTTTCAAATATTAGCAATATATTAAAACTGTCACACTCGTTTAGTAATAATGTGATAATTATTATCTTATCACCATTCCACGAGATCCGCCATTTAATCTGAATATCAAAGTGTGTAATCCTTAATCACTGTTAGGCTCTACTCGACACTCAGCTATGATTTGCTACATTAATTATGTCAGTAATTTTAATATGTATTAATAAATGTCAACATATTTCAATTATATTATCGATGGTATGAGAAGTTGTTAAATTTACACTAGTTAATTCTTCTTTACTCGATACTCTGTTGCGGTTAACCGATCTGGATGGTGTGTTGCTTCCGGTTTTGTTACGAGGTTCATTAAAACCTCTGTGGGTTGTCATTGTAATTGGTACATACAAAAACAGTTATGTGATCAAATATATACTTATACAAATCATTCTTCGTTCCTTGTTCTTGTCAATCTCAAAGTATCCTGACAGCGAGCACTTCAAACCCAAGATGCATCGTGTCCTAGATATTCGGAAATACTGTAGTATCCATTAACACAGAAACGTTCTTAACAAGGTTTTTAAATTTAGTAAAATCTGAACGGTAACTGGGTGTTTTTTTTTGAAAAAGTGTACATAAAAGAATTACTAAATTTTTTTGAGACGACTGAGAGATTTCATATTTGTGTACAAAGTAGGCAGATCATTTATATAAACAAGGAAGAGAAATAGGCATAATATTGAACCTTAAGGAACCCCCTTATTAATTGGAGCCCCGATCTCTTTCCATGACTTCATTCCTCTGAACTCTATTAGACAAGTCAGAAATCAAAAGTTTAAGATCATTGTGTTTAATGCTAAAATGGTACAATTTCCTGACCAATGTTTAATGCTTAACATAATCGAATGCTTTAGTTAGATTAGAGTTTAGTCCTAGAGCATCCTGTGATCCCTGACCTCAAATATATGTCTTACAAGAAAGACACCAGCATCACTCGTAGAGAAACCTTTTTTTAATGTTTGTTATGAAGCATGTTATTTTTATTAAAGTGATCTAATAATTGATTCAACATGTTTTTTTTCAAATATTTGACTGAGTGAAGGTAATACCGATCTGAAGCGTTACCAGATTTTAGAATAATTACTTTGCTGTTTCATTAAGTCAGGACAGACCCCACATGAAATACAGTCATTAAAATAGTCGCTAGGTAAAGCACAACAATGTTCACTATTGAGTAAATCACTTTTACAGACAACCACCATAAGTGGGAGGTATTTTTATACACATATAGTAAAAACATATATATATTGTAATATTTCATTGTTAAGGACTAATGTTCTTCGACTTATTTTAAGTGTATTCAATGAACGTTGCCTACTTTATTAATATGAGTAATCAAATTCTATAATTATGTCATTTTGGAGTCATTTACACTAAACCTACCAAGTACCGGACAAATTGACCGTTCTTAAACTTTTGTAAAACTTACACATTCTTAAACGTTATAATATCGTTATCAATCTACATGACAATTCTTAGAATATGCATATAATATTTTCTTCACTCTTTACTTTTAGTTATTTCCATTATTACCTGCGTTATATAATAAAATAACTTATTTACCGGTCAATTTGACGGCGTGCGGTAGGAACAGGTACACAAAAATTGTCGGTAGGTTTAGTGTTAATACAAAAACAGCAACATTACAAAATTAACAAACATTTAAAGGATAAAAAAATATCATATATTAGACCTCCTTATACAAGATTTCAGGTCGAACTAAAATTAAATTTCGAAATAACAGATATTATATATTTATAAATGCAATAAATCCTTCGTATGTTGTTTTGTCACACACGAGCCGTGAGGTCAAAACAAGTCTTACATACAGCCGTATTAAATAAACCCCTGATAATATAATATTTATTTAACAATTTATGCGATTATCTCTAAGTATATTGTTCGCTATTTGTTTTATAATCTGTCGTTATTGCATCCATAACTGTTATAATGATAATATAATAATAAAAAAATTATATTCGCGCAATGCCAATGTTATTTAGCATTTAAATTATTTAAATAAATTTATTTCGTATTACAATAATGTATTTTTTCAGTTACTTGATGAAAAAGTTGCTTTTTTTTTTCAGGTGAAGAAATGCCAGTGAGGGACGGATCAAAGAAACCCCTCATAGGGGTCATAGATGATGGAACCAGAACCCTCAGATTCGTGGTACGAATGAACTAAATATTCATTATCATTCATTAATAAATATTTATAAATATAGAACATTTGTTTTTATATTAAGATAGTTTTCGTTTCATATCAGAAAATGTTAGTTATACGATCTAGTCTGAATTAATTATCAAACTAAGAAATGTTCTATACAGTAAAAATCTTTAAATTTAATTTTGTGGTTTGATAAGAGAGTACATAAAAATTAGTGTTGAAGTATCAGTGTACAAACGAAATGAAAAGCGACTAGCATTTCAGTAAATAATTTTGAGTCTTGCATTACGGATACTATTGTTTGTAACCACTAACCAACTGCAACCAGAGACGGGCGGACATCACTACATTTGTTTCTTTATATATATATATATATATATATATATGTAATTATATGTGTATATAAGTCTACATTTTAGCGTGGTTGTGTTAACTTTTTTATCTTAAATCGTGACGTGTTTTTTAACAATGTGTTTAAATTACTGTTTAACTAATCTAAGACATGCCAAGGTTATATTTATATATTACTTAATATATATATTTTTTGAATATTATTTTTATATATATTTTTTGGATAATTAAATTGTATTATACCAAAATAATTTTACATTATGCGAACAATATACATACATTATGAACACAATACTCATTGTGGATTACGTAATACATATGTCGGTGTCATTGCCATCGAAAATATATTTATATATACATAAGTATATATATAAATTACGTGTCACGTTGTTTGTCCGCGATGGACTCCTAAACTACTTAACTGTTTTCTTACCATTACCCCTTAAATAGTTTACTACAATGTAATATAACAAAAACCATAGTCACAGCAACGCGTGGCCGGGTCTGATAGTATATATATATATATTTGCGACAGATGTATGTCGGGCTGGTTTATGTATTTCATGAAGGGCACCACGACAATATAAAGTTTAATTTAAGGATTTTGAAGTGGTCATATACATTATTTTTGGGTGTTTTCGTAGTTGTTAAAAAGACAATATTGTTTTAATATGATACTAAAGTGTTTTTTCAATACTTTATCGTTTTTATTTGTGCATAGGATGAATAATTTAAAAAAATGACAAAAATTTTCAATTTTCTCATATATATATTGTAGAAAATAGTTAAATACCTCATAAATATTTTACATACTGCCTTCAACAACATTTTATTGGTATATAGTATTTATGTAGACTACATTATTAGTATTGTTATAACACATATATTTTATATTTGTGACTGTTTCAAAAGCTGTCATAATATTTTTAAACACGTATACAAACGCAGTATGATGTTATAGTTATATCAAAATGTATTTAATTTTTAATAATTCTGATAAACAATAATTGTATATATAGATATTTGAGGCGGAGAGGTCAGAAGAATTAGTATCTCACCAGTTAGACAAAGTGGAGTCCCAACCTCAGGAAGGATGGTACGAGCAGGACCCCCACGAGATATTACATCACATCAAGGTGTGCGCCCAGGACGCGGTCAATCAACTGAGTGATCTAGGTGATTCAGTTACAAATATAACTATCTTTTTAAAGTTTTCCTTATAACAAAATAAATAAAGATTGCATTTCATTGAAGGTTATAGCAAAGAAGACATAGTAACGTTAGGTATCACAAACCAGAGAGAGACGACGATAGCGTGGGACAAACTTACGGGCGAACCGTTACACCCGGCCATAGGTAAGTATATATATTTGTATAGTATATATATATATATATATATATATATATACTAGGGGCGCCAACAAACCCTCAATTTCGACTCGCTGCACTCGCGAAATTTCGGGTGCCGTTTGCATATTGAGCGAAGCGAGCCCAGTGTATTGACTCATCGTTTCCCATTGACTTCAATGGGATGTCAGTTTTTTGAATGACATTAAAAAAAAAAAATTTTTTTTGAGGACATTTTTCAAAATTTTAAATCCATCTCCTAATGTGTGTCTTTTTGATTGCAACGTTTCATAATTTTCCGTCAAGTAGTTTTTGAGCCAATTCGTGACAAAGAATGCAAAAAGTCTCCAGTAGAACGCTCCGCTCACTTCGTTCGCTTCGCTCAATAATACTATATATATATATATATATATATATATATGGTATTATATTATATATTATTTTCATTCCAGCATGGAACGATATACGCACAAACAGCACGGTGGATGCAATTCTAGCGAAAGTACCGGACAGAAACAAGAATTATTTAAAGAATATATCAGGATTACCGATAAGTCCCTACTTCAGTGCCCTCAAGATGAGGTGGCTCAAGGACAATATAAAGGCAGTGAGACGGGCCAGTAGGGACAAGAGACTGCTCTTTGGCACCGTGGACTCGTGGATCGTATGGGTAAGTACTTACATACTTTTTAAATGTTTTATAGCCTGCGAGAGAATGAGATGGATGTAGAGTATCGGGAGTTTATGATAAAGTTTTATAACTCAGTGAAACTTAGCCTGCGAGAGAATGAGATGGATATAGAGTATCGGGAGTTCATGGTAAATGTAAGGTTTATTATTTAATACATTAATGTAAAATATTTCATATTTTTATGTAAAGCTGATTACATTCTGTTAAAATACCTCAACTAACAATTTCACAAATTTATCAACGCCATCTATTGTAAGTTAAAAAAACAATTTCAATACATACCTCGCTTCAGTTTAAAGATTGAGCAGATGACAACACCATTACAGTGGGCAATGTCTTCTATCTCATTCTCTCCTATACATGTATGTGTTTCTTTCTTTGTCGTGACGTATTTTCGTTACATCAAGTTTAAAGTTCACAAATCTTAACACATTTTGTATCCAAATGCTATAATTTTAGAACCTAACGGGCGGGCCTCGCGGAGGGATCCACGTCACTGACGTCACTAACGCCTCCAGAACACTCCTCATGAACTTGGAGACACTGAATTGGGATCCCATGTTATGTAGGTGAGTAATTATGCTACTACTACTGACTACTTACTACTTATTACTTACTACCTGAAGTATAGCCAATTGGTTCCCCAACGATTAAGATGAGATTTGATTAATCCATTTAGATCCTTGAAAAATATTATTACGGGAAATTTTGATTATAATGACACTCTCAAGTATGATAAACTCACTCGACTAAGAAATAATCAAATAGCTATCTGCAATACTATTGATTGATTGATTAATTGATTGATCTATAATGTTAGATGATCTTACTAACAATACTGATTTAACGATTAGTAAGATTATAACATTAGGGGAAAGAATTAACATAGTTAAAGCAATGCTCAAACAGTTAGCGGTTAAAATAATTGCTTATATAGTACATTGGGATTGCTTAATTTGTTCCTTAGTAACTATCGAACGATATAACTCACTGCGCTCGCGAAATTTCGGGTGCCGGTTGCATATTGAGCGAAGCGAGCCCAGTGTAATGACTCATCGTTTCCCATTGCCTTCAATGGGATATCAGTTTTTTGACGATTATTCCTCAACGACGTGACATTTTACAATTTTTTTTTAAACCATCACCTAATGTATGTCTTTTTGATTGTAAAATTTTATAATTTTGGAGCCTATTCGTGACAAAGAATGTGAAAAAGTCTCCAGTAGAGCGCTCCGCTCGCTTCGCTCAATTAAGCGAAATTCAAAGTGTTAATGCTATAGTTATATTTTTTTGTAGGTTATTCGGTATACACAGAGATTCCTTGCCGGAAATTCGAAGCAGTGCGGAGATATACGGCATCGTGAACGACGGCTCCGTGTTGGATGGAATACAGATATCCGGGGTATGTGGTAGTTAATAAGTATCAGTGTGTCAAGTGTGTCCATTCAGTGTCATGAACGTGAAAAGAGTGACACTACAGAGAATGAAAGAGAGAAAGAGATGAATATATACCATGGTCTAGTCAATTGTTTGTAGATGGCGGTCATGTGTTCATGTTTCGTATGAAAGAGAGAAAGAGATGAATATATACCATGGTCTAGTCAATTGTTTGTAGATGGCGGTCATGTGTTCATATTTCGTATGAAAGAGAGAAAGAGATGAATATACACCAAGGTCTAGTCAATTGTTTGTAGATGGCGATCATGTGTTCATGTTTTGTGTGAAAGAGAGAAAGAGATGAATATATACCATGGTCCAGTCAATTGTTTGTAGATGGCGGTCATGTGTTCATGTTTCGTATGAAAGAGAGATAGAGATGAATATATATCAAGGTCTAGTCAATTGTTTGTAGATGGCGGTCATGTGTTCATGTTTCGTATGAAAGAGAGAAAGAGATGAATATATACCATGGTCCAGTCAATTGTTTGTAGATGGCGGTCATGTGTTCATGTTTATCACCTCTCTTGTCAAGTGTTGGAGTACTAAGAGAACATATCATGTGATTGGTTCTGATTAGACTCTAAAAAATAAGACTGATTAATAGCGTGAGGTATTACTTTCAAACATATGTGGTACTATTCTCATCTCTGGTCTGGATGGTCCCTTGATCAGCTATTTTTTGACCATGTATTAAGACGAATTGCTCTATTATCGGGGACCCAGTGGACTCTACAAGACTTGATGACTTGCGTCATTCATGTGTCATTCATTTGTCATTGTATAATATACAAAATAGAATAAGAGAATGAAGTAAAAAATCCTTTTCTGAGACATGTTAAACTTGGGACGTAGAAAACAAAGTAGTAAACTTTCTCACTCACAATACGAAATACGGCCGTAATGCTAACTACCTCATTAGGATACAAATCATAGCTTATAAATATCAAATAAAATCCATTTATATATATATATATATATATATATAAATTTATAAAATAGTATTGGTTTATCAGATCCTGGGCAACCAGCAGTCTGCGCTGGTGGGTCAGAGCTGCCTGCAGGCCGGGCAAGCCAAGAACACCTACCGCGGGGGGTGCTTCCTCCTGAGCAACACCGGCACCAGGAGGGTGCTCTCCTCACACGGTCTGCTCACCACCATCGCGTACCGCATGGGACCCACCGCGCCGCCCGTCTACGCGCTAGAGGGTACGCACACACACACACACACACACACACACACACACACACACACACACACACACACACACACACACACACACACACACACACACACACACACACACACACACACTGAATGTAATTAAATAATATTTATTCATTAATTTCAGGCTCCATAGCGGTGGCGGGCGGAGCCATGAAGTTTTTACGTGACAACCTGAAGCTGATCGAGGACGTGTCCCGGGACACCGAGCACATCGCGGGGCAGGTGTTCTCCACTGGGGACGTGTACTTCGTGCCCGCCTTCAACGGACTGTACGCACCCTACTGGAGGAAGGACGCACGGGGGTACGATATTACTACTATAATACACAAAATTTACTTTAAGCGACTCTTTAATATAATCAAAGTAAGTAAGCTAGTAGTAAGTAAGTTGTTCCCGAAAGAAATTTAATTGTCTATATCCTATGTCTGTGTTTGAGTGTCACCAACCCGTACTCCTTAAAACTATTAAAAACAAACGTACGATTAAAAATGATTATTTTAATTTCAGCATTATCTGTGGTTTAACAGCATTCACAACGAAGAACCACATCATACGAGCCGCTTTAGAAGCTGTATGCTTCCAAACCAGGTACATATAACTAGATACTTATAATAATTACTCCGTCCGCTCGACTCCTTGGTGTTAAAATAAAATAACTATACTGAAATATTCTCAATTGCAGAGATATCTTGGAGGCGATGAACAAGGACTGCGGCATGCCTCTGTCCAAACTGCACGTGGACGGGAAGATGACCTCCAACGACCTGCTGATGCAGTTACAGGCTGACCTTATAGGAATACCCGTGTGTAAGTTGAATGTATACAGACAGACTTCAAGAACACAAGGACACTTTTAAAATAATTAATATACCTTGATTTCATAATGCTTAAAATAATAATTAATTATCAAATAAGCTTAAAACAAAAGTACATGAAATATTAAATCAATAGGGTAAAATACAATTTACAATTAAATATTAGAAAAAAATATTAAAAATATATTTCATATAATTAATTATAAGTCTCTTTGCACATTTTTTAATGTTCCTCGTAAAATGTACAATGTAAAAAATATGTGTGTAAAAAATGTTTTAATATTTAGCATAAAGAGATGTAAGTTTTGAATATTATATAAATTATATTAAAATGATAACATTTTTGAAATTATGTAAAATGTCTGTCGCAGTGCGGTCCCATACCAGTGACATGTCGGCGCTGGGTGTGTGTATGTCCGCGGGTCTGTCGGCCGGCGTGTGGAGCGCCGAGCGGTGGAGGACGCATCCCACCACCGCCGACGCTTTCCTCCCCACCACCACGCACGACGGTGAGACGCGCACCAAACCACACACTACACCACGCCACTCGCTATAGCACACCAAAACACAACACAACACAACACTAACCGCACCGCATCGCACCGCGCCACACCGTACCACACTACAAACACACGACGGTAAGACATCACACAATGATACTCACTAGTGCCGTCTCTGTCACACTCTCGATCCATCGTTACCGACGGCGGTAACAATTTATTTAGTGGGCGTTTTTTAATAATTAATAATAAAAAAAATATTACAAATTCAACATGTTAAAAATAGTTTAATTCAGACGTGCTTGTATTTGCTTACGTGTTGAAAGTTTTTATTATGATTAGATTGTCTGTTACACCGTGGGTATATCTTATACCGAAAAATCATATCTTGTTTTGCACAGGACATACAAATATTACCTCTATAATATCTATATACCATTACTGATATATGTAATTTGCTTAGATCGAGACGCCAGATACACTAAATGGAAGATGGCGGTGCAGCGCTCCCTGGGCTGGGCGACTACTAAGAAATCATTCGCGATGACAGGTCAGAAAAGAAAAAATAGCATGTTACAGAGCAGCGAGGGCGAGTCCGAGGACGCGGAGCACGATTTGGAAGAGAAACAGATCCAGGAAATCATACAACACTCCGCGAGGAAGTTCTCAATATTCGTTCCGACGCCCGACGACGACACCACCATACTGGACGACGCGGAGTACTGGAACAAGAAGGAGTGCGACTACGGGCCGTGTCAGTGCTGCGTCACTGCGAGGTCACTGCACACCGACTGGACCACCATCGAGGAGATCATCGAGAACGACCCCGAGATCATCTTCGATGACGACAAACCGATCGTGGTGGAGCCGAAGAATATCCACGAAAATGATATAAAAAAATGCATGCAATTTGAAATATTTAGCGATATTTGTACCAAAATGTCGGATACCGCTCTGTGATTATATCAGTATTGTTACTTTACTCTCGCGTGTCGAATATTGTTGATAGTTATGTATATTTACGTATTATATTTGTAGCGGCACCTTACTTAAGTTATTTGGTCTCAAAATAAAAGTATTGTTTCACCTCCTAAGGGTCTTTAATTTTTTATATATTTTATGATTCGTTCATATTTTGGGACATGATTACGTGAAGTAAATATAAATATTTATTCATAGAAAAATAATACTTTACTAAATGTTGAAATTGAATAGTTCTTTTTCTCAAATACTTCTCTGAGTGATTCGAGTCATGAAGGTCTTCAAGATAAGTTAATTTTTATTTATAAAAAAAATTAAACCCTTTTGGGAAAAGGAGCTTTTTTTTTATTTATTGTACATGTATGTGGTTCTGGTATTATCGTTTTCTAATATAACTATAGATATATCTAGCATTTTGATTATTTTTATGTATGTTTTACTAAAAAAAAAATTTTTCGTTTACTAATACTTATAATGGGCGAGTAAAACCGTTATTTTATTATAGATTTATAAAATTGCTATTCTTAATTTAAAAATATAGTTCTTAATTTAACGGTTTCACTCGTCCATAATGTAGGCTTTCATTATATTTTGCTAAATCAATACGATAATGTAATATTATAATAATTAAAATTATTTTTCTTACAGAGGAGAGATACCGGCTGCTGTCTTCAATACCGGCCACTCTTTACCTGATCGGTAGCTTCGCGATGCTCGTCGTGTCCAATGTACTCAAGAATAGATGATTAGTTATATAAGTAATAAATGAAAATTTTTTCACTAAAACCATATTTTTTTAGATGAAATCTGAAAAAATCCATCTTAAATCCGTTGTTATTCTAATATTCTATCGATATTTGTGAATATTTATTTGTTGTTAGTATCGCAGCTTTTCATGCATTCCTATGTAAATAATTAATATTTTATAGTTTTGTATTTATTACTTTTTTAATTAAAGACATTGAATTTCACTTTATATAAAATTTTTTGACTTACATACTATAAAATGTTTATAATTATATTGTAAATTTGTTAATGTCACAACAAACACGCACCAGATAAATGAAAATGGTAAAAAAAAATCGATTTTGCAAATGTATTTCGATTATTTGGAACAGTTTTATTAAAAGAATGATTATTGTAAAATAAGTGTTACTTAGTTCATTGATTTAGTTTTTGGAAGAAATGAAAAATTCGTCAGCCATGTTTAGAAATATCAAAATAAGTCTGTCAAGTCTGTACAAATTTAATATTTTTTTCTGTAATACTATTTATATAACATAATAACACCAGTTGGCTTTTATGTATATTAAATTAATACATTTTTGACTATACCCTTGCTTTAAAACAAAAACTTGTTCTCGTTAAAATAGTCAATTGTTTTACATTTAAGTGTTTAATTGTATTTTTGGGATAAGGTTAATTGGGTACTGTTTTCTATTGATATTTAACACTAAACCTACCGACAATTCTTGTATACTGTTGCTACCGCACGCCGTCAAATTGACCGGTAATTAAAAGTTATTTTATTATATAACGCAGGTAATAATGGAAATAACTAAAAGCA
Organism: Melinaea menophilus ssp. n. AW-2005; assembly: GCA_918358695.1. NCBI lineage: Eukaryota > Metazoa > Arthropoda > Insecta > Lepidoptera > Nymphalidae > Melinaea > Melinaea menophilus. Next base: position 10,368,554 of record OU911043.1, read on the forward strand.
AAGAGTGAAGAAAATATTATATGCATATTCTAGTTGTCATGTAGTTTGATAACGATATTATAACGTTTAAAAATGTGTAAGTTTTACAAAAGTTTATGGACGGTCAATTTGACCGGTACTTGATAGGTTTAGTGTTAAACATTTATAATATTTATTTAATGTTGTTCTTTACGTCTAGTCAAAATATAAAACTAGGATTGTATTACTCCGTAAAGATTAATTTGCTCAATGGTTAAGTTCAAGTCACATTACAAGTACCGGATACAATCATAAACAGAGAGCATATAATATTACTTTATATTATGTTATGAAGGGTTTTAAATGGGATTGTTATTAAATTAATAAATGGGAATTGTGTATTTAATATTAATGTGAATCTAGTTGAGAGATATTATAATAGGTTAGGACGTAAAAAATATTATTTCATTGTTTTTTGATGAAATCATTATTATTGATACTCAAATATAGCAACTATGAGAAATAGGATAAGCATTTTTTAGTCATTCCTATAACATTTATTTTGTAATTTTGTGCTATATAATTGGGTATACTAGATTTGTTGTTTTTTTTTGTATTGAATTTATGTACTTAAGGGGTTGGTGTAAAAAAGTTGTTTTTTTATTTATATGATGTTGACATTGACTTATATATATTTATATAAAATAATATTTGAAAATTTAAATCAGGTTTATTTTAGCGGAATTGTAATAAATTTTTTTTTGGTTGAAGGGTTTGTTATTTGGTGATCGCTTTTATCCCAGACATCCACCTAAACTAATGAATTAGATTATTTGAAAAGGTAAGTAGAAAAATATCATTATGGTTTAGAAGACTATGACGTAAACAGCAACTGTTCTGACAAGTTATCCTTAATAATATCCGATATTCAAATAATTGATACATATTGCCTTGGTCATAAAATGTATAGGTTAGGAAGTATATCTAAACATACCTTGGCCAATTGAAAATATCTCTAAAACAATTTTAAATATTATGTTCCTTTGTAATATTACAATATATGAAAATTAATTAAATTTAAGAAATTAGTAAAACAGTTTGTTTTTCCCACCACTTTCAACATATACATATTTATGTTATGGCTGCGTTCAACAATTTATTACCATTCAACAATTTTTTAAATTAATTATATTTATTATTCTATTTTGTATTGTATGTGCAATTAAATAATACTGACCACACAAAAATATTCTTCAAATATATATCAAACGACAACTCACAAATGATTTAAGTTGTAGTATATTTCATTAGTATTTTTTTCATTTGGTCTAAACTAAACACAAAGATCAGGATGACCAACTAAAGAAACCTTACTACTTTCCAGTACTTTCCGCCAATATTCAAATAATTAATGTCAAAATCACGAGTTTAGATTTTGTAATTCAGATATTCTTAAATTTTATAAAACCAAAATGTTGAATTTGTAATTATCATATAATAACATAACAATAAACAGTAATGCCAGATAAAGGTAAGTTATAGATTTCCATGATGATAATTACAATCTTATTAATTCAGTTGTTGACAGAAAATTATACAATTTATATTTCAGGCAAAAGAAAATAACCGAGGAATTATTAATAATTATAATATGACTGAAATAACACATATACACAGTCTGCCCGTAGAAACGTTTATAGAAATACTCACAAAAATAGATGGAAAGACATTGGGGCGATGTCGACGAGTATGTCTTAGATGGAAGGAATGTATAGACGAAATAGATCACATATGGCAAAAGATGTGTGACCAAGAGTTTCCTTTTTCATCTAAAATTGCAAAACGAAAATGTGGTAACAGTTGTGGATGGTACCACATATACCGTAATTTGAAATTGTGGTCAGACTTTGCTAATTTTGAGATAAATGTTAAAGAGTTCTATAAATTTTCTTTACATGACAAAACCCATGTTCTAGATATTGATTATGGTGTTTTGCCACTTAAAGATGCCAAGGGTATAGTTCTATATGATGTGAGTACATTAAAATATATTCCTGTTGCAATACCTGAGAGAAATTGTATAAAAATAGCAAACAATGACCAGGTGACTATCATACACTTAAAAAAAGGTATATTAGTGCAGAGAACAGCCGTTTCACCTGAATATACAATGGAAAATTTCTTTAAAGCGGATTGTTTTGTTCTTGCTAATGATATTCTTTATTTCTGTGATAATCGTGATATTTTTAAGTGTGATTTGAATATGCAGGAATTGAATCCACAAATAATTGTACACTGTGATTACGACATCAAAGAAATGGTATATAGTGACAGATCACTACATGTTTTCACCGATTGTGGTAATATTGTTAACATTAATAAAAATAGAGAGATAACCGTCAAACCAATAAGTTGTCCTGTTGAATGGATAAAGCAAATTAAACACGTATGTGCTGTGAATGATATAAATTTTGTATGCTATTCTAGAAATTTATTTAAAATAGAAACCGACAAGTACAAGCATCTATATCTTGATTTCCCGCCAATAACAGCTTTGTTTTTTTATGTGGATGTCGTTTTAATTGGTACAAGAGCGGGTGAGATCCTGGTGTATAGGTTGTCTAGTCAAAAGCAAAAAATAAAACCTATTTTTGAAACACTAGCTGTTCTGCCGGATGGAAAATTTCCTGTGCAATTAGATGTATGCGAAAGAAAAACAGGACCACTAATTGTCGCATCCACATTTTTCGAATTATATCTTATAGATATAAAATTCTTTCCAGATGTAAGTTAACGATCAATCAAAAAAGAATTTTCTTAAACTCTAAAAAATATATTAAAATTATTTTTTTTTCAGGAACAAGCAAAATATAGCTTCACAACAGACAAACTTGGAATGTACAAGAGGCTGCTTAAACTGAAACACAGATTTTAAACTCACTATTTGTTATAAATAATATAGTTGTTTTAGTATTGTTTTGTGATATTATGTTAATTAATTTATAAAGTATTTAAATAAGATGAGCAATTGAACTATGGAAGATATATATGTGACTAAAAATGTTTGTTCTATGTGTGTACATTATTTTATATTTAATATTTAGTATTTTTTAGAAAAAATGTGCTTAACTCTGGATTAGTTTTGAGCTTCAGTGATTTATTTAACAACAATGTTTACATAAGATCAGCATAAAAATTATTTTCAAGTGCTGTAAAAAATCTAAAATTAATATTTTGTTATTATTATTATATGAAATAATAACAAATTCTAATCAGTATTATATATATATATATATTTTGCATGATATAAATATGGAAACCTTGAATCGTCTTCTAAGTTCATATACATTTATCCTATACAAAATCTATCTACCTTTAAAAATATCGATTTAATAAACATAAAACTAAGACTAGGTTTTCCTATACATGGTACTCAATAATTTTAGCGATATATATAATACATTTTAATTGCCATATCAATATATCCTTAGTTGGTAAATAGTAAGTAGCAACAAACTGCATTACTCTTGCAATATTCCTTAATTTAAAAAATAAACTTTTTTTAATATGGCAACAGTGAAAACGGCAATTTAAAATCAAATCTATCGGTTGGAATTAAAGTATGAATTGGTTTGTCATAGCCATTGCGAAAAAAATAAAAATATTGTGATTTAACTTTTTCAATACTAACAACAGTACTCGTAGCGTTGCCAACATTTTTTGTCAGAATACAGTATTTAAAAAAGATTTTATGAGAAGAATAAGAAATAGGATAAGTTGTACTCATTTATTTTTTATAAAAACTAAGTATTGATTATGCACTTACATTTTTTTAATAATTTTTGTCCATTAAAACTGGCGTATAGTCTTCACAGTAAATTAAATTAATATAAAACAAAAGCTCATTTTTTATTCAAGATATATTTGCTATGCTTCTTTCTTCCCGCCATTTCTAATTCGTAATAGAAAATAAACTTTTTGTGAATTTTAATGGCGGGAATAGAAAACAGAAATAGAGTTGCAAAATATAATATAAACATTGATCTATTGTACTGAATTAAAGTATTTACTAAATATTTCGTCCACAATATATAGTACAGAGTATAGTATAGAGAATAATTCTATATATAATAGTACGGTTGGCAACCCTACCCTTAGTACAACATTAAAAACAATAAGTACAAATAGAATAGATTGTACAATGTACATACAATAGCTTCAACGTCATTAGGAAATGGAGAATTAAGATAATATTGTCTGATAACATTATCTATTCAGAGTCTGTTTACTTCTTTATTATGTACAAGTGTGTAGATATATACGTAAAAACAATATTATAATAAGTGTGTAAATAAATACCAGTATTATGATTTTATAATACTGTTTACATGACGGGATAGTTTGTAGTAGTTATAATTATTTTTTTAAATAATTTCAACGTAGTTTTTTAAATATATTTTTATTATTTTAGTCATATAATAAGTAAATTTATTAACCATCCTAGAGTTGTAAACGAGTGATGTGGTTACCCATTGTTTATTTAGGTTATAAATACTTTTTTCGATAAATTTTAATCAATAATGTTATCCCGTTTGTCTGTCAATGTCGGCTGACTTTGCAAGTTTGCTCTATATTTTTCATACATATAGTATATGTAGTCAGTCTATAATCTTTGAGTACCTACTTTAAAAGCGCTTTGTATTCATACTACAGTATCGTATGAAGTGCTTATAAGGTACGTACTGTGTTATTTCTGTGCTTAAAAGAATTAATTATTTTAAAAATTAGATAAGTGAGTAATAGTGTATTGAGAACGGTAAGGGAAACTAAAATCAATATCTGTTAGTGGTTGGCGTTATGAATTGAGGGAATGAATTAACTCAATTATAATAAATCATGTATGTAATATGCCGATAAGTCGGTAAGACATTAACCTCACTTGGATTCAATTTTATTGGTATCTAAAACATATTATTTAAACGTTGTATTTAATTAACATTTTCTAAAGTAGTATATGGCGCAGATTACTTGAGTTACTGGTTCATAATAATTATTTTTCATTTAATACAACCTAATCACGTTTAATTGTAAATAAGCAATGTAAAATTTGACTAGTAGTGCAAACACTTAAAATATATGTATTACACCAATAGCTATAATGCTTAATTTTCAAGGCAATTTTTTTCCGAAAATAGTTTCTACCGTCTCCAAGTTATATTTAGCCTATGAATGGGAAATTTTAATACGCCGGTTCTTTACTCTTACAACAATGTTAGTACGAACTGGGTCTCAGATACCGGGATGATGTGATCGTGTAAAGACTTAATGAAATTGCTATCGGCTAGATTTTTGAGGGAAAAGTAGGGTTTGAACGTATCATAGAGTGCAGTTACTCTACTTTAGTTTGTTAAAATTGCGTTTGTGATATAACAACAAATATAAAGAGAATTTATAAGCTCTACATTAGGCTCACAATTGAAGTGCTAATTCATATATATTGTTGACTGTATACAACAGAATAGGTGTAGGAGAGATTTTGCTGTTATTAAAAAGTATAGCACAGTTATAGGAACACCAGATTACTTGTAAGAGTTGTTAATTCCACCAACACGAGGTAAGTCTGGCCTTGGTCTGAGAATCTGGAATCGTTCGATTAATCAACAAGCCAACGTGACGTCATTCGAAACTTCCTTGCTTCTTGGGGTCAAAGTCCAGGCACTGGACAGTTAGTCATTGAAGTTCTCATAGACGCTATATTACGTAGTTTAATATTGTGCGATTATCAATTTTTATTATGCATATTAGCTGACTTCGTCTATAGAAATGCATCAATTCTTAAGTTTTTTTTGTATCTAGTGAAAATTATGGAACCTTATGGATTAAGTCGTCCTATGTTGGTCAAGATTGCCTTAATAATACTCATACTAAACTTTATTCAAATCAAACCGTTATATTTTTACGTGATACTCGACAAAAGATAAACAAATAATATACAGATTTTGCTATAATTATTTATACGCGTTATTTGAACCACCTTATCGCAGTTTTACCGCGTTGCCGCGTTTGTTTACTTAGACGTTGCCTGTTAGTAGCAAAAGCGACGTTGCCAATCTTACAAAGCTTAATATATTTTGTATTTCTGTTGCGAGTGTCTGTCTGTACGATAAAAGAATGTATTAAATTAAGAACGATACGCTTATACTAAAAACATTAGTGGCAGTTTGTATTTTTAATTCGGACAAGTGCGAGTTGGACTCGTCCACCGAAGGTTCCGTATAAATTTGTAGGTTACAAATAGTTCTGATTTGGATCTCGAGCTATTAACTTTTATTATATCCAATCTTTCTCTTCGTGCTTTAAATGAGGATGTGGGATGTCTGAATGATGATTATGAAAGGGTACATGGTAGTTGGGGTTTTGGTCACCGTATTGATGAGGGAGAGGTCTTGCTGGAGGCCGCTCTAGCCTTTGATTTGGCTTAATCGAATACTTGGTTTAAAAAGAGAGATGAACACTTAATCACATACAAAAGTGGTCGCCATATGACAGATTGATTATTTCTATTATTTCTAAATAAGAAGAAATAAAATCATTTGCGTCAAAAACTGCAGGGTACTGTCGGGCGAAAGTGTAGTCTAACAGCTTAAGCTATTCATCGTGGAAATGAAACATCTAGTGCGTACAAATATGTTCAAGAAACGACCCCCATCTAAAATAATATGGTATTTGTTAGAGAAGGAAAAATGTGCGAGTAAATTTAAAAAAAGAACAGTAGATAAAGTTATAAATATGGGTGGTGTAGAAGAAGAATCTTTGAACGATAGTTGGAACGAAATGGCGGGATGGATGAGAACTGGGGCCAAAGGAAAAAGTATGATAATAAGGAAACGTGGTAGTGGAATGGAGATATGCAAAAGGTTCTAAAAAATCAGAAAGATTCGTTTAAGCACTGTCAGAAAGGGTCGTCTGATAATGTAAGTATGAATGGGGAGATGAAAATGCTGCATAGACGATGCAAGAAGAGAGCGAAAGTAACTATGGCTAGAGCTGAGTTTAATAAAAGGTAAAAAACCAAAGTATAACAAAGCGTAGGGAGAAGAATACTAGAGATGTCATACATGTAAAATGCATAAAAGATGATACTGGAAAGGTGTAGATGGGAGATGAAGATATATAAGAGAGATGGAAGGTATATTTTGAAACATTAACGAATGAAAAAAAATATTGGAGTGGAGTTTTAAAAAACCGTCTGGTAAATAAAGGATTAGTAAAAGAAGTGAACCATGATGAAGTGAGTGTGACTGTACAAAGTATGAAGAATGGAAAAGCTGTAGTGCTAGATGCGATACCAGTAGAGGTATCGAAGGTGTTAAATGAATTTATATATAAGAGGCTGGCTTTGTTGTTCAATAAGTTGTTGCATTAAGAAGTGATCCCCAATTAAAGGTGCAAGAGTGACCTAGTGCCCATTTGTAAAAATAAGGGTGATGTACAAGACTGTAACAGTTATCGTGGTATAAAGTTCATGTCACATATTATGAAATGTGGGAGAAAGTGATAGAGCAAAGGATGCGACACGAGAGTGATATCTCGGACAATCAGTCCGGTTTTATGCCTGGTCGGTACGACAGATGCTGTATTCGCTCTCCGCCAGTTGTGTGAAAAGTAGAGACGAACACACAAGAACCTGCACATGGTGTTCGTGGATCTCGAAAAGGCATAGGACCGGGTTCCCCGTAATATGATGTGGTGGGCTTTGAAAGAGTAGGGTATACCTGGGAAGTATGGTGAGTTGGTTCGTGCAATGTACAGTCGATCTAGTACACAAGTCCGGTCGGCCACTGGAAGCACCGACAAGGTCAATGTGGCAGTAGGTTTGCATCAAGGGTCGGCTCTGAGTCCCTACCTCTTCTTGTTGATAATGGATGCTCTGATATTGGACATACAGGAAGAGACAGCCTGGTGCATGCTATTCGCTGATGATATTGTTCTTGTCGGCGAGGATGCACTTGAGGTGCAGAGTAGACTGGAAAAAATGGCAACAAAAGCTGGAGTATGTAACTGTGTGTGTGTGTGTGTGTGGACTGAAAATAAGCAGAACCAAAACAGAGCATATATTCTGCGATTTCGGCAGTGTATCCGGTTCATTTCTATTTTTTTGGAAGGAGTACCGTTACAAGTGTGCCCGGACTTTCGCTACCTTGGTTCTCTCATACAAAGCGGCGGCAATATTGACCGGGATGTAAGGCACAGACTACCTCGAGATGGGTGAAATGGCGTCAAGTCACCGGGACAACTACAGGGGAGAATCTATAAAACCATCATCAGGCCTGTCGTTATTTATGAATCTGAGTTCTAGGCGATGATGGTGATGACTGAAAAGCATTTTGCATGTAACGAAGATGCGAATGTGTGTATGAATGGATGTGTGGGATGGAAAAGAAAGGATAGAATAAGAAATGAGTATATTAGAGGAAGCTTGGGAGTAGTGCCAGAGACAGAAAAAATTAGAGGTAGCCTTTTGTCATAGTATGGGCATATTATGATGAGAAATGAAAAGCGTGTAACCAAAAGAGGGTTGGGTATGGTAGTGGAGGGACAGGCAGAAGAGGGACGAAGAAAAGATGGATGGATTGCCTGAAAGACGATATGGGGAAGAAGGGAGTGTATACAGAGATGACGAATAACAGGTGAGTATGGAAGGAAAAAACATGCTCCGACCGCAAAATTAGGATAAAAGCAAGAAGATGTCCGATTTTTCGCTTTACAAACTTCGGAGATAGGGGGCTGTATTTTTTTTTATTTTTCATTGTAAAACAGAATTTATGCGTCGTAAAAAGTGAAGTATGTGATGAAATATCCACAAGCCCTTTCATATCTCACTTGAACTAAAAACTTCAATTATAAATTTCGCCCTATAGAACTATATTTTTTATGATTTAATAACAAATATATAATTTTCTGATTTTTCTTTGAACTTGTAGGATAAAAAGATTTTTCTTAGTACAATTCATAATTCTAGGTCAACGGGAATTACCCTATCAATATCGAATAACTCGAGTTTCAAAGTTTACTTTCGAGTTTACTTGTTTTTGTGTCATAAAAGCCCTATTTTATCTTAATTTAGAAGCTTTTTTATCGCTTCAAGAAGCTGTAGATGTTAGTACATGATTATAACTTCTGCTCGATTCCTCCACGCGTTCCCGGAATATAGAGAGACAGATAGACAACAAAGGAAATCTATAACGGTTTATCTTAAAGCATTTCATTTCATTGTAATTATGTGGATTACCTTTGTATTATCTATCAAAGAAATTGCAGTTTAAAGAAATATTTTTTTAGATTTTTAATAGAAGTCACAATTAATATGATGAAACAATAATGTTCTGACTGTTTTGATTTTTAATGAACCCACTTTCTTCACCCTTCATTATTATTTTACCCTTTACGTGTGTGTACACATTGGCTTATGGTGTTGGCTGCAACGCCAAATTTTAGCTTTTATATTATCTAATTATGAATAATCAACTATGCTATCCTGAAAAAAAAACTTTTTTTACTTAGTTTTACTCAATGTTGAAAGTAATTTTAATATATTTGAAAAAAAAGACAAATTTTATAATAATAATATTTATTTTATAATCTCTTATAAATCCTTTTTAATACAATAATATTGTAAATAAATACCAGTTTGCAACACTGAAAATAAAAAAATATTATTTTTATCATATGTATATGATTATGAATTATAATTCATTTGAGTAAATAAATGTTTTAAAATTCCTAAAAAAAGAAATCCTAAGCATTATTTACAGTGAGGTAATTAGTTACCAAGTCTTGTGTTGATTACTAAAATTAAAAAAAAACATTCAACAATTCTTAATTATGATATGACATCTGATTTTAATAATATATATAACTAGATAAAAATAACTTAAAACAAAGTGGTAGTTCTAATACATATTTATATATATATATATTATATATACAATTACTAGCCAATGATAATAAATAGAATTTCACTTAACAATCTTTAATATAACTATTGGTTTATGTGAATGTGGTCGATTCTACGGTAATAAAAACTGTTACATTTTTTCTAAAGTTACGCCACAGTCAATAACAAAGTCACTACCAGTTATGCTCCTCGCTTTATCGCTTGCCAAAAATGCTGCTAACTCAGCTATTTCTTCAGCTTTCACTAAATGTCCTAATGGAGTCGCTGCCCCTAAATGGTCCCAGAATTTGTCATTTTCTTCCTTACTCTTAAGAATATTTAATAATATATTTGTTTTCACCGGTCCCGGTGATATACAATTCACCCTGACTCCTTCTCTCGCTAGCTCCAAAGCAGCACATTTTGTAAAATGTACCACACCAGCTTTTGATACAAGATATGGTATGGCACCTTTTCCTGCAAATGATGCCAACATACTTGCTATATTAATAACACATCCTTTACTTTCTATTAATGCGTCTGCAGCAAAATGTGTAAATGCTATCACAGATTTAAGATTAACGTCAATAACTTTATCGAGAACGTTCAATAATTCGACACTGGTTATCTCACCATTACCACAGATTCCGGCACAATTAATAACCACATCTATTTTACCAAACTTTAATTTAGTTGCATTAATAGCGTACTTTACATTTTCTCTATCACTTATATCGGTGACTACTTTAAAAACTTTCCCTTTGGATGCACTCTCACACAACTCAACAACTTTATTAAGTTGTTCTAAGTTAATATCTATTAATGATAATCTCGCAGATAACTTTGCAAAACGTATTGATATACCCATGCCTATTCCAGATCCTGCACCGGTTATTAAAACAACTTTATCCTTGAAATCCATTGTTTTCTAATTTACTTGTTTTTACTAATACTCCTCATTTATATTTATATATATAATACTCCAAAATTTATGTTTATTAATTACAACAAACTTTAAAATTACGATTAAAATTTTGATGCTGAAAGTTACAAAACGAAACTCAAAAATAAACAGCTACTAGAATTAAATGTAGAGCTGTAGCGAACCGTATGTATTCGATACTGAGTAACGGATGTGCCATCTAGTACCGAGTAACAAAACGTTACACACGAATGCATGCAATGCAATGCGTTAGTTGCATTTTTTGCACTAAGTACCTACACTGTTTTAGTTCACGCAAGTACCGATGGTACGCGTGTATTGAAACGGTTATTGGTGGTATGTTTTACGCATGCGCACGCCTATTCGGTAGAATTTAAAAACGTTTTATTTATTGTATGTGATATCAAAACAAAAACTTCGCAACGAAGTAAATACCGAGTTGCCGAAAGCGAATCCACTGACACAAAACTCCTGATATGAATTTTGCGACGAAAAAAACCACAACATTTTTATTCACAAACGTAAACAAACACAAAAAATGTGAATGTGCTCGAAACATTGCACAAATTGCAATTTGTTTTTATTTTATTAGATTGATCAATAAATTTTTTGCCATCAAAATGGATATCATTCAAAAGATGAGCTTGAGATCTTTCCAATGATGCCCAATTAGTCAATGTACGTCAACTGGTTTGGCCACACTGCCTCTACGAAAAATGGCCATTTTTGGCCTTTCGATGGCCGGCCACGGCCAACATGGCGGCCAAATCGAAAAGTCGTAGAACAAAAAAGTCTGAGTTTTTGATGTACTTCAATCCCTGAAAGTTTAAACAAAATCGGTTGAAACTACAAACATACAAAGTACTTTCAAGAAATCTTCGATGAAGGAACCAGTCAAAATTTTCAAAATGTCATATCTCATCAAGCGGTGGTCGGATTTTGATGTTTTTGGGCTTGTTGGAAAGGTCTAGACGAGAACCTTCAGGAAAATAAAACACCTGGTTAGTTCAGAATATTAAATGAGAAAAGAATATTAAATGCGAAAAGAGCTAAAGAAAGGAATCTAATAAAACATGCAGCTGATAGGTAAATATTGAGACATACGTGCAGGGTAACTAGGATGGATAAAATGAGTAATGAGTATGAAAGAGGAATTTTAAAAGCTGCTTAAGAGGAAGTGTCGGAAAAGCTAAAAAGCAATAGGCTGGCTTTCTATGAGCATAAAATGTGGAGGGATTAATGTAAAACATAATAAAACTCCATATGAACGTAGGTGGTAAGAAAGGGAGCGGAAGGTTAATGAAAGTATGAATGGATTATTTGAAAGATATGCTAAGAAAAGAAATGAGCAGTAAAAGTATCGCAGTATAAACTGTACTAACTGACTGAAAAAATGAGCGTTCTTTGTATTATGACATATGTCAAACTAAACATTTATACGAGTCCAAGTCAGGCACGGCTGTAATTATGTACATACGAATTTCCTGTCCTTTATAAGATACTTCATCCTACAACTTATTGCGCACATCAAGATCATCCTGCAATATACCTTTAATGTCTTAGTAAAGAATGTTTTGTTGTTTAAATCAAGATAGAACTTATGATATTTACTTCACAAAACCAATCCTATTATAATGATTTGAAGTATTTCCGATAACATACATACTTAAGCGTTACTTGAATGTTTAAATACTCAAGTGAAATTAAACTTTTCTATCAAGCGGTTTTCAAGTAGGAAAGAGTTTGAGTGTCACACTCGAGTGTAAACATATATTTGTAAAGTGCAAACAACAAGGATTGAAGCAATTATGAAACTATAACTAGAATGTGAATTTTAAAAGGCTTGTGATAAGCTAAAATCCTAGATAGATACTTGCTCGTCTTGGTAACTCGCTAAGTCTTTCTTCTTTCTCATCTAATTTAGGTGTATTAGATCTCCATACTTACGTCTAATTGTTTATGCCATTGGGTATTGTGATATATGTGAATTTTGATAGAAAATGTCGACGATGTAGAAACACCTACGTGACACAAGTGGCGTGTCTTTAAAAATAGGATCAGTATCTTATTTTTTTCTGGTTATTAGCACTGTTTTAAATAAAATAAATCTTTTTATTTAAAATAAAATCTTTTTATTTTAAACTATTAATATTACTAATAATAATAATACATATTTATTTATTTATTTGAGGGGGTTGTCTTTAGTTGAAAATGGAAGAAAGGTCTCCCCTTTCTGCACCAGTGCAGGTGCTAATATCACTCCCAGCCTGTAAAGGCGCGTAATTTTAATATTTTTTGTGCGAGGGTAACATATCGTTTTTTTTGCTAATATTATTTAAAAAATAAGATATTTAGACATGTATAAAAGAATTTTATCCAATATATCCGTTATTATACTATATGTATGTCTTCAAAACAACACAGAACAACTTTGTTTTGTTTTATTTCGCCTAATGTCAAACGGCGGCCATTTGAGAACTGAACTGACATTTGTGGTTTTCGCCATTTCCAATATTTAAATAATTTAGAAAATTGTCTCAAATCCGATGTTATCAGTTCCGAATCTACGTAGTTTTGTCTGTTCCCTAGAGTGTTTTTATAAATCCGGAGGCTCGGAGGGAAGGCAGCCCCTAGCAGCTCGCCTTGTAGGTCTCTTTGGATGACCAGCCTCAGCCGTTATGGCTCTTTGGGGTTTCAGCGCAATGTTATGCAAAGGTCTACAGCCAAGCTAGTACGGGCTGGGCCCTTCCCAAAGCGCTGGAAACGTCAGAGAAGTCCTAAGCTTTAAATTGTAAACTAACTAGGGATAGTTAGTAGTTAGTTACTAGGCTAAATGGGAATTTAGCCCTAAATATCCTTGAAATATTGTAAATATTATCCTTAATAAATGTTTTTGGTATATAATTCCAGTACTTGTGATTTAGAAAAAACATAGTTTCCTATTTACTCATAAAATACCTGTTTTCTGTTACATGACCTTGTGTTCATTAAACACAATTAATTAATAGATTATTGTTTAAAAATATAACATGATTTCCAGTATTTTCTTTTAATCAACTTTTACAGCAACTGTAATTTAAATTATTTTTAATATATTTAAAACAATTGATAGCAAATAATCTAACAATCCTTTGAATAGAATAGAAATATTAAAATTCAAAGGCAAAAGTATAACTAAATAAAAATTGCCTTTATTCAATTGTAAGTAATTAAGCTATTATCTTTTTATTAGTATAATACAATATTGATGACATATTAGCAAAAATAAAAGACTTTGAAAGATGTAATATGTTTCTGAGTAAATATTGATGTTGTGGGTCGGTATGAGGATATTGATAACCGGTCAATGATTACTAATCAAGTACAGCTCCGATAGACTGGAAACATTCTAAAGACATCATATCTAGTTTGTACTCTGTACAAATTAATATCTTGCTTCATATAGAAAGAAATTTATCTAAGTGACTGCTTCTCCTTTTTTTTTAGGTTTGCAATAGAATTGGTTTGTTATATGAAAAAGCATCATTTATAAATTCTTTAATTTATGAATATTTGTAACTAGCAGACACTGTTAAGACAATGCTTGGTATGAATACAAGAATATCATAATATCAAAAAGTCTGTGAACAGAACCTTAAAAAGTAAATAAAAATCACAATTTATTTTTCATACTTTATTTAACTACAACAAAAACAACAATTTCTCTTAACAAACATAAAGAAAACAATCAAAATTATAAGAAAAACAATTAAAATTAGAAGAAAACAATCAATATGAAAAGAAAACAATTAAAAGAGATTAAATTTTTGTAAAGTCATTCCGGAGTCAACAATGTAATCTATTCCGGTGATACTCCTTGCTTTATCACTTGCCAAAAATTCTGATATCTCTCCTATTTCTTCAGCCTTTACTAATTGTTGTAATGGAGTTTGTTCTGCCAAACTATTCCAGAATTTATCATTGACTTCCTGGGTCTTAAAGTGCTCCATTCCTATATTGGTGTTTACTGGTCCCGGAGATACAGAATTTACCCTTACTCCTTTTTCAGCTAGTTCCAAAGCTGCACATTTTGTGAAATGTATCATTCCAGCTTTTGATACAGCGTACGGTAATCCCGCTTTTATTGGTGTAGACCCAAAAATACTTGATATATTAATAACACATCCTTTGCTCTCTATTAATGCCTCGGATGCATAATGCGTAAGCGCAATATGAGACTTCAGGTTAACATCAAGTACTTTATCCAGAACATCCAATAATTCAGGACTCGTTATCGATGCACTGCCAGTTCTTCCAGCACAGTTAACTAGGACATCTATTCTACCGAACTCTTGTAATGTAGCACTAACAACATCTTTTACATTCTTAGTATCGCCTAAATCAGTTGATATTTTTAAAACCTTGTTTTTACTTACATTTTCACATTCCTGGCCTACTTGATTAAGGTTACTGCTGTTGATGTCAACTAATGATAATTTTGCAGATAATTTTGCGAAATGAATAGCAATTCCTTTGCCAATTCCTGATCCCGCACCTGTTATTATGACAACTTTCTCAGAAAAACTCATTGTATATTATTCTTTCTTGTTAGTCTGTCTTAATATTTTTTCCAAATCTCTTTAGTGTCAAACTCAAACTGTCCGATCGCATTAAATCATCCTTTTTTATTATACAA
The DNA here is from genome assembly GCA_918358695.1 of Melinaea menophilus ssp. n. AW-2005. Lineage (NCBI taxonomy): Eukaryota > Metazoa > Arthropoda > Insecta > Lepidoptera > Nymphalidae > Melinaea > Melinaea menophilus. The sequence continues at coordinate 10,384,067 of OU911043.1, forward strand.
TAAACACGCTACCTGCTTATTGCGTAGTGCCTTCGTTTTAGAAAAAAACAAAATGTTGGTTTTTGTTAGAGGTTTAGGTCTTTGGTGGCGTGTTGTTTATTGCAAAATGAGTCTAATTTTAATAGTTGATGTCCTTTATATATAAATTATCGAAGGCCATACAACTTTTGAATATGACCATGGGCCATGGCATTGAAATAAGTATTCATTATATTAGGCCCTGTCCACACTTGTGACTAGAAAATATATTAATTTCAAAAAGCAGGCTTATCGTGTAGAACTCATATCATAATTTTGGACACCTATATTAATCATATCATACCTACTAATTATTAACGAATACTTAAGCATACGGTATTCATATCGCCAGGACTAGTATTTTAAGCTTCAAAATGAACGCAATAAAAACTTAAAATATGTTCATCGTTATATATCAATTGAATTTATCATTATAGGTTTAAAAGATTTTTCTTAGCAAATTTTGTAAATATTACAACACTTAGAAATGGGATAATGTGGGAAACCAAGGCTGTAGATATACGGGACTGGCTATAAGCGTACAGAACTGAGAAAGAAAAGTAATAAATTTATTCGTTTTATTTTAAATGTATAAAAAACAACTGCCGCTGTTCCCAGGCCTAATATCGACGTATGAGTGCGATATTCACTCGAAATCTTTATTTAAATGGCATATTTTCTAAACTGCGTTAGATTTAGGCATCATAAGGGCGTCTTATAGCGTCGCAGAGACGAATTATTTGAGAAAATCGGACGTTTTGTACACAAATGTGGTCAATGTATTATCGACAAGGAATATAGATATTAGTGCTATAGCTTGTTATTATTATATTTACTTATACTAAACATGTTTATGTTTGCTTATACTGTTTATATTAACAGATCGAACAATCTAAGATTATTTCGTGTTTTCTATCTATGGTAACCTTTCTCTTTTCTCTTTCTGGTTGTCAATGTATATTTTCTGTGTCCATATCTCGTATGTCTTATAAAAAAGTAAAATTATTTTTTTTTGGTATGAAAGTTCAGAAATGTATTTATTTAAACTGATATTATATATGTGTTGAATTATATTGTAGACATATTTCATAATGTAACATAATAAATAGTATTGATGTAATATAAATCTAATATTGTGCTTGTGTTTATGAAAATAATATACATTGCTAACATAAAACAGATTTTGAGACACGAAATCGATGTACCATTACAGTATCGGGATGTCGTGTCGTGGTCGTTACAATTACGATGTCGTATCGTGTAAAATGCAACATGCATCATACGGTTTAAATGACACTTCCATAACGGTATTTATAGTCTAAATGAAATATATTTGTTGAGTTAACCCGCAAAAGCGAACGCGCTTTTTTCTTTTCTTTTCTAACGATTTATATATTACAACAATTAGTTTTATAATTTAATTTATTATTGATAATAACGATCTGCTTAATAAATATCTTAAAATGTGTTTGTTTGATATGAATGCTTGAAATACCTAGTCTTTTGAAATGTATTTGAGCTGAAAGATTTTTTAATTTCGCAAACATCTGATACTTTTTAAGGTTTCGTAGCATGTCAGTCCGTCTATCTGTTCGCAGCAAAGCACAGACTCATTTATAATATTACAGCACATTTATAATATTACTTATATATACATAATATACACAAGTATTACATATTTTATCTTTTTTAATGTTGTACTGAGACTATTATTGTTTCTGTATTTTTGTGTCAATCTAATATTAATAATTATTCTTTTTTAATTACATAAAGTTGTTTAAGTTTGTTATTGGTATTTATTCTTATTTATATGTTCCAAGGTCTATTCCAGATGTAAAACCTAATTTATTTTATAATAAAATCGAATTACGAAGTTCCGTATTATTGAAAATTAAACAACCATGTGATCACAATAGCAAAGTAATCATATATCATGATGTCTTATAATAAATTAAAGTCATTGGTAAATATTAATCTGTTATAAAGTCTTGCAAATACTTGCATTTGATATATGTTATACTTATGATAAGTAAATCAGTGATTTATTATCTAAACTAAGTAAAATATTAACATGATAAAGTCTGTGTAATACAAGCTGTTCTGTGTATTATTTCAAGCTATAAAACACATACAAATTAAATTATTGTATTATTTATTTGATGTGATGTCAGCTTGTTTTTAGACACATTAAAAATAATATTTCGCTGTGGCTAATATTATCATTTTAAACGAAAAACACAACAGACGGAAGGATTCTGATTCTGAAATTTGATATGGTAACAGTGTCATTGGAATCACTATATGTATGCTCGTATACGAATGTATAATACTTTTTGCTACCACTAATTACTATAAAATCATATCAGAAAGTCGCTCTTAATTAATATCAAAGTAAATATTGAAAAACCGGCAAAAAATTTGGTTAGATCATATGTGAATAATTTTGTTATCTACTTTATAATAAGATCTGTGGCTCACACGGACGGAATCGCAAACAACAGTTGTATCTATATATATAGTATATCCGCAAAAGCCAAAATAATAACAGCACGTGGTAGGAAACAAAACAAACTGAACCGGTTAACCTCGTAGTTAGGACGTGGATCACGTAAGTACCTCTCAATGTCACTATGAGAATAAAATAAAACATTTTAAGAGTTCTGTATAAAAATAGATAAAATATATTAATATCTATAATTCGATTACATATCTCTAATTTTATTTACTTATTTATTTTTTCGTGTACCTCATTATTACATATATACTTAAAATTATAAATTATGTACATGGGATGGGATTTTATTTTGAGATGGAACAACTAAAGTACCTTCTACTTATTATTATTTGTACCTTATTAATATAATGGATAATTTACCCTCAATATAACATTTACGGTTATAATTAATTTTAAATTATTGAATTTAAATATTTTCATTTTAAAACATAATTATTCATAGTAAAAATAATACTATTAACATTACTAAAATGTATTTTATGTTGTTATTATTGGGTCAGGAGAAATAACTTCTAGTTTCCAACAATTTTCAAGGTTGCAGTTTGTAAATAAATATACCAATCCAGCATGTGTTGGTCCAAATGGTATTATACATATAAAAGTACGAATAAAATTGCAATATTAAAAAATTTTTTAGCTTTTAATTATTTCATCTGTAATATTAAATAGTCACTTAATAAAATTAAGTTAATATTATAACTTTGACTTATACCAATAAATACTGTTAATATCCAGGTTTATTTTATCGTATTTATATTTTGTGGATATTTTTCAGTAACCACTCTAAAACTTTAAGATGAATAATAAGATAGATAACAACTTGGAAAAACTTATAGTAATTTTCCAATTCCCGATCCTCATCGAACCAATAAATTAATATGGTCGGTAAAGAAATCGTAATTTCAATGTTATATATAAGTGCCAACTCGAAATTATAACTCTGACGATAATACAGTTCACACCGCATACAACTATTACCAATAACCAATTTTAAACCATGTGTTGAGTCCTGGACCGCCTCACAAATTTTGCGGACTGGTTGTAATAATTATTGTATTAAAATTAACAAGAGTAAATTGGTGAATGGCGACAGTTTAAATAGAGCAGCAACATCAATGATTGGTTATCATTCACTTTATTTATGAAGAGAGCACAGGTTTCGACCAGAAACTTCGAAATCGAGACTTCGATTCGGTGTAAACCCAGAGCAGTGCGACCGCCAGCGTAACGTCTCCAATGAACGACGGGACATTGCCTAGACTTCTACTCAGACCGCCGAAGACAGGGTTCCAACGGAAACCATTCTATCCGTATCGTCTTCTCATCTCCAGAAACTTTTATCCCTTATTTTTCTTATTAGGGAGAACGTAATATAAGGTAATACTGTATCTATTGCATTTGATTATATAATAATAATACAGAAGTTGACATACATAAGTACATTATAATTTTTAATTTTAATACTTCTTTTATACATTTACTAGTCGTCATTTCTAGTTGGGAGACTTTTGTTTAACGGTGCTACTTTTGTCAGCGCAGTTTTCAGACTTTTATATCACTTAGCTCTTACTCAGCAATGTCATAGCATTTTGAAATAAAAAGCTGCCTATTGTAACTAAAGTATAAGTATATGTAACATACAAATAAAGTCCAAAGTAACTTGTGATTTCCAGTAAATATGTGTTAATAATTGGAAGTATTCTATATGTTGTTCAGAATGAGAATTAGGAGCTACTTAATCCTAAGAAAAAAAATATTAGGAAAATACTTTATTTAATATACATTATTTTCTTAATATTATTTTTCGTTTGCTATTTTTTTATTTCATTCCGAAATATTGTGTCTACGGGAAACCTCTGCTCCATCTCTGTTCTGCTCCATAAAAAAAAAGTAAAAATTGTATAAGTAATAATCATTTAAATGTCTAAAACTTACAAGTGAAGTGTCGCGCTAGCTCTGAACTAACTTCCTCAAGTCGACCCCACTTAACCTCAAACACCGATTATCAGTTGAACTACAACACAACCAATAAATATGTTATAGGCTATTAATATGAATTCCACTCGTCACAGTATGACCCTGATTGATTCGTTGTGTATAATGTTATAACTCTTTAATATTTACGTCACACACTCCCGGTCTGTAGTAATGTACACTGCTGTGTGAGTACACTACAACAATCTTGCAGGATCGCAGAACGTATTACGTATTCGCATAACAGTCATTCCTGCACAGACGACAGACCATAATATTAAAATTGTTTTCAATACAATAATATCACATTTCAAATAATTATTACTACAAAACTGTTTATAATTAAAGTAATAATAGCTCGTGCTGGCATAAATGTTATTGTTGCTAAGAAAGGTGTCATACGATTAACACTAAACCTACCGGTCAAATTGACCGTTCTTAAACTTTTGTAAAACTTACGCATTTTTAAACTTTATAATATCGTTATCAAACTACATGACAATTCTTAGAATATGCATATAATATTTTCTATACTCTTTGCTTTTAGTTATTTCCATTATTACCTGCGTTATATAATAAAATAATTTTTAATTACCGGTCCATTTGACGGCGTGCGGTAGGAACAGGTATACAAGAATTGTCTGTAGGTTTAGTGTTAAACTTACCGACACCAACCATTTTATTCACTTATGTATAAAAATTATTATATATCGAAGTGTTTCATATGTTTAATACATGTTGCATTTTATAAACAATATTTCTTATTTGTGTTTCTTTATTTTTAAATGAACTTGTCAATTATGGTAAGGTAAAGTTTAAATATAAAGTTAAAATTTATCTGTTGTTAGATGTACTTAATACCGGAGCCGGCACCTTCAGTTCCTTCTTAAGTAAATGAATTTTACTTCATATCAACATATTTATAAATGATAAAAAAAATACAAATTATTAATTGTAAGTATAAACGTCTATATTCACACTAAAATAAGAAATTCGGTTTAAACAAGTCATTTTGATTTTTTATAAAAGTGATCTATGCACGATTTGCGTAACAAATGTTTTAGAAATACTATGACTATGATATCAGTTATAATTTGTAATAGGATCAATAAAGTTTTTTTGTCTGTGCGAGCACGATTCTATGGGGATAATATATAAAAAATATTTCCATTTTCCGATAGTAGTAGGGAAAACTTGAAAAACGTAAACTATTAAAAAGAAATGTTATAAATTAGCTGTCAGTATGTCAACCTTATCTGCCCTGCAACTTCCATACAGGCGTTAAGACGACGATCTTTATTATCACTGACATCTGTAAACATGTATGACCTTGACAATAACTCGCGATAACGCAACGGCAAAAATATTTACGTAAGAATATGAAAAAAAAAACGATATTGCTTTCAACCCTTTATTTTGTAACGTCAAGTTACAGCATTTGCAAATCAATAGCACACAATTAAAAAACTTCAAAATGTTGTAATGACATTCCTGAGTCAATAATATAATCAATTCCAGTTATACTCTTTGCCTTATCACTTGCCAAATATCCCACCATCGCTGCTATTTCCTCCGCTTTCACTAAGTGTTGTAAAGGGGTTTGTTCTCCTAAACTCTGCCACAGTGCATCATTTTCTTCCTGTGTCTCTAAGATATTCTTAAACAAATTAGTGTTAACTGGTCCTGGAGATATACAATTTACCCTTACTCCTTTTTCAGCTAGTTCCAAAGCTGCACATTTTGTAAAATGTAATATACCAGCTTTTGATACCATATATGGTATTCCTCCTTTTACAACAGTAGTCCCTAGTACACTTGAAATATTAACAACACATCCTTTGCTCTTTATTAATGCTTCAGAGGCATAATGAGTAAGAGCAATGTGAGATATGAGATTTATATCAAGTACTTTCACCAGGTTATCCAGCAACTCGGGACTTGTTATACTGCCACCGCCACTCCTTCCTGCGCAGTTAACCACCACATCTATTCTACCGTACTCTTGTATCGTAGCATCGACAACTTTTTTCACATTATCGGTAACACTTAAATCAGTTGAAACTTTGAAAACTTTGATTTTACTTAATTTTTCACACTCTTTCGCAACTTCATTAAGTCTATCGAAGTTGGTGGAAATAAGTGATAATTTTGCAGATAATTTAGCAAAATGAAAAGCAATGCCTTTCCCGATTCCTGACCCTGCACCAGTTATTAAAACAACCTTGTCGGTAAAACTCATGTTTTTTTTATTAAACAAAAGTTCCAATATTAATGTTGTTGGTAAACTGTGAACCTAACAAAAACTAATAAGCACCGTCACATGTCAAACGTTTAAATAAGTATTTTCACAGAGTAAATATTTGTTACAGTGGAATGAAAGACAAATACAAAACATCACTATTGTAGATTCGGCTGAAAACTAGATGGCGTTGATAATCTATTAAAATTAGCGATTAGCAGTTCAGAAAATTAAAAGATAAACTGAGTGATAGGATGTTAACAATTACACTAAATTATATTTTGCTCATCCTCCTTTTTTACTCTGATTATTATTTCATGCAATGTATTTTGTCCAGAAATTTACAATAAAATTCTTATAGGTATAATAAAATAATAACCTGTATCCATATTTAGTAAAAAATAGATCGTGAATAAGAAATCTGTGAATAATTGTATTAATGTGAATAATCATATTAATATTATTCATGTTATGATATATTTATCGAGTCGAATATAAAATTCTCATAATAAACATATGAAGGGGGACTCCTGTTCCCTGGCTTCAGTTTAATATCTTGATTAAAAATAAAACTATTGCGCTCAAGTGTTGAATGTGTATTGTAAAATAGAACACATGTTTATACACAAAAAAAAGGTAAAATGATAAAATAAACTAAACCAATAGAAATACCCACTTTAAAATAAATACCTTAAATTATGATCAATGATATAACAATAATTATTATTAAATAAGTTTTTGCTTATATACTATTTTTACGACGATGTCACACATCGATAGGTCTATTTAGTTTTTTTGCATTGTTTCCAAAATTATATACAAATCAAAATATAAATGTAAATCATGTATCAAAATACCATAATTGGTCTTTTGATACATGATTTACATTTACCGAGAACTGGTCTTGGGTAGTCTTGAGTGAGACATGATCATGATGTGATCATTTGACGACGTCCCCATAATGTCTTGGTATAAATATGGCAGTTACCTAGCCTCCGCGTCGATCGGACAGTTGTCCCGGCTACCTGCATTCCCACACTGCCCATCACCGCACCGGCGGTTATAAACCCAGGAAGAAGATAAAAAGTTGACACTTACTTGGACCCAAACCTGTGCCGCTTAAGGATCTAATAAAACCGGCGTCGCCATAGTTAGAGTACTAAGTTAGATAATAGGCACAAACCTCTGTCATCTAGAGATAGAGACACCCTAGGATTTCACTGTAGGCATTGACATACGCAGGTAACCTTGCATTTTCTCCGTAAGGCACCTTGTAAATCGTAAAATCGCCGCAGTTAAGAACTACGACACTTATCCGATTGACTCAAACCGGTGGAAGCTGCGCCGTCTCCAAAGGGAGCTGAAATAAGGTCTTGACATTTTTAAAGAGGGGAAAGCTTTCGAACTCTGTCCATCGCAACAAGGCGTTGTGGGCGTTGCAGGAAACCCTGAAGGCTGAAACAGTCTCCGCGATGTCCAGACTCGGCAGACCAAACTCCTCACCCGCATTCGACGACCTTGACAAAGCTGAAAGTTTAACCAACAGCCTAAAGAGCCAGTGTCGTCGTAATCATCGGGAACACCGTAGGCATCACGTGCTCTCAACCGCCAGCCGTTCCTTTAAGTTAGTTAAGGTACATCATGCCAAAAAATCACCATGCCCCAATAATATCAACAATCAGCAAAGGAGGCGACAGTGTGTTCCTTTCGTCTCCTTTCTATGCCTACTCGTTACTATTTTTCACTAGGCCATAGTGATAGGAATACATAAACCGGGTAAATTCCGGAATCTTCCAAGTAGTTATCGTCCCATTAGTCTTATTAGTTCTTTAGGCAAAATCTATGAGAGGATCATCCTTAGACTTATAGTAGTAGTAGTAGAAGTTGAAAGACTAAATTTCATCCCAAATGAGCAGTTCGGCTTGCAGGCCAATCATTTCCTTACCCACAAGGTTCAATGCCTCACGGAGCACATTTGTCAGGGGTCACTACACCAGGACTCAGATTACCAGTGCAGGGTCTCGCAAAGGCTCGTACTCATCAGGACAGACATCTCCCCGGGTACAATTATTCATTAACTCCAGTGACATTCCTAGATCACATTTCAAAGTTCACTTAGCCATGTTCTGGGATGATATCGCAATGGCTCCTTCGGGAGCTGGTTTTGTATGTGAAGGATTGAGGTGATTCCGGAGAAGAACGTTGCTCTTCGGTGCACTTTGAATCTATACCACTGATCACTTGTGTATGTCAAATGGGAGTGGCAGGAGGGCCTATGTGATACCATACTTATCGAAACAAGTCCTTCTGTGAAGACACTTTCCAACTTGAAATATGGCTACGAGGGTTCCAAACGAGTTCTGGTCTGAGAAGTACCACACAACAAACTAAGCATGTTTTTATTTATTTATTGGGATGACTGTTTCATAAACGTCAATATAGTGAGGAATATACGAATAACTAGAAACATCGCAATCAATTCCATAAGCTGGCCTAGTGATTGGTTAATAATAAGAAAAAAAAGATCCGTACCTAGCAAGACGACTAATCACCGCAAGCAGCACCCGTTCACGAGCATAACACAAGGGTCAGCCATCACCACCTTCACTATATTTCAGGGAATCAGCATAGAGAATTAGACCTTCCGATGATCGCACAGTATTTTAAGGGGCTTTCGAAAAGCTACTTTGACAGTGGTACATCCGATCCCGAAGGACGCTAGTGTCAATTTATATTACCATAAAAAGTGTTATTTATCACATTACTTATAATATAATTTACAAGGCATTTATAATTCTATAAGTAATTCAAAGGAATGAACGGCTGCAGACCACTTTTGTTCAACAGTATAAATTTTTAACGAAAAGTAATTGACTATGTGACGTAAATATTATATTACTTTGTTTATTTTTAAGATATTCCCAGTTCAGAATTCTGTGTGTAAGTTGCTTTTAATATTTACAGATTCCTGATCACGTTGCAGTCCTGGTCTTTTGAAAAGAAGACCGAAGATTAGCAAACAAGTATTTTATCAAGAAATTTATCTCTAAAGAGGGAGTCCAAGTTGTATTTAAATAACGTTTTAAAAAAGTTTTTCCAATACATATATTTTTCTTATTTGACAAGAAATTTTATTTACAATGAAAAATATTAACAAATACATAGATTATTATTTTTAACATAAACATTTATAAAAATAAGAAATCTGTAACTTTAAATGAGAATAACTACATAGAAATATTATTTAAAAGATAAATATTGAAACATAAATGGTTGAAAACGTTACAGAATAAAAAAAAACGAAATAATAACTGTATCTCGCCCAAGATATCTCTTATTTACAAAAGATCAATTGAAAGAGCTGGGTTTATCATATCCAAGTTTTGTTCATAAGCAAATGGAGGTGAAATTTACTTAGACTAGTGGAAACAATAACTTTAATAGTAGATCTAAATTAATTAAAGTTTTAAGAAGTTTTTTCTCTGCAGACACTGTTCTGATTACCATTTTTAAAACACAACCTTTAGGTGTCTGGACAGCTGATTGATGACTCCAATAACTCCATCACTGTTTTTAAGTTTTTACCCTTTCCAATGCTTCGTAGCTTAAGTATTCTATCTTTTTTTTTTAAGATATTGATTATAGAATTAAGGGGAACGTGTTAAAAATATAAAATCAATTAAAACATATTTTATATTCAATAATATTATGATTATAATTTAAATGAAAAAAAAAAGTATAATTTTATAATACAGTAATACCCCGCTTTACGGACCCCGTTATACGCGATTTCACTATAACGCGGATGCAAATTTCGCGCTCAAATGCCTCGAATTACGCGAAAGAGTGTGTATAAATATAATGTAGTCATCAACAATAGATGTATTTTCCGTAAAAAATAGGATTATGTATTGCATAGTGTTCCTAGAATTAAAGTGATTGATTAAAATGATTTGTATTTTTTTGTAATAATTTTTGACTATGTTTAATCATAAACCTCGTTATACGCGAATTTCAGTTAACGCGATTTTTTTTGGAACGTATCCCTCGCGTAAAGCGGGGTATTACTGTACTTAAATGGTTTATAGCTAGTATTATTAATTTTATTGCTATCGTTTATGTTAAATATTCTGCTTCGTTGTTACGTACAACGAAATAAAAGTAACTACTAAGTACTGATGTGGCCGAGTATTATATAAAAAAGTTGTAATATTCCTACGTTTATGGCTCTATTGTATCTGTAACGGTCTCTTTAGACCATTTGCTTAATATATAACATCGAAGCTGCAAGTCCTTTTTTGTTGGCTGCGATGTTTCAATCGATTGCCTTACTGTTATACGTCCCTTTGATTCCTGTATTTTTATAATAAGGATAAAATAATAACTAGTTTTAAATAAGCAAAATTTCATAAAAATCTTATAGTTTTTGTGAAAATTACACTTTATAATAAATTGCTATTTCGAAGACTTAAAAAAATAATAAATTTGTCTCCCAATTATCACAACAATAACTAATAAAAAACGTACCTTGTCCTTTGTTGACCTTGTTTTTTTTTATTTATATATAATTATGTTTACAATATGTATAGATAATGTAATTTAATAAATATTGCATCAAGATAAGACAATACTTGCAATTATAGAGTTGACGTCTTATCTTACAGGTACAGATGTCATTATGTCCATAATATATAGATAATAAATTGTATAATATAGGGGTTTGCCGAAATGAAAACGACATTTGAAAATGTAATAATTTTTATTTCTAAAAAAGTATTCTTTAAGTTAATATACAAAAAATAAATTTCTTTATACCTAATTTAATTTCGGGTAATATTTACAATATAATTAATAAAAAAAGGGAAAACTTTGATTAAAAATGATTAAATTTCAATATTTTGTAAGGACATTCCTGAGTCAATAATATAATTAATTCCAGTTATACTCTTAGCCTTATCACTTGCCAAATATCCCACCATCTCTGCTATTTCTTCAGCATTCAGTAAATGTTGTAATGGAGTTTTTTCTCCCAAAGTGTTCCAGAATTTATCACTTTCTTCCTGGGACTTAAAATTAGTTCTTGCTAGATTAGTGTTAACTGGTCCTGGAGATATACAATTTACCCTTACTCCTTTTTCAGCTAGTTCCAAAGCTGCACATTTCGTGAAATGTATTATTCCAGCTTTTGATACAGAATATGGTATTCCATCCTTAACTACAGAAGTTCCTAGTACACTTGAAATATTAATAACACATCCTTTGCTTTTTATCAGTGCCTCAGATGCGTAATGCGTAAGCGCAATAGGAGATATAAGATTAACATCGACTACCTTCTCCAAGATATCCAGTAACTCGGGATTTGTTATGCAGCCACTGCCACTCCTTCCTGCACAGTTAACTACGACATCTATTCTACCGTACTCTTGTAACGTAGCATTTACAACTTTTTTTACATTATCAGTAACACTTAAATCAGTTGAAACTTTGAAAACTTTGATTTTACTTAATTTTTCACACTCCTTCGCAACTTCATTAAGTCTATCGAGGTTGGTGGAAATAAGTGATAGTTTTGCAGATAATTTAGCAAAATGAAAGGCAATGCCTTTCCCAATTCCTGATCCCGCACCAGTTATTAAAACAACCTTGTCGGCAAAATTCATATTTTTTATATTTAATTGAATTTCTAGTGTTGTAGTGAAATTCTGTTTTTCAAAATAATTATCTCTCACATAAAACGTTCAACGTTCAAACACGTCTACTGACTTCTCACTAGTGAGTACAGTTTTGACCTAGGAGTGTATACATTTATATCGAATCTTGTTTAGAGGTTTTATCTTTCAATCATATAATAATAATACTTATCAGCATTCTGGAATCGGCTTAAGTCTAGATGGCGTTGATTATTTTGTTATCATTTTGTGTATCGTCCTTTTTGATATTACTAAAAATATAAAATAAATATTGTAAAGAAATTTATTGAAATATATTATAAGAAATTTTGTTATATTGTACTGCGTTGAAAGAAACGTACTATTTATAAGAAACTTTTAAAAATGTGTTTTTCGTAACGCTATTTCGTGTTTTGAAATCGTACCGATTTTCATTTCACGGTATATATTTTGATATAATATTGTTCTGAAGCGTTTAATACGAATTATTTTCTGTATCCGATGTTATAACTTTGTTACACATCTGATTGTATCATTTGGACGCCGAGAATCTTCTGTGGCGTGAATCCAATTGCTACACCCCGTATTTTAAGATGTACAATGCTGTATTCCCGGATGCAATGAATCTCGAACAAGTAAGCTATTGAAACTTACATTTCCTTGCCATTTATGCATCATGTAAATTTAATTTTTAACACGTAATCTAACCAATTAGCATCCTTTCATGTCATGCATAATGTGTGATACTATAATTGCTCAATTATGTTCATAAGGTAACATTAATATTTCAAGAGAAGCTTATGTTTGTAAATTTCTTGGATTTATTTTTAAGATTTGTGGGTTCTATTTTAAATTAGTATTTTATAATATATAATCTTTTAGGTAATTACACACCATCTTTTTCATAATCCTGACAAAAATCCTGAAAGTTTTGAATGAAAAAAACTGTATTTTTGAAGATAAATTACATTTTGGAAACTAGGTTGTAACAAATGCTACTGCAACCTTAAATGTACAAGGTTTGCTTATTTTCTTATTGTATTTCTGCACAATATGGCTGATAATATTTTGTTATAATGCTAAATCTCTAAACAGTTCTCAGATAAATGGTTTGAATTAAATGATGAATGAAATTATAAATATAACAGAATCATAAGTATTTTGGGGATCTAATTTTTGCATGTCTTATCAGTAATTTTGTGAAATGTACATGTGTGCTGTATAATAGTTTTTTTTTAAATTTTCTTATTAGTTTTTAAATTTAATGACATTCTATAAAACATGTCTGTCATTTGTTCATCTCAATAAACATGATAGTAATCTCTAATCTAGTAATCTCTAATCTAATCTAACTAATCTAAATATTGAAATGGTGGTTTAAAATAGTTTTTCTATAATGAGTGACATACTTTTGTTCAAACATGGATTTAATAACTATGATTATTGTTTGTTAAATGTAAGAAATTTTATTTTACAGGTCTCAAAAATAACCCTTTAAGCGATAGAACAAACCAAATTATTCCTGCAATCATTGTCCGGCAACTAGATATAATTAATCTTTATTATAATATAAAGTATAATATATGTATACTAATAATAAAGGCAAAACATTTATTTGATTTTTTATTATAACTATATTCTGATGAACATCTATAAAAGATATCTTATATCTCTGATGAACATCTATAAAAGATACATGTTTTTGTTCTAAAATCTCAATAATTGTCAATCATGTTGAAGCGCTGTTTAGTTGTTCTGGATATTAATTCGGTCAGCGAATAATATAAATCAAAAATGTGGTATTGGAGTATAATAGACTTATTAACACTATTGTTTTTCCATCTCTGCTGTCAATCTAGTTCATAATATAGTTATTATGTTCAATAAAACACAGTATTAACTTCATTGAATGTATTGTGCTTGGTAGCAAAAAGATGACAGACACACTGAATATATATTATTTATATACCCTCTGCTTAATAAGATTGGCTATTATTAGTAATAAAATGTGAAAAGCAGTTATGTCATATACATAACAATAGTTAATTATATTAAATCAATTTCATAATATACTTAATTTTATCAAATCTAACTCATAAAATACTTAATTACTGAAAAAGAATAAGGTGTTATTAGCACCTTTTGACTAGAGGTACTTATTTTTATTTGCCGAATATTTAACAACTCAGAAAGATGTTTTTCCCACTGAATTCACATTATCTTTCTTTACCGGGGCAAACTATGTTAGTATTAGTTACATCTGATATTACTAAATATATTATATTTGTCCATGATATTATTTTTATATTCACTTTTTTATTTAGTCACTTTATTTCAGAACAACAAGGGAGACATAGTTATGCTGTGAAAATAAAAAACTCATTTAAAATAAAGGTAGCTAGCTAGGGGGGCAGCAGACCCTCAATTGAGCGAAGCGAGTCCTGTGTAACGACTCATCGTGTGTGTGTTGTTGTTTTTTGACGATTATTTCTCAAGGACATGACATTTTTCAAAAATTTTTTTAATACCATCACCTAATCAGGCGTCTTTTTTATTGCAAAATTTCATAATTATCCGTCAAGTAGTTAAGAGCCTATTCGTGACAAAGAATGTGAAAGTCTCTAGTAGAGCGCTCCGCTCCCTTCGCTCGCTTCACTCAATAATATATTTTTTTAACGTTGTTTAATTTTATAAACATTTTTATAAATTTACATTTGATAGGAATAAATAAACATATACTGGGCGTTTAGATTCATAACTGTTGTAAAATAAGTTATTTTATTTTTTTTGTGTTAAAACTCTTGTCTTGCCACCAGACCTAGTACCACTAAGATTCCTATTGTTTCTTGATATGTTTGAATTGTATCAATTTAAACTATGTGATCTTAATATTATACTTTTTAAAAGCTACGCGTTTCCGTAGGCTGGCAGTGGTATTAACAGAAAGTGGAAAGTTTTCCAGAGGTATAAGATTTCCGAATAATAAATTGTGGTTAATTCGAAGAACAAAAATCTTAAAAAGCTGCATTATTAAAATAATAATGAAATAATTATTTTTCTTTAAGCTGTTAGTAATCAGTAACTTGAATTAGTAGTTTTTATAAGCTACTTTTTTTTTTTATAAGAAGTGGCTACAAGGAGAAACGATTCACAAAGCATTTGATGTCTTAATACTTAAAGCTACAAATGAATTAAATAGATTACCGGTTTGTTGTTTTTCTAGTTTAATAGAGGTAATGCTCTTCAGGATTAAAACAATAACAAGAAAACAAGGACTATTATGAAGGTACATATCTTGACGTCTTCACAGTTTCAGTGTTTACAATATATTAAATTTATTTTTGTCAGAATATAAGAATAATACTGTCTCATCAAAAGTATAATGTTGACATTTTTACTGATATATATTTAGAGAGCATTAACTGTACAGTTATCCCCCCTATAACACGGTGGATCGTTCCGCGTTATAGGAAAACGCGTAGGAATATTCTTGTATAACGCGTTATGTACAAATAATTTACGTTTAACTTTTCTTATTAAAGGCGGTTTAAATGGAATGTTAAGTAAGAACTGAATTAAATAAATTTTTTTATTCATTCTTATTAAATTTGATAACAACACAATGTGCAAAGATAAACGAAATTAATTATGAACTGTATAAAATTATTATATATTTCATAGTATAGAAATATAACGTGGGAAACCTCGCGTTGTATGAGGCAAAACACTTGTTTCACGAGGGACTGATATCGTGTTATATGGAAATGCGTTATAAGAGTATCGTGTTATAGGCGGAATTATTGTATTATATTTTAGTAAGACCATACCAAGAAAGTTGCTATTGGTATAAATATGAATAACATTGACAGAAATAACTATTGCCAAGTGACATAATTTTATTAGATATTTTTTTGTTTATTTTCAACGTTGTAACTGTCAAAACTAGATTTGTTTATATTTAAAGTGTTTACAGATTCTTGTATTATTATTTGTTTGTTTGCAGATCTATCATCTATCTAGATCTAATTGTGTCTACTAAATGGAAAAACATCATTACAAATAAAACAAAAATTATAAATCTTGCATGAAGAAGTTGCAACAAGTCATAAAATCACCTGTGAATTAAGAAGATCAAACATCAAATTACCATGTTGGGTAACAAAAAAAAAATGGTCCAAAGTGAAAAAAATAATAAAACTTGGAAATAATAAAATAGTGTAGAACTTAGAAAAAGGGATGAGCATTTATTAATGTCTTAAACATTATTGCCTTTGATGCTAATTAATTAATGATCAAGGGTTATAAAGTTTAAGAAAAACTTGTATTCTGTTCTTCCTCAAGATATTTAAAACATTTATTTACATGGTACTTTTAAAATAATAAAATGGCTATTATGTTTCAATTAACATCACTGTCTGAAATGTTCCATGAATTTAATAATATTGTGTAATATATTTCAGGTATAAAATTGTCAGCAAAATTTGACACATACATGACATAAATATTGAATTAGACACAAAATGCATGCGTGATTCTGCACAAATACAAATATATGGCCAGGGTAAAGACGTTAAAAATAGGGTTTAATCAGAAGATACTTGTTGAGGAAACTTTTAATAAGGTAACTGGAAGAGTTAAATCTTAGAGGAATGACTTAAAATTATAATTTAACAATAAATATGTTAATTTTGATCTTGAGGTTTGCAACTGTTTTTGTAATTTTCTGTACAGATATTCCAGTTATCACTACTAAATCTTTAAATTCCGCTACCGCTCGCTTTGACATTCCTCGTGTCAGAGGGAATACGGCAGAGTAGAGACTTTTTAATACACATTATAAATGATCAAACGACACTTCAGCTATTAAAGAAGTGTTGGAAGGCAGTAAATGTTAAATATATTTAGAGATTTTAAAAAATATTGCTACTTACCAACGACGGGACACATTGATCATTCGAGTCCATTGCAGTCTACTGTTGCATCGTGATTTGTTAGTTACAAATGGCAACGATCTTATGAGTGTTTGGTATCACGAATTTCGCGTCTTCGAGCATCATTTATAATATGGCCGTCTTATATTTTTGTTTACATTTACAATTCGCCAGAGTAGATACGCTAAAAAATGGGACAAAAATGAGATTCGAAACTAAAAAAATTAACTAATATTGTATTTCACTGTTATGATACGTAAGTATACATGCTTAAATTCGTGATAAACTTTTTAAGTCTGAAACTTACAAAGAAAGTATGTCTTGTCGGCATGTTTAACTAAAAACGCAAAGGAGACATACCAGAGTAGTGATTTTTTAAGATTTTAGAATCACCCATATATTCAATGTAACTGGGTACGACACTTTATTATATAAAAAGATAACAAATGTTGTCGGTAAAAGTCATAAGTTTAAATATCTTTTTAGGTCATTAAAATACAACAATCTTCGATAGTGACATCTAGTGAGCTTTTGTCGTCATTAATTTCCCGCGTTGACCCGTTCTGTGGAAAAGATGCCGCTAGAGTTCATATAATTATTGTGATCAGTATTTTTTTTTTTTTTTTTTTTTTTTTTTTTTGTTTGTCTCTGCTGTTAGCCCTACTGGCCATGACAGCGTCACCGGTGGAATGGACGGGTGCAGAGACCCGCCCTTGAAAAAGGGGGGCCTGAAGGGCCCCAGGGGAACATGCGTCCTGAGGGTGCCTCCTGTGAGGCTCGGACCACGGCTCAGAACGCCGTTAGGTGGGAAGCGAGGGTTGGATGTGGGTTAGGACTTGACACTAACGTCCTCCGACGGCAGAACGCCAGAGCAACGTGCTTGGATGGGGGCCTCGTCTTCGCCGGCGAAGACGCTGTGTGTGTGTGTATGTGTAGTATTTATGTTCGCTTTGCCGCTTTTACGTAGCGTTCCCTAACGTAATCGCGTCGTCCGGATCGAAAAGTACCGACTTGGGTCTTCTCTTTCTGACTTTAGGAGTCTTACGGGCCGTGTATCCTGTGGCCTTAACCACCAGCGGGTTTGGGTGTCCCACAGCATTGTCAAAGTAGGTTTTGGAGAGCCCCTTGAAATACTGTGCGATCGTCGGTAGCTCTAAGTCTCTGTGCAAGTCGATATTACGCATATACCACGGTGCCCCTGAATCTGTTCTGAAGCACCTGAAGGGGCTTCAGGTTCGCGTGAGCGAAGGCAACGCTTGCATAGGACATGACGGAGCGTATGCAGACTTTGTAAAGTGTGACCTTATTTCTAAGGGACATTTTACTCCGCTTGCCTAACAGGGGATAAAGTCGCCCTAGGATAAAGGCCGCTCTGTTGCGAACGTCCTCGATATGTGAAGTGAATACTAGCTGTTTATCCAGCGTCACTCCTAGGTACTTGGCCTTGTTTTTCCAAGGAATCGGTTTGTCAAAGAGTTTAATCTCCGGGCCCCTTGTGGATCGTGACCGTTCAAAGAGTACGGCGGTGCTCTTCTCCGGGTTCACCTCAATCCTCCATTTCCGAAACCAGTTCCCGAGGGAGTCGGCTGCGGATTGGAGGCGTTGAGAGATCTCATAAGGATCCCTTGAGGATGTGTAAATTGCGGTGTCATCCGCGAACATTGCTAATTCTACTTTAGAACGCGGCCTAGGAATGTCGCTGGAGTAAATTGAAAAGAGAATTGGTGAGAGGACTGAACCTTGAGGGACGCCTGCCCTGATGGGGCGGGGAGTCGACATCACGCCTTCCACTCTGTAGCGGAAGGAGCGATTCGACAGGAAGTTCCGTATGATTAGTACGAGTCTGTCCGACACCCTGAACTGGTATAGCTTGTATACCAGTCCATTGTGCCAGACCCTGTCGAATGCCTTCGCTACATTGAGGAAGAGCGCTCCTGTCCTACGTAGATTGCGGCACAAAGTGGCCCCAGAAAGGATGTGCTCCGTGAGGCGTTGCACCTGGTGGGAACTGGAATGATAGGCTCGAAAGCCAAACTTCTCATTTGGGATGATGTTCAGTCTCTCTGCTGCTGACTTAAGTGTACTGAGGATAATCCTCTCATAGATTTTCCCTAGGGAACTAAGGAGACTAATTGGACGGTAACTAGATGGAAGATTCCGGGGCTTACCCGGTTTGTGAATGCCTATCACTATGGCCTCTTTCCACTGAGCCGGAAACCGGCAAACGGCCAGTAGAGCATTAAAAATATTAACGATTAGGTAAAGCAAAGGAGGCGGAAGGAGTTTGATCACTTTGTTGGTGATCCTATCTGATCCTGGCGACTTTTTGGCGTGAAGCGCCTTAACTAGGGTCGTCACCTCTTCGAGGTTCGTTTCCTCTATAGGGGGACCTGCTGGTGGTTGAGAGCACATAACTCGAATAGTGTTGTCGACGACTTTGACATGTTCGTGTTTGACCGGTTGCGTGCTAACGCTACACTGGCTCTCTAGGCTGTCGGCTAGACATTCCGCTTTGTCCCGGTCGTCGAAGGCGGGCGTGGAGTTAGGTCTATCGAGCGGGGGCATTGCCGAGACAGTTTCGGCTTTCAGGGCTCTCTGCAATGACCAGTAAGCCTGGTGTGAAGAAGAGAGCTCTGAAAGCTTCTTGTCCCAGCCTCCATCTCTAAAGGTGTCGAGAGCTTGTCTCAACTCCCTTTGGAGGCGGCGTAGCTCCCGTCGATGTTCGTCTGTCGGATATGTGTCATGGTTCCTGATCGCGGCGTTTTTACGGTTAACTAGGTGCCTAATGTCCGGAGGGAGTGCACGGCTCCCATCGAAGGTTGCGTTGACCTCCCTCGAGGACGTTCCTATTATGTCTGATAGATGGTTTGTGAATCGCGTCGCGGCTTTTTCAGCGTCCTCGACCGTTACGATCTGGTCAGGTATTTCGTCGAGGTGCACTGAGGCGGGGGAGTGGAGTTGCTCTTCTAGCTTTCTCCAGTTGATTATAGTTTTTAACGCGGGTGCCGTAGGGTGGAGGGGTCCTAGCTGGATTAGGACTGGTCGATGGTCGGAGTCTAGCTCGGATAGTGTCTCGATTGATCGCAACTGAAGCGTTACGTCTTTCAAGAGCGCTATGTCGAGCACGTCAGGTGTGTCGTGTCGGAAGTCCGAGTCAAAGTATCGCGTGGGGCTCAAGGGCGCTATAATCTCAAAGTTGAGACCAGGCGTGTTGCTTAGTTTATCAAGAAGACGTCCTCTATATTTACGATTCTAGAGTTCCAGCGGGGATGTTTACAATTTAGGTCGCCGGCCAGAATGGTTGCGTTACCTAATTGGAGTAGGGACTTAAGGTCCCGCTCTAGTAGGTTCTTATTCGGGGAGAGGTATACTGATGCTAGTATGATCGGCTGATGGCCAGTCATACCCACCTGACATAGTGACGCCTCTATGTTAACTAGTGGGGGCGGATCGAGCGGGGTACAATGAAGAGACCTTCTGTAGTAAATGAAGGTTCCCCCCATCGCGGTTGCCCTATCGTTCCTAACTGCGTTGAAGTTAGCGATGCGCGGATCGTGGTTACACGGTTTTAGAAAGGTCTCTTGGATTAGCAGTATATCTATCTGGTGGGCAACTACGAAGTCGCGTACCTGATCTATCTGTTTGAGCAGTCCGTTCGCGTTGAATGTCGCGACAGTCAGAGAGCGAGGTTTTATTCTACCGTGTGATGTCATTTAAGATGACATTGTGTGTTTGTAAATTTCACTGATTAGGACGGCGTGCTTGAGGAGCACATCCATCCGCGCGGGGGGATTCTTTTCCGTATCCCTCATTTCGTTCGAGGACGCGAGTAGCTCCTCGATGTCTATTACACCGAAGAGGCTTGAGACGCACGCGAACGAGCCCGCAATTCCGTCGGCGGAATTGCGTACCGGCGGCGGCGGTGTCGGTTTCGACGCGGGCGTGGGGTTTACCCTCGGGGGTTGCGTCCTGCGCGGTGCTTTGGGGCACCCGCGGTAATTTGCGGGGTGGCCCTTCTGCTGGCACAGGACGCAGCTGGGAGAATCCTCCGGGATCGGTTGTTTACGCGGACAGTCGGCTGTCGCGTGGTCGTCTAAGCATTTAACGCACCGCGGACGCGCGTGGCAAAACCGTTGTGAGTGGCCGTAGAGTTGGCAGCGATGGCACTGCCCGGGAAAACCGCGACCGCGAGGGGGAGCGCAGAGGGCGCTGATAGAGTGGGCGCTGAGGGCGCGGACGGACGCTTTGCGACGTCGCGTGTCGGATCCGGAACCGGCGATCGTTCGGGTACGGTAGTTGCGGGCAGCGTGACGCGCTTTCGCGGCAATAACGGCGAGGGTGCCTTTATCGCCTTCCTTTTAGCAGATTTGGACTGCACGGTCGTGAAACCGTCGTCCTCCTCTGCGTCCGAGGAAGAGGATGAAGTCCTCGACTCGGAGTCAGATTCCATCCCGTCATGTTGGGAGGCGGATTCAGCCTCCATGTCGGAGGTTCCCTCTTCCGGCTCGGGTGAGTTTGAGCTCCCCGAGTCGGTGGCTTGCGCCGCGAATTCGCGGCAGAGGTCAGGGCACTTCTTCTGCATAAAGCAGAAGAAGGCCCTCACGTTTATCTTGTCGAGGTCCATACTGGACCCCGATAGATAATTGGTTCTCCCTGCGGAGGCAGGGAGATGGGTGCCTACTGTGAGCCTACTATGGCTCCGTCCGTAGGTAACGGAGGTTTGTGCCTAACGCCCTATCGACTGTGTACTTACTCAACGCAGACTATACGACGAAGGCTTGGATCGGGTTTCGTACCCTTACTAGGGCGACGCCGGACTTTAGGACCCCTAAAAAGCGCAGCTGCGTTTCCAGGAATCTTGAGTCGGCTTCTTTCACTTCACTGACACTTTTTAACACAATGGGTTCTTTGGACCCGTATGGTACTGGCCGGTACTGGCCGGTACGGTACGGAGTGGTACGAACAGCGTGGGTACACGGGAGTAGGTAGTCGGGACATGTGTCCGGTCCAACTGCTCGAAACGGAATGTTGTGATCAGTAATTTTCCAGTTTTTGTACTACACCTACACCACGGAGTAGAGTACTATAAACTAAACTTACCTCCCGGGTAGTTTATCAGGACAATACATCGTAATTGGAAAGTAATAGTTGTACTATAGTTTTCTTAACTCGTTTTTTTCGTTTTTCAATTTGGTACTTACAATATCTCAAATTATTATTAAACATTTCAAACATTGATATTTTATTTGCATTTACTTATTCAATATATTTATTTACGTTGGAAATTCGTAGACGGACATGGTGAAAGATCTCTAAGTCGCAGGCTCTTAATTATCTGACGTCCTATTATTAATATTAAAAATATATTACTTAAAAAGTAATATTATTTTAAACCAATTGGCGCAGTGGTTGTGATCTTTTCTAGTGGGTAGATAAATTGGTAATGGGTTCGATACTTAATCCGTAAAAATATTTGTGTGATAAACTCTTCATTATCTGGGTGTTTTTTAAATGTTTTTATACGTTTTTGCAGTGTCTCAAATTAGACAAAAATATAAAGATTAAATATGTAGGAAAGTTTTAAAAAAGACTCTCTTTACCTTCTATTATTAATTTGACATTCCAATGTTCACATAAATAACTTCGAGCACCAGATAGATAATTTCATTGCACAGAAAAAAATATAGACTTATACCGCGATAAAGAATAATAATTTAAAATTTTATATCAGGAATCTTTTGTATAATAATTAAATAATGTTCTTAATCAATATTAATTATTATCCTAAATTATGACGATGGTGATATACCAATACTATTCATTTGTGTTATAAATTAGTAATTTTATTTATTTATCAGAAATAGATATCTTAAAGGACTTTATTTGTTGATGAAAACAATAAATGTTAGGATGTTTTAAACATCGCTTTCCTACTTTTGTAATTCTATTATATTGTAAATCAGCATAAAATAAAAAGTTCGAAACATTCGCTTACATCATTAACGAATATATTGAATAGAAGAAGAAGAAGTATTATATCTAAAAAATCGATTTCTAGAAATCGAATCTAGAGAAACGTTTATTTATATTATAAAGCTATGCTGATTATTTATTAAGTTACATCTCATTAAGGTATAAATTGCATCATATAATTTTCTCGAAAAGTTTAATTTACTATGAAATGCGACGATATTTTTGGATGTTGCTTTCATCGTCTGATTTAAATATTGGCATAATTAAAGATTGTTTCCAGATACGTTTAATATAAAGCAGTTCTATTGCTTTGTAATGATTTTAGGTAGATGAATCTTCCTATTGCAATCGATGCGATGACGGGACCCAGACCTCAGAGTAGGGGGGGGCGCTACGCCGTTTATGAACTGGAGATTGAGAACCCGTCGAAAAAAAATAATTATATATCCCTCTATATATATATGTATATATGATCCATCAGTCCAAATTCATCGTAGGTAAAATCTGACTTCACAGGTCGATAGAATAAATTAGTAGCAAAAACGTAGCATCTGGTTTTTTTGGAAAAAATTTAAGGGGGGGCTGGGAGAGGGGTTGAAAGTGCAAACCTTTGGGACACGCTAAAGGCCGCAAATATTGACGGAGGATTTTCAAACTTGGTATACACATTCTTAAGGACAAAATGAAGGTTAAGTTCTTGAACGGGGGAAATCGGTCAGGGGGTTGGAGGGCTGGGGGGGTTGAAAGTTACAAACCGAAAAAAGTCACAGAAGAAGGCAAAATTTTTCTGTCGGAAAAATCTTAGAAAATTAACAAATTAAAAGAGGAAACTTTTTTGTCCGAAAAGTTTTTTGATGCGACCCCCCGTTTAGGAAATAGGGGTGGGGGGTGGTTCCCCACTCACCAAATATATGCAGAGTGACCCGTCATAAGACTCGTAATGACCAGTAGAATACTGCTGGCTAGTTTTTCTTTGTCGATCCGACCGACGGGAATCTACCTAACACGATCGACCCTGTCAAACGAGGTATTTAAAAAAGCAAAGTCAAAGAAAAATAAGGATTTTACTACATCGTTTCAAAAACAGGGGATGAATTAAATCGGGGCCAGAG
The DNA here is from genome assembly GCA_918358695.1 of Melinaea menophilus ssp. n. AW-2005. Lineage (NCBI taxonomy): Eukaryota > Metazoa > Arthropoda > Insecta > Lepidoptera > Nymphalidae > Melinaea > Melinaea menophilus. The sequence continues at coordinate 10,408,498 of OU911043.1, forward strand.
CCTTTGATCTTTGAAACTAGACTTCTCTCTTTGAATCAGACTCAAAAACAGATTGGAAATAGGTATTGAACACATTAGCTATTTGATTTTGCCTATTAACTAGCTAGCTGCTAGCCCATTTGATTCTTCGTAAGAGTTAAGGTACATGCTTCATGGAATGTTATTATGTTCTTTTTTTGGATCCTATATAAGACCAAAAGTACTCGGAGTTTAAACGAAAATTATTTTCTGTATTGTTTAAAACTTTTTTTTTTCAAATTGTTTTACTGAACCTCGTAACTCAGAGAAAGTTCATAAGCACTATTTCTACCGTAGATCTTCCATTTCCTATGAAAGTTATTTTTTTTTATTAATTTTATCCAGGCACATGAAATTCAATGAGGGTGGGTAGTCAGTATTTTCTCTGTTATGTGTAGTCGGAACAAACCTTTGTATAATCAAATATATCAATGAATAAAAAGTATTTACAGCCTGAGTAACATTCTATATTTTGGATAGTACCACATATGATATTACAACCAGCCTTATAATATCTTTTTAATTTCAGAGCAGGTTTTAATCCTAGCTTTATTGAATGAGCAATAATCTTAATAAAATGCGCTGGGTGATGGAAATATACTGGTTTAGAAAGTGGTTCTTCACAAAAAAATTAACAATTTTACTTAATTAGAATATATTGAATCTAACAGTCTGTTATAAAAATTGAAAATATGGTTAAAATGTTGAAAACCGGTGGAATTCCGAATGATTTATAATTATTTCGTTACCATTAGAATAACTGGCCAAGTAGCAGTTGTTGCATAAAAATCACATATTATTAAAAAATCATCGCCAACTTTATAAATTTTAAAAATGTAATTGATTAATGTTCTATGAAAAGTAACAACAAACAATATATAAACATTAATTTACTTTGCCTTCATTTAGATCTATTTTTATATATGAAATATTTTCATTGGAAGAAATAGGCAATAAAAAATAACAGGATTTACTTTAAATTCATTACGTATTACGTTAAAGTTCGGCCTCTTATTGTAATCTTGGTGCTATCAGTCACGATAATTGCGATACATAGTGTATCAAATTATCAAACAGTTCTCCGTCAAAAATACCCAGTAAAAGCCATGTTTCCGTTAAGCAAATTATGTCATAACTCTGACATAAAACATTTAAATAAAATTGGTGACATTTAGGTAAAATATATTTAAAGCCATAGAACTATATAAACGTAAATAAATTAATATTATAATTTAAAACTTTTGTTAATAGTAAAGTAATGTTTAAAATACCCAATATTAAATACAAAAAGTAAATGTATACCTTTTGTGTCCCATTTTTTTTGTAGAACAAGGAAAACTAAATGCAAAACAAAATATTATTGAAAAATCACCATATTAACTTTAAAAATATTAGGGAGGTATTTTTTTAACTATAAAGTTTGTATAAAATGATAGAATAAAAATATATTTATATAATATAATATAAACACAATATCACATTTATGTAATCTTTTGTAAACAGTGTTCTGAGTTTTTAAATTTCAAATTTACGAAGGGATGATAAGAAATCATTTACAGCGAGCTTGCATTTAAATTAAAGACTTCGTTTTTTTTACCATCTATGTAATTTTTGGTCGCCACTCTTGTAATAAAATGTCCGTATTCAGATTAAGGTAAAAAAAGATTTTTTACAAATTTAAAATTTTTTCCCCTTTTTATACGGTACATTTTTTTATATATTACAACGCCGAACCCATTGGTTACTCTTATCATGTCTTTAATTGTCCATATTAAATTATACAGCTCAAGTTCGTTATCTAATTTGACCATTTCATTTAATGCCGTTTACACGTTCCACAACTGATTAAATAGATTACTCCATGTTTGTTATTTTGCTTGACTACTTATTCAGGGTGTCAGTGACCTTTTGAGTTCCTCAGATATAACGTGATTAAATGATTTAATCAAAGTGTCTATATGATTAAAACTCTCATCAAAGTGGATAATCAAAGGTCTGGTGTAGGTACATATCACTAAAATTAGCTATTAGAGGACTAATGTTACTAGATTTTTTAGCTAACTTACAACCAGGGTATTTCCATCAAATCCATTCCATCCATTCATCTTTATTCATCGGTAACGTCTTTTTAAAGTCAGCTAACAATAGACAAACACAAAGATAATAATAAATATTTTGACATGTACAAAATTTAATGCAGTCTTATTGCTTAAGTTGCTCCGAACAATTTTTTGCTGTTGCTCCATATAAGTATAATGCTGGTAGATATTAAGATGTACAGCAGTTGATCTCGTACATTTATTTACTCAGTACTTTTTGTCCTTTAAAAAATAATAATAAATGTTGTATTTTATACATTATACCACATTATTAAAAAAAGCTAAAGAATTCTTTCCCATCTCAGCTACTTTTTTATACTGTTTGTAGCGGCGGCTCTAGCTTGTGTAGCGCCCGTGTGCAATGAAACTCTGGTGCCCCCTAGGCCTGCCATGATGGTCCAAGACGATGTTCTTAGCCGTCTCAGAGGGCGACGCGGCGCTCCCTGAGACGGCGGCGCCCGTGTGCATTACACACCCTGCACTATAGGTTAAGCCGCCCCTGACTGTTTGTTTCAATTGTTCAATTTTTAAACGTAAACATTAACTGATTTGGGCTTCGGAGGCCTTCTTATTTTTATAGGAAATAACGTGGCTGGCAACAACTAATTTGAAAATGATTTAATTCGAAATTGTAGTTCAACTTTCTTAACAATATTTACTTAAAGCTTTAGTCGTAGTTAAAAACAAAGATATCAATTATAAATCAAGCTTCTGCAAGCAGAGTCCTGAGTCAACAATGAAATCAATTCCAGTAATACTCCTTGCTCGATCGCTCGCGAGAAAACCTGCCATCTCGGCAATTTCTTCAACTTTCACTAATTTCTTTAATGGAGTTTTTTCTCCCAAACTGTTCCAGAATTTATCATTGGCTTCCCGTGTCTTTAAATCTTTCATTGTTATATTGGTATTTATTAATCCCGGAGATATAGAGTTTACCCTCACACCTTTTTCAGCTAGTTCCAAAGCTGCACATTTTGTAAAATGTATCATTCCAGCTTTCGACACGCAGTACGGTAATCCAGTTTTTATTACTGTAGTTCCCAAAACACTTGATATATTAATAACACATCCTTTGCTTTTTATTAACGCTTCAATGGCATAATGAGTGACAGCAATATGGGATATGAGATTTATATTAAGGACTTTATCAAAGACACTCATTAAGTTCGGAGTTGTGAGACCGCCATTGCCACTTATTCCAGCACAATTAACAACCACATCTATTCTGTTGTACACTTGTATCGTAGCATCAACGATATCTTTTGCATTTTTGGTATCTTCTAAATCAGCGATCACTTTAAAAACTTTGTTTTTACTTATATTTTCACATTGTTGTGCAACTTCGTCGAGGCTATCTGAATTTATATCAACCAATGACAGTTTCGCCGATAAATTAGCAAAGTGAATAGCTATTGCTTTTCCAATTCCCGATCCCGCGCCACTGATTAAAACAACTTTGTTTATGAAACTCATTCTGAGATATAAAGATAAATGTAATAATGACACTTTTTATAGCAATTTTTCTGAGGCTCCGTTATCTTGTCTGTTACCATAAGATAATATTATTAATGATAAAAACAATGTACATATATACTCAAATCCAAGTGTTTTTCATTCATTTTCAAGGCGAAACCATCTGACCTGGTTCATTTGACACTGACCTTGTTATTTTAAAATTAATTTTTTGAGGCAAGAATGTGACAAACCGGTTCTATTATAACATTATACCTAATTATATAAACTTAGTATTAATATGTAGATCTACATACTTTTATTCTTAAATAAATTAATAACATTGACTATTGGGTCTATTAAAGTGTACGGTGTAAATTAAATGAATGAATATATAAGTTCGAATTCAAATTCAAAATAACTTTATTCAAGTAGGCATTTACACGCACTTTTTAATCGTCAATTATTACAATACAAAAAAGGTCAGTGTAGTCAGTCCGTGAGAAAGCTACCACTAGCTCAGAATGATGCTCTCTTGAGAAGAGCCGGCTAGAAACTCAACAGTTGCTCTTTTCAAAAGAAATATAACAGTCTTAGATGATGTACATTATAATATATATCCTGGAAATGAATCAACAACTTAAGTTCCACATATTTCGATCCACTAAAAACTCTTGAACGTTATAATAAGATTTATTTAATAATAAACTTTTGATTTTAGATTTAAAACTAAGAAATGGAAGGTCTAAGATATATTGTAGAACGTTATTATATATATATATATATATATATATATATATATATATATATATATACTCAACCCATGAAGGATTTATTAACTTAGTGTGTTGTTACATTTGAAATACACGTAGGACTCAGTTGACTGACCTCGAAACAATTGTTTTAGAGTTTTACGTATTCGCGCATCAATCCTAACTAACTTAAAACATTTTAATATCATTAATACACTAGGTATTAATTAGCCCCATGCCCCATGTTAAACCTAGCTCGTTGTACTCCCAACATCTAGTCATGAAAGTTAGTGGAAAAAAATTATGAAATGAACATTTATTATCTTTTTTAAAAAAAAAAATAAATACGGGGTTTTTGTTGAAATCAAATACATGTTTTAATATTGTAGATGTAGTTATATAATATTGTAATATAAACGTGTCGGTCGTGTGTCAGTACTCGGTAAGACGCAGTAACATTAACAACACTGATTGTTATTTATTGTAATTTGTAAGTCATTTGTTTCTTATTAATATTCTAATTAATGATCTCTGTTCTGTGCTTGTTCTCTGATGTATGTATGTATATGTATTAAACAAAAACTTAAATATTACCGTCTTTAAGAAATTTAATTCGTGCATTATAAACTAATTACCATGGCACATTTTTTAAATATTTTTTTCTATGTATTATTACAAACCTCGGCTTTGCACATGTATTTAACAAGTTTTAAAATATATAAAATTTAACACACACACACACAGATATACACCCTTCTTCTTGCACACAACACCACTTTTCAACATTATGTAGAAAGTTTGGATATTCTCACACTTACGATAACTTTTGAGCGGTATTGAACTTGGGAATGGTATAATTAAACCGTCCAAGAGCGCGTCGGGTCACGCGCAGTAATGTTCCGTAGTTACCCATAACGGATATCCATCATGGGTGTATATACACTCGCGGACTTTACAATATTCTGATCTATTTTCTAAGATTTAGACACCATTTTACCGGTTATTTGGTAAACACCAAACAATATATTCGTCCACCGACTATTACTCGTAAGCATGTGAAGTCTACTCAGTTATGATAGTTTTCCTTTTAAATTTGTTATATGTACTTATATAGTGTATTTATTTATACCTAAATGAATCATTCAACTGGCGGGGGGGAACTACTTGCATCTCACAAGAATTTGCATTTCAAAGCTTGCTTGATGCTTCATATTACACAAATGAATGCCTTAATCGAAAAATGGTTTTAGTAAATCATATTTTTTTTAAACCTATCGACTAACAACACTTGAGATTATGGGGGCTTTGAAAAAAATAATAATCACACTACGTATAGAGGAGTTATCCTAAATGAAATTAAAAAGTACTCCACTTTATTAAAAGTGACAAGTAAAAACTTTTTTGACTTAAATCAAGTGTTTTAAATAAAAAAAATGTATCCCATAAATAAAGATTTTTATTTTTATATTCTATATTACCTAAAATCTAAAATAGGAAAGTTTAGTTATAAATTAACAATTCACCTAAAATTCAAATTTCTGTAACGTCATTCCCGCGTCCACGATGTAATCAATGCCGGTGATGCTCCTTGCTTTGTCACTTGCTAAATATTCGGCCATTTCGGCTATTTCCTCGGCTTTCACTAATTGTTTTAATGGAGTTTGTTCTCCCAATCTGTTCCAGAATTTATCGTTGCTTTCCTGTGTCTCAAAGTTGTCCCTTCCTATGTTGGTATTCACTGCACCTGGAGATATAGAATTTACCCTCACACCCTTCTCACCCAATTCCAAAGCTGCACATTTTGTAAAGTGTATCATTGCCGCTTTTGACACAGAGTAGGGAATTCCATCTTTTATTACGGTAGTTCCAAATATGCTTGAAATGTTAATAACACATCCTTTGCTGTTTATTAATGCTTCAGAGGCGTAGTGAGTAAGAGCTATGTGAGATATGAGATTTATATCAAGTACTTTCACCAGGTTATCCAGCAACTCGGGACTTGTTATGCTTCCACTACCACTCCTTCCTGCGCAGTTAACCACCACATCTATTCTACCGTACTCTTGTAACGTAGCATCGACAACTTTTTTCACATTACCAATGTCGCTTAAGTCAGTTGTTATTTTTAAAACTTTAAGTTTGCTCACATTTTCAGATTCTTGAACAACTTTATTAAGGTTTTCTGCATTTAAATCTATTAATGACAGCCTCGCACATAACTTGGCGAAATGAATAGCAATTGCTTTTCCGATTCCTGATCCGGCACCCGTTATTAAAACCACTTTGTTTATGAAGCTCATGTTATTTACTGACGTATGTATGTACCGACTGCGAATGATGAGGTTGTTATACTACTTTAGTATTTGATTTTCCTTGACTTTTATAGGAATACTGTAAATCGTCACGTAAAAATGATCAATTACGGTGTGTTGTGCAATTAACGGTACAGGATATGACATCACGAGGTGCGGAATGCATATATTTATAAAATACCAGCAAAACGACCTTGCTTACAAACAGAGTTTATTTTTACAGCTAATAATAAAGCAGATAACTTTTTGTAACTTCTATAAATCTGTAAAATTATAGAATATATTTCTTAAATTATACGTGAAGTTACGTTAGTTCATAAAGCTAAACATTATTAGGATTCCATACTTTCGGAACACTTTTAATTTCGTCTTGTCCGTCTGTCCGTCTGTTCGCAGTCTAGCTCAGAGACTCTTAGTACGTGAAAGCTGTAATACAGTATGAACATACATATTAGTCACACCGTTGAAGTAGTACAATAAAATTTGATAGTATTTATTTAAGATAGTACCACCACGTACCACCACCACCTCCACACGTGTAGTGGGTTTGTATGTTTTTTCAAATACTCCATGATGTGGAGTATTGTTAGATAGGTCTTTAAGAATCAATTAGATTTGCAAAAAAACATTTTTTGATTAAGCGATTCGTTTTAGTTTAAAGTGCCTCCCCCCTCACCAGAAAAATTGTTGATTTTGGAGGTGTGAAAAAAATATGATAGTAGTATACTATATAACGAATTTAAAAGGAAAACTATCACTGCCAAGTTTTGGAAGTTTAGGAGTAATAGTCAGGTAACTTAAAATACGAATATTTTTGGGCCTACATTGGAAACGTTAGCTATATCTTAGAAGATAGATTAGAATAATGAACTATAGAATTGTATATCTAATTAAAATAGTTAGATATATTGTACAATTAGTTTAAATTAAAATGGCCCTTTACTTTAATTATCAAAATTAACATTTTATAAGATATCAGAGATATAATTTTGGTTTTATTTTCCTTCTTCTTCAGACTGAAAAAGGAAACTTTGAGTTCAGTGTAATTAGTTTTCTTTTTAGCACTTTTTACCACATTTTTTAGGGTTCTGCATGCCACTAGGATCCCTTTTTCGTCATGTCCGTACGGCTATGCGCGGAGTCTAACTCAAAGCCTTATAGTACCAGAAAGCTGTAATGCATCAAGAACACATATTTTAACCGACAAAGTGGTAGAATAAAGTATATTTTAATGGGTAGCTCCTCTACACGTATGTTTTGGGGTTGTAACTAGGGTTATCACCTTTTGAAATGAAGGAACACGTTGTTGTTAAAGGTAAAAAAATAAAGTATATTGTATTATTATAGCATCTAGACAATTGCACAGCTTTCTTACAATTTATATTTAAATTAGAATTTTGTACGTGTACATGGAGTACTTTATTTTCATAAGTTAAGTTAAAATTTTGAAACACATTTTTTTAATTTCAGAGTAAATAAATTATACGTAATAAAGTATTTTCACGTACTTTTACGTTATTATAAAATATAAAGTACAATTAGTTAAAATACTTTGTTATTAAGTACGAATGGCAACCCTAGTTGTAACCCATGGTGGGGGTGGGCATGGCGGCACTATAATAACAATAATAATAAATATACTTTATTGCACACCAGAAAAACAATCACTATCATCATTTTTCGATTAAAGGGTTCGTGTGTGAAATGAAATATTAAGTTCCAAAGTAACAGCTAAAAAACTGCAAAGTTTACCCCCCGCTCCCTCCCTTCTCTCATTCCATTGCAGTAGAAATTAAAATTATTTGGCCTCTCACTATGTTTATTCGTAGGATTAGGGTTCCGTAACTCACATACAGTTTCTGATTATTTGTGATTGTTTTCTAATTACCTACATACAGTATGCGATTATTTGTAATTATTTTCAATTTACCCACATACAATTTGTGATTATTTTCAATTAAGCCACATATAGTTTGCGATTCTTTGTTATTATTTGCCCAGCAAAGCGGGCGGTATCAGCTAGTATTTATATATATGTGTACCTAACGATTAAAAAATAATATAAATAATAAAATTACGTCAGACATTAATTATATTATTTACTGTCTGTAGTGACAATATATAATTACTTTAAGTATCTAGTATCATAACATTTATCTAATGTCTTGTTACTGATACAACTGTTATTAGTTGTTGAAGCTGAGTTGTAAATATTTGAAGTGTTATAATAATAGTACCTATTGAATAGATATCTTGATTGTTATCTCTTATCTATTCAATAGCACTAGTTAATAACACTTTACATGAAGTAAAATTGTTAATTGCAATGATTATCTGAGTCATTTCGGAAGAGAGAAGAGTAGGTATTAAAACATTTTTAAAATTCTATACTAATATTATTTATTAACAATGTAATAAGGATGACGACCGCTAAGTATTTGTAGTGTTAACATTGAAATGTATTTATTTCTTAAAACTGTAAAACAGCTATTTCTATAGCAATAAGAAAGATAAGAATAAGTCATACATAAATTGTTTAGTTTATATATTTGTTTATAACATTTATTAACAGATATAATGATTTATAGTACTCAAGTACAAATTGAAATGCAAATTCATGATATGTATAAACTATTAACATAGTTTTATATTGATATAAAACTATGTTTTATAATATAAAAACATACATACGCCCCATTAAGTTGCCAAGGTGTGCTATAGTACATAATTAGTTTAATAACATAATCCTTCCACATGTATATATAGCAGTTAGTGGTCGACAAGTAACCGAAATTCTAATGTAATTGACCAAGAAGTAAACCTTTGTAATCATTGCATTTATATTTTACAAATTTTATTATGCACGTCGGGCGACATCTTGTCTGTGTCAAAATTGTATACTTGACATTGACAGTTAAGCTAAGTAATTTTATTTTATTTGTGAGTTAAAACTTGTGGTAATAGGTAACGTTTTTTAATTGAATAAAAATATTATTTTCCCGTATTTCTTATGTATGTAAACTTTAACTGCAAAATATATGTCTCGGCCTTCATAATTTTCATGTTCTAATATAACCAACAACTTATAAATATACGGAATATAACCAACAATGTATTTAAATTACATTCAAACTTTATTTTAACATCTTTGAAATCCTATCCTAATTAAGTATCGAAAATCGACTGTACATGTGTTTTAAGACATAAAAGTCAAATATTCTAATTCTAATGTTGAGAAATAAAAAGACAATCGACAATAATTTAAAAACTGCAACTATTTCTATTTTCATAAATAAGGTAGATTTTTGAACGCTCACAGGCAGAACAGTTCGATATGTGGGAGTGCTCTAAATTTTCCACATTACATTACATTACGCAATATACATATTTACTCATCCGGGGTCCGTCGTGGTTTCTGTTAAAAATGACTCAACAGAATGTCGTCACGGTTCGCGTTCACGTCCTGACATGTCTTTTCCGGGAGTGACGTGAATGATCACTAATTATTTATACTCATTACATTTCACAACAACTTTGTGTCATATTTCATACTAAGAAGACGAAGATTATATTCTATTAAAAACTTCCTCTGTCTGAGTTTCAGTGAACAGACAATGTTATTGAGTGAAAAAAGCTGAAATTTTAAACATTTTCACTTTATGTATATGCTATGAATGAATTATTAAGATTAATTTCAAGTTGTAATGTCCAAATGGCATTATTAAAACATATATTAAATATATATATGTTAGGTATTTGGGTATGTCAAGTGAGGAAGATGTCTCTTATAAGAGAAGGTAAAATAAAAATGATTTTTCAAAAATGATAATCGAATTTCCCATTTTATTTTCCTGCAACTGTACAGGAAATAAAAAAAATGTTACACGAGGACCTATTTTCCTCATTAATTAATAATTACTATGAAATAATTAATCTCGTGCGTCTTTTATATTAATGAATATTAATGATGTTATTCCATTTCATAAACGGGTTACATCCCTATTAGTTTTGTAATAACCATGTGTACATGCAAAATACATTCAAATTGTAAAATAAAATTTAATAACACTAATATAAGTTAACTTTATTCAAATTATAATTAACAAATGTGGCCAAAAAATACTTATTTTGTGACATTAGAAAAATGTCTCATTAGAAAAATGTAGAAAGGTGTCTGCATCCTCTTTTTGAACGAAATTTTGTAATTACCTCCGATTGTTATTGAATAATCACTGAAAATAATCTACAGTGGATTGAGTTTATAGGATTATAGATTTGATTTCAACGGATTGTGAGCCGATTGTTAACTTAGACAGCAGACAAAAGTAACATCTAAAGTTCCAACCAATGTTTATATTTTTACAATTATATAATAAAATCATGAATATAGCTAAGTATCATCAGTAAATGTGTAAGGATTGTTTTTATTGATTGATCTGCATTGTAGACATCTCTCATAACGTTTATAATATAAATAGTTTATATAAATAGGTAAAAACAAGATTCGAATTCGAATTCACTTAATGAGGAAACTCACTTCGAAAGCAAACGTTCTGGTTTCGATTTTGTCATTCTGTAATTTTGTGAGACACTATCGATATGAGATTCTTAACTAGTATCACGTAGCTAGAGATGGGATCAAGAGGTTCAACGATGTCGATATAATTCATCGACATTTTATTTACGAATTACTTGATAATATTACACAAAAAAGTCTCTTCAACATTGCATTCATATTAAAGTATTTATATTTTATTTTTTTATGAAACATAACTCTTTTTATTTTTAATTATAAATTTAACTAAAATAAATGTTCTTTGATCAATTTTGTTCGAAGGTTTGTTTTGACTTTTGACTCTGTGGCGTTTGTTTATTTTTAAGCTAGATCACTGCATCTCGGAGCGTCAGTCATACACACAACACTAGCAACAAGTAAGGTCTTGGAGATTGGAGAAGCACTGAAGGTGTTAGTTGAAGTTCCATTAAAAAAATAGTAAAACAAAATTGTTTTTAATATTTAATTTATTATTATTATTTATATAACCTATTTAATCTGTCCCCACCAAGTAACTGTACCAAATGGTCCTGTTTGACTGACATCAAACATATAATATTACTTACAATTTAAGTCTTTTCTTCAAATCCCAGTTGTAAATATATATATGCTACATGTGTATTTGTAACATATATATTTATTATATTAATATTTGTATAATTTATTATATATTAGTATAATTTAGTTTATCATATCAGTAGGTGCTACGTTATTTATTATCTGTTGAATATGTATTATACACAATTGTATATACTCTTAGAAGCTACATCTTTATTCATACATTTTTAATATTTGTGTAAATGTACATAAAACGGAAATTTATTTCATTTTTCCAGTTTTCGTTTGAAGGAGTTAATTAATGTGTGCAGTTAAAGTTTAAGTATTCAGGTAACAGACAGTAAAATCACCTAAACTTCAATGATACGTTTATTCTCTAAAGTGGTAAAAATAACATAACCAAAGCTAAGCGCGTATAAGTTACAATTGTACAGGTCATATGTAGTGTATACCTACATAAGTTTGAAAGTACACCTGTTATTGGCCAAAATGAAACAACCTGCTATAGGCGGGAAAATTTTTAATGAATGTTATCTTTGCAACTTTTTACTATTGTTTACATATTAACAAAGGGATCGTAGGCTCTCTTAAACATGTTTTACCAATTTATTAGATTTTGACGAAACAGGTGTTTTATGACTTAGGACAGCGGTTGCATTCTTTTGTGGTTTGTATTGCTGCCGATGGTATTTTTTATATTTAACTTTTTTGGGTCCTGTTTAGTCGCAGTTGAGTATTGTCACGCTCAACTTTTGACATTAACATTATCTGTATTCGGAAATTATTGACTAATGCTTTTGCCGCATATTTTCTTCTGAAAATGGCAAAACGCAAGCAAATCACGCTTGAACAGCGAAGTTCTATTTGTATGCTCCGAGAGGAAGGATACAGTGAACATGAAATTGCAGCAAGGCTTAGAATTTCTTGCAAAGGTTTTCACTACATTCTTGCAAGAAAACAAGAAACGGGGACAAACGCAGTCAGAAAAAGGACAGGCAAGCCTAAGACCACAACTACTCAAAAGGATAACTTCATCAGAGTTCTGTCTTAACAAAATCAACGCTTAACAGCGCCACAAATTACTACAACAGTGAGTAGCACGCGAGAAACGTCTCAGTAACAACTAGTAACGTCGACTTCTGGCTGTGGGCCTAAGAGGATGTGTTGCTGCTTAGAAACCCAAATTATCAATTTGACACAAAAAAAATAGACTAGAATGGGTAAAGACACATAAAAACTACAGATCAATGGGAAAATATTTTATCAACATTTCTGATTTTTGGATTCAATAGACGGGTATTTGTACGCCGATCAAAAGAAGAAAGAGCTTCCGAAGCGTTTACAGTGCCAACAGTGATGTTTCATAGTGGGGGTAGTTTGATACCCAAACCATATATATGAAATTTCGGGAACAATAAACCCGGAAATCTTGTGAGGATAACTAGAAAACTAAACAAAGAAGGTTATTTAAAAATTTTTCAGGACACGGCCGCACCCTGTGGACTAAATCTGATTGGTCCTGAATTTACATTTCAGCAAGACAATGATCCTAAGCATTCGTCAAAACTGTGCCAAAGCTTTTTAAAGAAAAAACAGATGAAAAGGTTTAAAAAATCATTAAATGGCCATCGCAACCACCTGATCTGTCTCCAATAGAACTTGTCTGGGATGACCTCTATAGGAGAGTGAAAAATTGCTCTTATTAGCTCAGAACATTTATGGCAGTTATTAGAGAGTGAATGAAACAAATTAGATGAAGATTATTTTAAGAAGTTAATTAATAGAATGCCTAAAATTTGTGCTGAAATCATTAAAGCAAAAGGTGGTCACTTTGATGAAGCTAAAATTTGATTATGTTTCCCATTATTTGTTAATTTTCTGTTTGGTGTAAGTAACTTTTTGTAAAATTTTTAAATTTATATCAATAGGAGTTCGTTAAATTTTGTTTTATTTAATTTTATCTCGCTGCTTCCCAACTTTTAGACGGTAGTATACTTCTGCCATTTCAAGTCGTCTTTGTCACACTCATGGGTCGAGATTGTTTGTTAGAAATAAACTCATTCTATGTTTCTAATTTCTTAATGTTTTGTTTGCACTAAATCTGGTACATACATAAATAAATAAATAATAAATTACTTAATTTACTATAAAAAAAGTCTTGCACGCCGAAAACTATTTACTATCTTTCGACAAGAATGACCTATTGCAGCATCACTATGACATCTTCAATTTGGGCTTGCTGGAACCGACTTTCTTGTTCACGGTTTGACTCCAGTAGAGCTTGCGCAGATCGGCGTGGTTGCAAACGTTGTGCAGCAGATAACATGTTACTAGCTAGTAGTGATGTGTAGTGTAGTCTAACAAGCACCTAAATCTGACAATACACATAGGTTTTATAAGAATACCCACAAAGATGCTATAGTTCTCTTTAAGCTTAGTGTATTTTACGAATTAGTAAACTTAAGTAACAAATATACAGATGCACCAGCTTTCACAAGTTTTTCAAGGTGGTCACGTATAATTGAATTATTATATATATTATGTGAGGCTTCTCCATATATAGCATCTACATGAATAATGTTATAATCGGCATCTACAATGTTCTTTTTCATTAATAACATATTGTGAAATATTTAATCTATCCTTTTAATTACTAATAAACATTATTTCTTATCAATTGTACGTGTCCTTTCCGACAGTTAATCGTTCCATATTGTTTCTTGGCCTTACCATTGAAATATTGATATATGAGAAATCTACACAACCTATAACGCTGGGAATGCGATATTTATCGTAAAATCTGTATTATTACAATAGGTTTTCGTTTATTTTTTCTTGTGTGTGACACAGAAACCATTTTTATTTTTTTTTCTATACATATATATGTTTTATTATTATAAATTTATATTTTATGAACTTTTGTTTGAGTCTAAGTCTTTTTTCTATGGAATTTTGAGGAAACCGAATATATTTTTTTATTATGTCGGGATGGCATAATTCTTCTACGACCTGGTGTTTGCTTCGAGACACAGGTGGCTGCGACACGAAAAAAATACTGTTCTTTCCACAAATTCTTTGACGGGTGGACGAACGAACGAAACAAACGGACAAATGAACGAATGAACGCACAGGAATGTTATACACTTATAGACGCATATATTTAACGTTAGCACTTGAAAAGGTTGCTAAAGTGGTCTCGATCCTTGCTCAGTGATCCACTTACCTCTATCCATCACTACTCATGAGTATATTCTAAAGAGGTTTTATCTAGTTATAGTAATCCTCGTCTTCTACGTTGTGGAATCTTCAAGAAACACTGAATATTGACGAATTAAATATGAATTAAGTTCTCGGATAACCGATAATTGTCGATTATATGATCTTGTCTGTTAAAAATGATTTTAATGGGAATGATTCACTAAATAAATGCGAAAGTATAAAACAACGAGCCATAATATTATTGAGCGAAGCGAGCGGAGCGCTCTAATGGAAACTTTTTCACATTCTTTGGCACGAATAGGCTCGAAAACTAATTGACGGTAAATTATGAAATTTTGCTATCAAAAAGACACATATACACATTAGTTGATGGTTGAAAAAAAATTGTTTTGACAAATGTCATGTCGTTGAGGAATAATCGTCAAAAAACTGATATCCCATATATATATCGTGTTAGGTTTGTTAGGTTACGTTACGTCTAATTTGATGCCTTGATGCGCGACTGTCAGCCTAATCTGAAATCTCCTACATTACCGACATTGTCCACAACGATGAGTCATTACACTGGGCTCGCTTCGCTCAATATGCAAACTGCACCCGAGATTGTTGTCTGTTGTGATGTCTGTTGGCGTCCCTAGTATATTATAACTAAAAATGGATCTCACTTTACTGATTGTAACTATTTGTTTGCTTTGAGCTGACTGAAATTATGACAAGCTGGTCCGTCTTTGAAGAGGTGAAACTTGATCTTTGACAAGGTAAATTTCCATACTGAATACCAAATACTTCAATGTCAGAGTCCCTCACATACGACAATTCATATAATTTCAACATTGACGGTATGGCGTTACCAGCGCTTCCGACTTTTAGAGAATACAAATTTGATAATACAATGAGGATTCAGCAAAAAGGCAAAAGATTTACTTGGACGCCACTTATTATGAATAGTAATAAAATAATAATAGAAAAATAAATAGTGATGGTGATATCCAAACAGAATACGATGTACGAGCTGTTCCTAACCGAGTGCATGATTACCTGTTATCCTGTAGTGGCAGTGCATACAGTGCATACAGTGCATACAGTGCATAACATACTCAGATTCAATAGAGTCAATAAAACCGCCCAACTGTTTCCGGCCACGAGCGGTGTAGGGTTCCGTAGTTGCCCGTGATGGATAGATACATTGATAGTTATTTACACTCGCGGAATTTTCGTATATCTTTTTTAGATATAGAATTCCACAGAACATTATTTAATATAGACCTGTCTTCTAAAATTTAGACAGCGTTTGCAAAATAACCGCACAGATATATATGTTAAAGTTAACTGACTATTGTTCGTCTATTAAACTCTCCTTAGGTGTGACAGTGTTCTTTTTATATTTGTTATGTTATGTATTACCATTTGCGGGGTGGAGCTTTCTTTCATTGTGAATTTTTATTCTGCCACTTTGTTGGCGTGGCTAAGATATATTTCATGGAAAAATATAAGCATATTTATGGTGACACTCCACTTTTATATATATATAAACTAAACTATAAGGCCTAGCCATTTGAAATATGATAATACTATCGTTTTCGATGAGTGGAGGCCACCTAAGAACGAATTATCGAACGAATTATTATAGAGGTGTAGGTAAAAAACTTGGACAAAATATTCAATTATTCAAAAAAAATGAAGTCATATGAAGCCACCGACAGTTAGTATAACTTAATAATAGTTTTATAACAGTTATCTTTAAATAATAAAATTTTATGTCTTCTATTCCAAAAATTAAATTATCTATGAGCCTGCATAAAAACTTTATTGTTAATAAGCCAAAAAACCCATCCACTCTTTATTTTAAAAACTAATGATATATAGAATATATGAATATATTATATTATACATATAATATATTATAATTACTTTTTCATATTTATTATTTTATAATAATCATCTTTTATCTATTTCAATATCAATATCATTAATTATATGTATAACATTAACACGTTCGTAGATAAGTTCTGAAGTATAAATATCAAGATAAAGTAAACAATTAAATAGTGTTATAAATATTGTCTGATCAGCTTTAGCATTTAAACTCTTATGAACTTTTCGAAATGAATTTCAATCACAAAGTTGTTCTGATAACTGGAGCTGGTTCGGGAATAGGTAAAGCTATTGCTATTAAGTTTGCAAAGTTGTCTGCAAGATTGTCATTACTCGATATCAATCAACAAAGTTTAGAAAAAGTTGCCGAGGAGTGTAAAGAATTGAGCAAAACGAAAGTTTTAACTGTGATCACAAATTTAAGCAGCAGAGAAAACATAAAAAATGCTGTTAATTCAACAAAACGAGAGTTTGGAAAAATAGATGTGGTTGTTAATTGTGCTGGGATAGCTCCTAAGTGCAACATAAGAAGTGCAAATTTATTAAATGTTCTGGATAATGTACTAAATATTAACCTTACATCTGTTATTGCTCTCACACATTATGCTGTCGATGCCTTAATTGAAACTAAAGGATGTGTTATTAATATTGCAAGTATGATGGCCACAAGTGTAGGAAAGGGATGGATAGCGTATTACGTATCAAAAGCCGCAGTATTACATTTTACAAAATGTGCAGCTCTAGAGTTAGCTGACAAAGGAGTTCGTGTTAATTGTATATCACCTGGACCTGTTAACACTAATATATTAATGGAGTTACATTCAAGTCAGGAAGAAAATGATAAGTATTGGAATTCATGCATCGACGACCATCCGTTAAAACGTCTAGTTACGGCAGATGAGATAGCCGCGATGGCGGTGTATCTGGCAAGCGATAATGCGAAGAGCATTACTGGATGTGATCATATCATCGACGCCGGAATGTCATTGTCTAAATTTAAAAGTGATAATTAAACAAAGCGAGGGTCTATAACGTGTCTACAACAATATACGGTCTTAAGGCTTCAAATTAATGAATTTAAATTTCAATATGGTTAAAGCTTATTGTGTTTTTTATTTGTGAATATCTCAAATACGAATAGTTTAAAATATGTGAATGTCAATAACCTATGTAATATATTGTTAATATTAATATGCGGGTGTGGATAAGATAAATAAATCTTTATTATTAATAATTGTAATTCTCTTATATCCCCAGAAATAAAAATGAAATATTTAACAATATAATGTGATATGAGGTTTAAAAATATAGCCGTCTAAAAATATGTGGGTCACCAATGTGGTTGTTCGTTGTTGTTGTGCCCTACCTTAGGTTGTGAGGTAGGTGGTAGTTAATAATCCAGCGAAACACAGTTTATTTTTAGGGGCAATGTTTATTTTGTACAAACACATAAAACACACAATTACTAGAAATAAAATATAGAAGGAGTGAGCGGAAGAACATAGTCGCCCTCGCCTTCTTCGCCTACCTCTGCCCTAATGATTATGTTTATAGCATCTCAACCCCACCAACCCTCCGGTTATAAAGGTTGAGCCGCTATACATGTGGTCCAGGTTTACCCCGGTCACATGGATCCTTGTTACGGCAGATCTGACCCCCGAAGTCATCCGACAACGGCACTATTAAGCCTAGTAAGCTCGCAAGGCTATCGGTCATAGACAACTCCAATCGCGACCACCCTGCTGCCTTTTCTCCATGAAAGGTTCCGGAGCTGTACGGCTCGCTCACTTCCCGTGTGATTTCTCACACTAGCAATAACTTGCTGAGATCGTTAGAGAGGCCAACTACCAGTTTCCTAGCTAGTGCCGGAGCTGTACGGCTCGCTCACTTCCCGTGTGATTTCTCACACTAGCAATAACTTGCTGAGATCGTCAGAGAGGCTAACTACCAGTTTCCTTGCTGGTGCCGGAGCTGTAGGGCACGCTCACTTCCCGACAAGCGATCGGGCCGCAAGTCTACCCTATACTACAGTCGGGTGACCGGATAGATGCTAGCTCATCCATCTAACCTCTAAGCAGGAGGCTACCCGAACTGCAGGAACCCCCGAAGCGATCTCTGCTTATGGACCGTTCCAAGCCCCGAAGTAAAAGACCGCAGCAGCCCTTCGCCTTAGGCTGGTCAATTACCTCTCGCTGCGCACGAGATCCGACGAGCCCCCGACAACTGTGGGAACCCAGACGAACAGCGCCGAACCTCTGCAGCTAACCACATTACCACTACGAATCCAACACCAAAACCGGTAACCCGGCAGTTTACACGCGCGAGCGCATGCGTCGCTGCCGGAGGGCTTAGGTACCGGGGTCCCGTAGTACCCTGATCTTAGCAGCTGACCCGTAGTTCAGCTGCAAACTATCTACCGCCGGGTGTCTCAGTAGATAGGAAGAACAATAGAATAAGGCGTCACCAATTTGGATGTATAGCATTGAGATGTATTAATGAAAAACGGAGACGCGCGTTTAAATGGGAAGACGTGCTGAGAGTTGGGCGCTTCGATCCTGACTGATGAACTTTAGAAACTGAAGAACTCGCGGAAGAACCGTAGCTGGTGGGAAGGCAACACAATTGACTGCCAGCCGGTCGACTAATGTGCGACCGCGTCAAGCAGAAACAATAGACGGCGAGCCGGTCGTTAGTTATAGTTGTACTTGGAGAATACAATAATAATAATATTAATAACACAGGCACACAAAAAAAAAAAGTCATGAACCAGAGGGGAGACCCCATTATTCTTAGGTTTTTGGGATCGCTGAAACCGAATATGACAATAAAAACTAATTTTAAATGCCAGTTTTCCCGCTAGCACCCCCATACTACCTCCTAAGGGGTGAAAATTGAAATTTTTGTATAAAATCAAGATAGATTTGTATCTCTCCGTTTTTTGGGATGCTGAAACCAAAACTGATAAATAAAAAATAAATTTATGACCACTATCACCCCCTACCACCCCTTACGGGGGGTGAAAATTTAAATTTTTCTATAAAGTCAAGATAGATGTGTATTTCTACGTTTTTTGGGATGCTGAAACCGAAAATGATAACTAAAAATAAATTCATGACCACTATCTTCCCCTACCATCCCTTACAGGGGGTGAAAATTGAAATTTTTCTATAAAATCAAGACAGATGTATATTTCTACGTTTTTTGGGATGCTGAAACCGAAAATGATAACTAAAATTAAATTCATGACCACTATTACCCCCTTACCACCCCTTACAGGGGGTGAAAGTTTAAATTTTTCTATAAAATCAAGATAGATGTGTATTTCTACGTTTTTTAGGATTCTGGAACCGAAAATGACAACCAAAAGTGAATTTGATACCTCTTTTACTCAATACCACCCCCTAACCTTCCCTAATGGGGGGTTTCAATTTTGTATAAAATCAAGATGTATGAAGAAATTTTAACGATTTACAGTAAGTGACATGTTTATCAAACTAGTCTGAGTTTACTCTCTCCCTCGCTCTTATATTAGAAATTCAAATGCTTTATCGATCAGAAGTATCTGATATATATTCATGATTTAATTCTCCTCTAATCCTGATGGAACCTTGCATCTTGCTCCTCACTGTAGTCTCCTAAATTGTCAGGAAAATAGTCCCTTCTATTTTGGAGGCATAGAATTAGGTTCAGCATCTTTTAGTCTCCTAAATTTTCAGGAAAATAGTAACAATTCTATTTCGGAGGCATAGAATTAGGTTCAGCATCTTTTAAGCGTTTTACAACACTGCCGGATGGATAACAGTATAAGTAGTATTAAATAGAAAGCAAAAAAAAAAACAAAAAGTGAAAAAAATTGTGAAGAATAGGACAAAAATCATGATTCAGTCTTAAGGGTTGGTGAGGGGTGTTAATGGGTGATAGAGGTCTTAAATTTTATTTTTAGTAATCATTTTCGGTTCCAGCATCCTAAAAAACGTAGAAATACACATCTATCTTGATTTTATAGAAAAATTTAAATTTTCACCCCCCGTAAGGGGTGGTAGGGGGTGATAGTGGTCATAAATTTATTTTTTATTTATCAGTTTTGGTTTCAGCATCCCAAAAAACGGAGAGATACAAATCTATCTTGATTTTATACAAAAATTCCAATTTTCACCCCCTATAAGGGGTGGTAAGGGGGTAATAGTGGTCATGAATTTATTTTTAGTTATCATTTTCGGTTCCAGCATCCCAAAAAACGTAGAAATATACATCTGTCTTGATTTTATAGAAAAGTTTCAATTCTCACCCCCTGTAAGGGATGGTAGGGGGAGATAGTGGTCATGAATTTATTTTTAGTTATCATTTTCGGTTTCAGCATCCCAAAAAACGTAGAAATACACATCTATCTTGACTTTATAGAAAAATTTAAATTTTCACCCCCCGTAAGGGGTGGTAGGGGGTGATAGTGGTCATAAATTTATTTTTTAATTATCAGTTTTGGTTTCAGCATCCCAAAAAACGTAGAGATACACATCTATCTTGATTTTATACAAAAATTTCAATTTTCACCCCTTAGGAGGTAGTATGGGGGTGCTAGCGGGAAAACTGGCATTTAAAATTAGTCTTTATTGTCATATTCGGTTTCAGCGATCCCAAAAACCTAAGGATAATGGGGTCTCCCCTCTGGTTCATGACTTTTTTTTTTTTTTGTGTGCCTGTGTAATCATTTAATTCAGCCACCACAGCCCACACAGTGTTAGTATCAATATATTTCTTAAAAATTTGTGTTAGTACAATTACAAAATTATGACATATGTTTAATATTTAATTTCAATCATTATTTTCACTTAAATATCAATTATATATGTTAATATCAAACATTATTGTAGAAAAAATCAAGTTATAATGTCAAAATTAATTAATAAACAAAGAAAATAATAATAATAAAAAATCTTGCGAATAGACGCTACTATCGGCCCCAGCAGCACCATATCATCGGCGTAGCTTATATTATTCACACAAACGTTATCAATGTACCAACCAGTATGAGTGCTGCTGAACCCAGCAATAAGATCATTTTATTTCATCATTTATGTTAAAGTTAAATAATAAAGGGGAGGTTAGTCCACCTTGCCTAACACCGCATTCCGTACCGTATGGCTTGGACAGAGCTTCATTCCATCTCATCTGGTTACGCTGACAGTGGTACCATTCTTGTAACAGGAGTACTATTTCTGCTGGGACACCAGCCCCACCCAACTTGCCCAAAAGCTTATCGTATAGGGCTGTGTCAAAAGTTTTCGACAAGTCCAGAAAACACGCGTAAACCGGCGTTTTCCTATCCGTATAGCGTTGTGGAGTCTGCTTAAGACATAATATGGCACTTTCGGTGGAAAGCCCTCTCCTAGTCATCCAGCACCTTGGCCATTATGGGCTTACGCTTAAACAATTTCCTACTATTTTTCATGTCAATATGGTATATGTTTGACCCGTATTTAGTTTACCCGCTTGTTACGTTATTTATTATTTATATATATATTGGAATAGATTAACACGTACATACTGTTATTGTAATTTATTAATGTAAAACCTATATCGATTTATCGATTCATATACTCATATATATAATCTGAATCTTGTGATAAATGAATGTAGCTAGGTTTAATTTTTTAAACATCGTTTTGGCCGTGTTTTCAAAAATAATTAATGATAAACTGAAAAATATTACTCTTCCTGACATCTATTGGCGAGTAGTAATACTATTATTTTCTTTATGAACTTTACTGACACAGCAACACTAAAGCTACTTTAATAAATGGCGTGGTTAAGCAACACTAAGCCAATGACTTCATCAGTTCATTCAATGTTTATTTATTATAAGACATAAATATAGAATTGACATTAAAATTAGGATAACATATTCTAAATTTTACTGTATGTCGGTCTATCTATTGTACCTTCATACATAAACCATTAAACTGAAACTAATGAAATTTTAAAAGAACAAAGGCTACTTTATATTGCGAAAAAAGGGGTTGTAACTGGTTGAAATGCAGAGAGAAATTTTGTATTAAAGTCCGTCGTTTTCGAAATTAAATCCATCAAACTTTGTATTAAGACGCTTGGTAACAAATAAATAAATATTGCTACGTTTTGTAACGTAGTAAGGGACTGAGAGGTTTGTGTGAAAATATGTATTTAACGAATAACGAATTTCTTTAGCCTACACGGGAAATAATTGTTCATAAAATAACTGTACTTTTGTGGGTCATTAATTATTTAAAGGTATGTAAAAAGAAAGTTCTTAAAAAAATTTAAAGTATCGTGCTCTTCGTAAATTGTGAATAAAGAAGAAAATAATAACAGAAAAAGACGTAAATTCCAACTTTCCTTTTGTACAAAGTGCAATCGATTTTTATTTTCATTGTTATATATAAGTTATTCGACATTAAAATCTGCATAATAACTATATTTACAATTTAACAGATTCAAAAGATGGTGTGACTCTGCAAAAGTGGCTTTAAGATTAGTTTTTAAAATTTAAGCATATCAAAGAGGAAAAAATCCTCGATTTATATTTTTGAAAAGTTATAAAATTGATAATTATGGGTTAATGAAATAAATAAATAACAGGGGCCTTCTTATTACTTGTAATAGTTGACATAAAATATAAATCACAAGATGTATTAGGTATTATTCTCTATAATAGGAGTCTATATATAATAATATATAGACTCCTATTATAGAGAATAATATTATCTATTATAGGAATAGGTTAAGTTACACTTAAGTTTACTTTACGTCATTTGACGGTATAAGTTTCGTATTTTTTATATACACTTTTCTGGGGTGTTAAACATGCCTAAAACCTTACAAACACTTTCGAGACACATCCGAGAACCCACAGTCATTATTTATTTTAACTGGACGTGACTGAATATAAATCCATTGGTTTTAGTTAGGTGGTTGACAGATATCGACATTACCGTGAATCGTTTTCGTTTTACACTAAGCCAGCAAATCAAAGGTTGTCTTTGTCAACAGTTCACTCTCACATAGTTGGTTTCTACTAGTTAATAAGACCGTCTTAATTTGACACAGAAAGAGCTCAAAGTTAATTCTCTTACATCTACTTAAAATATCTAATAGGCAGTAGTTAACTTTGCCATTAGAGATAGCAATATAAGAAGTGTAACTATGGTCACTCACACCTTCTAGTAGGACTATAAGGTATAGGTAGACTTTTGAAGGTACTATAAGGTATATGCTCGCCGTGAGGAGTGGACAATGCTAAATTATGGTACAGATTGAATTCCTCATTCATATCCAGGGGAATTTTTAATACGAAAACAAGTTTATTCTTAAAAAAATAACAATTTAGATTAGAGATACTTAAGATTATATTAATATTATCTAAATTAACTAAGATATATTGGTATATTGGAACCTCTAGGAAGAAACCTATTGTTATAGCTAAGTTCGCAATATAGTTCTGTTAGGGTAAAAATGTTGGGATGTATAATATTTTGACGAATTTATTATATTTAAATTATTTATAATATCTTCCAGATGAAGGGGAAAGAATCATCAACGAGCTTTCAAGATTGTCAATTACGGAAAGGGATTCAGTTTTAGCCATCAAAGAATTGGAACGACAAATAATATTACTAAGGTATATTATTTGTCGTGCTCATAAAGTTAATTAATGCATTAGAAATACGAGGGGAGGTCCAAAAGTTCGTGGAATGAAAGGGATCTAAAATAAAACAACAAAACTATTTTTCCTTTTCAATATAATCACCCTTAAGCTCAATACATTTATTAGACCTATGAAATAATTTTTTTAAACCACTATAAAAATATGTTTTATCTTTTCCGTCAAAATGAGCCGAAATTGCCTCCTTTACCTCATTGTCGTAGGAAAATTTCCTTCTCCTTAAGTCTTTTTTTAAATTGGGGAATAAAAAAAGTCACTTGGGGCCAGGTCTGGACTGTAGGGTGGGTGAACTAGGAATTCGAACCCATGCGTGTGCAGAGCAGCCATTGCAATTCTGCTCTTGTGAACCGGCGCGTTGTCTTGCAAGAGCATCACACCCTTTGTCAATTTTCCTCGCCGCTTTTCCTTGATGGCACCCTTTAATTTTTCTAATATCGTTGCGTAGTATTCTCCGGTTATAGTCTTTCCCTTTTCTTTGTAATCAATCAAGATTATCCCCTCACAATCCCAAAAAACAGTAGCCATCATCTTTCCAGCCGACTCCGTCACCTTAAATTTCTTTAGCGGTTGTGTCCCCTTTTTATGCCATTGCATGGAATCTTGTTTGGACTCAGGCTCAAAGTGATGAACCCATCTTTCATCTCCCATAACAATTCGGTCTAAAATCTGTGCAGGTTTATCTCCACACAACTCCAAAAAATGCTTTGACGCATCGACGCGCTGCTATTTCTGAAACGGCGTGAGCATTCTCGGTACCCATCTTGCACTGACTTTTGTCATACCCAGGTGATCATGTAGGATTCGCAAAATGGTGGTATCTGATACTCCAACTAATGCAGATAATTGTTTTTTCTTCAAACGGGCATCCTCTAGTACAATTTTCTCCGCTTTTTCGACGATGTCCGATATGGTGGCCTCAACTCAACAGGAAGGCCTGAGCGGGGGTCGTCTTCAATTGACTCTCGACCATGTTTATAAAGACCATGCCACTTTTAAATCATTGATTTACTAGGGCACTGTTCCCTATAAACGACTCCAATTTCATTCAAAATGGTTTGAGTGTTCTTTCCTTGCTTGGTAAGGAATTTTATCACAGCGCGGTGTTCAATTTTCTCCATAGTTTCAGTTTTCTTCCGGATTGACTTGTTCAGCAGGCGACTGTTCGTAAACGAATGACGCAATCGGGTTGAAACTTGGTACTTATACTAATGATGAGTCTCCGATTCGTATGACACCAAGCAAGCGCCCCTACCCCCGCTCCATCCTCTCCATTCCACGAACTTTTGGACCTCCCCTCGTATGTTTTTCATTTGAATTTGGTATTCATACCGAATTAAGAGTTGAATTAGTGATTAAAACATGATCCTTCATTAGTTGAGCGACATTCTTTTCATTTCTCTGTTTCAAATCTATAGGAGAATCATGTCTTAAGGCATCATCTTTATCAAGAGTGCCGAAAATACTTTTGAATGCCGATGCTATTCCGGCAAACTATTCAGATCGTCGGTCGCGCTTATGAACCATATGAGATATAGATTCGTATTCGCGGCTGATGTCGGAGTATCTTACCGACAAGGGAGTTAAAGTGTCTTGATATCGCTGAATATTTAATTGTTGACAAACAGATTTATAGTACCCATGATTTCATTTCATTTAACGAGATGAAATTTTACAAGCGATATGTGTGGCTTATGACATTCGGCCGCCCTCTTACTAATTACTCTAAGTGTAATCTAAATAAATGACATTATTACGAAACGCCTTCTGCAGGTTTCATCTGGTCAAAATGGTGAGTCATACGACGTCGATTGATTAAAAGAGTCGTCTTATAGTAACTGTGTACCTTAATAATTTTATAAGGTCCTTTTGGTAAGGGTGATAAGGCTTTCCTTAATCTTAAGTTTTTTTAAAATATAAACATAGTCACCAGTCATATATTGGGTGGTTTTGAATAAGAGTCATAGTATCATTTGGAAAATTATTTCAATTTTAAGATGTTTTGTAACGCCTTTTTTCTGGTATAATTTGTGCTATAACATTTTAATGTAGTCAGATTACATTGTACTATCTACTCTATATAATTTGATATATAAGGTTTATGATCAAAAGCAAGTTCATATAATGTGAATTTAGTAGTTAAATGCACCGTTTTATTATAAGTCAGCATAGCCATATAGACATACTCGTAAGTAGTTTAATTATTTTGGTTCTCATTGATGAATGATTACAAATATTCCTTTAGGATGGAATAGCTACGCTCCAGCGCTCCTTGAGTTTGCGGATGGTAAGGTGAGGAAAATTATTGATGTATTTCTAGGTAGGCAGGTGATTTTGAAAAGTTCAGAAGTGACGTTAGCACCTTGATCTTTTAAAATAGATTTAGGAATTCCAAAAAGGGATATGAAATGAATGAGGTAGTTAGTTAGTAGTAGTTCCTAGTCTCCTCGGCAGTTAAGCTACTCGTAGGTATCGGATAGGATTGACGCTCAGTGGTTTTGTTTTGGAGTTTTATTTTGTTGTTAAGTCGGTATTTCAAAAAGGCCCTTTTCAGGGCCCCGATGGTTGTGTCGTTTTTAGGTTTTTCGGTGTTTTTGTTTTTTTTTTGCGGTTTTCTCTTCTTACGCGTGAGTCCTTTCTTTCAACCACGCGGTCAAAGGCTCGCCCAAGCGACCCTTTAGCGGGGTTGTTGAGGTCACCAGTGGCGCGTCCGATAGCAACTCCGAGTTCAGTGTTGAAAAATGCAAGACTGCTCGTCGTGGACGCGTCACTGCGAGCACTCGGGGGACTGGCCTCTCTCGGGTGAAGGCCGATTTACGGGCCCTTGCCCTCGAAGCCGAGGACGCAGAAATGGAGAAGGCGCTCGCAGCACGGGCATTCGGAAAGCAGATGCCGTCCTCAGGCAATGCGACGTGCTCAGAGGAGGAGGCTCTGCAGGGAGCTTCTCGTAGGCTTAACCCCGACTCCCTCGGGGCTGAGGAATTAAGAGCCCTGGCGGGTAAAAGCGCTGCTTCCATTCTGGAAGTCAGCCGCAAGTCCGGTAATTAAAAGGGCACCATGGTTAAGGCCCTTAAGGTAGCCTCGAGGAACTTGCTAGAGGTTGTCGATACGCTCGTCAGCCGTACTGAGGCTGACGAGACCCGCCATTTGAGGGCTGCAAACTCCCGCCTGATCATAGAGGTGGAGAGGTTAAGGCCGAAATTAAAGCTCACAGGCGGGAGTTTGTGGAGCTGAAAACAGCGGCAGCGAAATCCTCGGCCGTTGCCGCTCCCGCTGCCGTAGCCGCGCCCTCTCTTGACGCGGACTGTATTGAGGAGTTGAGGCGCTCCATTGTTTCCTCGGTGGGGGTGATGGTGAACGCACGGTTCGTCAACATCGAGGAGCGCCTCCTCCCTGAGAGAGTCATGCGTCCGCCCTTGGCAGCAGACCGCAGTGCGGCAGCGGTTGTTGAGTCACGGTAGCCGAGGTCTGCAGGCGCGACGCACTACCTGCGTTGGCTAAAGCCACCACCGAGACCTGGTCTTCGGTGGTGAAGAGGGAACAGAAAAGGGCCAACAAACCAGTTGGCCCTGCTCCTGCCGTCCAAGCTTCGGTGGCTCAGCAAGTCGTAACCGCAGAACCACGGAAGCAGGGAAACAATAAGGGGGGCACGAAGAAGGGAAAAAAGGCCGGTCAATCTGGACCGGGCCAAGGGTCCCTCCCTCGCTCACCTGCAGTGGTCATCACACTGCAGCCCGGGGCAGCGACTAAGGGAGTAACTTATGCCCAGCTCCTCGAGCGTGCCTCCGAGAAGGTAGATCTCGGGGAGCTGGGGCTCGAGCAGGGGCATGTAAAGCTCCCTGAAAGAGAGGCAAGGCAGCTGGTCCCTCCCCAGCTGCCCCAAGCAGAGGGCGCCTACAGGCGCCAGTTGAAGCCATGTCGTCATGAATAGACGACGACATGGCTTCCTGCAGGCGAACCTGAACCACTCTGCCAGGTCCCAGGATTTGTTCATCCAGGCTATGGCGGAGTGGGATATCAGTATAGCGGTGGCCTGTGAGCCCTACTATGTCCCTCCTAATTCTAACTGGGCGGGGGACACTAGCGGCTCCGTGGCTGTGGTTGCGGGTTCTGGTCCCGGTCCTCTTTTCTCCAGCTTGGAGACTGGCCTGGGTTTGGTCGTGGCGCGGTGGGGGGGGGTACGTCGTCATCAGCGTGTACTTCTCCCCCAATTGTCGACTGGCGGAGTTCGAGACTTTCCTCGACTCCGTCAGTGCGGCGATTGGCAAACAGGCGTCGGGGAAGGTCATCTTCCTCGGCGACCTGAACGCCAAATCCGCGGCCTGGAGGAACCACGGCACGGACGCTAGGGGTAGGGCCGTCCAGGCCTGGTCGCTCCTCTCCGGTCTGTCCCTCCTCAATAGAGGGACCGAAGCCACCTGCGTGCGACAGCAAGGGAGTTCCGTGGTGGACTTTTCGTTCGCCACCCCAGCTGTCGCTCGCACGGTCGTCGACTGGAGAGTCGAGACGGAGCCACCTCCGTCTCGACTGTCCAGTCTCTATCGGACCATCTTTACGTCCGATTTGAGATCTCCACTTCCCGGCCAGACCTGGTCGGGCCACGGCGGGAGGGGAGTCGCTTTCCTCGTTGCACTTAAGCGTTTGGATCAGGAATTGGCCAGGGAGGCAGCCATCGTTCAGGGCTGTTCCTTTCCCGATCCGCCCAACGAGGAAACCGACGTGGAGGTGCTGGCTGGCCGCATGCGCGAGGCCCTATCACGGGTCTGCGATACGGCCATGCCGAGGGTTGGGTGTCGGCCCCGGCGCAGAGCAATGTACTGGTGGTCGTCCGAAATAGCCGAACTTCGGACGGCCTATTGCAGGGCTCGGAGGGCCTTCGTCCGGTGTCACCGTCGTCACGGCTTAGACCCGGACCTGGAGGCCCAGCTGCGGAGTCGTTATCGCGAAGCGAAGTCGACTCTGCGGCTGGCGATTCGGAAGGCGAAGGACCTGGCTCGGGAGGAGATCCTAGCAGGTCTCGATAGGGACCCATGTGGGCGCCCGTATCGGGTGGCGCGGAACAAACTCCGCGCTGCTTGCGCCCCGGTCATGGAGTCCCTTGAGCCGGATTTCCTCGAGCGGCTGGTGGGAGATCTATTCCCGGAATCCACCGGCTACTCGCCTCCTGTGATGGCTCCCCTTTCTTCTAATGGGGGGGTGGGTTCTGTCCCTGACATCACGGAGGCCGAGCTGGAGGTCGCGCTGATTCGCCTTCGAGCCCGCAACACTGCGCCGGGGCCAGACGGTATTCCAGGGCGGTTTCAATTCCTCTCCCTGGAATACTTGGGCGGCAAGCTTCGGGAGCTGTTCAACCTTTGTTTGCGCACTGGACAGTTCCCGAAGGCCTGGACGGAGGGCAGGTTGTGCCTGTTGCGGAAGGACGGTCGTTCTGCCGACTCCCCTTCCACATACAGGCCAATCGTGCTGCTGGACGAGAGGACTACACTCTTCGAGAGAATTGTCTCTGCCCGTCTCGTCCAACACCTCGAGGAGGTGGGGCCGGGTCTCTCGGATGCCCAGTTTGGCTTCAGGGCGGGTCGATCGACGATCGTCGCCCTGAGGGCTCTGGGAGACCTGACCCAAGAGACAACTCGCGAGGAGGACGTGGTCCTGGCGGTGTCGCTGGACGTCGCCAATGCCTTCAACAGTCTTCCGTTTGAGACTTTGGTTGAGGCACTTCGGTTCCATGAAGTGCCTCCCTATCTTCGGAGACTGTTGGAGCCCTGCCTGCTAGACAGAGAGGTCCTGTGGGTTGGCGGCGACCAGCGGATACACCGGCGTAGCGTATGCCGCGGGGTTCCACAGGGGTCCGTCTTGGGACCGGTCTTGTGGAACCTCGGATGTGACTGGCTGCTCCGCTGTCCTCTCCTGCCGCGGATGAAGGTGTTGGGTTACGCGGATGACAACCTCGTCACATGCAGGGGAGGGACATATGGAGGCGGCCCGTCTGGCAACAGTCGGCGCTACGCTGGTTGCGGACCGCATAGGGCTGTTGGGATTGGAGGTCTCCGTATCCAAAATGGAGGCCATCCTTTTCCACGGCCCTCACCGGGCTTCCATCTCTGTCCAGGGTGAGGAGGTGGTGGTGAAGGCCCAGCTAAAATATCTCGGTCTCACCCTGGACGGAAGATGGAACTTCGGGGCTCATTTCTCCCTTCTGGCCTCGAAGTTACTGTCGACTGCTGCTGCTGTCCACGGCTGCCTTGGGAAGGCCTTTCTATATTATAGAGGACTCGCTTCTTGGACTAATATCTAAAATTTCCATGTCTGTAGGGTTTAGCTGACAGATCATAGATTGTTTGCTTTTGCTTTAGTAAAGGGTCTTGTAGGTTCAAGTTCATTATTAAGATTTAGCAGGTTTTCGTCGTCATATGGAATGTGACGAATTAATTTTTTAAGGTTTCGAAGGCAAGCTGCTGTTCGTTTTTCCAGTCAAAAGGTACGTCCTTTTTTGAGAAGAGCTGTTAGATTGCTTGTTAGAGCTTGTTAGAGATTTGGCGGGTTTGGAAAATCTGGGATGAAAGGGCGGTAGTATGAAACGAGTCAAAAAAAGCTTTTCATATCCTTCTGAGTTTTAGGTGTTGGTAATTGAGTAACGACCTTGACCTTTTCGGGGTTAGGTTTCACTTCATCACAATTTATAAGAATGCCTTAATACACGACTTCTTTGCACATGAACTCACATTTCTGGTTCTGGTTCTTCTTCTTATACTGATTGAAGTTTAAGGTTATAACTTCTGATTCTGTCGAAAATAGCAGTAAGATTCTCGGCATGTGAAGATAGGTCTGAAGTATATGAAACAATGTCATCCATATAAACAGAACACCTAGCACCTTGGAGTTCTAATAGACAAGTATTAATCAACTTCTGGAACGTGAACAGAGCGTTTTTAAGGCAAAAAGAGATTTCAGTTAATTAAAAATGATCTTATGGTATTGTGAATCCAGTTTTAGGGGCGTCTCCTGGAGTGACACAAACTTGTTGAAACTCGGAGGCTAAATTGAGTGTAGTGAAGTAATGACTCTTTCCTAATTGCTCTAGAATTTCGATGATCTGTGGAATTGGGCACGTTTCGCCTATAGATACGTCATTCAATTTTGTACAGTCAAGACTACGCTCCATTTGCTGTGTCCTGTAGAGACTAGTTTTTTGAGTACAACCCAGATAGGGGATGACTATGGTGAATTAGATTGAGCTATTATCTTTTGTTCTAGCATTTTATTTAGTTGTGTCTCTACCGCTTTCTTGGGGCACTCAGGGCATCTGTAGGAATTTGTTCGGATTTGTATATCTGTGTTAGTTTTGATTTTGTGTTTGATGGCTCTGATATAGGTAACCATTTCGTGTAATAAATGGAAGTTGTTGTGATTAAGAAAAGATTTGAGTAACTGAAGGACCTTTTGCGTTCTAGTAGATAATATATTTAAAAATGACAGGTTTTTGCGCCTTGCTAGCTAGGTTATGCGCATTTTAACAGTTATAAATAAAAGAATAACATTTATCCCTTGAACCATCGTAACGTCGAATAAATTTTAAAAGTACGTTAAGATCTATTCTTTCGTCGGTTTCGGCGCGAGTACTTATAGATTTCGAGACAGAGATTTTTTCCTTGTGTTTGGATTTGGAAGTCATAATAATAGTTTAGTTAATAAGTACACAATAAAAGAGTTAATAAACAACAAAACCCAGGTATAACGAAAATAAATGATTATTGTTAATACGATTAATTAAAAATATTTAACTTATCGGTTACGAAAATAGTTACGAAATTTGATATCACCGTCACGTCAACTTGCGCCATAATATAATGTAAGATAATGTAAGATATCAAATAACTTAATACGTATGTTATAAAGAATTATTTTAATTAATAACAAATCAAAACGATTTTAAATGTATAGTATATAATGATAATTATAACCATGCTTTTAGATTCTGAGTTTGATTCTGGTACAAATTAAGGAAAGTTTTGATAAACTAGCTCTCACAGTATCTTAATTGCCGTAAGGATCATCATCATCACAACAGTGAATCATAACATCTGTATCATAACATCGACAATCATTACAACAGACTTAGGAACCATTCTTGAATGTCAAGAATATATTGAATAATATAAGATAAAAGAAAATATATCTTCGAGGCCTGCCGACTGCTGTGTGTGTGAACGTACCATGCACTTGGCCAATTATTATACTACTCCATCACTTAGATTTACATTACTTACTAATTGTTTCACAACAATTATCTTTAAATAATGAATGTTATCCTAAACGCATAAAATCCTGTATGCATAAAAACTATATTGATTTAATAAGCCAATAACCCCTAAGTTGTTTATTTAGAAAATTTATGTCAAAAACAAATTAAATATAGAATATATGAATAAGTAATGAATTTTACACATTGAAATTATACAAAATATACATATAATATATTATAAATACTTATTAATATTTATTATTTTGTAATAATTATCTTTTATCTATTTCAATATCGATATCATTAGTTATTAGTAGATCGTGGATAAGATTTTAAGTATAAATATCAAGAAAAAAGAAATAAAAAAATAGTGTTATAAATATTGTCTGATCAGCTTTAACGTTTAAACTTTTATGAACCTTTCGAAATGAATTTCAATCACAAAGTTGTTCTGATAACTGGAGCTGGTTCGGGAATAGGTAAAGCTATTGCTATTAAGTTTGCCAAGTTGTCTGCAAGATTGTCATTACTCGATATCAATCAACAAAGTTTAGACAAAGTTGCCGAGGAGTGCAAAGAATTGAGCAAAACGGACGTCTTTACTGTGATCACAGATTTAAGCAGCAGAGAAAACATAAAAAATGCTGTTAATTCAACAAAACAAGAGTTTGGAAAAATAGATGTGGTTGTTAATTGTGCTGGGATAGTTCCTAAGTGCAACATAAGAAGTGCAAATTTATTAAATGTTCTGGATAATGTACTAAATATTAACCTTACATCTGTTATTGCTCTCACACATTATGCTGTTGATGCCTTAATTGAAACTAAAGGATGTGTTATTAACATTGCAAGTATTATGGCCACATGTGTAGGAAAGGAATTGATAGCGTATAATGTATCAAAAGCAGCAGTATTACATTTTACAAAATGTGCAGCTTTAGAGTTGGCTGACAAAGGAGTTCGTGTAAATTGTATATCACCTGGGACTATTAACACTAATATATTAATGCAGTTTTTTTCCAGTCAGGAAGAAAAGGATAAATATTGCGATTCACTTATCGACTACCATCCGTTAAAACGTCTAGTTACGGCTGATGAGATAGCCGAGATGGCGGTGTATCTGGCAAGCGATAATGCAAAGAGCATTACTGGATGTGATCATGTCATCGACGCGGGAATATCATTGTCTAAATATAAAAATGATGATTAAATAAAACAATTTATCTTCAAAAGTATACTTAGTTAGTTTTAATACTTTTAATATCGATGAGGTTAAAGTTTATTGTGTTTTTATTTGTGAATATCTCAAAGACGAATTGTTTAAAATATGTGAATGTCAATAACATATGTAATATATTGTTAATATTAATATGCGGGTGTGGATAATATAAATAAATCTTTATTATTAATAATGGTAATGCTTTTATATCCCCAGAAACTATTTAATTATTCAATTTATCTTTAAAGGATTAACTTGAGTATTAATTATAGTCTATTCGATTCATACATACGAGGGGAGGTCCAAAAGTTCGTGGAATGAAAGGGATCTAAATAAAATAAAATAACAAAACTATTTTTCCTTTTCAATATAATCACCCTTAAGCTCAATACATTTATTAGACCTAAAAATTATTTTTTCTAAACCACTATAAAAAATGTTTTATCTTTTCCGTCAAAATGAGCCCAAAAATTACCTCCCTTACCTCATTGTCGTCGGAAAATTTGCTTCCCCATAAGTCTTTTTTTTAATTGGGGAGTAAAAAAAAGTCACTCGGGGCCAGGTCTGGACTGTAGGGTGGGTGAACTAGGAATTCGAACCCATGCGTGTACAGAGCAGCCATTGCAATTCTGCTCTTGTGAACCTGCGCGTTGTCTTGCAACAGCAACACACCCTTTGTTAATTTTCCTCGCCGCTTTTCCTTGATGGCATCCTTTAATTTTTCTAATATCGTTGCGTAGTATTCTCCGGTTATAGTCCTTCCCTTTTCTTTGTAATCAATCAAGATTATCCCCTCACAATCCCAAAAAACAGTAGCCATCATCTTTCCCGCCAACTCCGTCACCTTGAATTTCTTTAGCGGTTGTGTCCCCTTTTTATGCCATTGCATGGACTCTTGTTTGGACTCAAGCTCAAAGTGATGAACCCATGTTTCATCTCCCGTAACAATTTGGTCTAAAATCTGTGCAGGTTTATCTCCACACAACTCCAAATAATGCTTTGACGAATCGACGCGCTGCTCTTTCTGAAACGGCGTGAGCATTCTCGGTACTCATCTTGCACTGACTTTTGTCATACCCAGGTGATCATGTAGGATTCGCAAAATGTTGGTATCTGATACTCCAACTAATGCAGATAATTGTTTCTTCTTCAAACGGGCATCCTCTAGTACAATTTTCTCCACTTTTTCGACGATGTCCGATGTGGTGGCCTCAACTGGCCTTCCTGAGCGGGGGTCGTCTTCAATTTACTCTCGACCATGTTTATAAAGACCATGCCAATTGTAAATCATTGATTTACTAGGGCACTGTTCCCTATAAACGACTCCCATTTCATTCAAAATGGTTTGAGCGTTCTTTCCTTGCTTGGTAAGGAATTTTATCACAACGCGGTGTTCAATTTTCTCCATAGTTTCAGTTTTCTTCCGGATTGACTTGTTTAACAGGCGACTGTTCGTAAACGAATGATGCAATCGGGTTGAAACTCGGTATTTATGCTAATGATGAGTCTCCGATTCGTATGACACCCTCGCTCCATCCTCTCCATTCCACGAACTTTTGGACCTCCCCTCGTAAGTGAATAAATTTTTACATTTAAAGTCCACAAATATTTTAATTCAACTATTACTCTTACATCTTAAGTCTTGACATCGGTAATCTATATTTTGTTGGTTTGTTAGTTTTGCTTTCCACCATAGGTCTCCCCCAGTTCCTTCCACCTGCTATTGTGTATTCGTGTCCATGTAGCACCTGCTATTGTTTCAAATCATCTTCCTATGTGCTTACTGGTCTGTCTCTCTTTCGTTCTCCTTCTCTCGGATGACATCTGTGACTTCTTTGGCCCATTTTTGTGTTCTATTTCTGGTATAATTTGCCCATTTTTATTTCAGTCTTTTTACGGTGTAGGTATATGACGTTTGTTTTTTTGCTACATATGATGTTGGCAAATTTTTAGTTTCTTTAAATTTTACTTAGTGAGTTAGATTAATTGGCGATAGATCCGGGCTATGAGGCGGCCATTTAATGGCCCCTCTTTTCGATATCAATTAACGAGTCATTACATGTATGGCTCCATCTTGCTGAAACCATGAGTGTTGTAACCGTATGTCCTAACAATAACGACAATTTTGTCTATTAACATGCCCATTTAGATGGAAGTGTGCCTCGTCTGAGAAAAAATGTTTGTAAATCTTGTGAACGGCTCTACCATGTCGTTTGCAAACTGCAACCTAGTGGCATGGTCCTGAGGCCTTAATTCCTACACCATTTGGATTTAATAGGAATGTAGATTTGAGTTGAAAGTCCAGGTTGGTCACGAACAGACGATTTTACTCGCTCCACGTTTTCGGGATCCCTCGACGTTCTAGGCCAGCCAGATCAAGGTACATCTATTGTTGAACCCGTCTTCTCTTGAGCACCCATTTTTTAATAAACACACCTGATGGAGCTTGATTTTTGTGTCGTATCTTGTAATGATCGCAAAACTTTCTTTGAAATAAGATCGCAGAATCGTTGTTTCGACAGCAGTTCGCGTACACAAAATGCACGTTGACTATCCTTGTACGACGCCATGGTTCTAAAATAATTAATCATAATCTGAAAAATATTACTCTTCCTGACATCTATTGGCCAATAGTAATTTTTTTTATGAACTTTACGGACACAGCAACACTAAAGCTACTTTAATAAATGGCGTGTTTAAGCAACACTAAGCCAATGAGTATTTGGTTTGAGGTTAGACCGTTCATCCAATGTTTATTTATTATTTGACCATAAAATTAGGATAATATAATGGATATATGCTATATTTAACCCCGATATCAGCACAGCTTGCTATAATAAATAATAATATCAATAATTTCCAGAAGTGAACCGCTAAGGGCGTAGGGCTGAGATGTTATCAAATGGAGATTTTAAAAACAAAAACATTCAAAAATCAACAATGAAAAAGAACACGCACTAAAAAATTAAGCATTTGGTAAATAAATAAATATTGTTATCCTTTATAACGTTATAAGGCATTGAAGGGGTTAAAAGAAGGCAAGAAGGTCCGTATGAAAAACAAAGTCAATATGCGCTTGTTAAGTAAATATATAATTTAATACTCACGTCATATTCACGTCATATCGTACAAAGGGGCTCGGCTGACCCCACGACACAACCTCTAAACGGGCAACGTCATCAATAGCTACGTATACGATTACTCCCTAATTTGCTTATTAAAACTAACGACTTACCTGTCTGCTTCTGTTATGCTTCAAAGAAGGAAGTCACATAGTCAGTCTGTACTAGTAAAGGATTTGGGGTTCCCCAGAGAATAGGATAAATTGTATAAAATTAATAAAAGGGAAATAATTATGGGACAAATAATTTGATACTTAAGTGTTCCGTCGCGTGACCTTCGGTTCCACGCACACTTCGAGTGAGAAGGCAGCCACCAATTCGGCGCTGCAGCCAACAATTCAAACACTCGACACTAATGTAATTTACTCTTTTGGAAACTTCTAGAACCGATAATGATTACTCCGCAAAATCATTAAGCACCAAGGTTCACCGAGAACCGCTCACCGAGAACTATCTTCGAGAACTGTGTAGAGAACTGTCTCGACCGTTACGCGTGCGTTTGTCACACCACCAAAAACGTAACATCTACCCTCGATTTGTTAATAATTAAAATATATTTAGCGCCTGACGATTGCTATTAGCAACTGTACAATTTAATTAATAACTATTCCGAACAATCCCCCGCCCCAGCCAGGCGAAACCTGACTGAGTCTAAACGTAATACCAGGCACCTGAAAAGTGTCTAAGCTACTGGTAACCGAGAGAGAGTAGCTACTGCCCGCTTTAACACAGAATTGCCCACATGTACTTCTGCGACTCTTGGACTTCCATCTGCGCCTGTTAATAACCTTAGAATACGACCCCGTCTCCAGGAGAGTGGAGGCATATTCATTTCTTTAACTAAGACAAGATCACCGACCTTAGGTGGGTCAGTTTTATCAGACCATCGTACACGCTGTTGCAACAAATGTAAGTACTCTAAATTAAACCTACGCCAAAAACTTTGAGATAGCTGTTGTAACAGTTCAAAACGTATAAAGTGGGGTATTCTCTAAAGGATATTCTGGCAGAGCTGTGAGTGGACCACCGACCAAAAAGTGACCTGGAGTCAATACATCCAAATCATTTGGGTCCGAAGAGACTGAACAAAGAGGTCGCGAATTAAGGACCGCTTCAATTTTGCAAAACACCGTCTGCAATTCTTCAAAGGTGAGTACCGTATCTCCAATAACCCGGCGAAGATGTGTCTTCGCGACCTTTACAACCGCCTCAAATATGCCACCCCAAGAAGGATATGCTGGAGGATCAAATTTCCACCGGATACCCTGCTGAGACATTTTTTGACCTATACAATCCTGACTTTCATATAAGAATTTGTGTACCTCTGAGAGATACCTATCTCCTCCCTTAAAATTCGTACCACAGTCGGACCGAATCAAAGAAGGTAAACCGCGCCGACTGACGAATCGAGACAGACAAGCTATAAAAGCCTCAGTACTAAGACTTGAGACCACCTCTAAATGTACGGCCTTAGTAGATAGGCACACAAACACGCACAAGTACGCCTTACAGATTCGAGCACTTCGACCAGTAAAAGCTTTGACCATAAACGGACCCGCAAAATCCGTACCAACTCCAGAGAAAGGTCTAGAAATCTTTACTCTATCTGGAGGCAAGTCTCCCATTTGAGGTTGAGTAAGGGTAGCCTTTAACCTATAACACGGCATACATCGGTAAATAACTTTTCGAATTGCCCGTCTAGCTGACAAAATCCAAAATTCCCGCTGTAGGATAGCTAGCAGCGTATTTAGCCCCGCGTGTGCATTTCTTACGTGTCGGTCTACAATTAAAAGGTTCACAAGTGAACCACCCTTTGGCAGTAGGAGAGGATGTCGCGCCTCATAAGGTAAATCTGCGTTACGCAATCTACCTCCTACTCGAACTAAACCCTTGTCATCGAGGAACGGATTCAATCGAGCTACAGCACCTTTCAACTTGACGCACCCGTTTTGCAAACTGGAAATAACTGATTTAAAATTTTCACGTTGCACTACGCGAACCCAGAAAACCAAGGCTTCGTGACGCTCCTCGGGATCGAGCACCGGAGATGATAGCCTATTAGACTTTTGCCGTAAATTTCGAATAAATCTCTTAATCCATCCCGTAACTCCCAATAACTTATTAAGAGAACTAAACCGATCTAGTAAAGGTTGCAAATCACCAGTAAGTTCCTTCTGTACCGTACAAATACGTAAACCTGGTAAAGGCTCCACAATATCCAGAACCGTATGAGGCCAAGAACTTTCAAGTTCACAAAGCCAAGCTGGTCCCCACCAGAGATGATGGTCAACCAAACCCGGAGATTCACAGCCTCGTGACGCACAATCTGCAGGGTTCAAATCACCGGGAACATGTCTCCAATTAATAACCGCATTTGAATTTTGAATTTGTGATACCCGGTTAGCCACAAAAACCTCCAAAGCATGGACAGATGCTCTTAACCAACCAAGAACAATCTGACTGTCAGTCCAAGCAAATACCTTTTCAATTTCCACCACTTGCCCCAAAGTAGAATTCAAATGATTTAGAAGTCTTGTTAAAAGGGCTGCCCCGGATAATTCTAACTTCGGAATCGTGAGCCTTGATCTCACAGGAGCGACCTTACTCTTAGCCATAACCAACTTAATAGTCACATTATCCTTCGGGTCCATAACACGAAGATAGACGGCAGCCGCATAACCTCGTTCGGAAGCATCACAAAATCCATGCAGGCTGACACGACATTTAGACGTCGGAAAGAAGGCTCGGTCTATTTTAATAAATTCAAGATCTGGCAGAGATGTTACAAACCGAGACCAAGCCTGGAGCAACTCACCAATGAGAGGGGCATCCCACGTCAATTCCTGCAACCAAAGTTTCTGAAGGAAACACTTGGCCCAAA
The DNA here is from genome assembly GCA_918358695.1 of Melinaea menophilus ssp. n. AW-2005. Lineage (NCBI taxonomy): Eukaryota > Metazoa > Arthropoda > Insecta > Lepidoptera > Nymphalidae > Melinaea > Melinaea menophilus. The sequence continues at coordinate 10,448,498 of OU911043.1, forward strand.
ACACAACCGGCGCCAACCAACCATTGGGATCAAAAATCCGAGCTACGGTTGACAGTACCATACGCTTAGTCCAAACCTTGCAGATAGTTATATCCTGTACACGAAATGTGAAAACATCTGGGACCGGTTGGTACTGTACTCCGAGAAGAGTGACTGCGTTAGGATTTTCTATATTTTGAAAGAGATGTGGGGCTTGCTGGTGCTCCTCCGGTAAATCTTCAAGAAGAACCTGCGAGTTGGATATCCACTTTCTTAATTCATACCCACCAGACCTCAAGATACCGATCAGCTCATCTCTTAAAACCTTCGCCTCTTCTTCACTTGCAGCACCTGTGCATATGTCATCGACATAGACATCGCTTGATAAAATAGCGGCTGCCCTGGGAAAGTAAATACGCTCGCGATCCGCAAGTTCCAGTAAAGACCTTATAGCAATGAACGGACTAGACTTGAGTCCATAAGTGTTCGTATTTAGCTCATATACAGTCATTGGATGAGATGGATCCTCTCGCCACAGTATGAGCTGATAACACCGATCATCTGGATGAATAAGAGTCTGACGAAACATCATCCTTATATCCGCAACAAAAACGACTTGATGTCGGCGGAAGCTGGTTAAGAGGTCTGAAATATCACGATGCAGTTTTGGACCGGCATGCAAACATTGGTTTAAGGTAATACCGTTAGAGGTGGGTGCTGAACCATCAAAAACTACTCTAATCTTTCCTGCCTTAAACACAGCATGATGAGGGATAAAATAATGCTCTTTAGAACGCCAATCATATTTGGAAACCGACATGTGGCCCAACTCCAGGTATTCCCTCATGAAATTTAAATAGTCTTGTTTGAAAGCCACATCACGTTTCATACGACGTTCCATGGAGAATAGTCTTTTCTCTGCCAGCATCCTGGACTGACCAAGGGGAGAACGAGAGGGCAAGAAGGGCAACCGTGTCACAAACCGACCTGAATGGAGCCGACCGGTATTATTCTGGAAGAATAATTCGCATTCCTGGTGCTGCGGGTTGACACGAGGCGCTGTAGGAGGTTCCTCTATTTCCCAAAATCGCTGAACTGCGTCAGCGAGGGATAGACCTACTTGAAAGCTGGCGTTATCCGGAGAGGAGAGTACTGGAAATGCTGGACCCATAATGACTTCACCAAGATCAGTATTTATTGCAGAAAGACCACCTGCTTGAAGAAGCTTACTGCTTTCCAACCGTAACAATCCAAGAACATCTGCTCCGAGTAGAACATCAACTGGTCCCGGAATGTGGAAACCTGGGTCAGCAAGAGAGAGTTTAGACGTTAAACCTACGACGCCTGGAGGTAATGAAACTACTGGATGCTGTCCCAAAATATTATCCAAGACGATCGCTGTCGTCGTGATCCGAGGAGAAGGGGAATGAAGTGGAGAAAAGGATAGTGAGACTTTCCCCACCAACCCAGACACCTTGACTCCACCAACCCCATGAATAAAGTTCGCGCCAGGAGCAACATGTAAAGATAATTTCTTCATCAACCGTGTTGACACAAGACACCCCTGAGAGCCTGAATCCAAAATCGCGCGCGCGGTAACCTGTTCGCTCCGAAGAGAACCAACACGAACATACGCAGTGGGTAGCAAAACGGTTATAGGAGAAGATGGAGACACGCATGGAGAACGAGGAAGGAGTCAACAATCCTGATCACGATTACAGCTGTCCGGTGAGAGAACGTTACCAGACCCTTCCTTCAAACGTCGATGAGAATGTTGATTGCGTTGCCCCAAGCGAAGATGATCTTTATAAGGAAGCTGCGCTTGTGGCTCAATCCAGCAGCTCCGATCCGTATCTGCACCAGCCTTGTTCCGAGAACCGTGAGGACCCCCGCCCGTACGAGGTGGTGAACGACGACCACCATTGTCACCTCGATTAGAAAACGAATTACTATTTCGTGCTGAAACATACTTGACGCCTCCGGTCCAAGGCTGAGGCGAGTTCCTTATATCACACCCTGGCGAATTTGATGGTGATACTCGACCCGTAGCAACTGGTTGAGGAGATCCATTGCGATTGCCACAAAGTAGGAGATGATGATTACCTCTACACTGCGCACAGGGACGGGCCGACTGACATTGAAACGCGAGATGGCTGCCTAAACAATTGTAACACCAGTTACGCTGACGAGTAATACTGCGCCGCGCCTGCCAACGAAGATTTTTAAATTTATGGCAGCTCGTAACACCATGTCCAGAATCTCGGCAATATGATCACCTACGATCATCCTTCTGTGCTGCTGCCGCAGTGTACATACGAGGTATCTCACGCGGCCGAACCATCTGACGATTTTCAGCTGCGGGCCGTATACGAGAATAAGCAACTGAGGGTCCGGGTGGAGGAACGTTCTCCATACGACGACACTCCTCCTCCAGGAAAACAATTAATTCATCAAACTGGGGAAGATGAGTGGCGGAGTCCCCACCGTATTCCAATTCGAACCGATTTCTTAAGTCATGTGATAATTTACTTAACACGATGTGTAATAACAAAAATGACCAACTCGTCACTGGCAATTCTAATCCCTTTAAACCGTTAAGTGCAATTAACAACGGGTTAAGAAGCTTCGTTCGTAAGGCGTGAGCTCCAACGATCCTTGGTAAACCTAAAATGGCAGAAACATGATTATCTGCTAGCCGTCGAACATTCTGGTACCTACGCTTGAGTAAGTCCCGAGAAATGTCATAATTTGCATCGACGAGCTCCAAGTGTTGCACTAACCCTTTAGCCTCACCAGTCAATGAAACCATCAAATAAGCTAACTTTTGAGCAGGGGTCAAATCCTTACGACAATGTACCAAGCTATCGTACAAGTTACTAAACGCAACCCACTGCCCTAAATCGCCGCTGAAGTGCGGTAAGTCGAGGACTGGCAACCTACTAATTAATGCCGGCGAACTATCCGTATCCGGAATTATGCGAGGATCATTTATCTTAGAAGCATTGATATTGCCTACTGCCTGACGTAATTGATCCGCCAGATCGTCCGCTTGATTAACCTCGCAATTGATTTTACTCAGAATGTCACCGTCCAAGTCCATTTCCAAAAGAGACCGGTACGCATCATACAAATCAGCCAACTGACTATCTAATAATTTATAACGCGATAATAAAGCCTGAGCACGATCGTTACGTTCAATATTTAGAACAGCGGAGCCGAGCCAACGCAATACGCCGGCAATTCGTGCGGTATGTTTAGCACTCATCGCGAAAATAAAAATAAAAATAATAATCAAATAAAATAAAAAAAAGTAAATTTAAATCCAAAATAAAGAATTCCCGAAAATAATAATATGTGAGCCAATAACCAACGATTATATTGAATAATATAATACTAACTAATTACTTACTGAAACAACTAAATTGAAAATAAATTAAGTTACACTAATTAACAAACCGGTTTAAAAATATGTTACGTGGCGAGTAAGCGTACAGCGATTTTATAAACGTCACAAAGAAAGTAATCCTAGCTATTTATATTTACGAAAATAATAGAAATTATACAACTAAATATTAATTAACCGTTAATAAAAAATAACCCTTAATAATAAAATAACAAAATAATTAATCAGTAATAGCCGCGTATAACAAACGTATATCAATTGATTATGCAACCCGTAATACCGAATATTAACGTTTTAAACCTACTCGGTTAACAACCACGCTCTGCTACCAGCAATTGTATCGTACAAAGGGGCTCGGCTGACCCCACGACACAACCTCTAAACGGGCAACGTCATCAATAGCTACGTATACGATTACTCCCTAATTTGCTTATTAAAACTAACGACTTACCTGTCTGCTTCTGTTATGCTTCAAAGAAGGAAGTCACATAGTCAGTCTGTACTAGTAAAGGATTTGGGGTTCCCCAGAGAATAGGATAAATTGTATAAAATTAATAAAAGGGAAATAATTATGGGACAAATAATTTGATACTTAAGTGTTCCGTCGCGTGACCTTCGGTTCCACGCACACTTCGAGTGAGAAGGCAGCCACCAATTCGGCGCTGCAGCCAACAATTCAAACACTCGACACTAATGTAATTTACTCTTTTGGAAACTTCTAGAACCGATAATGATTACTCCGCAAAATCATTAAGCACCAAGGTTCACCGAGAACCGCTCACCGAGAACTATCTTCGAGAACTGTGTAGAGAACTGTCTCGACCGTTACGCGTGCGTTTGTCACACCACCAAAAACGTAACATCTACCCTCGATTTGTTAATAATTAAAATATATTTAGCGCCTGACGATTGCTATTAGCAACTGTACAATTTAATTAATAACTATTCCGAACAAATAATATAGATTATATTATAAATTTATGTAATGTAAAAGACATTAATAACATCATTGGTTTATAATTAACTTTATTTATGATAATTATTTAAACATATTTATATAATATTATAATAAAAACATGTCTGCAAGAGTCCAAGGTTTAGTCCCAAGACCTCGGTCATGGAATTAATAAACATTCAATGTCAAATCAAAGTCAATGCCTTTAAATTAATAATATATACATCGTACTTTTAATGCATGATTATAGTTGTACACGCACACACACACACGCACACACACACACACACACACACACACACACACACACACACACACGCAGAGAGAGAGTATGAGTTTAATAATATAATAATATTACAATTTATAAATAACAAATATGAGTAGATTTCACTTCAATATTAATTCGTAATTATTGAATTTAAGACTTGCCCGTACTTGATTATTTTATTGTTTTTCAAGGTTTATTAATTGTACTTTAAAATATCAATTTATATTAATAGACTTGACTTGATTTTAGGGGTCACGGCTAAGAGTTTTTGTAAAATATCAGCAGTATTAAATCCTTTTGTATAAATCCTCATTGTCCTAACGTATAAAAACTGTATTTATTTATTTATTTACTTATATATTTTCCACTTTGAATCCATACCAGTGATCACTTGTGTACCTCAAATGGAAGAGACAGGAGGAGTGATCTCTGTTTCACAAACGTCAATATATTTAGTGAGCAGTGTACGGACAACTAGAACCATCGCAATCAATTCAATAAGCCGTCCTAATAACTATAAAAATATGCACTTCCATAATGTTTTTAACCCCTTGTAGCCCCTTGTAACATTTCTGTAACAAACTATAAAAGATCCTACAAATTCAAACAGATCATATTTATTCTCTTTTACCTCATTGTATCTTCACTGTTACATACCATACTAAGGAAATAATACACCACGATACACAGAAATGGCGTTAGTAGTATGATATTGAAAGTTTAATTTGACAGGTAGGCAGTCGCGACAAGTCGTTACGTGTAAAAAGTTTGAAATTCGTTAAAAATAGTTTTTTTCGCTAAATTGATACGGTTTTCTCTTGGACATTCGGGTAAGTACCTAAAATTAGATATTATATAGTATGTCGTTATATTTTTCGCATTTTTTTACTAAAAAAGATAACTATTTGTTTGTAACATTTCTGTAACATTGATTAGCGAGGGTAAAAATATTTAGTCATACAGCTAATACAAAATTATTATTTTTCAGAAAGTTTTCACGACGAAGTCGCCTTCACGATGATCAAATCATTAATTATCTTATCACTGGTGAAGACAGTGAAGATGGAATGGATTCTGGTGACGATGATGTAATAGATTCCAACTTTGAACCATTTGAAAATTTGATGTCTGACGATGACGCCGATACAGCAGATATTGAAATTATCAATAAACTTGAAGATAGTGAAACTATTCCACAACCTACTGTACTAGATCAGCAAGCAACAACATCAGGCTCAATTTCAAGAAAAAAGAAAAGGGAAATCCATTGGAAACTAAAGAATCTTATTTTAAACGACCAGCAAATTAAATTTTGAGGAAATAGCACATTGCCATCTGATTTATTGGAACTGGTCATTGATCAACTGGTCATTGATCAACTGGTGATCCTCGAGGTACGTTAGGAGCTGTCGGTTGATAATAATCTCCATTATTTTGGAGAGAAGGGAGGTAATGGCGATAGGTCTGTAGTTAGATCGGTCCCTTATCCATCCGATCCCTAAAAAAGGTGATAGACCTTTTTTAGGGATCGGATGGATAAGGGCACGCTTCCATGAGACCGGGACTTCGCCTTTAAGGTAGGAATACCGAAATAGACGCGTTAGCACTGGAGTCAATTCAGGGGCACACGTTCGTAGCACTAATGGAGAAATGCCATCCGGCCCACTCGACTTATGAACGTCCAAGGAAAATAGAGACTGTCTGATAGTTTTTTGGCGAAAAACTATTTCCGGCATTGAACTCTGACACCGCGGGATGATAGGCGGTGTCTTCCCTTGGTCGTCCAAAGTCGAGTTGGAGGCGAAAAGAGTGCCCAAGAGATCGGCTTTCTCTTTTGCCGTGTGGGCCAGAGAGTCATTCCCCATGGGCAACGGCGTTAGGGACGGCTGGCTAAAGTTGCCCAGAGTAAAATATTTTTAAATAAAAATATTTTTAAATAAATGAATAAATTAAAAAAAAAGAGTGGCCTTGGAAAGCGCCCAAAATTTGCGTGTGCCAGGCGGGTACTTTGCCAGCTGATCTCCAATTTTGACGACATGCTTGAACTTTGCTCTAGCGATTTGCCGTTTGAAGAATCTGGAGGCACGGCATGTATTTCCTCTTCAGGCATGTATTTCCTCTTCAGAACTCTAGAATTCGGATCCTTAGTGACTAACGCATTAGCCCAAGCTTGATAAGCCTGCCGTTTGCCAGCTGCTGCAGCCCTGACAGACGGTCCTTCCCCGGTCGAGCCAGCCCAGTACGAGCTGCAGTCACATAGCTACAGCTAAGCTCTATCAACTGCAAATTCAATATTTAGTGTTATAACAGAAGTACTTAACTGAGTATATAGGCAGGCTCTCATAATTTTATCTATGTTCTTTTTGTAATGTTATCATTCCGTATCTTTTCAATGGTTTGTGTTGTAACATAAGTACCTAATTAAGCAGATAAGTTAACAGTTATTTATTAATATTATTATAATGTGAAGACTAGCGGTTGTTAACGACTTAATTAATTATTCGTTAATTATTAGTAGATTGTGGATAAGATTTTAAGTATATATATCAAGAAAAAGGAAATATTAAAATAGTGTTATAAATATTGTCTGATCAGCTTTAGCATTTAAACTTTTATGAACCTTTCGAAATGAATTTCAATCACAAAGTTGTTCTGATAACTGGAGCTGGTTCGGGAATAGGTAAAGCTATTGCTATTAAGTTTGCCAAGTTGTCTGCAAGATTATCATTACTCGATATCAATCAACAAAGTTTAGACAAAGTTGCCGAGGAGTGCAAAGAATTGAGCAAAACGGACGTCTTTACTGTGATCACAGATTTAAGCAGCAGAGAAAACATAAAAAATGCTGTTAATTCAACAAAACAAGAGTTTGGAAAAATAGATGTGGTTGTTAATTGTGCTGGGATAGCTCCTAAGTGCAACATAAGAAGTGCAAATTTATTAAATGTTCTGGATAATGTACTAAATATTAACCTTACATCTGTTATTGCTCTCACACATTATGCTGTTGATGCCTTAATTGAAACTAAAGGATGTGTTATTAACATTGCAAGTATTATGGCCACATGTGTAGGAAAGGAATTGATAGCGTATAATGTATCAAAAGCAGCAGTATTACATTTTACAAAATGTGCAGCTTTAGAGTTGGCTGACAAAGGAGTTCGTGTAAATTGTATATCACCTGGGACTATTAACACTAATATATTAATGCAGTTTTTTTCCAGTCAGGAAGAAAAGGATAAATATTGCGATTCACTTATCGACTACCATCCGTTAAAACGTCTAGTTACGGCAGATGAGATAGCCGAGATGGCGGTGTATCTGGCAAGCGATAATGCAAAGAGCATTACTGGGTGTGATCATATCATCGACGCGGGAATGTCATTGTCTAAATTTAAAAGTGATAATTAAACAAAGCGAGGGTCTATAATGTGTCTACAACAATAAACGGTATTGAGGCTTCAAATTAATGAATTTAAATTTCAATATGGTTAAAGCTTATTATGTTTTTTATTTGTGAATAGTTTAAAATATGTGAATGTCAATAACATATGTAATATATTTTTAATATTAATATGCGGGTGTGGATAATATAAATAAATCTTTGTTATTAATAATGGTAATGCTTTTATATCCCCAGAAACTATTTAATTATTCAATACATCTTTAAAGGTTTAACTTATAGTATTAATTTTAGGCTTTTCGATTCATGCATAAGTGGTTAAATTTTGATATTTAAAGTCTACAGTTATTTTAGTTAAACTCTTAAATCTTAAGTCTAGATATCGGTAATCTATATTTTGTTAGTTTTGCTTTCCAAGATAGGTCTCCTCCAGTTTCTTCCACCTGTATTAAAAGAAATATAACAATCTTAGGTGATGTACATGATAATATCAATCCTTCAAATAATTCAACAACTTAACACACATATTTCGATCCACTAAAAACTCTTGAACGTTATAATAAGATTTATTTAATAATAAACTTTTGATTTTAGATTTAAAATCAAGAAAAGGAAGGTCTAAGATAACTTGTGGAACTTTATTATACATGCATATATTTAAACCCATGAAGGATTTATTAACTTTGAGAAGACAAAATTTTGACGTGTGAAATATTTATCGCGTATCTGTCACTGTTTTTATATAACTATGTATTTAAATTTTTGCGTATATATAATATGTTATTAAATATGTATTGCGAAGCGACTGTAAGAATACCTATTTCTTTAAAAACATCTCTCAGAGAATCTCTAGCGTTTAAGTTTTAAATAGCCCGCATAGCTCTTTTTTGTAAAATAAATATAGAATTAATTTCGGCAGCACCGCCCCATAATAAAATACCGTAAAGTAAAATACTATGAAAATTACTAAAATAAACAAGTCGAGTCGTATTAACGTCCGTAAATTGTCTAACTTTTCTAATTGCAATAACGGCGGAGTTGAGTTTGGCTGTGAGTGTTGAGTGATAGGGGGTTCCACTGGAGCTTTTTATCTAAAGTTATACCTAAGAAATTTGTTGAATCAATCAATTCTAACACTTAATTGTTAAGGAGCAAGTTAAAATTTTTACTTTTTACATTAGCAAGTGTAAACTCTATGCATTTAGTTTTCTTAGCATTTAAGACTAAATTATTAATTTCGAACCAAGGAAGGATGTTATTTATTGTCTCTTTAAAAAGGGATTTCATAAAGTGGACCATAATTTGCTTTGTAGGAAAGTTACAGGATAATTTTGGAATTTATGGATTTCTTCCACAATGGCTTCAGTCTTACCTACATGAAAAAAACTATGGTAGTCAATGTATATGATTACAAATCATATGATTTCCTCCTGAGTTCAGGTGTTCTTCAAGGACCTCATTTGGGATCTAATTTATTTGTCATTTTTATTGACGATGTCAAACAATGTATGCATAACTTTAAATTTTAACTATATGCAGACATGTGGGCTAAATGATAAAAATATTACTGTAAGATAAGATGAACAACATCTACAAGATGACATGATAGGTTATATACCTGGTGTACAGATAATTATATGGACTTCATTTTGAAAAACTGCGTTCACATAAAATTTTCTCGAGAAACAAAGAATTTTGATACCGCGTATAAAATCGACATGGAAAATGGATATAAACTAAATCTAGAAAAAATAAAAGATCTTGGAGTATTAATGAATATCGAATTGCGTTTTGGAATCATATCACTTCTTTAATCAGCAAATGTTTGTGAATTCCAGGTTTTATTTTCCGGAATACCAAAGATTTTAAATCAATGACCGTATTGAAAACATGTTTGGTGAAAATCAATATCAAAATAATAAACAATTAACTAAAAAGGTTAAAAGAAGAGGTTCATAAAAAGATTTGTTTATATTCAATGAAGAAAAATGTGAACATTTTAGCATTTAAACATTAGAACAAAAAGATAAGTGTTTAAGACTTATATCTATTTTTAAATTAATTACTAAACAAATTGATTTTTCATCGTTATTATCACAAATAAGACATAAACGGGAAAGAATTATTATGGATCCATTTCGCTAATATTACAAAGTTTTAAATTACATAATCCTCTTACTCCCTAAATATGAATAAGATATGTTTTCAGACAAACTTGCTACAGTTTTTAAATATGTGAGTTTTTTATAACTTATTGTATTTTGTTTATTCTAGTTTTTATCGTTAGTCCATACTATTATTTTACAATGTATATCTCAATTAGTTTATTTTTGGTTAGGCATAACACTTAACACTAAACCTACCAAGTACCGGTCAAATTGACCGTTCTTAAACTTTTGTAAAACTTACACATTTTTAAACGTTATAATATCGTTATCAAACTACATGACAATTCTTAGAATATGCATATAATATTTTCTTCACTCTTTACTTTTAGTTATTTCCATTATTACCTGTGTTATATAATAAAATAACTTTTAATTACCGGTCGATTTGACCGCGTGCGGTAGGAACAGGTGTACAAGAATTGTCGGTAGGTTTAGTGTTAACTAACACTTAACTAATCGCTTTATTATCTATATACTTTTAAAATGTGTCAAAAATCTTGTTAACATTCTATGAAAAATGTTAAAATTTAAACAATAATATATATCAATAATTATACATCTTATTTTAATAAAAATTTAAATAATATTACTGTGTTTTTGTAATGTCTCTGTTTTACCACGTTTTATAGTGACTTGACCGAAACGCGGTCGAACGGGATAAAAAGTATCCTATGTCCGTCTCCTGGTTCTAAGCAACCTCTCCACCAATTTTCAGCCAAATTGGTTCATCCGTTCTTGAGTTATAAATAGTGTAACTAACACCACTTTCTTTTATATATATAGATTATTATTGTGTTATCTGCTAGTGTTATTAATATTTTTACGACAATACGAATACTTTATGTATTTGTATTTATTGTTTGTTTTATTCAAGTCTATAAACTATCTTATAGATAAGTATTGAATTTGATTTGAATCTTTCGAATTAATTAGTAATAAATTTAATTAGTTTGGATAGCTGATGTTACAAAGAGTAACTTAAAGTATTTTTATTTAAAAAAGCATATTCCCCGCGAATCCCCGGCTTGGACATATCTAGATTACAAATAGGGTTTGACCAAATTTTATTGCAATTAATTTATATAAAAAAAGAAAGGCAAACATTTTTATTAAAAATTATAATGAAAAACGATTGGTCTAACAATTATATGTTGTTTAGTCAGTTTAAAATCAGGTTGAATAGGATTAGAACAATTACTGTTACCTTCAGATTACTGTTACCCTCCAACATACATGTTATGTTTAATGACTATCGTTCTTTAGGTTCAATCTTGCGAGAAATATACGATAAAAATACAAACATAATTTTATTTACGTATCAAACTATCACCTATTATTATTTATTAAACATAACTTCTAATTCACAGCATTTAATTCAAAATGTCAAACCTGTCATTAATATGTTACTACCAATATATTTAGAAACCTGCATTATTGTGTTTTTTTAACAAAACTCTGGTCTCGATCATTAAACTGATCACATATGAACCTTCGGGATGAATATAAATAAATATAAATCTAAATGAAAATGAAGCCAGATTTGTTTTAATTATTATTTATTAACAGTTGCCAACTGTCTTCGTCTTCGTCTGCTTCCGCTGCTCTCTCCCGTCACCATGCATAAGCGATTAGTGTACTTTGAACTTATAATAATACAGAATTGTTTTGTTCTAACTGCTGAATTAAATCATACAAATATAAACCTTGAATGAAAACAAAAAGTTTAGTTAAATATGATTTCTTTAATCTGATCACTTTAAATCAAACTTATGTAACGACATTCCCGAGTCCACAAGATAATCAACTCCTGTAATACTCTTTGCTTTATCACTTGCCAAAAATCCTGCCATCTCAGCTATTTCTTCAGCTTGAACTAATTTTTTTAATGGCATTTGTTCTCCCAATTGATTCCAAAATTTATCATTGACGTCCTGGGTTTTAAACTGATCCATACCTATATTGGTGTTAACTGGTCCCGGAGATATAGAATTTACCCTTACTCCATTTTCAGCTAATTCCAAAGCTGCACATTTTGTGAAATGTATCATTCCAGCTTTTGATACAGGATATGGTAATCCCCCTTTTATTGGTGTAGACCCAAAAACACTTGATATATTAATAACACATCCTTTGCTCTCTATTAATGCATTAGAACAATAATGAGTGACCGCAATATGAGATATGAGATTTACATGAAGTACTCTTTTCAGGTTGTCTAATAAATCAGGACTTGTTACACCAGGTTCTGAACCCATACCAGCACAGTTGACTACAACATCTATTCTACCGTACTCTTGTATCGTACCATTGACAGCGTCTTCTACATTTTTTGTATTCCCCAAATCCGTAACAATTTTAAAAACTTTAATTTTGCTCACAGCTTCACACTCTTGCACTACTTTATTAAGGTTTTCTAAATTCAAATCTATTAACGACAGCCTCGCAGATAACTTGGCGAAGTGAATAGCAATTGCCTTTCCTATTCCTGATCCGGCACCGGTTATTAAAACCACTTTGTTTAAGAAACTCATTTTAACTATTTTATTGATAAAGAAAAACTTTCAAACGCGTATACCGTCTGTATAATGAGACTGTCTTTGCATTTCCTTGACTTTTATAGTACTATCGGAAGTCATGAAACAAACAAAATATCCAGTCGTGTGCTATATATTTATCGGAACGTGACATTCCCTGGGTTTCTATTTTTCTCATGTGTTGAATGTAATGTCCTTGTTACTGCTTATTTGTAAAATACTAACGAACCAACTGCTTAAATTTAATCGATTTTTTTTTTGTTTTTACGATATTTTCAACAACAACAATAACAACAATAGTAATTATATATTTTCATGAATGTTTGTTTGATTTGCATTTTGAAAAATATGTCCTTCACAAAAACGAAATACTTTTTTGTTCAAGAATATTGTAATTGTAAGATTACTCTTAAACAATGACAAATAATAAATTATACACGAGTAGTAGGATTATGTAGTATTATTAATTATTATACTAATACCTTAAGTATTTCATTACATTTCTTAGTTTGGATTAAGTCAGCATCTCTGAGTAATGGAATTTTGTTACTTTTTCGGTTTACATATGTAAGTTTTTGGTTGGGTGTCTCTTTTTTTTATTTTTGTTTTGAAAATAGACACAAAAAAAACATAACAAAACAATTTCTTATTACGTATTAAATATTTAGTGTTATAGCAGAAGTACTTAACTGAGTATAGACTCTCATAAGTTTATCTATGTTATTATTGTAATGTTATCATTCCGTATCTTTTCAATGGTTTGTGTTGTAACATAAGTATCTAATTAAGTAGATAGGTTATCAGTTATTTACTAATATTATTATAATGTGAAGACTAGCGGTTGTTAACGACTTAATTAATTATTAATAAGAGTATTAGCATTCTGTATTCTTTCTCTATATCAATTTGAATTGCGAAAAATTTCATAATAAGTTTGGGTTAAGTTAATATTTATTGAATAAAATAATTACTCTTATATGAAATTAAATTTTCTCCACCATATTTTCACAGTATATACTATTTTTTTACCCAGTTGATATGTAAAAAGATAAATAGACAGACAGATAAAAGTGAAAAAAAGGTGTAATTAGAATCAGTGCATCATAGGGCGATTGATTATCACAAAATTTTTATAAAGAAAACAAATGTACCGACAGAATCAATAGATTACACAGTAGTATAGGTTATTATTACAAGAAAAAGAGGCAGATCGCTGATAAGGTGGGATGCTGACAAAAAGAGGCGAGAGTGACCTGGAGCAGTGTGGCTCAAAATAGGATGGAATGGAAAAGGTTGGAGATGGCCTTTGCCGACTGGCCACCAGATCTGTACAAAACTAAAAAAACAAGACATTCTATTCGTAGATTAGAAAACAATTAATTTATGAATTAAGTTGATGACACGTTATTGCAGGACCTGAATAAAAGGTTTATATATTTGTTATTATTAATCCTATCAATTATGATTATCAATTAGTCCTTATCCCTAAGCTTTATCCTAATATGTCTAGCATATTACATTAATTTGACAATATTTTTAGGACCGACTTGGGAAAAAGACATTGGTTTGGTTCATTATTTGATTAATTTAAAAAATGCCACTTTGGGATTAGTGTTGAAGGCTCTCATGGCAGCCCCAAAAAGAGAGACCATTCCCATCATAGACAAAATTAAAATATATATATGTATGTTAAGTGTAAATTCATGATATCTGCTCGATCTTTATATTAATATCTCTAATAGATAAATAAACGCAGTATTGAATCTAGATAACCCTTACACTATAAGAGTCAAGATAGAGCGGATTCTAATATAGTGTATTCATTGTTGTCTGAACAGCTTCATCGCTTAGGCTTTCTAAATATGAATTTCGACCAAAAGGTTATTTTAATAACCGGTGCTGGTTCGGGAATTGGAAAAACAATTGCTATGCATTTTGCAAAGTTATCAGCGAGATTGTCATTACTAGATATGAATCAACAAAATCTAAATAAAGTTGCTAAAGAATGTGAAGAGTTGAGTAAAATCAAAGTATTTACAGTGATAACAGATTTAGGAAAGAGAGAAAATATAAAAAAAGCTGTTAATTCTATAAAGCTAGAATTTGGCAAAATAGATGTACTTGTTAATTGTGCCGGGATAGCTGGTGTTGGAGATATAAGAAATGCTAATATTTTAAATGTCCTGGATAATGTAATAAATATTAACCTTACATCTGTTATTGCTCTCACACATTATGCTGTTGATGCCTTAATTGAAACTAAAGGATGTGTTATTAACATTGCAAGTATAATGGCCTCAACCGTGGGTAAGGGATCTGTAGCGTATAATGTATCAAAAGCAGGAGTGGTACATTTTACAAAATGTGCAGCTTTGGAGCTAGCCGGAAAGGGAGTTCGTGTGAATTGCATATCTCCTGGATCTGTAAAGACTAATATATTGTTAAATTATTCAAATTCAAATCAAGAAGAAAGTGATAAGTTTTGGGATTCGTTAATCGAAGAACATCCCTTAAAACAGTTGACTACAACGGAAGATATAGCCGAAATGGCAGTGTTTTTGGCAAGCGATAAAGCAAAAAGTATTACTGGATGTGATTATATCGTAGATTCTGGAATGTCATTAAGTAATTTTATTGTTGAGTATGAATAAAGACTAAATTTAAAGTTACATATTTCGTATACAGACTACATGTACCTTTATCTAATAAATTAAAAGACGGATGAAATGTATTCATTTAAGCTTTAACGCTTAATATTTCACAACCCTGCCCCTTAATCGAAAGATGGTTTTTGCAAACTCACCAGCTTTTCTAAAGACCTATCTAACGATATCCCCGCCATGTGATATTTGAGAAATAAAAGTACAACACCACTATAAGAGTAGAGGCTACCATAAAAAAATAATTTTCCAAATTTTATTTTACGGTGCGGTTAATACGTATCTTAATGCCAAAACCCTTAAAAAAAGGCAAACAATGACCAAAAACTAATCACTTCAAATCATGTAAAAATAATTTTCCTAAAGCCTTAGCGGAAACTAATATTTGTGAGGCAACATAAATAGTTTACATACACCGTTTCAAATGTTTATTCTCGACGATAACAATGTCGACATCTCATAAAAAGCTATTCTTCTTTCCTAGTACATTTCGTACTTAATACAAACAAATACTATATTCTTTATATTTTGATAGTCTAGGTACCATTTCCATATATCATTTCTAATATATTATTATTTCACGTCATAACCATATTTTATTTCACGTTTTAGTTATAACATTTGCTCTTCCACTTATTATTTGGTTCTCCTTTCCTTTTTCTTCTAATACCTTTTTTATAATCATATTATTTTTATATGTATTCAGATATTGATTCGATTTCTTGTCACATTCGTCCCACGGAACTAGTACAAAAATTATTTTGTAGACTACTTCGAACTTTGAAGTTTCTATTAATCTTCTAATCATATTGTTGCTGTTCGTTTTTTTTTTTAATTATTAATTTTTTCTTATCTATATTCTATTAAGTCTAGAAATGTATATATGATCTTCTAGCTCTTATACGAACCTTCTAACACTTAAAAGAGGTCTTCGTTCGTAATCGATGTTATTATTTATATTCTTAAAAATATTTCATTCAACGAAAATATCTGACGATATCCCTACATTTCGCTCTTATGTTTTGAAAAAAAATTAAACGTATCATTCTACAGAATAATAAATATTTCAAGCCTTAGGTGAACTTTGTTAAATATTTTTTTCCATTTCATAATGGAAGTTATATCATATAATCCTTACCGATCTGTCATAAGAATCACAAAAGGAGTCTCTATAATAGTTATTAGAAAATGATACGTAAGTGATATTTTTGGGTTTTTATTTTGAGACAGGATTGAAGATTATTGCGATAAAATTTTTGCCAATCATTTCATATTTATGTGTTGTTTAACAGTTTTTTGTAGAATAAAACTCGATAAGTCCGTATTGGAGCGCCTACCGTCTTTGAATAGCAAAAGCCATGGCCATGAATTAAGTAATTTAGCCGTTAGTCAAGATATTTTAAATATAATAAGGGGTCCCACGTATATATTTAACGCCAATGGTATTCCCGGTAACTATAAATAGCGGTCTCGTCGCGATAAACAGCAAAATGACTGATTAAAACCTGGCGAATTTCTTACTAGTTATCGGGAATGCTATTGACGTTGGCCAAAGGCTAAATTGCGTAATTTAACCCCTGGTCAGTTCTCACATGCGCGAGAACTATCTGATCACATAAATGTATAAAGTGCGTTAGAGTATGAGGGTTACCATCGAACTCTAGTAGAAACTTGAGTGATGTATAGATTTTATCTACGTATTCTTCAGTCATGTTTTTTAGTTTTAATTGCCTTCTGTCGTGTATAGCGTTAGTCCACGGTTACCTGAAAAATTTTTGTTAACAATATATTAAAAATATTCTACAATTACTTTTACGAAAAGGCTTCATATTAAAACGAATATATTAGCCTACTCAAATAACTATTCATTAACCGGATACGCTTACGTTTAAAACTACGTTTAAACGATGAAAAGCCTACAGCCGAAGGATACAAACATAATTAAAACTTTATTAAAAATTAATTTATTAAAGTTTTAATAACAATTAATTTGAATTCTAAGATAACCTAATTAACCTAGGTAATACTGATTCGAAATGTGAATCAAAGTGAACAATGTTTGTCGCTCTCGAAGCTGTAATATCAGCATTTCCGTCAGAACGGCACAATTCGATAGCGACACTTTCACATGGCAGGCCCCTGACCATTGAAGTCACACACCTATGACAATGATTGATGCGGCATCAGTATTATGCATGGGGTTGCAACCTGTAACATTTTAGTAAAAAATACACATTTAATATCATACTTGTGCCGAAAGTGCTTATACCGAGGCCGCTTGTTACTGAAATGAAAATGATTCTGCGAAAATTAATTACATAGCTCTGGTTACGAATTGCTTATTTTGGTAGGTTTTAAGAAGTGTTATTCAAAAATTTATGACCCTTCCCTGTAGCAGTCAAACTCAGTTTTTTATAGACGAGTAGCTGAAAATAGTTCGAATAAAATATTTAGAACCTACTACAAAATCATTAAAACTCCTTCAACTTTATCTCAGAATGGCAGTCTGTTTTCAGACGTACAAGTAGCACACTAATTGATGAAATTCACCTACGTATTAAAATAAAATACAATATTAATAAGAAAAATCTATATATATATGTTCATTAACTTTAAAAACCTTTTCTAAAAATACTTGGAGATATGCCCTAAGCGTCATGTTAAGCAAACAATGTCTTCAGCCGTATCCATCCAGCAGAAGACAAGCGGTGTACAACCTCCCTATAATATAATCATGAAATAAAACTCATTCTTACAATGGTATAATTACAAGCTATATTTCAAAATAGTATAAAAAGAATGTAATTAATGGAATACAATCGTTGCTCTATTTTCCCTTAAATATAACATAAAAACCTTATTTACAAACAATTATTACGTTCTTAACTATTTTTTGAATAATTCGTTGATTATCATTGTTATAAAATATCGTTAATGGCACTCGTAGCCTAAATATTTATATAATGTAATTTAAACGCGTATTTACATGCCGCTGTAAATATACAATACGAAAAATTAATACTATATTGAATAAGAAACATTTTGCAAATGATATATATAACAAATGAAATATATTCTACATATAATTATTTATTAACACGAGACATTACAAATTGACTAACACGTCCCCGCGGGATGACACTTGAGCAATTTATTAACGTTAAAATCAATTAAGAATGAAACCTTGGAAACCGCAGATTACATCCTGCCTGTATTCTAGGTTATGATAAATGTCCGTTGACTTTATATCACTTAACGTAACTTATCAAATCATTTTGTACAATACCTAAGTGTACAAATACTTATAAATTAATGTATATTATCTGAGGTTATATTCTGTACTTCATTAATGTGTAGGTACGTAGTATGTTATGTTGTAATGTGACTATTTTTTTTACATAAAATATAAATGAAATGAACGTAGTGTCTCTTTAATAAAAGAGTTTTATAATAAAATTCTTTGGCCTGCGAGAACACGAACTAACTGACGGCCAGGAAACTTCACTTAATGATTTAGAAGCACAAGACAATAAAAAAGATAACAGCTGAATTAAATGTTTCGACAGAAAAATATGGGATGTAAAAATACTGTAGATGTACAAGTAAATAACTGTTAATTGCACTATATAATTACAATATCAATTATTTCTTAGCTTCGACTTTAATTCACGTAATTAACACCAATACTAATTCGTCAATTAGATTCCAATAGATTGTAATTTAAATAAATCGATACAAATTATAATAACATTAATTGGGAATAAACTTTTAAAAATATATTTTTTGTTACATATTTAAAAATGGAGCATAACAGAACTGTTTTGTATTAAAAAATACAAAAATGTGCTAACATTATTTTAGGTACAATGTTTGTAATATATAAATAAATACACATTACAAATTATCAATGTAAATGTTGTGTTTTGATACAAAGAAATCGTTACAGGCGTCGATATAAATTAGCAATCATTATTCTGCAACCGTTCGCTTGAGTTGAAACAGCTTGGACTAAAGCTAATAGTCCACGTTAGTTGGAGTTGAAACAGCTTGGACTAAAGCTAATAGTCCACGTTAGTTGGAGTTCGTGTTCCTTTGGTGGCACTGCATTGAGGCGTGGTGTTATCTGAAATCAAAATTGATTTATTAATTATCAACATAATATTTAATTTTTTGATGTAAATTTAATGTATATTTCAAGTGCATCTAATTACTCATTGAAATGGTGTTTTTATTTCTATAATAATAAAACAAATTAGATAGTCATAGTAAGTTATTATTACTAGTAAGAAAACGTTATGATTTTCATAAATATATATTAACATAATTAATATACAATTTTTCTAATAATATTTGTATAAAAATATCAAATGTTTGATAACCGTTTCATAACAACATTCACAGGGTTGACTACTTTTATTACATTTTTTTAAGCTCTTACAAAAACATTTTGTTATGAACCTATCCAATAGATTATATTAAAATTACGTTTATAATGCTATTAATCAATCATGTTTATGATTCACGATATACAACAGATATAATATATAAATAGGTATAATATATACGTTTTTTATATATCTTTTTCACTTTGAATCAATACCAGGGATCACTTGTGTAAGTCAAATGGGAGTGGCAGAAGGCCTATTTTCATACCACACTTATCAAAATAAGCCTTTGTGTAAAGACACTCCAAGTTACGAAGGTTCAAAACGCCCTTCTCTGAGAATAACAACATATCAAACTTTGACGGATTTTTTTATTGTGATCACTGTTTCAAAGCCGTCAATATATTTAGTGAGCAATGTACGAACAACTTTATGTACAATGTAAAAAATGTATATTTTTTTCTCCAAGTATACTGACCTGGGTCCATGTCTGGCGCGCATCATATGCGGCGGCACCTCTCGTCGCTCCACATCATCCGAGTTGAGTTGCAGACCTGCCACCAGCTGCATGATCTCACGCTCCTTCTTCAGCTCTTCACGACCTGACTCCACCTGGAATTTTTTGACAGTGTGTTTAGATTATATTAAAACTAGCGCATGTTATTAATAGCTACATTGCAAATAGATACTCGTATAACATGAATATGGCAATCTTCTGTGAGAACCTACATTTTAAATGTGTTATTTAAATTTCTGGTAATTAGAAATTAATCTGAACTGCACAAAAAATAGCACTAGCAGCAGTAGCAGCTGGCTTACGTCTGGACTAGTCTCTTATTTGAAAAGACTATCAGTTTCCTACAGCTTTAGATAATAAAACGTTTAATATATATATTTAAAATACGTATGAAAGTATTACTTAAAAATCTTGAATATGATATCCGGCACGCACAAGCTCTATTAATAATAGCCGGTTAATTAAAAAGTGGTAAAGTGGCTGGTCTCTGTGAATGTCGCTTAGACACGACGATGGTCCGTGACGTTATGTAATGCGATATTCGTAATCGTTACAGCTAAATCGCTTCCTCATAGACCCATGTCGTACGTGGTCGTAATGGAAAAATGTAAGCAATATTCACTAGATATTCTCCGCGACTCCGTCTACACGGCTAAAGTATTAAATTTCAGATCCTGTTTAGAAGATAAGTATTCGGATATGAAATGTATACAAATGTTCAACTTTCAATAGATTGTTGTTTGTGGTTCCAGAGAATAATCTGTGTAAATAAAAATACAAAATCTTCTTTGATTTATTGTTAGTAGAGATTTGTTGTTTTATAAAATATGTAACCTCCTACATAATATTAAAGAAAAAGCTGTTAACATTACAAGATAAAATTATACAAGATAATTAAGGAAAGAAATGAGAGAAACATATAAAAATAATTTTTGTGTATTGTGAATATAATAAAAAGAAATTAATCGTTTTTCAAATTGATAATTTGATTACTTGACATTTATGCCAATGGTACTTGCCACTTTTCTTGGTATAGAATAAAAAATGCTGTTAGTGTAAAAAAAATCTTTTCCATATAAAACCAAAGAATCTTGTTTGAGTTATAACTACAATAAAAGTTACAAAAAAGTCGAAAAATTTGTTTTCTCGTCTACCGTTCTTAGATCTCGACAAGCCCTTTGACAATTGTGTAACTCAGTGAAGAGAATAAGACTTAAATATTAGTAATATCAAAATATTGTATATTAAAACAACAAACGATATGACACTATCAGAAACAGGTATAGTTTAAAACACATTGTGTCGAATTCAATACAATATATTAGAATAACACTTTAGGAATTATTATTGTTGTGTGTACATATTTTTTTCTTTCCACAAATTATTAATACTAAACCTACCGACAATTCTTGTATACCTGTTCCTACCGCACGTCGTCAAATTGACCGGTGATTAAAAGTTATTTTATTATATAACGCAGGTAATAATGGAAGTAACTAAAAGTAAAAAGTAAAGAAAATATTATATGCATATTCTAAGAATTGTCATGTAGTTTGATAACGATATTATAACGATAAAAAATATGTAAGTTTTACAAACCTTTAAGAACGGTCAATTTGACCGGTGCTTGGTAGGTTTAGTGTTAAAAGGTTCATTGTGATGTTCCTTTCAAAAATGTTTACATAATAGACTGTAGGTGAGTGTGAGTTTGTGTTAAATCGTTAATTACTCTTTACTCTTCCCACGTCGTACCGAAGTAAGAATTTAGAAATTCGAATCAAATACTAGTGTGAAAAATGTTGTTGTGCAATGAACAGCTTCAGAAGGCAAGTTGGGATGGAAAGTTGATACCTTATGTGTCAAGTGGACCGACGATAAATAAAATATGATGGACTCTGGAAGAGAAGTTGGTTGGAGGTTGGTATAAATATATGTCTTTAAACTAAATTATACCTTACGGTTTTTAATAAACTGTTAAGTGAAGTATGGCGTGATATGGTATAGTATAGATTTTACACTACATTTTAGAATAGTCTAGTGGCCTTTTGTTAAACCAACATTTGGGATAGCAATAAACAAAGTCACAGACCAAACAAGTGTACATTTTAAGAACTGTTTAATAAAATACATATATATATATTCAAATAAAATAAAATTGTTGCAGTAATATTTTCATTTCACTGTCTATTGATACATTTTTTTATTTAATCTGAACCTAATTCCTCGTATCTGGTTTTATCGTAATTGCAACAGTAGTAAATAGTACTAGTGACATGTTAACATTAGCACAAAAACAATAATAGGACGAATGTTTCTATTTCTCATACAACGGTGACATTTCTCAATGATAGTGGGCGCCATTGTTCCACATTCATTAGTGAACAATGGCGGACTGAATGCTATTTTACGGTTCAGGTATTCCAAGATACTTTTGGATATTACCATAAACTAATAACGAATTAGATATTCATCAAAGCATTTACAAAAATTAGAAGTTTGAAAGAATTAACGAGTTTTAATCTATTAATAAGATTATTATAAAAAATACATATATTTTTTAAAGTATTATTCGGAATATTCGAAGTAAAAATATTAAGACAGACAGATATCAACATAAATAAATTTATGATATTCGAGAATTATTAATTTAGACACAGCTCTCGAATAAAATCCGTCATTTAGAAAACTTTTATTGATTAAAATATTGTTTCTTATTATAACAGAAATACAATAACAAAATTGAAATATTAAAATTCCTTGTAAACCGTAAAATCATCAAACAAAACGTGCATTTCACTTTAAACGGCTTATGAAATGAACTAAACAAATATTTTGTTGAAATCTTACTTTCTATTGAACGAACAATATCTACACGGCTAGTGCTAAGTTGTGTACAAAAAATACACATTGAGAAAATATCAATAAAACTACAAACAAAAAACTAACGTTTCCTGAATTTTTTAATCAAATGACTGTAATTTTTAGACCCTAATACCTAATTAATTAAACGAATTGTTCAAAATTGGATTGTAGTTTAATATTTATTTTTCAATACTTATTATTGTTGATTGACAGCTTTTAGAGTAACTTGATAAATTTGTTTCCTTGTATGCTGCGTATGTATTTTTATATTATGGAAAAGATAATAAAATATTTTTTAATTACATAATTATTCGATTCATAAATTAAAGTCATAACATAATTCTCAAAATGACTACAATATTCCTCATTCTTTAGTTCAAGGGTATTTAAAATATTGACGAAAGCGTACGACCGTGAGGCAACGGCGTCGATCACGACGTGCAGCATAAATAACATAATTTATTAGACAATACTTGTATGTGTGAGAAAATGAAGCTATTAAATACATTATTAAATGCTTTGTCTCAAAAAGAAACTAAAAACATTGTTTGCTTTTTATACTATACTACATAAACAGTTATTGCGAATCGTCTCCATATACATTGCACTAATATTATCTATTATTTTCCTCTATGATCAAGCTACTTAAGAAGCATATATGCTATTGGAAATAAATAAGGAAATTTATTTTCGTAAGTGTCCAAAATTTTTAATCCTAGTCAATGATTTCAACTAATTAAACAGGTCCGAAAACTCTTGAGAAAAATTAAATAACACGTCAAAGTATGTTGATGTTTTGCTAAATTTAATGTTTATACACAGCCTTGTGGAGGAATTTATCTAAATAATTCAACAGCAACATTCTCGGAACGTCAATGCATATTAAATAAATATAAAACTATGTAAATAGATATACAATATATATATAATACATAATCAACTTCCATAATATGGTACCTGAAGATTTATTTTACATTGTCACTATAGATTCGATATGTCGTACAACTAAGCGTATAAAATTATTCATTTTAAGTTAATATCATATTCTTTTCGTTTTAAAACATCTAATCTTTTATAGTTAAATAATGTTTACAGGTCATTAACTCGGTAGATTTATATTATTGTCCATTCAAGTTAAGAACAGTACTACACTTCGTTCAAGGTTATAGCTTTCAAACAATCAGCTGTAATCATACAGTACTTTGTTTTTTCAATATGGAAACAAGATTAATTTAACTCTGCCCGAATAGGTAATTTTTGGCTTTAGGTTACTCTCGTGCGAATTTGGGGAACAGGGGAACAGTGGAAGGGTAATAAAAGGAGGAACACATAAATTTTAGTATTGAAGATATGGTGATTTTAAGTTTCATCAAAATAACCTAAAATTTAAATCTATAGTATGTGAGGACTTCGGAAAGGTCAGCTCCACATCCTTATAAGACATTGCACTGAAAAATCGACAACGAAGTTTCGACTTATTTGGGTTTCAATTTGATATTACAGCGGACAAGAACTCTTTCTATGCATCTGGAATTATAAAAATACTCTAGGGATGGGATACAGACAAGATTGCATGGAGTCAGAGTTGATACCGTCGGGATTGAAACCAATTTTCTAAATTAATACAGATACTGTAAGAAGAGAACATCACAAATGTTCACAGTTTTCAAAGATTCGCATTTGACAATGGACAATAAAGAGATAAAGAGAAAATAAAGTTTTCTTCTATTTTTTTTTTTTTTATATACTAATAATGAATATTTACTATATTGGTAGATTTTATACGTTTTTAAATTACTTGATTTTCTTTTGATTTTTCAGCCTACAACATAGGTTAGAAAATTGTGACAATATGGCATTAAAAATAATGTTCTAAAACTTTTGACTTCTTAGTTATCTAATAGAAATCAAAGGGTTGCAGTCAATGGAAGGAGATCGCCCAGGGCTCCAATTGATATAAGGGTTCCTCAAGGTTCTTAGGACCATTTCTCTTCCTTGTTTATATAAATGATCTGCCTAGTTTTGTAAATAAACATAAGATAGTATAGTTTGCTTATGATATTACAATATTTTTTTGATATTTAAAGTAAAACGGTTTCAGATATTGTATGACAATGTAAACAAGGCTTTATCTAAAACAGTGCATTGGTTTAGTGTTAACAACTCACTACTCAAGAATAAAAAGTTTATACTTCTCAGATTTACAACTTCTTATGTAAAACAGGTGCCAAGTAATGTACTGTTAAATGAGAAAGCGTTGGAAATGAATGAAACCACAATTGTTCTTGGCATCATTGTAGATGCTAAATTACATTGGGGCCCCATACACTTGGACTGGCTAATAAATTTTGAGCTGCGGCAAATGCTGTTAAACAAATAAAATCTCTTTCTGACGAGTATAGTGCTTTTCATAGCTGAATGTGGTATGGTATCTTACTCTGAGGTATCGCTGCTAATATAAATACAACTTTTGTTTTACAAAAAAGAGATATCCGTGCATTTTACAATCTGGGCACAAGTGATTCTTTACGACATAAGTTTAAGGAATCCAATATACTCAAGCTCGCTAGTCAGATTATTTTTGATATATATTAGGCACAGTGATGTATATCATATAAATACGAGGAACAAACACTCTTTACCTGTTACTCGGCTCAAAAAAGTGAGTAAATTTTATAGGGCAAGCGCCCAGTAAACGTTTAGATTTGACCCTTTAATTATTTTAAACAACTTGTTAAGAAATGTTTCTGTACCAAGGGATAGATACTACAGTATTGCCGAATATCTAGAACATTATACATCCTGGGTTTAAAGTGCTCGCTGCCAGGCTACTTCGAGATAAATTATGAATTCAATTTAGGTTGTATAGCTAAAAAAAGGGACGTAAGACAAGTCTGATGAGTGTCCGTCGCCAGCTCTTCCGAAGTAATTACCTTTCCGAACTGGTGGTAGCTTTGACAATGAAAAAAAATTGATGTATAATACTTACATTCAATAAAGATTTCGATTTTGATTATTAATGAAAATGGAATTAAACGCGCACAAAAAAATTTATAATAAGACTACGTGTCTCCTCGTGCTGGGAAATAAATAGAAAGGGGAAACCAACCCTTTCCAAATCAAATCATTTTCATCACCAAAAATGTACGAGAATAGAATAAGGCCAATACCATTTGTTTGCTATTTTATACTGCTATTATAAATATTTATTATTAAAAATATGTAAAAATTCTGATGTAAATTACCACCCATGTTCATCACCCACTTATTGTATATTGTACAGACAGATTTTAACTTCCGTGTGTTAAAATTTTAACGATTCTTTATAGATTTGATCAAATATCCGCAGTCGTGGTTTCGAGAAAGTAAAACACACAAAAAGTTGTCTGTTGAGTTTCTCCCGCCAAAACTCGGAGCATTGACCGATTGACATTCAATTACCAGCGCTGAAATATAAGAATTGGTTGCTGGTAGCCAGCTGACAGAGTTATGGTGCAACTTGTTTATGAACTTATTCCCACATTAGCTAGAGGTACGATTATTTATTGTTTAGTAAAAGATAAATGTATGATTTTAAAGCTATCATTTCGTACTCTTTATACAAAACCTTTGAAAAACCTAAAAAATCAACTCTTCCTTTTTCATGACCTTCTCAGTGTGTTTTTTGCAATCAGATTTATTTATTATTAATTATTACGTCATCGTGCACCTACTATAACTGTCAAAGTATTTTACGTGCTTAAAAATAACTTTAAATTACAACCGAGTCGATTATTCCTTTGTCATATTAAAAAAAAAAAAAAATGCATATCAAAGGTTAGCGATTTCTTTTGCAACTATTTTGAATCTGTATTCTATTATTGTCTATGTCTTATGTCAAAAGCAGTAAAGGATAATTTCGCATGACATCCGTAAAAGAGTATAGTATTCAGAACGCGAGTTTGTTCGAAACCCGCATTCCAATAGACGTTCCACTTGTCTGACATTTGCATTAACGTACTTGGACCTACATAAAGATATGCAAATACACGCGCCCTATTCACAAGGTATTAAGGTATATTTTCATTTGTCATGTCAATTATAATTAACTTGTCAGTGATTTTCACAAATATTAACATCGGTACTAGTTTTAAAATATAAAGAGCCCGCATCTTTCAACTAACTGTATGATAATACATTTTAGATAATATTCAAATTATTACAGTGATTGCCAAATAATATGTATTGATTATGTAAATTAAAGTTTTATAATTTTAAGTTCACTGTTCTATAAACCTCAAATTCAAGGACGATTTATGTAATGAAAGATTGTTAAAAACATATCAATGGGTGGGTCTGACGTCAATAGAAATTTCGAAGATTTAATAAATGTATTTGGGACAAAATTTGTAAAAAAACATTCAAATCAATGTTGACATTGGTTGTAAAATACTTATATATGTATCAAGACGTAATACTTTGAAGATTGCACAACTGTCACTCGTGCTCCCATAATATCTTGACATAAGATTGCACACCATTAAGAAATTTACTTCATTCATGAGAAAATCTATCTTATTTTCATCTCCCCAAAGACCATTATACAGTAATAATTAGTTAATCAGACTAGAAACAGGTCTAAACGCGGTAAATTATTTGTAATATTTACAGCAATTGTAGTCAACTTGTATTACTTTAAGAATCCATAATAAAGCAGTCAATAATTCAGTATTGACTTTACTTTTATTGTCAAATTAATATGATGATCTCAAATAACTTATCATGATATCTTTACAAACTTCGTCAATTATTGCTTCGGGGCCACCGGCATCATGAGAAAAACTAACGGGTCTTTAAACAAAAGTAATATGATAAATTTTAAACATAAATAATGAAATTCCCTAATTTGCCTTTATATCTCAGTGTAATACTACTTTTTTCGGAATTTGTCATGAGCAAAATCAAATTTAAATACCTTTTTTTATTATTTTTTCAACCGAACGATGAATAGATGAATTTAAAAGAATCTTACTTGTATAGTTTAAAAGAGTAACTATAAAATATTGCATCAACATTTTCATAATTCAAAGAGAACCGAGCTATTTGAAAAGTAACTGAATTACATCCTTTTTAGGGTTCCGCAGCCGACTAGAGCCCTAAAAATTTTGTCCGTCCGTCCGTCTGTCCGCCGCAGTCTTGCTCGGAGACTTACACTAGAAAGGTGTATTTCGGCATGAATGTACATGTATTACCCACGCGGAAAAGTGGTAGAATAAAATTTTTTGTTCTCTAAGTTCAAGTGCTGTTAGTATCAAGTGCCCCCCTTTCCGCCCCTGCCAGCCAAATGGTTGATTTTGGAGGTGGGAATAAATTACAATAATAGTATATATTGTATAACGAATTTGTAAAGAAAACTATTACATTTAAGGTTCGGTCGGTTAACTTATATTATATATTGTTGTGCTCTTACATTGCAAACGCGGGCCCAATCTTTGACGATAGATCATAATAATGTACTATAGAATAGTATCTCTTAAAAAGATATATAAAAGATTCCCAGTCCCAATCTATCTACTAAGAAAAACCCACAAACATCACTTTTATCTTTTACATACCTATTATAAAAAATTATGACTTTATTCACGAAGGATTTTAAACTTATTTTAAAATTTCTTATCCATTAAAAAATACCTTTTTAATATATCAGTAAAAATGTGTTTGAGAATGTTTTAAGAAATTATAATCCGTTAATATTATTTTTTCGTCGCCACGTCAAATTAAATAGTAGTCATAGATAACTACGGAACCCTACATTGTGCGTGACCACACACTAGGTCGTTTTTTTTCAAGATGGCGGAAAATGCACGTAGGAAATCGCGATCCATAATTTGATACCAAACTCTTCTATATTATACCCCCATACTTACTAATGTAACAAAAAATACTTATAGAATCATAAGTTAAGAGAATATCCAGAGAATCAACTTTATGAAGTATATATATACCTCCATTTATAGTCAAACTTTTATAGGCTGTTGCTTGTGTAAAAGTGATCGGACATCCTGACTTTCAAATCACTCATTAAAATTCCGTTAAAAGAAATGGTTTCTTGCTGTGGTTCTCTTCGTTAACGATTTAACGAATTAATGAATTTTATAAGCTATTAACAAACATTGTAATAACCATCCCTCGGTAAGAATGTTTGTAATACCTTAATTGCATGGAATCCGTAATTGAAATATTACTGACAAGCTCGGGCCTGTTTTTCTATGTATTCGCAGCAGCGGCGTTAGGGCTACTGACACCCCGGGTAAAATATTTAGGCGCCCACTTAAGGAAATCAATATCGAGTATTTATTTTTTGCTGAACCAAATCATCTGACAGCTGAACATAGTTGTGAATACGGCACTTAGAGCACAGTATTGAGGGTACACAGCGCGGAAGGCAGAAGGCCGAGGCCCAGACCTCAGCGCCCCCCAAATTTGGCGCCCCGGGCCGTCCCCCCATCCCCCCTAACGCCGGCACTGTGTATTCGCAGGTATACATTTGAGATTGTGTTAATAATACAAATACTTTCTTGCATACTTTGTGAAAACTGTGTAAAAAATAATCAGTCTCGTAATAATTTATTGATCTAGCCAGACATTTTAACGTCCAATTAGTTACGGAGCGAAGAGAAATATGTTAACTTATAAAGCAAAAGAAATCAGAATAAGAACTAAATCATAAAAAGTTAGTAATTTTAGAAAAAAAATAAGAAATAGATAAACAAAAATGTTAAAATGATAGTAATTATTAAAAGAATCATCGAGTAAGGGCCTATTTTTAATACAAAGATAGGTTAAAAACGTGATGGTGCAATGAGGTTGTAAAGATTCTGAAAGTAAACTAGGACTAGGACTAGGATGGAGGTAGGCCTCTATACAACCATGATACCGTCCATCTGCTTTCTTGTCCAAACAATTTTCATCATTTAAGGTATTCGAGAAGAATTTAATAAGAAGAAGAAGCAAGGTAGAAATGTTGTCAGAAATGAGAAAGACGAATAAAGAGGATATTACCAATGTAATCTGTATAAAAAAATAAAAATTATGAGCAAAATGCCTTAAAACATATTTTATAACATGTGAATTAATTTCAATAGTACCCACTTTTGATAATGATGATAAGATGATGTAAGAATGTAACCAGCGAAAGACATACTTCAAGTCAGCCCAGAACCAATTAAGTTGTACGCAAGGGGCGGAGTACAACAGACACCATATTCGTCAGTAGCACGAAAAAAATAGGATAAAAATATTTTTGCATGAGAGATCCTGATTCAAACCTTTTTCTATTTCATGTAATGAACTACTACTTGGTGAATAAACAGACTACATGGTGAAGGGTACTTGACGATAACATTATGTTTGTCAAAGAATGCAATTTCAGTCCAGAGTAGGCTTGGAAAATTACAGGAGAAATTGGAGTTGTTTATAGATAAAAACTGTTCATAAACTGAAATACGTAAGTACCGCAAAATCCTTTTCGAGTACCTTAAATGAGTAAATTCTATCAATATCTCCGATTTCAGGCAACTCGATTGAGTTTTGTAAAAAAGACAGTGAATTGAGTAATAGAATGAATATAGCAAGGATATCGTAGTGGGAAATAATAATGTGATCATATAATGATAGAAGATGACAACCATGTGACTAAAACATTAGTAGAAAAGGAGCAAGAGATAAAGAAATTAGACAGTTTTTTTTAAACTATCAAAAGTCAAATCAAAGTCATTTATATTTCAAAGCCTATGATTACATTTTAGTCAAGTTACCGCCCAGACCGTTATCTGTCGTCGACATGTCAATCCGTTAGTGCTAATTGAAATACGAAAATTATACGTCACGCTTATTCGTTTCTAGATCAGAGTAATTGATACCTCTGTAACTGTAACCTCGAGTTTATGTCGTTTAGTACCATTGGCCACTCAGTTATTCTTTAAGGGAATACGTGTACACGTAAACCTGACTTCTACAGGGTCTTCTTCTTCTTCTTCAATTCTTTTAGGTCCTTCTTCTACAGGCATTTATAAATCCAGTGTTACCGAACCATCTAGATAACTATTCAAATAGTACTATAAGTACCTACTTTCATATAAAAAAATTTAACACTGTTCACGACTTGCTATAGGATAGGTTCTATTTCTCTTCCATTACTATGGAGCTGCATCACTTAATTAAGCGCGTAATTTATTGCTCGAGCAATGACAGCATACTTTATAAGTACAGCATTTTTTAATGATATTGTTACATTGTTGACATTTAATATAAATAACATAACATTGTTATTTCGTAAACATATGAGTACAATTATTATGTAAAATATAAGTATTGGGCTTAAATTTTACTTGCATTTTGTATATTATAAAGATAATAAATACTGTCCAATACTTTTTACTATTGAGAATATAAATTAATAAACCAATATTTCAAAGATTATAAGAAACTATCTAATCTGTACATTTAATAAATGGTTTAGTCTTTAAAATGACACAACAAAGGTAAAGGCAACAAAAATATAAAAAAGTCTTTACATAAACCTTCGCGTTTTTAAAAATAATCATACATATAATCTTGAATTATCTCTAAGACTCTTATAATTACATCAGGAGACTTACACAGTCTTTGCAGTTAACTAAATAAACACACAAACTGCATTTCTTATTTATACGATTCGTGTGTGCATCCGAGAGAAAGCAGCAAGTTTCACCCTCTACCAAATCCTCAATATATTTCGAGTGTCGAGTACCCTCAAAAACAGTAATAAATAGCTTTTATCCTACATTTGCACTTATCAATCACAAGCTATAAGCCAATATAGCTTGCAAGGTGATTTATAAGTCAGAAACATAAGTTTGAGTATCTTCATATATATTAGTAATTACACTAAGTCCGTAATTTGCCGCGATCTGAACTATTTCAACAATTTTTATTATATTTATTAAGTCTATACAATTATTATATAAAATTAAAAATAAACTTGCCGGCCTAAAACACCGTATTAGATCATACAACCTTAACTTTATTAATTAAAGATAAAACTTTGGTTTAATATTTTTTTATAACAAAAATGTGTTTAGTTTTATTTAGATACACAATAATAAATTATTTCTTACGTAAACTCAATAATTTGTGTCAGAATTATATAAAACTAATCCAAAACTAAAACCTGATATCGAAGGTGTTGTTAAATCTCGTGTCAGCCTTTACCCTCCTTAAAGCCTACAAGAATTGTCAGTAGGACAATTCTTAACCTTTACGATTGGTGGATAAAGTGACAGACAACCAATCAAAACCCTTGAATTGATTTAATTGACTAAGTCCTAGATAATAAACTTCAATGTAGACAGAACAAGGCCAACATTTTAATACCAAGTCTCATCTAAGTATAGAAATAACTCGTAACAATGACTTTAAGCGTGTCTCGGAGCACAGAACCATTGACCGTTCTGGAGTCGCGTGGGATAGTCATAGCAAACATATAAATACAATCATTAATACTCTATTACCACAGCATAGGGATGATAATCTATTGACTGGTGTCACTCGTGAATTTGCTTTCACTACAATGGAGGGTCGCACGTTGTTTCGTGCTCAAAGTAGTGCAGTGTAACTGTGGACTTGAGGACAAACCGCTTTGGATTAACGTTACCCGCTGGTTATTATATAATATTTTCACTGTGATGATTTTATTTAGAAATGTATAATAAAATCACAATACATTATATATAATATTATTAAAATAGAAATAAATCTAGTCTATAATAACTTTCCACTAAATAAAGTTACAAATATGGATAAAAATTCAATCAAACAATCATTAAACAGTGTGTATGTATGTATGTATATATGTACGTATGTACGCATGTATAAGTATGTATATATGTATATATTTTATCACCAGAGGCAGAAACCGTATATTTTAATGATGACTCTTCAATGCTCGTGACAAATACAATACACATTGCATATCTATATTTAATGAGACTATTAACACTGAATTAATGAAGCATATCATTAATAAATCACATTATATATATTTTTTCTGTATACATTGCATAATTTGGCCAAAATAAAAATACTAGGTTAAGTGAAAACGTCGGACCGGGTTTGAGCAACCTCATCCGTTTCCAGCTAATTACATACGTACATAAATGCTATGTAAATCACTTGTATAAGGAATTTATTACCAAAGCCATGTATGTAGGTACGTCGCTAGAATTTTTTGCTGAGGTTACGCAAGCAATGAGCTCATTCATTATAATTATATACCATATTAAACATAATTCTTCATTTCATTACGACTGATGTGTGTATCTCATTAGAATATTGAAAGATATCTTAAAATATCGTTAGTAATAAATAAATCAAGCATATGACCTACAAAAAGTATCTATTTACATTAGTATCTGAATATTATAAAAAAATTCAAGTATATTTATTCTAATAAGAAAATAAAATGAGTGGTATTATTTATTTGGCATATTTGTACAGACAGACCCGTGGTATCTCAGCATTTCTAACAGGTTTGACCGCGTATGACGACTACCTTAAACGACGTACCGCAATCAGGGCTGGGCCCGTGATCGGATGTTCTGTAGTATTTCTGAATTCCTCACAATAAATTATAAACTCAAAAGTAGGATAAACTATTACTTAACTTACTTACTTAACTTGTTGCAAGTTTCGATTCGAGGCGTGTCTATTTAAGTTGGTTTCGCATATTTTATAATTGCTATTTACAAAACCGCCACACTCGCAAGAGGAAGCGACTTTTAATATATAAACTAATAGTTTCGAGAAACAACTTTTGGAATCCATTATATTGATGTTTAGCAATTAGTCATTATTTTCTCATTTAGTTAATTAATGTATTTAAAACCGCGAAATATTTGTAACTTGGCTATACTTTTAAATATTTTAATACAATATGAACATTTAAAATATAATATAAATAAATAATTGCTTACCTCGGGTGGAGCAGCGAATTTCAAATTAGCGAGAGACCCATGAGATCGACTCCTGTGTTCTTGTCGTATGCTATAAGAAAACGCTCTTTCGTTTAAATGTCCTTTCTTTCTATATATACCACCGGCATCCTCGACTGCTTCCAGCCCATTCATGCTTTGAGCCGCCTTCATAGCCGAGGGCGGAGGTTTCGAACGTCGGGGATCTACCGTTGCATATTGTATGCGTCCTCTTCCAGGAGGGGGGATGGGTGGAAAAGGTCCAGCCAAAGCAGCTGGAACGCGACCTCTGTGCCCCATCGTTGCGTGTCGGGCGTGAGGTAGCGTCGCAGCTGGATGTGCCAACAGAACCATATGGCCGGGATGGCCGGGATGACCGGGATGACCGGGATGGCCCCCCGTCGCCCAAGCAGGCGGCACTCGTCCCAATGATCTACCATTCATGACAGGAGCGGGACCTGGCATCGTAGCATATAATTCATCAACCGATGCCGCTGATTTCTTTTTCGATTTCTTTGAGGTTGTTTTCTTTTTTGGTTCCTCTGGAGGAGGCGGTGGCGGTGGTACTGACGCTGGTCTCGTTATCTGTCGCGGACGTGGTGCCCGTGTCGGATGAGGCATATCATCGCTCGCGTCGTCTCGTTCGATTTCGCCAACCCAAACTTTATGGTTTTCATCTCCATCGTATACTTCCAGTTCCTCGTCGGCTTCCGGGGGCAGTTGTGACGGTGAGCGCTCCGCTTCCAATCGCTTCGCATACGAACTGTCAGCGTAGGCGTGAAAACAGCATCTTACGAGAGCATTAGCAGCCGCTTCTCGACGACATATAAAGGCGTGACACTCTAAGACTTTTATGCCCTGCGTCCGACGTAATACTGCCGCAAATAAAGGCGGACGCCTCGGAGCTGGCGCTCTTGCAAAAGGAGAATCTAAAGGTAAAAATCTTGGGGCACCCTCAACACTCACACGTCTCACGGCTGCGCAATAATGTAAACTAGATATTGGAAAGAACCTTGATACTCTAGACCCACTTTCGTCGACATTCTCTAGCAAGATTCCATTGGACCATACGGAAAGCCACGAATCAATACCGCCAGTAGTCGCCCCCTTTTCCGGATACAACTCTCGCAAGGGCTCCTGGATGCCTTGGAGGCCGTCCTTACTCTGCTGCGGCACTGCGGAGCCGAGGTACAAAACACGGCACCGACAAATCGGCGTCGATTCCATTTTCAATACTACACTATCACATCACACAAAACCACTCTAAAACACTATAATGGTAAGTTTTTGTCGGGTCACTCGTACGTGTAGCGGCCGCGAGACGGGCGCGGGTGTAAGTGAGCGGAATTCAAGATGGCCGGCGAGTGGGAGCGCAGAGGGGGGAAGTGCGGCGAGGGGGGCTTACCTGCGCTTACGCACCTGTGAAGACGCCTCTAAGGGTTATAACTTATAGGTAGGTAACGAGTGCCGATGAACCGGCATTGTGTCAAATGAGTCGTCGCGAATTCGGTCGCATTTCTATCTCTAGACTCGTTGTCACATCATGGATCGACGTGATAGAATGTCTGACTTTTGTCTTTCCGTAGTGAAATCTGAAGGTCGGTAGACATGGGAGGTTATGATTTACATTACGGTTGTATTGCATATCAATCAATTCCGGTTATTTCTTTTTATTAATAAACTTATTCAATCAAACTGCTTCTAGCTGCAGAAAATTAGTTTGAAATATTAGGGTTTCATTACCAATAAAACCACCTTAGAGCTATAAATAGTTGTCATAAATAATTACAATAGCAATATATTAATTATAATATTAAATGCGATACAATAAATAGGTATGATCTTAAAATCTGTATTTATGTTCGTTTGCTCGTTAACATCATAACAAGAAATATTTTTTACCTCAGCACAACAAAAATTACTAGGTCGTAAATTGGTAAACCTCACCTTCGACTTCAAGGGAGCCATGCTTAAGGAAAAACACACAAAAAAAATTAAGCTATAAATATATGTATATCCTATAAAAATTGCAGACGGTAAACTATCAGAACATAAAGGCTTTATGAAATTCCTCTCAATAAAACGGACTTTAAGAATAAACAAGTTAAATTAAGAAGTTTTGAGGAATTATCATAATTTATTTTATAAATCATTCCCTGTATAGGTCTGACAAAATTGATTACGGATATTTTATTATTGTCACATTTTTTATACTAAATTTGGTTATAGATTTTGATATGTTAGATTTAGACATTAACACTAAACCTACCGATAATTCTTGTATAACTGTTCCTACCGCACGCCGTCAAATTGACCGGTAATTAAAAGTTATTTTATTATATAACGCAGGGACTAATGGAAATAACTAAAAGTAAAGAGTGTAGAAAATATTATATGCATATTCTAAGAATTGTCATGTAGTTTGATAACGATATTATAACGTTTGAAAATGTGTAAGTTTTACAAAAGTTTAAGAACGGTCAATTTGACCGGTACTTGGTAGGTTTAGTGTTAAATAGACACAGGTTTTGATAGTACCTCGCGTGATATTATATTACATCCGAGGAGGGTGTGAACGGAAATTAAAACTCGTGTAGAATGGTAACTGTTAGCTTGTTATCTGTTACAGCAAATCTATTTATACATATTATAAATATACCTACTTATTCTGCTTGATTGATCTTTTATTGGGATAAGAAATAATAATATTTTGATTGTAGGTTTCGTATTACGAATGAACTGAGTCCGTAAAGGTGTAACGTTTGTTAGTAATATTTTTTAAATGAAAAATATACAATTTTTTCAATTAAGTAAACTGTTTGCTACAACACCGAAAGCTTTCAAAGATATAAAAATTTAATTGATTCAGTATTTTCTTAGATTTGTTAATTTAAAAAAAAAACATGTTTTTAGGGTTACATAGTCGACTAGGAACCCTAAGTATCGTCTTGTCATGTCGGTCCGTTTACCCACAACCCGCTGTTCTGTTCAGTGACTTTTCTTACTAGAAAGCTGTAATTCGGCATGAACATACATATTAGTTACACTGACGTAGTGGTAGAATAAAATTAAGAAAATAACATAAAAAAATACCCAGGGTATTTCCCGAACGAACCTTGACAAAATTATAAATGTTAATAAAAAAACAATTGATTTTTGAGTAAAATGATTATTATTTATTGAAGAAAAGAAAATGTTAAATACTTGTTTATTTATAATTACTAAAAAAATACAAAAAAAAAAGTGTGATTGATAATAATACAAAATAGTAATATAATTAAATATTAAAATAAACTAATTCAATAAATTGTAAACAGCGCCATCTCTCGACAGTAATTAAATTTTTTCCCGTCCACAGACATCCATACACCCATCAGAGAAAAGTGAAAACAATACAGAACGAACAAAGTTCGTGAAAATATTTGTATATCTCTTGCATGAAGGTGTCATTAGATAAGTCTTTAAAATTGTGGTGGGTTACCGAAAACCATTTTCTGAATAAGATAACTTACAGATAAGTAGTACAAGTTTATTTATATCTACTTTATTGTACACCGAAAAAAATCAATAATATAAAAATCAATGTCTATTGAGAACATACAAAAGGTTGTCTTATCGCCAAACGGCGATTTCTTCCACATAACCTTAAGGTTAGAAAAGTTGTTAACTAATAGAAACAAGAGTTGTAATAAGACAGAAATAACTACACACAAATACACATATATTTATCGAATACATGTATATCTATATAGAATATATATGAGGCAATAAACCAACAACATATATATATTAAAAATATATTTCTTTAACTTAAAAAGATATATTTTAGAAGATAGATCAATATAATCTTAATATATAAAGCACAAAGACACTCACTCACTGACTCATTCATCGCTCTACAGCCCAAACCGTAGTACCTAGAAAGCTGAAATTTAGAACACAAAACTCCTGACATATTGAATAAGTGCAATAAAAAAGGATTTTGCAAAGTTCCAAACTGCTCCAAAGTTATAGCTAAAAAACTGCAAAATTTACGCTCCGCTCCCTCTCTTCTCCCATTGCATTGCAGTAGAAATTAAAATTATTTGGCCAGTCACTATGTTTATTCTCAACACGCTGCGATGTGAGAAACAAGAGCGTACCTATAACTCGATAGGAATGAAACTCTGTATTTATCAAACTCAAGACTATCTCGCACTGATAGCGAGACATGATGGGTTGGAGGATAGAGCGTATATGTGTGAAGGGTAGGGTCATGGGTTCAATAGTCACGAAAGTCAGTTTTTTTTTGTTTATTCCCGTCGCGAAGCACGGATAACCTGCTAGTGTACTATAAAATAATTTATCATTAAAATTAATATCTTTATTATCGGAGATTTAAAACGCGGCGGCCGAGCGAGTAGTCGGTAATAGTTGCTTTATAGTACTAAGAATATCTCAACTAGTATACGGACAGACCCATGAAGGGATAACTAAACTATAAGTACCTAGTGGACTACGGAACACAAACAAACTATTAGTAAGTAGATTTGAATACATTAAATTTAACACTAAACCAACCGACAATTCTTGTATACCTGTTCCTACCGCACGCAGTCAAATTGACCGGTAATTAAAAGTTATTTTATTATATAAAGCAGGTAATAATGGAAATAACTAAAAGTAGAGAGTGTAGAAAATATTATATGCATATTCTAAGAATTGTCGTGTAGTTTGATAACGATATTATAACGTTTAGAAATGTGTAAGTTTTACAAAAGTTTAAGAACGGTCTATTTGACCGGTACTTGGTAGGTTTAGTGTTAAGACAGGGTCAGACCGGAGAGGTAAAAAAATAAAAATAAGAGTAAATTTAAAAACAATTTATTACACCGCAACTATTTACGATATTATATTATACCTATCAATAATAGGCAGACACACGGACATATTTATTATACATTTATTTGAAGAAAAATATTACAACGGTAAATCCGTGAAAGAGTAATTGACAATTATCCATTGTCTAGTACCGCGGAGTTTTGAAGCTGGACTCGTCGTTGGAGTACTGCGGTGCTTTGCGTTTTTGTATTATATTTTGTATCTGTAACAAAAACACATCCCTTTTTTATATATATCTATACTATAATACTTCTCTACGGTTATTTGGTTACATGGGCACGCTCCTATCACTACAGCAGGATCCAGATCCAAACAGGTATGGTTAATACATTATATACATTATACAAACATTACTTTAGCAAATACAATGTAGTAACAATAACATCTTTTGGAATTTTTGTGTGTTTAATTAAAAATACAACTACCGTTGGCGAAGCTCTGAAACGTTTATAGATCTTGACCGTTTGTAGAACGGGACATTAGACATATGTGTAACTCCTAAACTAAACCGCACTACGGAATATAAAATATATGGTACCCATATTAGATTTAAGGATATAAGAGATATTATATACTAAAGATAATAATTGTATTTCAAACATATTTAGTAACTGTTTAAGTAAACTATTGTATATGGCTTAAAAATACTTTTTACGTAGTTGAATCGTTAATAAAAAGAGGAACGAATGGACGAGTGAATGAATTAACAACTGCGAATGAGAGGTTCTTTCAAAGGAATGTTTGGGTCATATTCGACATAGTTGATTTGTTAAGAAAACGACGAACGAATGGACGAGTAAATGAGTGAACCACTGTCTGAGTGAGAGGTTCTTTCAAAGGAATGTTTGAGTCATACTCGACATAGTTGAATCGTTAATCAAAATTCGAACGAATGGACGAGTGAATGAATGAACGACTGTCCGAATGACAGATTCTTTCAAAGGAACGTTTAAGTCATATTCAACATAGTTGAATCGTTAATCGAATGAATAATTAATGGACGAGTGAATGAATGAATGACTGTCCGAATGAGAGGTTCTTTCAAAGGAATATTTGAGACATATTCGACATATTTGAATCGTTAATCGAATGACGAATGAATGGACGAGTGAATGTATCTCTGAACGGTACCTGCTGCCACTCTCTATCCAGCTCTGCCTTCTCGCTCTTGTCCTTGGTCTTCCTTGTCTTCCGTCCGTCCTGTGTCTTGACCCCGTACTGGAAGGCGGCCTTGGGGAGCGCCTCCTTGCTGCTCATGTACGCAGAGTACTCCTCTTGCGTGTCGAAGTCCCAGCGACCTGTACAATGGAGTGTTTTAATTGTTTGTCACGCATTAGCTATATTTATTGTAAATAACGTAATTCAATTTATTAAAACCATTGGGAACGGAATCCAATCGATATGTATATAAAAGTTTTATTAAATAGTACTATAGTGTGATAAAAACGACTTAAAAAATGTAATGTGTCGGATCATTCTCTGTTATTTATGCGACTCGCCGATTTCAGTTACTATTTTAGTCTTTTATTATTTGTTATTCACCAATCGGTCCCTTCTTGTTGCCGGCGTCCATCTTGGTGTAGTCGACCTCATCGTCAGAGTCGTCGATGGCGTCGTCCATTTCCCGGAGACCAGGGTAGCACTCCGCGTAGCCCTCGGGCTCCGCCGCAAGCCGCGATAGCAGCGCCGCCGAGCGCCGGGACGCGGCACCTAAGCATCCACACATTAGTCGTAGCTCGCTCTGACTCCAGGGCTCCTGCCCCGGTTTATACCTTCTTCCTTCTCCGTCTCTGGAGGCTTATCGAAGTACCCTGCACGGGGTCGCTCCTCCCGGCGCTCCCCCCGCCTTTCCCCGGCCACGTAGTCGCCTATGTCGCCGTATATCGAGTCATCGTTTCTACCCTTCTCTGTCGCTTTATCCTGGAATATTAATTGCATATAATTGAGTAGAGTGGGGACGATCGAACACTCCCCAATTTGAGATATCCTGGAATATAAATACATATAATTGAGTAGAGTGGGGACGATCGAAAACTACCCAATTTGAGATATCCTGGAATATAAATACATATAATTGAGTAGAGTGGGGACGATCGAAAACTACCCAATTTGAGCTATCCTGGAATATAAATACATATAATTTAGTAGAGTGGGGACGATCGAAAGCTACCCAATTTGAGCTATCCTGGAATATAAATACATAAAATTGAGTAGAGTGGGGACGATCGAAAACTACCCAATTTGAGCTATCAAGGAATATAAATACATATAATTGAGTGAAACGGGGACGATGGAATTGATGGTAATGTTAATGACATATGAGTGGAGTGAGGAGGATCGAATCGCTGGTAATGTATATACATATAATTGAGTGGAGCGGGGACGATCTCACACTCTCCAATTTGACGTCACCTTAGTCTTTTTGAGCTTCCGGTGTCGCCCGTGTCTCAGATACGAGAATATCTGTGCCAGCTTCTCCAGCACGACGTCATTGGCGGAGGCGGAGGTCCGCTCGTCCGTCTCGGGCACATCCGCCTTGCTCCTGGTGAGAGTAGTAGGAATGTCGCTGTCCCCTCCCTCTTCCTCCAGTTCCACCACGTACGCCATCCGACCGGGAAGGAACAGCTCGTTGCGTGTCACCTTCTTTGATCTAAGGAAAATTATGACTATAGTTTTTTTATAATAAAATTATTTTTAAATTGTCTTTTTTAGGTACAGATTAAAAAAGAAAGTGGGTACGGCACAGAAAATATATATATATATATATTATATTAAATTTATTCTACAGATAAGTTATTTGAGATTTGATAGGCGCTAAAACACGAAAACGAAATTCAAAAATTTTTTTTCATCATTCCCTTTATTCCTATTACTAAGAGATTATTTGAAAAAAACTTACTTCTGCTCAGTTATGAGGTTGTGAATATTCTTCGCTATGGGAGCCTCAAAGAGTACTTCTTCTTCCTGCAATACAACAAAATCATGAACCAACTAACTAAGATATACTGTTATAAATTTTGAAACGTCATTAATTACCACTATCAGCACTTCCTTCTTCTCGGGGACGGGTTCTATCGGAGCTGATACAAGTCTCTCCATCTCCAGCTCTTGCTCGTGCTCTCGGGTTTGAATTTCTGAACGAACCTACATCATAGTGATCCATTAGTTCCATAATTAAATCTTAGTTAAGGCATCTCAGTACTCGGCAATCCTTTGAGCCACATTTACCTTTTGCAAGAGTGCATAATCCAGACCTTTCACCAAGTGAGTGTGTTCCATGTCACCACCAAGGTATTTAGATTCCTGAAATATTAAAATAAATTTATAAAATCCACAGAATGGCAGGTTCTAGCGAAGATGTCGCAGTGAGAATAAAGAAGAACGTGCTGTGCAAACCACCTGGGTTTGGGCACGTCGAACAAATGAGTGTTAAAAGAATGGTAAAAAAGATTTATAAAGGAAAAGTGAGCGGTAAGAGGGACAAGGCCGACAGAGGCCTCGAGTGACCTTCGAAAACACAGTAGCTACGATACTGGAGGAAGGTCACGTAAAAAGCATGAGGACCCCCCGGAGGGTATGTATGGAGAGGTTAATGTCTGTAGTCGAGGGAAAAGAGGTATGCAGGGACCGTAGCGTTTGGCGCTCCGTCGTCTCTGGCTACCCCGCAAGGGATATGGCGTGAAGATAAGTTAAGTTAAGTTAATTTATAAAATTACATGTGTTTGATTAAACCAAATATAACAAATAATGAATGCTTTAACATTTATACCTGTATCATTTGTCTCCTTCGTTCCTTTGCATCCATCCCCGATTTAACATCTGGTGCTACTGCTCTGAAAATTTAAACTATTATTTATAAAAAGATCAGGTGTTCAAGTAAAACATATTTTTATGTAGAAGTGGGAGCGGGAGGTATAACAGCAAAATCTCTCTACAACTTATTTAAGAATCTCGGCCTTTCTAGAACCATCATCAGTTCATTTCTGAAACGTATTTCAGAGGCGGCTTTAGTAGGTTCTTACGTTATTTGATTAGGTAGGGAGAGGAGCGAGAACAGTGAAGGTGAGCGTGTATGCGCATAGTAAAGGGGCCCCTTAAATCTACATATGGGTCGCAAGTCCCAGGCATTGTTTGCGCTCCTCTTGGATCCAATGATGGATGATGATTGGATCAAATGAAACCATGGAATGCTAAGAAGCTTCGTCTCTCTTATTACAACTATTTATTTTAATTTTCAACTACAAGATATAAAACTATTATGTTTAATAAAAACAGAATTTACATCTATCTATACTATAATACTTCTCTACGGTTACTTGGTTACACGGGCACGCTCCTATCACTACAGCAGGATCCAGATCCAAACAGGAATGGTTAATATATTATCTACATTTTTATACAAACATTACTTTAGTAAATACAATGTAGTAACGATAACATCTTTTGTAATTTTTGTATGTTTAATTAAAAATACAACTACCGTTGGTCAAGCTATATATATATATATATGTATATATATATATATATATGTATACCTGTAAGCACTGCTCGTGTTGCTGGTCGGATCCACCGTCAGATCGTTGACGCCATCACGTCTCTCCCTTGCCCTGTCTCTATACTTCTCAGCCAACTCTGCTAGTTTGTTGTCCTCTTGCTTTTTTAGTGCGGCATAGTAGGATTTCTTTTTTCGTCTCAACTCACTCTTGTTCTCAGCCGGCGGTGGCATTGTCCTAAGATTATATACTTCATTACATAGTGCTGGCTCACAAGAAATAAACAATTATTAAAATTAACATAAGTATATAGACAATTTTTTTTTTATAATGAATAAAATTCAATTCATCAAATATAGACATACTTGTAGGAGTTCCACAAGGTAGCATATTGGGATATTTATTATTGACCAACTATATGCTAAATTATTATTATTATTATTATAATACTTTGACGTTATTTTGTATCTAAACCTGGTAACACGTTATGGATTAAAGACCACTCATACTTGCGAAATCAATACATTATTATTACAATTAGCCTTGATCTTTGATGTGTTACTAAGAACTAAAATATACGATTTATGCAAATTTCTAACCCAGCATTGGCCATGGCTTCCCGGATGGATCCAGGGGGATGGGCGCCACCGCTCGGTGTGGATCGAGGAGTCATGAGTAGCTTCCTGAAGTCATCGTTTGTTAGCCTCTGAGATACCGGAGTATCTTCAACACTTCTGTCGTCCATTGCGACTTTTTTCCAATCTACAATTAGTGGTTATCAAAATTATATACACTTATTTTATCACTGAAGTAAAGAGATTTTTTCAGCACGATAAGGTATAAAATTACAATGTTTTAAATAAATGAAATTACAATTC
Organism: Melinaea menophilus ssp. n. AW-2005; assembly: GCA_918358695.1. NCBI lineage: Eukaryota > Metazoa > Arthropoda > Insecta > Lepidoptera > Nymphalidae > Melinaea > Melinaea menophilus. The sequence continues at coordinate 10,492,872 of OU911043.1, forward strand.
AATCTTAATTTGTTATAGATAATTTAACTCACAAGTCGCAAATTAGTAAAGAATTAATTTACTCTAGAATCTACAACCGAGACTCTAGGCAAATCTGTTGTCTAGCTATTGCTAGTTGCTTTGACTTTGACAGTTTGAAAGATATAATTATTGTTGTTATTAAATTCTTTCCAAAAGGAAAGGCAAAGACCTTTAAATCATACAGCCTCTTCAAATGTATTGTATCCTCATTGAAAGTTATAAAACTTTCATTGATTACATTAGAACTCTGTGATGTCGTTATATATGAGACAGAAGCAAAAATCAGAAAGATACACTGTAACATACAAGGAGTACATCGAACATAGTAAGTACCGGCATGGGTGTATTATGTTCGAATGTTTAGTAAAAAAAATGCTTTGCTTTTTTTTAATAAACCTACCCACCATATATTTAAAATATAAACATCTCATATTTTTATTTTTAAAGTTATTAGTGTAGTTGTTCATACTCACACACACTCACCCTGCCACTTAACACGTCCCTCCATTTATTTTAAAAATACAATGTCCATTCAATAGAACTGTGACTCATGTGACTATATAAAATGAAACGTCTTAAGACTTTGCCGAAACGTTTTAAGATCTTGCCCCCGTAATGGTAAAGTGGCTACTCGTTATTTTTAATTTCATAAATATGCTATTATTTATGACTTTGTAGCAGCGATCTAAAATTTATTTTAAATTTTTAAAAAATACCGTAATGCAAAGACTAACAATGTCCCAACTAACTAACAGCGGTGGGCGGAATTCTATAAGGAGATGTATGAACGTGAGGACGCCTCGGCCTCGACTACCAGCGTAATGCTGAGTCAAGACGTAGCCGATGGTGAAATCAGTTTGGAAGAAGTAGAGAGCGTGATTCGAAGTCTGAAATGTGGTAAGGCTGCGGGAGCAGATGAAGTTACTGCCGAGATGATCAAATATGGTGGGCCACGCGTCTGGGACCTTTTCTGGTTTTTGTGCAATTTATGCTGGAAATCCGGGGAGGTCCCAGACGATTGGCGAAGTGCAGTCATCGTACCTTTGTATAAAGGCAAAGCCTCACAGATAGACTGTGCAAGCTATAGGGCCATCAGTTTGATTAGCTTGGGCGGTAAAGTTTATGCTAAAATTTTAGCGAGAAGAATGCAAGAGAGATCTGAAAGGCTGTTGTGGGAGGCCCAAGGAGGTTTTAGACCTGGAAGAGAGTGTATAGATCAGATCTTTTCCCTCCGCATGATCACGGAAAAGTTTTTGGCCCTAAACCAAAAGGTTTTCTGTGCTTTTGTGGATTTGGAAAAGGCGTTTGACAGGGTTGTGAGAAAGAAGTTATGGGAGATACTGCCCCGATACAATGTGAACGGACCCTTGCTACAGGCTGTAAGGTCTCTTTACCGAGATCACTCAGCCTGTGTGCGAGTAGGAGCTGGCATGTCGCCCTGGTTTGACATCCAATCGGGTGTTAAGCAAGGTTGCGCTATGTCAGCTTGGTTGTTCAATTTGTATTTGGATAGTTGTCTCCAAGGAGTGAAAGATAGTGACATGGGAGTGAAAGTAGGTGGCCTTAAGGTCAATTGCTTGCTATATGCAGATGATGCGGTGCTCATTGCATCATCAGAATGCAATTTGCAGGCATTGGTCACCACTTTGAAAGATGGGTGTGAAATTAATGGTCTTAACCTGAATGTAGATAAGACGAAGGTTCTGATATTTGAAAGAAATGAAGAAAGAACAGAATGTAAGATCAACGTGAATGATAAGATAATAGAACAAGTGAATGAAGTGGTATATTTGGGAAGTATGTTTAGCAGAGACGGAAGATACGAAATGGATGTGGAAAGACGTATTGCTGTCGGTAACAGAGTCAATGGTGCTTTGACTGCATTGTTGAGACGGCAAAACGTCAGTATAGCTGCACGTTTGGCTGTACACAATGCAGTTTTGCTACCGACGCTGTTATACGGCAGCCAAACGTGGGTAACACAGAAGAAGAATGTAAGAAAGATGAATGCTGTGGAGATGCGATCTCTTCGCAGAATATGCGGAGTCAGTCTAGCTGATCGAATCCGCAATGAAGAGATCCACAGAATGGCAGGTACTAGCGAAGATGTCACGGTGAGAATGAAGAAGAACGTGCTCAGGTGGTTTGGGCACGTTGAACGAATGAGTGATGAAAGAATGGTAAAAAAGATTTATATGGGAAAAGTGAGCAGTAAGAGAGACAGGGGGAGGCCTCGAGTGACCTTCGAAAACACAGTAGCTACGATACTGGAGGAAGGTCACGTAAAAAGCATGAGGACCCCCCGGAGGGCATGTATGAAGAGGTTGATGTCTGTGGCCGAGGCGAAAGAGGTATGCAGAGACCGTAGCGTTTGGCGCTCCGTCGTCTCTGGCTACCCCGCAAGGGATATGGCGTGAAGGTAAATAAATAAATAAATAAATAAATAAACAATGTCCCATATCATCTATTGGAATATTATATTTGAAGATATCTCTAACCGAAATTTTATTTGTCTGCTGTCTACTACTTTTAGGATCTTAAAAATTATCTTCTTCTTTTAGTAGATGGCCTTTGGGTGTGTTAAGAGGACACAAATAGTTAGCCAATGTCATGTATAAATGGACCAACGGATTAATATTTATTGTTTGATGTAGCAGTAATTATTAAAATTAAATTTTTGGATGGATGCTATTTCAGTTGTACCGAAGGTATCTTATTTGGGCCATTATTAATAGTTTCGTACAAGTGAGATAAATTGTGTGGGACGATAGACGGTAAAGGAATCTCATTACAAGTTAAAATAATTCAAATAAGTGATTGATTGAGGGATTCTAAAAGGAAAAAAATTGTAATTTGTAGAATTACTATTCATGTCATTGTCAATAAGAGCACAACTATTAGGAATAGAAGAAGGACAATCAGTAATAATAGATTTGTAGGTTTGTATATATACCCTCATACCATATCATACCCTTTCCCTGAAAGTGATTGGGGACGAGGGGACCACACCATTGTTTAAGATAAGATGAGAGCAAGTTTGAGGCTTATGTAATAATTGTGAGCTACTATTTAACTTTGAGCAACTCCCCATCTGCTCAAAGTTTACTTCTTACCAGAAGAAAGAAGTAGAGTAAAAAAAATCTCTAGCAACATTAGAATAAGATCAGCAGCAAGGGGAAAATCTGGCAGAAGCCTCGATGTAGGAAATATGGTCTGTTGACATCACAATTTTAATTTGTTGCTGTCGGGAAAACTCAGGACATTGTTTGTTTGTAGCAAAATGTTTTGCAAAGCAAATACATGTAGAATATTTTTTTCTACGTCACATGTGTCTCTTGAATGAGATTATGCACATTTAAAATATCTAGGCTAGGATCGACATTGAGCTTTTATGTGAACATATCGGTTGCAATTTAAACAAATTATAGTAGAGAATTTGTATGCTGCAATGGGAAGAGAAGTGTGGTAATAATAGATGTTGATAAGAAGTAACTTTCCCCTAAAAGTTAAAACAACTAATTGAGTCGGGACCCAGGTTACAAGACCATCTTAAAAAAACAATTTAACCTTCTAACCTTAAATTTGCACCACCATCAGAGGGAAGTTCCACTGACTCAACAGATTCAATTCTTTATTTATCTAATTTGAATAGGGAATGATTTAAAAATGTATTGGCAGCTTGAGCAGTAGAGAATTCCAGAGGAATAGGAAGAGACCTATCAACGTTTTAAACTCCATCCTTGATAATTTATTTGACTTTAATATAAAAATATACCAAATTTAATAGCCCTCAAACAAGTCCCAGGCAGAAGGATCACCAACGTCCCGGCCAAATTGATGATAATGCGACGTATACATGACTTCCTTCGGAAAACCCTCAAAATCATGTGTTAACTATGATCACCAGATTAGTTTCTCTTATAAACTGTCGTTTAATTAACTTTTATCTGTCGCATTAATTTCAGTCAGAAAAAAAACGTAGATCTACGATTTTTTCATGTGGAAATTTTACTATTTCTTCATAATTTTCTTATTTGACCTACATCTTATTCAAAATCTGAACTGGCGTCTGGCAACACTGCCTGTTACTTTGCTGTCTATTCATTTATCATTATATAAACATTAAATATACTAACTACTAAAAGTAGAAGGTTGCAAATCGCAATATATTTTTTCTTTTATATCTTGATCAGTCAGATAATCTTAAATTTATTAGTTATTACAGCAAACATGCCACATTTAAGAATCGAGACAAATGTGCCTAAAACAAAAATTCCACAGGATTTTGTTACCAAAGCACTTCCAGTTTTAGCAAATACTCTTGGAAAACCTGTTCAGGTATGCTAAACAATAAACACCGATCACAATTTGTAAACAGTTCGTATTGTATATCGTAGATTTTAAAATTTAAAAGGTATAATCATTGGCAATTGGACTGCTTGCATTTAAATTTTAATAATGTAAGCCTCTATTATTGACCAGTATCCAAACAACTTATAAAAAATTTATGAAAAAAAAAACTTATGAAAAATTTATGTCTATGTTTTAATACAATTTGGTTTTAGTTCTGTGTGGTCTCTATCATTCCTGATGTGTCAATGTGTTTTGGTGGTTCAACTGATCCTTGTGCAATAGCCAATGTCATGTCCATTGGAAGTCTTGGTTTAGAACAAAACAAACAGCATTCAAAAGTACTTTATGATTTAATTGAGAAGGAATTGGGTATCCCTAAAGACAGGTACTTCTTAAAAATTATTTAAATATATTTATTATAATATACTTACACATTTTTAGAGTTAGATCATGACAATTGATAAAACTATATTTACTAGTGAACTATAAGAAAATTTAAATGAGTCAAAAAATTTAATTCCCTTAAATTAAACTTCAATAGTTTATATACAACATATTATTGTTTTTATTATTTACCTTTTTATTATGATTTATTTTACATTACATTACATTAAAAGGTATTCTTGAAGTAAATTTGTAATAGATGATATGTGTTAATGTTATATCTTGGTAATATTTATCAATATATGTTGTTGTATTTAATATATTCTCTAAATATTATGAAAGGCCTAGAGTAACATCAGCGTGATAACATTTTACAAAAAAAAAATTAAAAAGAATAGAATAATTAAATCTGCAATATTATCTTATTTTAAGGGAAAATATTGCAATAAATAAATATTATAACATCTTAGTATTGTTTGATAAGGGATCACCTAAAGGAAAAACTAAAAAAAAATGGAAACACTAAAGGAACAACAATTTTTCTATATTGAAGATTTTTTTCGTCTTAGCTTGTCCTGCAACATTCTACCTTGCCATATTCAGTAGAGTGCATAACTCACATTATTTATCACATATACAAATTTATTTAATGGAATGTGTTGAGAACAGGTCTGAAAATCAATAATTACTGTGTTCGTTTATTCTCATCAAAACTTTAGTACAAACTCGTGGTTGAATCATGTACCAAATACCTTTTTCTAAAGACAACTTCTTAACAAATTTTAATCAGATTTTAAAAAGGGGCATGGTATCATCATGAATACATACTTTTTTGTAGCTTCAAGACTTAATTCCGGGAAAACATTATTGACTATCAGGATGCCTCAAAAAGTTGAGGTGCATTGAGTTAACTATTGAAGATGGCCTTTAAAGGCCGATAAAATAATAAAAATAAATTACGACTAGTAATATATGAAAGCAACTCTGCTATCGCTTATTTACACATTTGAAAACACCAATTTATGTCTTTTGGGATAGATTACAAATTTTTGCCTCTCAGAATCTATTTTTTTTTTTTTGTTTTCCAACCAGCACAAACTTTTACCACTTGGTGTAGCAGCTTAAACTAATTTAACAACACACGATAAATACAAAAATAAAAGCTAAACCCATAGTTTCATTTCGTTTTCAAACAACAAATTTTTGATGTGAAGTAAACAAAAAAACATTTAGTGTTATGCAATATTTATTTCAAAATTTCTTGTGTCATTATTATTGAAATATTTCAGTATACAATTCCGGTAACTATTTATATTTCAAGAAAAAGTTAAAAAGCTACACCTCTTCTTCAACTTAAAAAAATTACACTTAAACCTAATAGTCTGATTAGTGTTAGTAGTATGTTTGTGTATAAAATTTAGAAAATATTATCTTCCATAAATTGGAAGTATTTTTTTTTAATTTAGAGGTAATTCTATCAACAATATAATTACAAATCACCTTCTCTTTTAGGATGTATATCACATATCAGAACGAGCCCTCTTCCAATGTAGGCTTCAAGGGGACTACTTTCCACGATATAATTGGATAGTTTCTACAATATTTATTTATTTATTTAAGCTGAAAATCCCAAAATATGTTAAGATGTTAATTTTTTAATGTGATTTAATGTTATGTATTGGAATGTATATTAGCTATCGAAAAAAAAAAACATACATTTGTTTTGTAAATAAAATTATATTAAAAATTAAACTTATTTAAAGGAATACATGCTTTTTTATTTATATATAAAATATATTTACTGGTTACTTTATTTTCATAGCATAATGTCAAATGGTATCCTACTCTGCCATAACACTGCTGATGTAAATACATGTGTACTTAAGAGTAAGGATGATTTTATTGAGTGATGTACATCATAAATAAAAGAGCAAACACAATCTCGCTTTACCTGTCACTCGACTCAAAAAAATTAATTCTTTTATAGGGCAATGTGTACACTTTTTTAACAAACTGTTTAGATTTTACCCTTTAATAATTTTAAACAACTTGTTAAGAATCGTTTGTGTACCAACGTATAGATACAACAGTATTTCCTAATATCTATAACATCCTGGGCATGAAGCGCATGATGCCAGGCTACTTCGATATATTATAAATATAATTAAGGTATTAAGTATGACTTTAAAACAGGAACAAAACAAGCCTGCTGAGTATCTGTGGTCAGCTCTTCTCATTTCCGTGGCTTACAACTTTCGGAGCTTTGACAATGATAAACTGACTTTCAAAAAAGATTTTGATTATTTAATTGGTAGATAAAGAAGACCTGAATAATAATAACAATCATCTTTATAACATATATATATTTTTTTATATTAGGTATATACTTCGTTCCATTTCAAAGTACTTTTACATTATATTCATTGCTGAAATATGTTCTAAGATACGATCGCTCTGGAAAACGAGTCGGAGGCGTAGCAATTTATACGTGACCTAATATTTCATACAATGCAATTGTCTCTCTCCTCTTACTAGATCTGCAGCCTTGTTAATCTTCGAGCTTGATATCTCGGATAATATGATGCTGTTGGGTCTGAGTAATGAAATGTCATGATCATTTAAAACGACTCCTCATATCAAAAGCGGATGAGAAAATTTTAACAATAACATCCAAGTCTTTATAACTGTGATACAGCAATCCATAGGACCAAATTAAAACAGTCACCAGATCCCTAAAGTCGACTATAGTAGTTCATATTACGATAGCTCGTAATCAGAGCTTTCTCAAGTTCAAACGAGGTAGCACTGACCAGTACTGGTCAGATTTCAATTTATCTCGCAATAGATATCACCAATTTGGTAGGAATTAACTACAGATCCATCCGTCATAATAAATTAAATTCAACACTTGATACTGTGTTATTACTGATTACGATTGATTATGATCCTTCTCTAATGCACATTGCACTTTATAATTATTCCTGTTTTTTAGTTGTCAGAATGACATATGTATATAAGTCAAATTAATTTAACTACTGTCGGTAGGTATGGTACCACTAAAATAATTTTACTACACATATTACAGATATTATGTAGATAACACGCTTCTTTCATAGTTAATTTTTCTCTGAGATTAGAGTAATATCCAATATGGAAAACCATGTGCCGCTTCGCGATCGTCAGCTAAACAACAGATTGATTGATTGAAGATTCTAGACAATTTGGCCCCTTATTAATACTACCATTTCAGTCTATAGTTTTAGAGATCTGTGTATATAAGCATATATTTTTATTTCTATTAATATCGTTTACTTGTTACTATAAATTGTTCTTCAAATCAACATACAAATTTATACATTTATAAAAGTATGTGGGTCACCAATGTGGTTGTTGTTGTGTCCTACCGTAGGTTGTGAGGAAGGTAAGACGTGTTGGGAGTTTTACGCTTCGATCCTGACTCATTAATTTTAGGAACTAACTAACTCGCGGGAGAACCGTAGTTGGTGGAGAGACTGGCGACACAATAGACAGCCAACGGGTCGACTGATGTTCGCTTGCGTCCATCGGAAACAATAGATGATGAACTGGTCAACAAAGGTGCGCCAATCTCCAGCGATAACAATAGACGGCCAGCCGGTCGTTAGTTATAGTTGTAAAGTAATAAAAAATGTAGATAACAATAAAATTTCAACTTAACTAAGAACTATTTAAGTATACAAAGTAATAATTTATATCCGCTACAAATACCACAGTAATAAGAGCTGCTCAAAAACTAATAGTTTTGTAATAGTATATATTTATTCCGGTTGAATCCACCTCGCCCATGAATCGTCTAATATCAGAATAATCTAGTAATGTCAAACGTTTATGATGTTATCTGTAAGTGAATCATGTGTAGATTTATTATCTGCATATTAAGTTTTTAATAGAGCGATAAGCTAAGTACTCAAGAGGAATCATTTCAAAATGTACAAATGTCTTTTAATTATATGCATTGAATGATTTGATAAAGAAATATTAAAAGATATTGAAGATTTGTAAATGATCCTTACATTAAGACGAATTCAGCAGCAGTTTTTTCAAACGCTATTCTAAGTCAATATAAGTTTCAGAAATATCGTGAGACTAACTATTCAAAGTGATTTATTTAATTAAATGTAAATCGCTCGGGTTAGATCGAGTATCTATAAAGATGATTGTCGTATCCTTGTTTTTTACAATCCATAACTCATACAATAAATGCATGCGTTCTAAAAGGACACTGCTCGCATGTGAAAAAAGGCAGCAATTAAACCTTTACCTAAAAAACAGTCTTCATGAAATCAAAGGTACGGCTACAATGTGGATAGGTCTAGATTTATGTATCTACAAAAAGCCACCGTACCTAAATTACAAGCCCTACACAAGCGAAAGACTTCGCGTTATGCGTTACATTACAACAATCATTTATCATAATAACGGGGAATTATGAATCGTATCGTTGTTATTCACCACTAGAGTTGCCATCTTTTTTCTTGTAACTAATATATATTTGTTATGAAACGTAAAAGAATTTAAAAAAGCGGATCAAAATAAAGTGCTATTTTTATTACTTGTTATATATGTTAAACAATTTTTTTTATCTATATTTAATTTAAAGTTTTGTAGGTGTACATGTAGTATTTTGTTTACTGACACTAATATTGTCCACACTTCACTATAACGTAAATATATAAACAGTTTAGTAGTTTTGACAATGATACGGACGATTGAATTTACTTATTTTAATAAAAATATATTTTTATTCGATATATCGATGTATTTATAAGAAAAATCGGAATGTTTATTTTCAAAGGCTGCTCAAATAGTCAACCAACAAAGGAATAGAATGAAACGCAAAATACTAAGTAAACCTTTATTTCTACAAAGTATCTTAAAGTAAAGAGCATTGGTCTTAAATGGGTAAAATAAAAGTAAGTCTTTTATATAGGTATTGGTATTTAGATCCATACTTTCTAACGCGTTGTTTAGCCATAACTAGCAAAACTGTCGTGTTCTAGGCATCTGGAACAGACTCCCACAAAATATTGTTAGTATGACTTAAGTAAATACCTTCAAAAACAGACTAGATAAACTAGATAAACTTGAAATAACATAAACAAGTTGCAGTGAACTTCGATGATTTTGTGATGAATTGTAGTGTGTGACTTTATAACTTTACATCGGGCATATCAGCTAATAAGTTGTTCTGCTTATAATTCATAAATAATATTTAATCTCTGTATTAATTATACACAATAATAAAAAATATATCGAAAGAATAAATATATCGATACATCTTTCGAGTGGAATTGCTTAGTTCTTATCAAAAACACTCTTATTTTACATGGCAGCATTATATAGACATGGTTACTCAATATAGTTCCTTGCTCTGCCACGTTGAACCGGCTCATTATCAGCAACGGCGCAGTGAATTGCTCGTACTATAAGCAAGAAATTTTGTACCAAAATTCAATACAATCATCAATACAGTTGAATTTACAGTTCGTTCATGTCTAGTATATCAAATGGTACACGAGAAAAAAAAAGATTAATTACGGTAAATTTATATAAGATTAGACGTAAATTGAGTCGGCGCAACTGCGTGCTTAGCATAGTGTTACACATATCTACATTATAGTCTATGGTACGGACTTTACTTATTATTTTATAGTTTTGTCATTAGTGAACAATTACTTGGTTTTCTTTCATTCACCACCACCATAAGTTAAAAGTTCATTGGTGTTCACAGTTGAAAACAGAGAAAGTGTGGGGTGAAATATTAATTGCAATAAATAAGTTATAGTTATAAAAAAAAATCAAGTCGTTTTAGTGCACAATTATGGGTTCAGAGAATTCGAAAAGCGACAATGAACAAATACCAGAAAGGAACCGAACGAAAAAAAATGTCACGTAGGTTGCTCTTATATTAGTTTTGATAGTAGTTTAGTTATTTCTATGAATAACTATTTATTGGTAGTGGTTATAATGATTATATCTATAAATTTTGTTTATATCACTCTCAGCTGTTTGTTTAATTTATTCTTTGTGTAGTATACTATGTAAAAAGTGTAGTTTTTTATAAGGATCTCTATAATTCTATAACGATAATTCAAATAATATAAATTTAATATACTTTTATGGTGTCCATATCTTGTATCTAAAACATTTTTTTTTAACCAAAAGGCAAAGATATTACACTGAAGATGAAATTCAAAGAGCTTTGGCGAATCAAAAAAGAATGTTCGAAGCTAAACAGTTGGAGACGCAAAGAAGGTTTGGTTTTATATCCTTTTAATAATCAGTTGTTATAAAAACAAATATGGGTTTTAGTATCAATTTATTGCATTGTTTACATCATAAATAATAATTAATACTCATGTTATACAAAGGCAATAATTGTGTTGTTTATAAACTGCAATAAAATTATGGAATTCTAACCTCTTATCCGACATTTTTTTTTATATCAATATTTAATGCTGAGAAAAGAACACTAGAACTACATATCTGTTAGAAAATTCTCTTATTCTTTGAGAAAAGTTTAGTCATTATTGTATGTGAGTGAAGCACCTTACAAAAGCTAGTAGTTTGTTGTTAAGGAAAACTTATTGTAACTGTACAAAAAGTTTTCCTTAAGTATATAGCAATATAGCTTGAAAAACCTATTGTAACTATACAAATAATAATCAAACAAATATAATTGATTGAACAAATAATATTAACTACTACCATTTACAATGTTGATAATTACTGTTCTAGTTCGTCAATCTATCCAAACCTGCACTCACAAAATCTCCATACAATCAACAGTCCAAGTACTTCAAATGCAATTCACTATAGGTAAGTAACTACCATATTAATAAAAATAATATGAAATATAATGAACAAGATAAGAGTGTATTCATGAAGTTTTCTGTTTGTGTATTTCAAGAGTTGTACTATTTAGAATAATATGAATTAGGAAACTTTGAAAGAAGTGTCTTATATATGAATAACATTTTTAATTTCTATTTTATGAGTGACTACACATTGTGCTTTATATGTCAAGCTACAATCATATTTATTATTGTTGTTAAAAATTCATTAGAATAACTTTGGTTTCAGTGTAACACCTTCGGCTCCTCCTGAAAATGATATGCCTTATCCCAGACGTACCACCGCAATGGGAGAAGGTTATCAGCAGACCAATGATGTTCTAATGCCAAGGTTTTTACAAGGGTAAATTGAACATTTTTTAACTTTATATTTACTCACTTTTGTGCTTAAAGTGTGTGCATTTTAGTTATTATAAAGCAATGTAACAAATATACAAAACGCCCTAGGTGCCATTTTATAATTCTTCTCATAAAGGGCTTCATTGACAAAAATATATTTAAGTTATCATGATGTCTTAATAGTTCATGGAGTGATTATGCAGAGGGCAGAGGAGTAAACATACTAAAAGCTTACAAATTTTACGTTAAAGGTTTGAAATAACTGATTTGAGGGGTTAACATGGATATCTGAATATTGCATATACCACAAAGCATTGAAAAAATGTTATGACTACTGAATGTGAGGGTTCTCTACCACCTCCCCACCAACAGCACAATTTGTTTCCCTTTTATTGAAATAAACTGCTCGAACTTTATATCTAATATAAATATATGTATACACTTTAAAATTCAGATTTTTATGCCCTTATAATTTTAATGCCTGGAGATTTAGTTATCTAGCCTCGTCTAAATGCTAGTTTTTGATAATAATAGGTTGATTTTAACGACCATTATACCATGTAGTAGAATACATTCCTTGTATTGCATAATTGTCTCTGTAAGAAATTCTAGGAAATTATAAATAAGTGGTTTACTATAAGGGTCAAGGGTTGTCTCACTATTTAAATTTTAATAATCAAATGTGAGTAATAATGTTGACATATAGTTTTTATTTGTTATTATTGTCTACATACATAGTCATGCAGTATCTTACACTAGTTTCTTATCTCTATAGGTACTCTACCACCAATTGGAATCGAGTTCTCAATGCACAAATACCTACCTAATATTATAACCTATCTATATAATTTTATCTATTTTACTACATTTTAAACTTCTTGTAATATAATAATATTTTTTTTTATCAAGTCTAACCAAAACATACAAGTCATTCTTTAAATATTTATTTGAAAGATATTTAATTATATAAGAAAACTACCTAATGGTTGAACATGGTGTTTCTTCGAATTTATTCAAGGTTATTTCCAGTTCCAGTCCAACTCATCCAGCTTAAATGAAGCATTAGCCTATATACATAAATTAATAAAATGTGTAATGTTGAGTGAGTACCATACTGACAATCATAATATACACTTCAGGACTGCCAAACCAGCTTGTGCCAGTCCTTCACGTATCACACCAGCATCTGCCGGACCGTCGCGTGTCACACCAGCATCTGCCGGACCGTCGCGTGTCACACCAGCATCTACCGGACCGTCGCGTGTCACACCAGCATCTACCGAACCTTCGCGTGTCACACCATCATCTGCCGGATCATTGTATGTCACATCCCCATCTGCTAAGCCATTGTATAACACAACACCATCTGCCAAGCCGTCGCATGTCACACCGCCATCTGCCGAACCCTCTCATGTCACACCACTTTCTACCGCGTCGTCGCGTGACAGACCACCAACGCCTAGACCGTCCGATGTCACATCAACATCTTCTGGGCCATCCCGTGTCAAACTATCATCTTCTAAACCGTCCTGTGTCCAACCATCATCTACTGGACCATCCCGTGTCACACCTTCGTCCCCTGGACTGTCCCATGTCACACCATCGTCCCCTGGACCCTCCCACGTCACTCCACCATCTACCGCGTCGTGGCGTGACAGACCACCAACACCTAGACCGTCCCATGTCACATCAACATCTTCTGGGCCATACCGTGTCACACCTTCGTTCCCTGGACTGTCCCATGTCACACCATCGTCCCCTGGACCCTCCCACGTCACTCCACCATCTACTGCGTCGTGGCGTGACAGACCACCAACACCTAGACCGTCCCATGTCACATCAACATCTTCTGAGCCAACCCTTGTCAGACTATCATCTTCTAAGCCGTCCCGTGTCCAACCATCATCTACTAGACCACCCTGTATCACACCTTCGTCCCCTGGACCGTCCCATGTCACACCACCATCTCCTGTACCTTTCCATGTCACACCACCATCTCCTGGACCTTCCGATGTCATACCATCATCTGCCAGGTTGTTGCATGTCACAACATCATCTGTCAGGTCATTGCATGTCACATCATCAACTACAGAGCCATCCTGTGTCACAGCAACTACTACAGGACTATCGCATGCGGCACCAGCTTATAAAAGAAACCACAAATGGGATCAAGGGCGACCATCGAGATCGAGATCTAGATCTTGGTATTTTAATCTGTATTTTATAAATAATGGATGTTATTTGATTTGTGTTTGGGAGTCCATAGTATTAACTTTTTCGAGTTATAAATGATGTAATAATGTAACACAGATGGTTTACTTTTGCATTTGAATATGCTAGTGTCATATGGAACCAATGACCGTCATCTAACTATAGACAGCCGTTGGTGGATGCAGTGTTCGGTGTAGAGCGAATTTCAGTCAAGTTTAACCTAAAATGAAGCACTAGGCCTCTTATATAAAATAATATAATGTTAATTATGTACTATAATGACAGTCAAAATACACACTTCAGGATACCCTCACCACCATCTGCAGGACCATCGCAGACAAAACCAGCTCGTAACAGAAACCAGAATCGGAATCAAGGACCACAATCGAGATCCAAATCTTGGTATTTTAATTAATTTAATTAATTCTTTAATTCATTTAATTTGTCTCACTAGTTAAACTCATAGGAGTTATTTGTACTAGCACTGCAGAAAATGAAGTTTCCACTAAATTTACTAGTACAAATGTAGATAAAAAACATACTCACAAATGATTTCTTGTTTAAATATACATTCTAAATATACTAAAAATCTCATAATACATAGATAGGGTGCGATGATCTGTTTTATGAATTGTTTACATTGATAACAGGAATAAGAGAGGATTGAGTCAGATAGTGAACTGTGTGACTTGCAAGGGACACCTCAGTGTACACATATATCAGTGTTCCAACGGGCACAGCTCCTGTGAGGGATGCAAGCTGACAGGTGCCCGCTGCGGGCAATGTACTTCACCAATAACTAACATGAGGAACATTACGCTTGAATCAACATTGGCAGATGTCACAATAACCGAGGTGAGCACACTTAATAACGGTATTGTAAGGTTTATAAAGATCTATAACAGAATACTCACAGCACAGTCCTAGTTTGTTACTCTTTTATTTGGAAAGTAATTAATGGATGTTAATATAAATTTACAATAATATATATTATTAAATTGGAAAATATTAAGATAAATTACCAATAAGAGAAAACTGACATCAGCGACCTACCTTATCTTGGGTTGTATAATTTATAAAAAAAGTTAAAGGTAAAAAAAATACTTTAAAAACAAACCTTGTCCTAAGTAGAAAAAAGTAAACTTAAAATGAAATCATACAAATTAGTATAGTATTGCTTATATTTTATGCATAGTATTACTTACAATTAATATTATACATATTAATTGTAAGTAATACTATGCATAAAAAAAATATACAAATATCGTTTCTTTCGTGGTAACTTCAATGTGGCAATACCCACTTGTATGAACATTGTACGAAAGCTTCTTCGCCATATTGTTTTGTTTTTAATGCTTAATATTTATTGAGCGAAGCGAGCGGAGACTTTTTCACATTCTTTGTCACGAATAGGCTCGAAAAGTACATGACGGAAAATTATGAAATTTTGCAATCAAAAAGACACTCATTAGGTGAAGGATTTAGAAAAAAAAAATTGAAAAAGTCATGTCGTTGAGCAATAGTCGTCAAAAAACTGATATCCCATTGACGTCAATGGGAAACGATGAGTCATTACACTGGGCTAGCTTCAAATATGCAAACGGCACCCGAGATTTCGCAAGCGCAGCGAGTCGAAATTGAGGGTCTGTTGGCGCCCCTAGTTATAATTGTATTGAAATATTTTAGTTATGATTTGATGTTTAATATATATTTCTTTTAAAATTAAAAATACAAATGCAATAAATAATTTTATGTTCTTATTCAAACGTCTTGCATATTTTGGACAAAATACTTTTTGTGATAAGAGCGTTTGTTATACACCAGGTGTTTTACAGCCCGTTGTAGTAGCGTCCATTGTTATTTTTTTGTTATTCTTTTTAATTTGGTGTTCTTATCCGAGTAAAGATAAAGTTTTACAAAATAAGGTAAAAGATTTTAATTTAATTATAAACAAGTTTTTAAATGTTTTTCTGTTAGCGCATCAACAGAGTACCTACGGATTCTCGAAAAGCTAAACCGTAGATTTTTTTTTTGTTTATGTGTGATAACTTTACAGGAGCAGCGAGTTAAGTGTTCAAATGCTAACGATGGTTGCTGCCTTCACTTCAAAAAATCAGAATTATTAGATCATCTTAAAGAATGCCCCTTTAACATAATACCATGCCCTATAGTGGAATTATCGGAAGATTGCAATTGGAAAGGTAAGTTATAAGTTTTACAAAGTTATTCTAATCTCAACGAATATTAAAACAAACGTCGTTGTGAGGTTTTATTTCTTGCGATTTTGTTATATTAAAAAATTATAACCAATAAAATTTTCACAGGAACTATAAAACAACTAGCGAATCATTTCAACGAGGCACATCCAAATAACTGCGGGGGTGATGTCAACAAAGAAATGCATATACTTCTATTGCAATTAGACTACAAAGTCATGTATTTAGTCAACATTGGATGTCATCAGTTCTTGGTTCACATACAACTCAACACGTCTCTCAACAACATATGCATGGTGACTCAGTTTCTCGGGACCAGTTTCAGCGCCTCCAAGTGGACTTACGAGTGGCATGTTTACAATAAAAGGGAACCGCGCCGTAAGTTCGAATACGTGGACGTGTGTAAATCAAATGCAACTCCACTTTCAGATATAATAAACACAAATAACTGTGCAACAATTAATATTGATCATGCTAAGACATTTTTGGACAGCGGAAAGTTAACCTTCAAATTTTATATAAAGAAACAGTTTGACAGAAATGATAATGACACTACTTCTAACTGATGCTATTCTCGCTCTTTACATGCTTCTGTTTTGATTGTTTTATATCTTGTATTTGTTGTGTCCGTAACCAGCTCTCGTTTAATGCTGGTTAATGTGCTTTTTAGAATTATTGAGTTCCATTGCGGGATAAATAAAAAGATGTTTTAAATTTAATTTTTAATAGTTATTACATATTACAATAATAATTCACACTATAAGCTCAAACCTAATTCTACGAGTGGGGGGTATGCAATGGGTTCAAAAAATTTTAATCAATACATACATTTGTAATTTAAGTTAAAGCAAGGATACTCGTCGTAAACGAGTTGGACGGCTTGATGTTTTATACTAACCTTGCCGTCTTCATTAATTATAGGTTTAACATTTTTACCAATTAATGTAAGTATGTTTATTGATGTGTTATCGTTATTAAGGTTAACTATTTCTAATCGCTTTGTGGCAGTGTGATAATGTGCCCAAAAAAAATATATATATTTAGATTTTAATTTTTTGACAGACCCGTTATAAAACAGCACGGGTCATATTAGTTATGATAATAAATGCAGTGGTTGTATACAAAATAAAATTTAAATAAATCTTTAAATACAATTACGTTGGTATCATTTATTTCACAAAAATCTAATAAAACTTATAATGATAATAATTCACAAACTAATCACCTTACCTTGTAGCATACAAGGAGTCTTTTCGTCCAAACAGTATAACAACAGACAATACATCAATGACTAGAATTAATAAGTGATTATTAAACAATTAAAAATATAAGTGTACATCAACACGTGACTTGAAAAGGGAATAGACAATATAACAAACCACACGTGCATGCAAATATAACACTTCATACATTGCTACTTCACTTATGTAAGGAATTTTAGATAGAAGTTAAAAAGAACTTCGCATGATAATCACTGAAATGTTAAAATCCCCAAGAAATTAGTAGTTAAGTAAAAATTACGATTATTTCTTCATCTGATGAGAATTAGTTTTAGATCCCTGATTAAATTTGAGTAAAACCATCAACAGTCAATAATTCAGTACACCTACTGCCTCTTGGTGGCTTACGTATTTAAAAATAATACTGGTATTTTACACTTACCATTTTTAAAGCCGAAGCATCAAACAACACATTTAAAATATTAATACCAAGCATACAATTTATAATTCATAAAACAATATTTTTTTATCCTAAATCCAATTATATTTTTGGAATTATTTAATAAATGAGATCCATTGGAATGTTTATAATAATTTTCTTTAAAGTGGAATGTTTTTTATCTGTGCTCTTCCAAAACATATTACATATGATCTTGAATAAGCCTCATTTCATTATAGAACAATGTTACCGAAATTATCATATAACTTTCTAAGACAGTGGTATTTTATTTTTTAATCTTTATTGTTGTCATATAGCAATGAACTATGCCAAACATTGAGTTCACACGTGCCAATGTGTTTTTAAAATTTTATACCTACTTCAAGAAGTGCTGAAAGAACTTATGAAAAATAATTGTGTAAATATAACATGATTCTTCAGTTGTTTATGCCTCCATTGTATGCGTAATCAGCTTTATTATGCATAACAAGGTGATTGTCCACAAAATAGAAGCTGTCAGAACAGGTTTCAAACGGAGCCGTTATCATTTCATCAACTAGAAAAAAAAATAATTTAAGTACAGCTGGCAAAATGATAAATATTCTACAAATTAAAGCAATAATTTTCATTGCCTTTAAACATTGTAATAATTAGTTTGAGTTAGACATATAGAGAATAATGTTTTTGGTAAATTGTATTTAAATATAAGAAACTTATTTAAGCAAGGCCATATATAAAATAGTTTACCGAGTACTTCACAATTTACTATCTCTTAATCTATATTAATAACTTTGAGAGAATTCTACTTTACATATCTTAATCTTTGGGGATAGTTGTACAAAAGTATTTTAAAATGAAACTCTTACCGAGATCAGGTGGTAGTGAAGGAAACTCGTAGATGTGTTCACAAGTATTTCTTGAAAATGGAATACAAAATCCAAATTCAAAGTCAAATGTCTTCAGCAATGTATCTCTGAAGAAATGTTTTTCAATCATTCTAAAATGATTGACGGGTCTAGCGCCCACTGTAAACTCAACTCTGAAATATTTGTTAATATTATATTATGAATTAAAATATTCGAGTACAGTTTATTGTGCTTATAATAATATTTTTTGCATAAATATGGCGTTAATATTATTTAATTCAGACTTACGTTGCTCCTACAGTTTTCAGTTTTAAGAACTGGGGAGTAAACTGATAACGTACAAATCGTCCTGCATTTGGATCCAGAGGTTCTTCTGGCAACTCGTCTGTACCTTCGTTGTCAACGCCGAAATCGGTTGGAGGTTTCGCGATCTCAAACAGCACAGTACCAGTCTCCAGGTCACGTATTTTAAACCTTGTGAAGTCTATATCATACACGTTTGCTTCTGGACTACATAAATACGTGTCTGTGATTTTGTTAAATCTTAACACATCTTCGGGTGTAACTGCATTCGGTATGATTTCATCACTATTAACTTCGAGAAGTGATATTGATTCACACTTTTTACCAACCAAACTCATTTTACTTTAACACTTGAGTATAAGCGATATGAATTGATGCAGAATGAAAATTCTTTAAAAAATTATCAAACCATTATTGTATGTGTTGTAAAAGTTAGCAACAGAGCAAATAAAATCTTGACATATTAGAAATTTAAATTTAAAGTGCATGTAGAACGGAAAAACTGAATATCAAATTGATCAAATTGATAGTCAATATAATCATCCAGGATCATTAATCAATGAAAATTCATCATTGAATAATTGACCGAGATGCAAGATAAGACACTACGGACTACGGACTTGACTTTTGAATTTTGACAGCGGCTAGTCAATGAGAATTATATATGGTATAACATGGTATATACCTAACAATTAAAATTAACCTTTTACTTATTACTGTGATTGATTGTTAGATTTGGGAAATGAAAACTATTGATAATAATGTAACCATTTCATTTGAATTTGCTTAACACTAGGATAATTAGGTCACAATAATCTAATATGATGGTGTGGGGTGATTACGGAAAATCATGTAATTTTAATTCGATGAAGTAAAAATATACAGCTTTTGATAATTTCAAAAATATTATGAATTTATACAAGTTGCTCTCTTGATGCACTATGATATAAATAAAAACCCAATATTATTTTTGAACAGAAATGATCAAAAAATCGCATTAAACATCATTACAATTAGCATATTTTCTTCGGACTCCATAATAATAGTTTTATTTTTTTACGATATACGAATGCATACCCGTGTTTGTTTATCTAGTATTTAAATAATAACATCACAAAATGACTTTATACAGAAATCTAAATTTTTGAATCAACAAAATCTTTAATTTTTTTTTATTTGTAATCCAAAAATCGTCAACACAATTTAAAAAAAAGTCAAAAGAAAGTTCCGTAATAAATATTTTCTGAGAAAAGGGGGAAGGGAGCAGTTTAAAACGAATTCTTTGATTCTTTCTTCCGTCCTGAAGTAACGCAGTCTCGGTTTCAGGTTTGTGTCCACAAATATTTATGGAAAAACAGTTATTTTTTTTGTTATTTTTTCACCACAATCACCATCATTTCCGTTTGATTGAAAAGGTAAGTACATAGTTTTACTAAACACGTCAAATTTTATGAGTTAAAGCATGCTGTTAGTGTCCGCAAAATTACTATGTTCAAAAAATTTTGATTTAAGCAAATTCAATCAATATTATACATAAACGACATCACTATTCGCGTCATCTCCGTTTATTTCCATGAAACGGTAATGGTGTATTGTAAATGGTGATGATATATGCAATTTATAGAAAAGATTTAAATTATGGATCTTAATTTTATAAAAAATTACCAAGTGGAAAACTGATAGTCTAATTAGAAAAAGCTAAAGTTGCCATTAAATAGCTTATGCTAAAAAAGAAAGCTGATCCGATACAATACAAACTCGAAAAAGAAAAGGAAATAAATAAAAAGATATAAGAAAAGAAAAGAAAACAATCAAATAGTAAACATTACTGATAAATCTCCTAGAGAGCAAAGGATCCAACGAAAGAACTGGCGTGAAGCTGCTCAAAAGTATCGGCAAAAGAAGAAAGAAGAGAGAAGTAAGATGACTACATTATCGGAAGTTAATGACCTAAACTAACTAATACAATATTGAAAATGTTACAAAAAAGGATATAAGTAATATATGTTATGAATGAAGTCATACTTCACATTGATTTCTCATGGAATTAGGTTTGAAGTGAGCACAAGAAGTGCAGTCCATGCATTTTGGTAGCCGCAAAGAAATTTATCACTATTGTTTGTTATAACTTTGATTTTCAAAGTAGTGCGGTTCAACCATTTTCAGTTTGTACCATCAGCGAATGCTTGAGACATGATGCGGTTGCAATTTGGGCTCATCTCGTTCTTCTTCTTTGTCAAACACTTAAACAAAATTCGTTTATCGATACTACACATTTTACATTAGTATAGTAGTATATGTACTATACATGTTATATGTATTATACATGTTATACATAATTACAAAAATACTCGAAAATTATCATCAAATCTCTGATTGGAATTACACGGAGTCAGGACATGGAAAGAGTGCACCGTACGGTATAGGTTAGCTATCCTAAGAGAACTGCTGATGCTCTTGTGAAATATGAATCTGACGTTAATATTACTCTACATTCGTTACATTGTTGCAGAAGAACGTGGAAAATGGGATAATTATTCTTATGACTGAGAAAGAGATTAAAAGCAGAGTAGAATCGATTCCTAATTATATGTGTACATGGGAGGCATACAGGATTTCAAAAAAATATACAATCTGGCAACAATACTCCTAAGTTTAAGAAAGATGATGTCGTTCTCTTGGAAACAATAAAAATAAAGTAATCTTGCAAAATTTGCTTAATCAGAGATTTGTTTCACGCCGATCTACATCGTCCATAAAAAAATCATATAAATCCAAAGAATAATAATAAATATATAAGTAATTGAGCGAAGCGTTTTACTGGAGACTTTTTACATTCTTTGTCTTGAAAACTTCTTGACGGAAAATTATGAAACTTTTGCAATCAAAAAGGCACACATTGGTGATGGTTTTAAAAAAAAAAAATTTAAATGTCCTCAAAAAAAATTTTTTTTTCTAATATCATGTCAAAAAACTGATATCCCATTGAAGTCAATAGGAAACGATGGGTCAATATACTGGGCTCGCTTTGCTCAATATGCAAACGGCACCCGAGATTTCGCTAGCACAACGAGTCGAAATTGAGGGTTTGTTGGCGCCCCTAGTATAATGTAAGTTAATTAAACGTCTGTTAAACTAGTTTAAGTATGATGTGATCTAATGCTAAAACTACATATATATATTAAATAAATAAATACACTAGTATAAGACAATATAATAATAACATGATATTTCAAGATAGGAAGCCAATAATGCTTTTATTACTTGAAATTTTTGAATGATTAAAAATAAATAAACAAATGATTTTTTTATTATGTCTAATAACATAATTACCATTTACATGATGTCATTAACGTTAACAATGCTGTTTTTACCATTCTACTGTTGTCATTACCGTTAACACTTAAAATTTAGAAACCGCAATATCTTTTAAAATTCTTACCAAATTTTAATATACCAAGGTTTTATTTAACATTTAAAGCCAATATCTATAACAACGATAGGAAAATAAAATGCGATATTTGCTCATTTGGAACAGTTTTCTTGGAATCACCCTGACATGACATTGCGAGAATGTCTAACAGAACCTTTTGCATAACGCCATAAGATCCCTTTTTATTGAGTACTGACTGGGATTGAGGGTTCTTAGGGATTGTGACGCTAGTTAGTGTAATATAATTTGTGGTCACTCTTTAACTGTCTTTTCCTGAAGTCTAATAGTCCGTTTGAAAATTAGTAATGAGATGAGCTGTTTTTTTTACTAACCACACACAGAATTGGTCTAAAATAATGTCTTAATTTGATAAAACGATGAAGATAATTCTATTCAAGTGAAAACTACAATTTTAAAATAAGTGTTTACTCCTTTTTAATTATTTGTATGAACCTGCGACTCCGGGTAAACCCTCTGTAGCTCTACTTTACTAAGTTACCGAATCATTAGGCAAACTTAGCATTAACTTTGCAGTATATATTGCTACTGTCTTGTAAACGGATCTTCCTAAAACGTATCCTATGTACTTACAACTGACGAATCTTACATCTACTGCTAAGATCCTCTCACGAAGCAGCACTCCACGCACGCTGGGTGTTTGAAGAGGACGAGTTGCCAACAAAACTTGTGTACGGTTGAGGCGTTTAAAAAAAATTATAGTTCTTTCGTTGGACAAAGTAAATAAGTAGCAACAACTTCACTGGAAGATCATAGAACTAATACCACTGGAATTACGAACTTTGTCTGTCTCAAGCTTTAAGGGAGTGGAATAGCAAGGCCCCGAAAAGCGACATCCACGGCATCCTTTTCACGAAGATAACACACCCGATCACCAGGCTGCTAGAATCATCGGCTGCAAACGTGCAACTTTAGCCCAAAACAATTTCTTTTAAATTGAATACCTAAGTTAGGAAACATTATTTGCTAAACTCTTTAATAGACCTGTTTGCCTTTAGTTGAACATCTATTGTGGTGAATTTAGATTTAATATAATGTTTTTATTTAACTACAATATATAGTTTCAATAATTGTACGAGATTTTTATTGCCTATCTCTAATGCCTCACTCATATTATGTTAACTTCGGATAGAGTAAGTAATATAAGATGCGCTTTATTTTTCAAGTAAATATATGACATTACTCTATATAATACTACATTTGAAACTACATAATTTTAATGATGTTTTCTACTAGTAAATTATAATATTTACTGCGTTTAAACAAAGTAACTGTTATTTTATATTTTTTAAATTGAACGAGTCTATAAACGTTGACGTAATTTCCGTTGCATCATAAGCTGAAGCATGCGCCTTGTCATTTTTAGTCATTGGTTGGTCAAAGATTTTTGAAATTACAATAATCGGATAATCGGGCCGTCGCTCAAGTATTGAACTGTGATAAGTTTATTTTAAGGTTGTAGTGATTTATCTGATGTGCATTTAAGTGAAAAAATAATAAATCAAGATGCTTATTAAAGAATAGTAAGTATTATTAAGGTTATTTAGTCCTTTTGTGAATATAAATCGATTTTTGAGTCGTCAGCTAAATCTTGTAAGGAACTATCTCGCGAATTGTTCCTCATGATAAATTAATTTAAATGTATAAAATTGTTAAACCTAAAAGTAATAGAATCTTAGCAATGATACATACAATTTTGTTACATTTCTTTCAGATGGCTTTTAAATATAATTGTAATTCATCCCAAGAACTGATCCATATGGAAAATTAATATCATATTATTCTTTCTTTTCAGTCGTGTTACTCTTCCTCTAACAGTAGAAGAGGTAAGCAATTTCAAAACAGTTTTTGCTTTGCTATCTTAAATTTAATACACATACAATGTACGAAATATACAAAAAAAAAATAGTTTTGACATGTCATTAGTAAAAAAAATTATTAATTTTTTTTTTTGTTATTCGAACTGATAATCAAGTATTTTATCAATGTTATCTTATCACAATTTTTAATCTGTATAATAAAATTCAAATGTATTATAGCTACTTAACAAATTTTTATTATTTGTCAGTAAATATTTTATGGTAGTTTTTTTTTATCCTATAATATTTTGATAATTATTATAATGATCTTGTGTCACCAGTTGAATATATTGTTAAAATTTTATAAATATTTTTAGCAATTAAAGTACTGAGTGGTTTTTAAAATGAAAGTTACTAAGAAATTAAGTGAGAATATAATTTAATTCTTACATAAAACATATAAGTGAAGTGGGATGAACATTTTGATAATATGGTGACAATTTTTTAATCTATATAAGTTTAGCTTTCATTTAGCATTCAGTGGGTTAGTTAAGTTGCATTTGGAAGGCACTTCGGAAGTAAATGTTACAGTCCCATATTTAGTTTTCTGTATTTTATCGAGAGACAAAGTATATTTTGATGATTTATATTTATTTTTTAATATATTTTTATAGAAATGTAGTATTTTAAAGAGTTAACTAAAAGTATAAGTGAAATAATTGGATATAATAATTTATTTTAATTTAATTTATCAAATTATTAGGAATAGTACACATAACCACAATCATAATATAAATTTCAATGTGAGCATAAATATATTAATGGTTTACGAAATTGTAACCACGGCCTTGAGAGACTCGACAATCAACTATTATATGTAGATACAGGTACAAAAAATAATGTTTTTTTTATATATATCTTTTATCGGTCTTATATTTTTTATTAATTTTTATGCATTAAATATCCAATTAGGTTTCTGCAGTCTTAAATATAAAGAATTTTTGTGTTATATCTGATTTCTTCACATTTTGTACAGTTATATAATATTAGTTGTAGCCGGTAACTCCGCCTGGCCCGCATCCAACCACATCCCACCTCCTATAAATTATAAGTCATCTATGAAAATTTTAAAACACATAAGTTTTGAGGTTTTCTTAGATACTAACTAATTTAGATAATAACTGAAGTGTTTGACCAAAAGTTATGTTTGGTAATTTTAGTGTTGTGTAAACTTAGCCGGGAGCAATTGTTGTTTCTCGGTAAACGAGACACATACTGAGATGGAAATCATTCAAATAAATGTAATAGCTATCACCTCTGTCCCGACAGAAACAATCGTAATATAGAATAGTAGCAACTCAATAGTTGAAATGGCTCAACAACAGGCCAACTACCCAGAGGTTTCAGATTCAATTCCCGCTCGTATTGTTTAAGTCAAGGTACTCATATTCATTTAAAATTTATTTAAACTTGCGCGTCTAGACATATTTATATATATATATATATATATATACATACGTAATAAATAATATATATATCACAGAAAATTTTATCAAAATCCGACTAATAGATTTTGCGTGTTGCGTGACTAAATAACTTATGTACAGATTAAAAAAAACTGATAAACAATTTTTAAAAACTATTGTATTGAGCTCTGTCATCCACCGGGCAAAAAGCAATTGATTTTTTTATGTATAAAAATATGAAAATATAGATATTTTCTCATAATAACTGTTTTTTATTCATAAATATATTGTCAAAACTATACGCGAGGTCGGTAATTAGTTCAGACAAAGGCCGGGCGAGGTCGCGGGAGTGGGTCAAGGACTCCTGAGGGTTCCCTAGCCGAGAGCAGATGAGACCATTTCTAATACATACTTATCTTTACGAAACAGATCTCAAGGTCGCCTTTAAACTAGTATATCACAATATGTTATATATTTTAGTATTTCCATAACATATAACTATTCAGATGGTAAATGTAAGTTTTTCTTGACAACAGTACCAAGTGGCACAGCTGTTCTGTGTGGCGGAGGTCTCCAAAAATGAAACCGGCGGCGGTGAGGGTATTGAGGTCATCAAAAACGAACCCTTCAAAGATTACCCATTGCTCGGTAAGTGTTTATATCTGATACTAATGACAGATGGTGATTTGATTTTCAAATCTTTATCAAATGCAACGTTCTCGTAGTTTAAGACGATTATTTATGTAATTTTACTTTATTAAATTAATTCGTTCTACAAGTAAAACATGTTAACATCCTTTTTTATGTGTTTAAATATAATTTTTATATAAGACATCATAAAACACGATATGGCACGACGTGCTTCCGTGTCTAACTTGTAGTTAATTTTATTATAAATAAATTAGTTTGTAATTTATTAAATAATAATACTCTGTTAAACTGTTTATTTTAAAACTTTAAGATATTGTTTAATTCGTTTTAATAAAAAACGATTTAACCGATGATTACCGACATCTGTTGTGAAGTTTGTGAAAGTGACCTAGATTTTTATTTTTAATTCTAAAAGTGCATCATTGGATATCTTTAAAAGAGAATATAATTCAAATAAAATTTATATTTCCGAACGTTATAGTAGAAAAAGATTCTAAAAAAGCATCGAGTTCGAAAAAGATGGCGGTTGACGTTAAACATAACGACACGGACGACTGTTCGACGTGCGATCCATGTGTCAACTACGGTAACTTTACAATAATAAATTAATAATAATAATCGTGGACCCGGAGACCGTTTTCAATCTTAACTAGATATCGGACCGGGATCGATTATAAATTTCGATCGGTAGTTTAGCGTACTTTTATATAACATTATTATACAATTCAAAGTAAAGTGTATAATATATATAAAGTATAATATTATATGATTCCTTTGTATTTGTATTATTAGAATAATAACTTTAGTTGGTAGTAATTAAGTATTTATTAATAGTTGCATTATTGCAAAGATTCGTGTACGAATATTGTAAAATTTAGAAAAAGAACATCGTTTTGAATTTCGAAACATAATATTTGCAATCTAAACTAATTGTATTTATCAAAAACCGTCATTTCATTTTGTATCTTATTTCTTATGTAATAAGACTTAAATTTACTTTAATCGTAGAGAGGTCACCAATTCGTTTATCAAACGGTCATTTTATTTTGTATCTTATGTTTAATGTAATAAGAGTGAAGTTTCCCCGAAGGGTTCAGTTGCAGTAGTGACGTCATGACGGTAGTGTACACAGATGTATATTGTGATGTTTTGTTAGGTGTGAACTAAAAAAAATAATATTATTATTATTATTTAGCTGTAAATTTGCAACATAATTACATTTAATTGTATTCTAATTTAATAATTGTTTATAATTAAATAAAATATAATTAGAATTATCAAGAAGTTCTTATTATAATTTGTAATGTCGTTAATGATACCGGTTAATTCGTAGCCTGTTTGAATTAAAAAAAAAAAACTCAATAGTGGTAATGGTTGAAGAGTTTTTAGTAATTATATTATCTATTGTTTTATTTTTTTTTTAATAAAATTATTTATAACCTATTCCATAAGTATGATATTTTGTCTTGTGACAATCTTAAAGTGCCTTACGTAACTTAATTATGTAGGTATAACATCTTAAGTCGTAGCTACACAAAAGTATATTTAAATATTATAAAGTGTATTATTCGTAGGTGGTAAAAACTCATCCGGACAGTACACATACAAGATCTACCACCCGACGTATATATGTTAGTTAGTCGTAGCTACACAAAAGTATATTTAAATATTATAAAGTGTATTATTCGTAGGTGGTAAATACTCATCCGGACAGTACACATACAAGATCTACCACCTGGAGTATATATGTTAGTTAGTCGTAGCTACACAGCAGTATATTTAAATATTATAAAGTGTATTATTCGTAGGTGGTAAATACTCATCCGGACATTACACATACAAGATCTACCACCTTGCGTATATATGTTAGTTAGTCGTAGCTACACAACAGTATATTTAAATATTATAAAGTGTATTATTCGTAGGTGGTAAATACTCATCCGGACATTACACATACAAGTTCTACCACCTTGCGTATATATGTTAGTTAGTCGTAGCTATACAACAGTATATTTAAATATTATATAGTGTATTATTCGTAGGTGGTAAATACTCATCCGGTCAGTACACATACAAGATCTACCATCTTGCGTATATATGTTAGTTAGTCGTAGCTACACAACAGTATATTTAAATATTATAAAGTGTATTATTCGTAGGTGGTAAATACTCATCCGGACATTACACATACAAGATCTACCACCTTGCGTATATATGTTAGTTAGTCGTAGCTATACAACAGTATATTTAAATATTATATAGTGTATTATTCGTAGGTGGTAAATACTCATCCGGTCAGTACACATACAAGTTCTACCACCTTGCGTATATATGTTAGTTAGTCGTAGCTACACAACAGTATATTTAAATATTATAAAGTGTATTATTCGTAGGTGGTAAATACTCATCCGGACATTACACATACAAGTTCTACCACCTTGCATATATATGTTAGTTAGTCGTAGCTATACAACAGTATATTTAAATATTATATAGTGTATTATTCGTAGGTGGTAAATACTCATCCGGTCAGTACACATACAAGTTCTACCACCTTGCGTATATATGTTAGTTAGTCGTAGCTACACAACAGTATATTTAAATATTATAAAGTGTATTATTCATAGGTGGTAAATACTCATCCGGACAGTACACATACAAGATCTACCACCTGGCGTCTAAGGTGCCCGCGTTCATACGTCTGCTCGCGCCGAAGGGATCGCTCGAAGTGCACGAGGAGGCCTGGAACGCGTACCCATACTGTCGGACTGTGCTCACGGTATTGCTATTGAAGTTTATTAACTGTAGATTTATTAAAGTTTTTAAACTTTATATTAATTAAAGTTTATTAACTTTATACTTTAATTCTTATATCGTTGTTATCGAATGTGGTTAAAAGGATGGCTATTTTTGAGGATTGTTTTTAAAGTCTTTGTAATTCCCTTTAGTTGTAAATGTTTTCGTAGTCTTAAAAAAAACATAGTAATAAGTCAGCTAGTAATAATTTTCATTTCTAAATTAGTAGTTTTTCATTATACTTTACGTATAAAAATCTTCAAAGACAGGCAGGTAAGTCTTGAAGTCTTATAATGATGTAAGTTGACGTTCACAGCACGTCTAAGCCTCTACGTAATGTTATCTCCTAGAATAGATATAAAATAAAAAAAAATAGCCATCTTTTTTCTTTATTCGATCGACGGGAAAAGAAATAAATGTCCTACATACATTACTATTTCCAGAATCCTGGATACATGAAGGAGAACTTCGTAATCTGCATAGAATCACTGCATTTACCAGACGTTGGAGATCAGAACAATGTGAGTATACTTGTATATACTATATATACAGTAATCCCCCCTATAACACGGTAGGTACTCTTATAACGCGATTTCAGTGCCTCGCATAACACGTTATATTTCTGTACTATAAAATTTATAATTATTTTTTACAGTTATTAATTTCGATTACCTTTGCACATTGTGTTGTTATAAAATTAAATAAATTTGAGTAAAAAATTTATGTAATTAAGTTATTTCTTAATATTCCATTTAAACCGCCTCTAACGAGAAAAGTTAAACGTGAATTATTTGTTCATAACGCGTTATGCGGTTATATGAAAGCGTTATACTAGAATATTCGTACAACGCGTTTTCATATAACGCAAAGTCAATCTACCGTGTTATAGAGGGGAATATTATAAATAAATAATTATAATTAATTAAATTTATTTTTATTGTTGCTACGTTGCGTTTAACATGTATGTACGCGTGTAATTATATTAACACTAAACCTACCAACTACCGGTCAAATTGACCGTCCTTAAACTTTTGTAAAACTTACACATTTTTAAACGTTATAATATCGTTATCAAACTACATGACAATTATTAGAATATGCATATAATATTGTCTACACTCTTTACTTTTAGTTATTTCCATTATTAAATGCATTATATAAAAAAATAATTTTTAATTACCGATCAATTTGACGGCGTGCGGTAGGATCAGGTATACAAGAATTGTCGGTAGGTTTAGTGTTAATAATACGCGTATTAAATATATTTTATATAAGCACCTCGATTATATACTCTATATACATATAAATAAAATTTAAGTGTCTGTTCGTAATTCCAAATTAACAGCTTATCACTAAATGCATATGATATATACATGGCTAATCTCCGAAACGGCTGGACCTATTTTAACAGAACTTTGATTGGCGGATAGATATTGTAAAGAGTAATTTTTGTACTTTTATTTTAAAAACATATTCCGCTCGAACGAAGTTACGGGCGCAGCTTGTTGTATAATAAGATATATTCTGTTCGACTCTTGATTGTCAAAATCTTGATTAGAGTTTAAGTATTAATATTACTATTATCTTCGGAAGTACATTTATTATATTACCAAAACACTCCTCGGGGAGGAAAGGGGGGGGGGGGGCAAGACATTATACAAACACTACGTATAAATTATATATAAATGACATCTTAACGACGATAATAAATCATAATAAAAGTACATTTATTTATTTATTTATTTATCATATATGTATTATACAAAATAACACATTTCGTATGTCATAAAAGTAATGATATGATAACGCAGTATTAAGTATAAGTAATGATATGACATCGCTTTATTAAGTATAAGTAATCACACAATACAGCTGATAGCGCTAACGTAAGCGCTTTTTTATCAATACCCGTACGACAATTATACGAGTTACGAGTGTTTAACTTCAGGGTTAAGGAAAAATCGCTTCGAGATGTGTTCATTGTTTTTATTTTTTTCTATTTTCAATATCATTCCATAGTCGATAGTGATGATAAAATGGTCGCTTTATATTATCTATATATATATATATATATATATATATATATATATATATATATATATCCACTCACTGACACATCACGAAATCTCCGAAACTATATGTCCGATTAACTTAAAATTTTACATAGTTACTTCTTTTGTGATCTATACGTTCACTAAGGACGGAGTTTGCATTTCGCCAAGTTTTAAACCTGAAAAAGATATACACTTAACGCGGTTACCATAGCAACGGTTACGATGACAACGGTTACTTACCATAGCAACCCAAGTTTACTTCCAAATTTATAGTGTGCCCAGCGAAGCGGACGGGAATCAGCTTGTAATACTACATGTACCGAAATAATAAATAATGTCTTTGAATAGTAATTTTGTTTCGGGTCCCAATAAACGATCGATCGAGGTTGATCTTGGACCCTGGACCTTGGACTTGAGGTCAATTCAATTAGCTCGTATCGAGATTTAATTGACACTTAAAATTGGTTTAATCATCGCTTAAATGTACATTGATACCTCAAAATTAAGTTTGAATCATATATTGATACTACAAACTTAAATTTGATTCACATATTGATATTACAAACTTCAGTTTGAATCACATATTGATACTACAAACTAAAGTTTGAATTATTTTTAATGATTAATCATAATAATGACAAAAGATAAATATAATTTATTGTGTTATTATTAAATTGATGTAACATTAACTACTAATGACGGCTTATCAAATTGATAGCGATGGTTCCAGCTGTTTGTACATTGCTCACTAAATATAGTGAGGTTTGTGAAACAGTGATCACAATGAAGGAATACCAGGCTGAGTTTGTTGTGGGGGGGGGGGGTTTGGAACCCTAGTAGCCTTATTTTAAGTTGGAGTATTACAGAAGGTCTTATTTGAATAAGTTCATTTGAGACACAAGTGATCACCGGTATTGATACAAAGTGAAATAAACCAGGGGCACCAACATACCCTCAATTTTGACTCGCTGCGCTCCCGAAATCTCGGGTGCCGTTTGCATATTGAATGAAGCGAGCCCAGTGCAATGACTCATCGTTTCCCATTGACTTCACTGGGATATAATTTTTTTGATATGACATTTTTGAAAAAAAATTTTTTTTCACCTTTCCATTAAAAAAAAAAAAAACTATCACCTAATGTGTGTGCTTTTGATTCCAAAATTTCATAATTTTCCGTCAAGTAGTTTTCGTGCCTAGTAGAATGTGAAAAAGTCTCCAGTAGAACGCTCCGCTCGCTTCGCTCTATAATTATTAATTTATTTATACTTATCAGAAAACGATAAATCAGAAAATGTAATATGAGATTTGATTTAAAAATATGTATATATTTGTAAACTTGTCCGTCAGTCCGTCCAGTTTATTACGTAAGTAGGCTGCCTAATAACCGGTTGCTCTTGACAGTTGATAATTATAACTTTAATAGTACATCTGTCCGTGACGAGGACGTTCAATAACACTACCTTTTTCCTACATCTTCTCTTGTACTTTATTAATTATTTAAAAAGCTTTATTAATTATTGATCGACACACATTAAGTGATGGTTTAAAAAAAAAATAAAAAAAAATTAAATGTCATGTCAAAAAACTGATATCCCATTAAAGTCAATGAAAAACGATGAGTCATTTACACTGGGCTCGCTTCGCTCAATATGCAAACGGCACCCGAGATTTCGCGAGCGCAGCGAGTCGAAATTGAGGTTCTGTTATTATAATAATCTAGTTAAATGGTTGTAACTTCATGTGTTTATTCGACCTTAGATTCCCATTGTGTCGTTATAATGTAGTTACTTCCAATGAGAGGTACTTGATTAATTATCTATATTAAATCTTAAGTGTCCGTCGTTATGTTGTTTTATATCTTAGCGTTGTTTTATATATTAACTTTATTTAATATATTTTATATTCATTTAACACTAAACCTACCGACAATTCTTGTGTGCCTGTTCCTACCGCACGCCGTCAAATTGACCGGTAATTAAAAGTTATTTTATTATATAACGCAGGTAATAATGGAAATAACTAAAAGTAAAGAGTGTAGAAAATATTATATGCATGTTCTAAGAATTGTCATGTAGTTTGATAACGATATTATAACGTTTAAAAATGTGTAAGTTTTTACAAAAGTTTAAGAACGGTCAATTTGACCGGTACTTGGTAGGTTTAATAATAATAATAATAATAATATTCTTTATTGCACATCCTCAAAAAGTAATAAAAACACATAGTAACAGCAAGAAAAAAAAGAGACAAAAAAAATGTACAAAAGGCGACCTTATCGCTAAAAAGCGATCTCTTCCAGGTAACCCCAACGTCATAGGAGTTGCAACAAATAAAGACGGAAGAGGTGTACAACTGTCAAAATAATATTAATACGACATATACACAACACACAATATAATACAATATCATAAATATTAAATATATATTTGAGATATACGAACGGAACAATACGGATTAATTAAAAGATAACAATAGTATACTAAAAAGAATGGATTTAAGGATAGGAGAAAATTACTTCGAAAGGAAATATTTTTTTACAGCATTTTTGAAAATGTACAGAGATTGAGAGCGTCGAATATATAGAGGCAAAGAATTCCAGAGACGAGAGGCTTGGACTGTGAAGGAGTTTGTATAGAAGGTAGTAGAGTGAGAAGGAATTTTAAGTAATAAATTGTCTACGGAACGAAGTGAGCGGTTATGCGAGTCTTTTAAAAACTCAAATCGTTCTTTTAGGTAGGAAGGAGTAACTGGGTTGAACAGTATAGAGTAGAGAAGACAAAGTGTATGAGTATTCCTGCGAGAGCGAATTGGCAGCCACTTGAGTTTTTCGCGAAAATGAGAAACATGGTCATATTTACGCAAACCAAATATAAACCTAATACATAAATTTTGTAAGCGCTCAAGTTTGTTTAGCTGCTCTTCAGTAACATCGAGATAGCATGTGTCAGCGTAGTCAAGAATGGGTAGGATAAGGGTTTGAGAAAGGGCAATTTTAGTGGAAATAGGGAGAAAATTACGTAACCTTCTTAAGGAAGCAACAGAGGCAAACATTTTCCTGCTCACTTCTGTAATTTGTGGTCCCCAGGAAAGGTTCTGATCGAAGAGAACGCCCAGATTTTTTATTGTGTTAGTAAATGGCACTGGAACTCCGTCAAATATTATGGGTAGTAGTTTCGAGTGGTCAATTTTAGACAAAAGTCTGGAGCTACCAATAATAATTGACTGGGTCTTAGTAGGATTAACTTTAAGACCAAAACATTTACACCAACTAACTATAGATTGCAAATCTGTATTTATTTTGCTAATCGTTTCTGGTAAAGCCGAGATTTGAGAGTGACAATAAATTTGGAGATCGTCAGCGTACATATGGTAGAGAGAAGAAATTTTAGTGGTAATTGAAGAAATAAATATAGAAAAAAGAAGTGGAGACAACACGCCACCTTGCGGAACTCCGGTAGTGGTCAGAGACCAATCAGAATACGAGTCATTGACTCTTACTCTTTGCCTTCGTCCGTGCAAGTATGAATGAAACCATTCAATCACCTCAGGAGATATGTTAAGAGAACCTAGAATAGCTAGAAGTATATCAAAGTCAACGGTACTAAAAGCGTTACTAAAGTCTAATAACGTTAAGACCGTAACCTGATGCTGCTCCATGCCACCCCTGATATCATCTGCGATTTTAACCAATGCACTAGTCGTACTGTGACCAGGACGGAAACCAGATTGTAAGGAATTGAGTAGACTATGCTTTGAAAGGAAACGGCTTAATTGTTCATGGACAAGACGCTCCAGGATCTTGGACAAAAAGGGGAGGATTGAAATAGGACGATATTCAGAAGGAGATTTCGGATTATTTTTTTTAGGTAATGGGATAATCTGAGCGTCTTTCCAGATAGAGGGAAAGGTATTGGTGTATATAGAGTAATTAAAGATGCAAGGTTTAGTGTTAAGTCAAGACATATAAGTCATTAAGTCGAAATATAGGGAGAAAAAACATAAAGAAATAATATTTTTATAAGTTGCATATGAAGTTAAATGAATAAAATAATATGTATCGTTTAATAAGTTGGGTAGACGGTGTTTTCTTGTTCAATGTCACCCACTTGACCGTCGAGTTATTGCCTTTGAATGTTTTGGTTTGATGTGGAACAGTAAGTACATCATCATCATTCATAAGTCTGAAGTCCAAAACTCAAATGATGATGGTGATGAACTTTGTGTTAGTGTTCGAAGTTATATAGTGGTTAATAAGGGTTAATGGGGGTTAATGGTAAGTCTCTTTAGATACGGACAAATTGTGGATAGTGTTGCCTCCAAAAAAAAGAGAATAAATATAAACATTTTAAATTATTGTATTTTTATTAATTATTAAATGATCCTATGTATATTTAGTTTATTTCTGTGATTGTTTACGTCATTGTAACTAAAAATATTATATTAAATGTTAGGCGAGCAACACTAAACTAATTATTATCAGGTTATCAGTTTGGACTAATTCTAAAACAATATTTATTATTAATGATATATTTGCGAAACATATTATATATATATATATATATATATATATATATAACACGGTGTAACAATCTCTCGTTCTGGATAATGTGTGAATGCAATGGAAGATAATCAGTTGTATAGCGTTCTCTGTCTACGGAGCAATATATTTATCTATATATAAGTATATAAGAAATTTTCACGATTTCAATTCACGATATCAAGTAAAATTCTTTTCCGAGTTAAAGTGAGCTTAAAAGGCTTTCACGAAGCATCATCCGCATGCGGAGGCGTTATTTAAATGTCACACACCATAGCTCTTATAAAACTTAGCCAGAATATTATTTTTGGTATGTAACAAATTACCAAGAACGGAGTTTATGAAATTTCACACACAAAGGGACAAAATCTTTTACTTGGCATTTATTTTATGGCACACGAATTGGGCGGGCGACGACAATCATTTTAATATATATATATTTCAAACTACTAAAATAAATTGAAAAAATATAACATCTCTTTTCGTTCCATAAACCAAAAAAAATATATACCTATCTCGCAATTCCTCGAACTGTAACTTCTAAGTACCACAAACTTTTACCTCGATATCTTAAGAGTAAAATACAAAAGTAATAAAAAAAACGTAATTGGTATCCCCAGGTGCACGAGCTGCCCCCTGAGAAGCTGAAGAACCGGGAGGTAGTTCACATCGACATCGCCAACGACCCGCTGCCCAGCGCCGACTACAAGGCCGAGACGGACCCCACGAAGTTCAAATCCGTCAAGACGGGCCGCGGACCACTCACCGGACCCCACTGGAAGGGTGACGTCACACCCGTCATGACTTGCTATAAGCTGGTCACCGCAGAGTTCAAGTGGTTTGGACTTCAGGTACGCTTATATAGTCATAAATAGTGCAATACAGCTTGTACCGGTCATTAATAGTGCAATACACCTTCTACCGGTCATTAATAGTGCAATACACCTTCTACCGGTCAATAATAGTGCAATACACCTTCTATCGGTCATTAACAGTGCAATACACCTTCTACCGATCATTAATAATGCAATACACCTTCTAGCGGTCATTAATATTGCAATACATCTTCTATCAGTCATTAATAGTGCAATACACCTTTTACCGGTCATTAATTATGCAATACACCTTCTACCGGTCATTAATAGTGCAATACATCTTCTACCGATCATTAATAGTGCAATACACCTTCTACCGGTCAATAACAGTGCAATACACCTTCTATCGGTCAATAACAGTGCAATACACCTTCTATCGGTCATTAACAGTGCAATACACCTTCTACCGGTCATTAATATTGCAATACATCTTCTATCAGTCATTAATAGTGCAATACATCTTCTACCGGTCATTAATTATGCAATACACCTTCTACCTGTCATTAACAGTGCAATACATCTTCTACCGTTCATTAATAATGCAATACACCTTCTACCGGTCCCTAATAGTGCAGTACACCTTGTAACCGTCACTAATAGTGCAAAACACCTTCTACCGGTCATCAATAATGCAATACACCTTCTACCGGTCATTAATAGTGCAATACACCTTCTACCGGTCACTAATAGTGCTAAACACCTTCTACCCGTCACTTATAGTGCAATACACCTTCTAACGGTGACTAATAGCGCAAAACACCTACCGGTCATCAATAATGCAATACACCTTCTACCGGTCAATAATAGTGCAATACACCTTCTACCGGTCACTAATAGTGCAATACACCTTCTACCGGTCATCAATAATGCAATACACCTTCTACCGGTCATTAATAGTGCAATACACCTTCTACCGGTCACTAATAGTGCTAAACACCTTCTACCCGTCACTTATAGTGCAATACACCTTCTAACGGTGACTAATAGCGCAAAACACCTACCGGTCATCAATAATGCAATACACCTTCTACCGGTCAATAATAGTGCAATACACCTTCTACCGGTCACTAATAGTGCAATACACCTTCTACCGGTCATTAACAGACTTGAGAACCGGAAGTCAATTGAAGGAACTATACTACGCACTCTCACAGATGCCGTGCATCCTCACATGCCGAATAATAATACACTTTATACAACTCGTATTAATCGTGTTAATGTTGCAGAGCAAAGTCGAGAACGTGATCCAGAAGTCGGAGCGACGGTTGTTCACCATATTCCACAGGTGTGTATGTGTGTACGTGACCGATATGTATGTGTGTGTGTGTGTAAATGATCGATACGTATGTATGTGTGTATGTAAAGTGCAATATTGTAATGACGTGACGCTGCAGGCAGGTGTTCTGCTCCATGGACGACTGGTACGGCATGAGCATGGCCGACATCCGCGCCATCGAGGAGCGTACCAAGGAGGAGCTGGAGCGGCTGCGGCGGGAGGGAGAGGTTCGCGGGATGCGCGCCGAAAACGAGTAGGGCTCCGGCGAGGGCCCGGGCCTCCGACCGAGCCTCCGACACGACATCTATCAAAATTATTTAATTTCGTAGACGTAGTATCCGAAAGTTCTGGACGATTTAACTGCACAATTATCTGAATGTTGTATTATCGTAGTGACGCTACGTTAAAAGCAATATATAGTATTAATCGTTGATGTTTTTAATGAAATAGTGTACTGCGTCGGGGCCCGCGGAGTCCGCTCGGCGAACTCGTCCCAGGCGAGGCCGCGTGACACCATTAGTGAAATAATTTTATCGAGATGTGGTATAGATACTATATAAATATTAAATGCTAAGTTAAAGTAGTCGGTGGTTGACGGTAGTCGTTACCTAAAAGAATTATAAATTTCTCGGACGCACACTCGGCGACGAGAATCGGTGTGATGGCGTCTTAGGTATGACTTAAATATTTCGCAGTTTACTAACGCTCACGAAGGGACGCCCGTCCCGTCCGTTGCGTATGTTACTATAGATATATGATTCCTTGCAAATTTCGCATAATAGTCAGTAAATTAGTTGACATAAAATATGGGTGCAATATATTATACCGGAGGTTATAATGTGGTAGGTTTCGCGGAGGGGTTGCGACGGTTGTTGGTGGTTGTTTACATTTAAGATGGCGGACCCGGGAACATGAGACCATCTGTATTATAAGTTTGTTCAACAGATCAGTATTTTAATATTGTGTGACATTCCAGATCGTACCGAGAGACATTTGAACTAGTTTGATTATCCGAGTAGCTCTCTGTGGAAATATGAAGTTCGTTATGTAATTAAGAATAAACTTACAAAATATATATTTATATTTAAACTGTTACCTTAGAGAAGTCGGTGTATCATTCACTAGATGTTCCACGATCTTTAAACGTTCAAGTGTTTATTTGTGACAATCAGCTTTTATATAAATATATCAGAGTTCACGGATTTATGACTTCTATATAACGTTGTCGATGACCGGACTTTGCTTTTAAGTGTTCCAGAGTGTGAGTTTTTTTAAGAATTCGATCGCGTTGAAGTAAACTTGAATTTGTATGAAATAAGAACAATTTTCAGTTACTTTCGTAGCGCTAGATGGCGTTGTTTTTATTTTACATTCGTTAAAATAAAAACGATTTTCAATTACTTTCGTAGTGCTAGATGGCGTTGTTCCTATTCCACATTCGTTACGCCAGATGGCGTTGTTTTTATTTTACATTCGTTAAAATAAAAACGATTTTCAATTACTTTCGTAGCGCTAGATGGCGTTGTTCCTATTCCACATTCGTTACGCCAGATGGCGTTGTTTTTATTTTACATTTGTTACACTAGATGGCGTAGTTCTTATTTTACATTTGTCACTCTTGGCGGTTTTATTTTATACACATCGAAGTTTACTTTAACTCGATCGATTTGGTAAAAAAAAAAACTCACGAAACACACAGCTCTGAGTTAAAATATTTTGCTTTTTATTTGTTTTTTTTTTTATAAGTTCTAATAATTTTTGTATTGAATACACCGTGATATAATATTTGGGAGTAGTCTTTTATTTATTGTTCACTTTGTGTCGAGTAGTGCCGGTGTTTGTTTTTTTATATTTTCTTTATTATCTGTTTGCATTTAAAGTACTTAATTTATATTATTTCTTGTAAAATTTTATTGCAAAATAGTCTTTTATTTTTTTTTAACAAAACCTCCAGCCAAAAATGAAATAGGTGTATAGGAAAATGTTGATAAATCTTTGTAATTTTTCCTTTTGCTAAATGTATAAAGTTGTTTAAATGAAATTTTGAATGCATTGTAATAAATATGCATAATATGCTCGGCTTTACATCGCTAGCTGGTATACAACGATGTGATTTATGACTTAAAAATAGTAGCGAATATTTTATGAAGTTATAAGGTTTCATTGTATTATGTAATATTATTTATATGTACGGATTACATGAACCTACGTTGTGTAAACGCCGACATTGTCAATTTTAAAACTTCTCTAAAATAAAGTTTCGTCGAGTTCTCGCATTGACATAGGAATGTAAGTAAATAACATTTGTTGTAAAATGTATTATGAATATTTTGAATGCCAACAGAAATAAAATACTTAACCCGCCAGCTGTAGTTATTTATTACACCAAATATATCATTGAATTGAAAAGAACGCCGCTGAAAATTAATTAGAATATTTATTCAAACATGATCATATATTTTGCAAATTATTTCTGAGATTAAACCAAAAATGGATCCACACCTTACAATTAAATAACTACAATATTTTATTTTTACAAATCTAATTGTATTCAAGTAAATATATTGTGAATTCCATTTTAAATGTAAATATAATTTACTTGTATACTTAGAGTTGAATAACTATGGAGACTCAATGGCTTCATAGGAACAATATATTTTAGATATTCTATTGGAAAACATTATTATATTTAGAGTGGAACACATTAAGCAACTTGGAAAGTACAGTAGTTTTGTATTCTTTTAACCTTAGTCTAATTTGAACATTGTCTTTTAATATTTTACCTCCAAAATTTTCAATATTAAGTACAAAACTGCTTAATATTTACAAGTAGTCGTTCAAAATGGCTAATAATATATATTATTTATTAATTTAACATGTCATGGCAAAAAAAGCACATAATTTATGAACAATATATAATATAATAAGGTAAACATAAGCTCCGTTGACTAAGTTTGGAGAACTATGACACTCAATCATCAACTTCTAGTTCAAGTTCAATGTCCGCTAGATTTATCTTCCTAAGCGTGTTGATGACGGTGTATCTGGAGAACATCACGTACAAGTGTCTGAACCACACCATCTGACTTGTGTGGCGCTTCATGGCGCGCGACACGCGACGGCTTTCCGTCCAGCGGAGGAAATATCTACAGAAAATTGATTATTATTAGTTTTTCACATTATTTTAATACTCTATTTTATATTTTTTTTATCATAATACCAGTTTATAACACTTAAACTGACAGTTGTCACAGTTATCTAAGAAATATTAAGTGTTCCTTGTTTCTATCGAGCTTTTTAGTGGGTGAAGGTTAATCAATTTTGTTCACCAACATTTTGAAGATACTTAAATAAAATTAATACTCATAACATTTGAACCTACCTTTTGGAAGAGAGAACAAAACTGAGTGGAAGATCTAAGAATCCCAGATACTTTCTCAATATATTCACAGAATCCAGGGTGTAAACTGTACACTCTGGAATAGGAACAAAGGTATTTTAAAAATTTATATGAAAATGTATGTTAAGCAGATGTAAAGAAACATACTCAGCGGCATATTCTTCTCGACAAACATATAAGCAACAGCATAGAACACGGCCGAGTGATTTGGATGAGAGGATATACCACCCCTATCGAATGTAACTAAAGTATCTATTTCCAGTGCCTCAAGCTGGTGTTGGATAAGTTTTGCTATGACAGGCACTGGCCACTGGGTCTTTGGGTCATCTGGTAGTCTTGTGTCCATGATAAGACATATATTGCTTTGGGGCACTCCAAGCTCGTGACAGGCACACCAAAGTTCTTTTCTTCGTTCACTGCCCTTACCCTCATAATTTCCTATAATAAAAATAGATTATACACATAAAAGTACTTCTTCCAGCATACTTATCTATCTTCATATAAGTGTAATTAAAATAAGAATATATTTTTATATTTGAAAAAAATTATAATGTACGGAAGAAAGTTAAATATGTTTTGACACAATTAGATGATTTGTCATCTATTTGTAAAGTTCCTTAATTGGTAAATTGTCTAACAGTAACAGAAGTCCACATAAAAAGTTGAGGTTTATGTGTAGACATTTGGGGTTCCTGAGAACAATTGTACTGAAGGTTAAACTATAATTTCACAAGAGTATGTAGTTAAATGTGTAAAATGGTTTTATAAAATACATTTATGCTTAAGGCTTATACTAAGTTTGATTTATACTATATATATAACACATACATTATTAGAAGTTTACTTTCTCTAGGAATCAAGTCACATAATAGACCGCATTTATAGAGGGAAGAGGAAATTTATTCTTAAAAATACATACCATTCGAAAGGCAGAGTAAGTAGACTTCGGCGCCTTGTTCACACAATCTAAATATTGTTGGACCAAAGAACATGCACTCATCGTCTGGATGAGCTATAACTAATAACACTCGCTTGGCCCCTAGAGCTCCGCGAGTCCGAGTCGGAAGCCGTCTAGCGTAACGTCGGTACACAACACAACACACACACAAATAACCTATCAACCAAATACCAATATACAATATAAAATTTCTAATATAAATGAATATTTCAGCTACAAATTCGAGATAAAAATTGTAGACAAATTCCAACTTGAATGGTGTCTCTGTAAATAACATTTCTGACTAGAAAACAATATTTTTTTTCTTCGAAAGGGTAGCAAATATTTCGCTTTCATCTGTTCATAAAGAAATATACTTTAAAATTAATATGTACACCTACAAATTATTTAATTATTTAAATTAAAGTTACAATTTTTGTCAATAATTCAATCATTATTGTGACAGCCCTACAGCCTTGGCATCTGTCAATAGCTATAACGTTTAGGAAGATACGTTTAAGTTTCTATTAATCACCCCTCTATTATTAGCTTTCCCAATTCTTGTAATAATAAAAAAATATAGGCAATCCAATTTAAATACAATTTCTGAGTTTTGTTCAGCAAAAAGCTACAAACAATTTTGTAAGAATCCTATTTTATCTGTGGCAAGTACAAAGTCTTCATTCCTACTATTAAAATTATCAGAATGGAGGAGGTCAGAGGAGTCCTTGTTGATCTATTTATTCCTGATTTTCTTGAGTCCTTATACCTCCGGCCTGGTTGCCATGAAGTGCTCAAAGCCAGAAGATATAATAGAAAATAATCAAGTCATGAAGTTGTGACTTAGGTTCCTACTCAGTTAGTAGTTTTTACTTTCCGAGGTCAAAACCTTCGATCTTATATATGTTCTTTTCAAGTATCTCTCCGAGTTGAGATTTATCAACTGCCGACAATCTAGTACTTAGATTTTTGTAGATTTGGTCATGTTAAAAATCTATGCCGAAGTGATACAAGTGTTTCCAATCCTACCAGCGATAGATGTGATACTACAATTGATGATGCTAAATGTTTATCTTGCATAGATTGACACACTTAGTCAAAGTCACTTGTCAAAGTTTGCCCAGAACATTCATGTCAGCGCTCTTTTAAACTAGTAATGTCACAAGAAGATATTTCTTAGATATTTCATAACTGTATTTATTGAAATTCATCACTTTCCATCTTATACCGTAAAAATGTCATACGTAACCCTCACCATCAACCTCTGTCAGTGATCATTTCTCTATCCTTTTCACTTTCTCCCACCATTCTCCATCCCCAAATCCTTCGAGTCACTTAAAATATAATCTCAATAGGGCCGACTTTGAATTATGTTGCTGCCTCAGTTAATTTAATGATAGATATGCTTATAGGTCTTTAATTTGTTGGGAAGTTGGAATGTTACTATGGACTATATATTTTACTTTCCACCGCTGACTCTATTGCTGCTGATATTCTCATAAAAAAAAGCTAATCGTGATTTTGTTACCCTTTCCTGTGACAGTAAATGTACTATTTTTTTTCTTAAAACGAAAACAACTAAAAATAGATATTTGGTTTGTATGTCAACTAAAAATTAAAATCAAATCGACATCTAACAAATCATGGACTTTCCTTTTAGATTAAAAAGTGTAAAGTTTTATTGGAAATACCCAGTTTCCTTTCATCAATATCTCTTTTGAGCATCAGTGATCAGCACCTTCCAATTGTCAATAAAGTAACTTTTTTGGTATAATTGTCGATACTAGATTGAAACCATTAGTTGTTACAAATGACATTTAAAAAAAATGTGACAAAGATATCAAGATTTTGAGCGCATTAGAACCTTCGTAGTCTTAACTTTCATAGTCTGGTATTGATTCAAAAAGGAAAGGTATTAATAAACTAGGATCCGCCAACCGTGCGCGGCGGGTGTTGAGCTGAGCCCCTCTCCTTTCTTCTTTTCTATTGATAACTTTTGAATGGCTAAACATATTTTCAAACTGTTTTCGCTATAACGTCCGCGACGAGCTCAAACTTACATGAGAAAATTTTTAGCTAATTATCTCGTCGCATTCTGGTGACAACTAAACACAAAAAAAGGTCTCCCAAAC
Source organism: Melinaea menophilus ssp. n. AW-2005 (assembly GCA_918358695.1). Lineage (NCBI taxonomy): Eukaryota > Metazoa > Arthropoda > Insecta > Lepidoptera > Nymphalidae > Melinaea > Melinaea menophilus. The sequence goes on from OU911043.1 coordinate 10,537,491, forward strand.
GGTTAAGAGCTTCGCTTACGCTCAGCTCAATAAATATTTTAAAACATATTTTACGCCGTGTTGTACAATATGAAATAAAGCTATATTTTTTTAAATGCCAACGGTAATATTAAATCGTACTTAATTTGTTTTCGTTTCTTAATAACGTTTTTGTTTTCGCTTGAGATCCTTTCTTTCTTGACACCGGCACTCGGCGCCGTGGCGTGGCATGGTGGCAGCTTGCCAACCCGCTGAGGTAGTTTGATAGTTCACGATTACCTGCTGTAATGTATATATATGTAATAATATATAGACTGATATTTTTACTGACATTTTATTTGACTCATTAAATTAAATATTTTATTATTGATTGTAATAAATTTCCGACCACAAAAACGTACAATTCATTTTATCTTAATAAAAAGGTCTGATTACCATTGTACTTTTGCCTGTCTTGAGAACTTTATAAACAACAAAGTGTCACTGTCTTCTGTCTTCGGAGTTGCCAATTACTTTAAACTGTTCATACTATAGTCAATAGTGTCTATTGTCCTTTTAGAAGTAGCACTTTAAATACTTTGTTAATACTACTTTGTTTTCAGTTTTAGCAGAATAACAAATTTAAAAATAACTCTTCAGTCAGAAATCAGAGTGTAGTTGATCCGAAATAGTACTATTAGATACAAAAAAGATTTATAAGTGTTAATTGTTTAACATACATAGTGATAAAAATGATTCAACCCGATTACCCGACAGCAATGGGGTTGCTGTCTCATCTTAATTCAGATGAATTGAAGGAAATGCTTAACGATGACACTAAATTCGATTCTGTTCTTAAAGACGTTAAACAAGTAAGTTTAATATACAAGTATCTACAATAAGATTAAATTACCTGTATGAATCATTTGTCAATGGATTGAGGCACAATTTAAGTACTAAAACGAGTATATCTAAGTTTCCTTGAATAGAAAATCGAGATTTCGCTGTGTATTGCATATAAAATTTGCTGAAATATTTTTTTATAATCATGAGTCCCATCCTGAACAGTTATTAACATTATTTATACAAAAGTTTTCTGCAATCAGTTATACATTATTCCAGGTGAAAGATTGGGAAACTGAAAGGGAGATGTTAATTGCTAGCAATCGGTCCTTAGCAGAATTTAACTTGAGCAAGGAACCTGATTTGGAAGAATTTAAAGCTCAGATTCAAGAAAAATCTCAAGCAGGAGAGGAGCTATGTAGCCGCATACAGGAACTTTTAAATGATTATAGTTAGTTTAATGAATATCAACTACCAAATCTGCTCAATCAAGATTATCGTCTTTGTAAAAGTTTGGATGATGACAATAATTTAATTAATATTATACTTTTGATAATATTTGTCTTTTCAGAGAATAAATCAGCAGGGGTTACACCAGATACAACTTTAGCAGTGCTTCAGACAGCAGCAGCGGAATCAGAGGAGCAGTCAGAAACTGTTGCACAAGATTTCCTATCTGGCAAGATTGATGTTGATAAGTTTTTAGAAGACTTTGAACCTATTCGCAAAGAGATGCACCTAAGGAAATTCAAATCAGATAAAATGAGTGAGCTATTGAGAATGGGACCTCAAGGTTCCTACGGAAATGGTTTATCGAAGCCATACTTGCCGTATCCAAGCTATGGGCCCCCTCAAGGCATTCCTAATGTCCCGTACCCTGTAGGACCCTTGAACATGCCAATGCCTGGCATGTATGGTAATCACTTCTGAGAATATATAATTTATAAGGAATTTTGAGCACCTATTCACACAAATATTTTATGTGGTTTAAAATCACTTCAAATTGAACTCTGTTACTTGTCAGTCGTCACTCGTCACAAACATTTATTTTATTAAATAATTCTGCACCTGTATCATCTATAATTGTATTTACTTTACAAAAGGAATAAATTTTATAATACATAATTTAAAAAAATGTATTGCATTATTTAAGCTAAAACTTATATCTTAGCTATGATTAATTTAAAAAAGTCAATTTAATTAAAAAGTATGTCTTAATAAATGTTTTGTAGAATAAAAATAAATTACAAGAGTCCGCGGGAAGTTGGTGCTTGTAGATGAAATGTGATCATTTTTATTAATAGACATTTATTGTATTTTAACGAATATAGAATAATGGAGCAACTGTTAATTTTTTGTCATTTATGTATAAAATTTTAAAGATATTATAAATATATATTCAAATTTTATTTCCTTATTAAGAATAAAATTGGTATATAGATAAAGATTAATAACAATAGTGAATTATTTATTTTTAATCCTTTCTTATTGCACCTATTCAATATGTCAGGAGTCTTGTGTCCAAATTTCAGCTTTCTAGGTATTACAGTTTGGACTATAGAGCAATGAATGAGTCAGTGAGTGTCTTTGTGTTTTATGTATTAACCCTTTGCACTCGGAATGCCAGCACTGCTGGCATGAAGTTTTATTCCGGCAACTGGGAATGCCAGCACTGCTGGCATGTTGTTGGAAGGAAATGTGAAAATGGTCTCCGAGTGGAAAGGGTTAAGATTACGGGGTGAAGTTTCTACTACCCCAGCATAAGAACAGCTACCCATTGAAATATTGTTGAGGGTTCTCTATAAGATGTAAATAATAAAATGAAGATATACAATAAAAAATAAAATACTAACCATTTATTTCAACCATCATAATTTATCTAAAAACTAACTGTTATCTGATAACTAGAATATATTTACAATATATACACATTGTAAATATATTCTAGTCATAAATAGATATTTACAATATATACATTGATTAGCTAAATAAATATTTTACAGATTTAAGGGTAACAAATTTTTTTTTTTTCTAGATTGTCTCATTATTTTGCTAAAGGTTCTGCGATGCTTGGCGATTCTTTTGTAGATGTATTCTTTTCCTTTTCAACATTATTTAAATCGTAATTGGTCTCACCAATTGCAATCAGGACGAAAAAAAAACAGACAATCAAAAAATAAAAAACAGCTTCTTGATGGTTTGCATGAGACAACTCAACTTCATTTCTCTTTTGTCGCTTTACAAACTCTCTTTCAGATTGATTCTTCTTTACCAAATTACCATAATGCTCTTTTGACCTGAAATTGTTTATTTTATTTTATTATAAATAATCCAATAAGTCCAATCCAATATGTTTGCTAACCATGTATCAAAGTCATAAATTGGTGTGTGGCCATCCATGGTAGGAACGACATGTCTAACTTGACGGGATTTGTAGAATTTTAATGTAGGATCTGTGGGTTCAGGTTCTGGATGGTAGTCCATTCGAGTAGTATTTTCTTTACCTACAAGAAGACCTGAAAAAAATGTCAATGTGAAGCTCATGTTAGCCACTTTGAGATTATATAAAGGTTTACTCATGTTACCTTTATCGTACATTTTTTTTAAACTTATATTCCCTAGAACTTCATACGCTTCAGTGATAGCTCTAAATTTTTTTGCAGACTCTTCATCCTGAAAGCAGTAAGAATGGAAATGTGAACTATTTTATGAATAATTTTAGAATGTTCAGAACATTGATTATACAAAATATAGTTACTTTTGACTTATCTGGATGATACATTTTTGATAATTCATAATATGCAGTTTTTATATCGTTTTGCGTCGCTTTTGGTGTTATCCCTAACACATCATAATGACTAGCGTCAACTCTTCTAGTCGTACAAATCGTACGCAAGAATTTTGAAACAAATTTTATATTAGTTTGGCTTAACATTTTTGAAAACTGCAAAATTATAAATATTGTGTATTATAATTTGAGGTTGGTATTTCATGACATTTTACTGATTACCCAATAGTCTATTATGTCAATTGTCAATAACTAACAACCATGGACAAAATGAATACACAGAAACCCCAGAACATTGACAGTGTTTGTTTCTAAGCCTTCACCTACAGAGGCAATAGTTTCTTTGTCAAAAAATATTATAAGTGTAGTAATTTATATCTACAACTATTCTACCACCATCTACTTATTATGTTTTAACTTAAACTGTTCGTGTTATAACCAAGCTATGTGATATCCATTTAGTAAATTATACTATAACTAGAGAAAGACACAGAAATTCACAAGAAAACAAAACAGAAATAATTTATAATTTATTTTATAGAATTATATTACTCAATTACAAACAAAACTAATTAATACTAAAGGAAGGTGATATCTTCGGTATGCAAGCCCTAATGTGTGCACATAAACCGAATGGTAGTGTGTACAGTGATATTATTGTATGATCAAGATTGCCATCGTTGTTCTTACTGAAGTGTACTTATGACTGCAGTGTAGTGGACTTCGGACATTCTGCTCTATATACTTGAGATCTTCAGATCGATTGCAAGGAATTGAAAATCATGGACTAGAATCTTATGGTTTTTCTTGGGGACTATGGATATCTTATATAAATCATATGTCTGAGGTAGAATAATTGAGAATTGGCATACTATGACTATTTCATTACTTTCATAAGATGAACATCGCTGTATTACGTCGTAATATTCTCTGCCACCTATATCTAATACAATACTTTATTACGACTATAAATACGTGGTTACTTATTACGATTTTATTGCCGAATTGATTTTTTCATTCACCTCCGTTGGCCACTATCGTTTAGATCCGGATACTTGAAACCGGTAAGTCAAGCGGAACTTCGGTCCGATATTAGAGGAAATCTTGTCACGACACGCATCGAATATATTTCTCATATCTTACAGACTGAGCCAATTGTGTTTTGTCGGCAGAGAAGTTATTATATGTTCAGAACATCATATTAATTATTAAACATAACATAACATAACATATTAAATCCTGGAAACGCTGATCACACTAGGATGCATTGTATCATATTGAAATCCCAGAATGCTACAACCGAAACATTTATGAAAGCCTTAAATTTTAATTTCATTTTATTATATTGATTGTCTCCAAGTTTGAGCAAGGAACATGTAGTTTATAAATTAAAAAAATGAATCTTTTTGGATCCTCCGTTTGTAACCGACGTCATTTTGACAGTCCGTAGGATAGCCGAAAAATAATTAATTGATTTGATTAAATTAAAGTCAGAGAATCAATCAAGGATGTCGGCTATCTTGAATTCACACCGTGTTGCAGCAGGAAGAGTTTCCAATATTTTTTAATATTTTCCATCCACGACAATCTGGGACGAGTAGGATAGAAAATAATAGGAGAAATAATATTTCAGATCTTAATAGAGATATAAATAATAGTAATATAGGCAATATGATAGATTTAATAAATGGTATTTTAAATAAAGTCACTGGGATTGCCGACCGTATATTCTTAATAAATAATTTAGTTTACCATAGCGATACAATGATTAAAGTGTACGACCTAATAAAATAGATTTCTATACAACTCCGAACTATACTGACTGAAAATTGCAATAAAAATCGTTAGAAGTGTATTCTTTATACACGAACATTTTCTACACAACTAAAAACTTCCTAGATCCTATAGCAAATAGGCAGGAACTATCCAGTTTACACACCTTGTCCTTACTGACCTTCCTATGCATATTTACTTAATCACGCTTGAAAAGAAACCCTAAAGAACCCATCTTGTTACAGAATTCTACTAAAGTCACTAATGACGCGAGGACAAGAAATAATGAAGTAATATTTCGTTAGAATCAGGTCAAAGCTTATTCCCTTTAAACTAGTCGATACGAAAATTATATCTCAGTATCATTTATTTTTAAACTATTAATGATGATATTATTAATAACCAAACACATTTAGCTAAATCTAAAATATATATGATTATACATATTACATATCTTTATGAACTTTTATTACCTTAGTATCAAAGAAGATAATTTAATTGTCTTTTGGAAAATGTTAAGCATAATCGTAGTGAAAGAGGACTTATGGATTGTTTTGATATTAAAAGAATAATAATCCGTTACCAAATAATTATGATTTTAAAAGTATTGATCGCCATACCCATGTCCTATGACCTTCACCGATTATCAATTGTTCCTAATAAATATAATTAAGTTCTTATCCCCAACCTACCTTTCATAGCAATTTGAAGTGATCATTCTATATACATGAAGAGTGAATGCCGAAGTCCAATTCTTTGTACCTTTGTGAACAAAAAACGAACTATATGAAACCTGGATATACTTAAGAAATTAAAGCAGCATAGTTTCATTAATAGCATATTAAAAAAGCTCATAGACTCTGCAGCTCGATTGATAACTTCTAATGGAATTCCTGAAAATTGGATCGGTATTCGGAGTGCACTCGTTAACAACTTTGCTGACTATCGCGACGAGGCCGCTTTATTTAACGACTTATCATTACAACCTTAAGGCTTTGCCAATCCAGAAGAATTCTATGTCTTGTGCGAGCCAGACTTTGAATGGGCCCTACACTCTGTACTAAACAGTGTTCAGAACACCTTAGGGGTGCCTAGACACTGACTTGACAGATTTCGGAATGTGTAGTCGGCAGAAGATCAAACATAAAGGGCATTTGGCTGTCCACGTCCGGTAGACGAGTAAGCGTTTTAACCAACTAGGACACACCATTTGCTGGAGCAAAGTTAAACCCAGATCTGCCCGCGTAGTCAGTGGTACGTGACCCTAACTAATCAGTATTATGCACATTGAAGTCCCCGAGGACTACGACTTCGGCGGAGGGATTCTGAGAAAGCAGGCCGTCAATCTTTGCTTGGCCAAGGCTCATCCGTTTCTGCATTATCACTAAGGGACCTGTAGGTATGAGTAGACGATCGTCCATGCCTACGTGCAGCCTAAGTACCAACTTGTCCCGACCCTCATAAATCTGAAGACGATGGTAGCACATAATGTTGCAGAAGTCGATATTTGGAGTGCAGCGATGTGCCGCTGTGATTGATTCGTCTTTTGCCTTCAAAAAACAAACAATATGCAAAACTTTGCCCGAGCAACATCCGAGAATCATTTCTTCGTTTTCGCTGGGGTTCTACGGCTCTCACCGATGGAATCTAACCAAATAAATTTGATTACTATACATCGATTTTCTATGAGGTCCTATCTATGAGGGGTGGTCCTTCCCCGGTAGAGCCAGCTCAATACGAGTAGCAGTCAGATGACAACAGCTAGGCTTTACCACCTTCACCGGCAACATCATTATCATTCGTATTGCATAAATGACAATTATCTAGTTAACAGGGGCGTAGGAACGAAATTTTTACTGGGTGGGCAGGTTTGAAATCGTATCCCCCCCCTAGTTTTTAATAATGTCAAAGAAAAAAAAGTTCTACAGAAAGTTCTACCTTTTTGCCTCTAAAATGGTCTTGAACAAATTTCCATTGAAACAATAAATGTTCAATTTCAAAATTTTAATCCTTTGAACAAAAAGCATGGGTGGGCAATGCCCACCCTGGGAAATTTTTGGGTGGGCAGCTGCCCACCCTGCCCACACGGTTCCTACGCCCCTGCTAGTTATTTATTTATTATTAATAAACGTTCAACTTGATTTACAAGTTTCTTAAATATTTTATATTTCGTTGATTTTCAACTATTAATTTAAATATTACACACCTTTCGGTATTAACATTTTTAGTCATGGTAGCATTTTACTGTTAAAATCGTAGTTGAACTGGCTAAATATGGATAGATTTTGCGTAAAAATGAATAATGTAAAAGAAAGAGATATGACCTGCTTCAAGAGGTGTTGTTATAGCTAGAGAAGGAAAAAAAAAAGGTAAAATGTCAATAGAAGATTAAGAATGTGAATGTGTTGCGATCTAAGAGAAAATAATGGTGTGAAGCATCCAAGAAATGAAAAAGGTAAATAACTAGGGGCGCCAACAGACCCTCAATTTCGACTCGCTGCGCTCGCGAAATCTCGGGTGCCGTTTGCATATTGAGCGAAGTGAGCTCAGTGTAATGACTCATCACTGCCCATTGACTTCAATGGGATATCAATTTTTTGACATGACATTTTTCAAAAATATATATTTTTTTAAACCATCACCATAATGTTTCTTTTTGATTGCAAAATTTCACAATTTTCCGTTAAGTAGTTTTCGAGCCTATTCTTTACAAAGAATGTGAAAAAGTCTCCTGTAGAACGCTCCGCTCAACTAGAGTTCAGTAGTCCCTGAGGTATTCCATTTAAACTCATTATTACGAAAAAGAAGAAAACGGTAACCAAAGTTGTTGCAGATAAACCATTTATAATTATTTCACTTTCCCACTTCTTCTCTTTTAACATAGAATATGAAAGGGATAAATATTTTTTTTAAATAACCCAACTTCATAAGACTTTTTAAAACAACTATACAGAGGTTGTTTTTGATACTTTTAATGTGAGAAATTTGTCTAATAAAGCAATTATACATTGGGTAAAGATTAATAATTTGCAAAGATAATATATTTTAAAGAATTATGTCTTCTTTATTTCTTTTTTTTGCTTTACTCAATGAATATTTTAGGATGAATCCCAAACTAATATTTAATTATAAGATTTGCTTTAATTTTAATCACTGGTTTTAATTAACGTTACGAGTTGTATTATATTTATTTTAATCAACTTAATTTAAATCAAAACACTAAATATAAATCAGTAAAAAGGTATATTGTTTAGTAAAATCCTTTAACTAATTATTTTTACCTCATTTATTAACGACTAGCTGATTCCCGCCCGCTTTGCTGGGCAAATAATAACAAAGAAAATACAAATTGTATGTGGGTAAATTGAAAATAATCACAAATAATCACATACTGTATGTAGGTAAATAGAAAATAATCACAAACTATGTGGGTAAATAGAAAATAATCACAAATACTCACAAACTATATGTGGGTAAATAGAAAATAATCACAAATAATCACGTACTGTATGTAGGTAAATAGAAAATAATCACAAATAATCACAAACTGTATGTGGGTAAATCGAAAATAATTACAAATAATCACCAAATGTTTGTGGGTAAATTGAAAATAATCACAAATAATCTTAAACTATATGTGGGTAAATTTAAAATAATCACAAATAATCACATACTGTATGTGAGTTACGGAACCCTAATCCTACGAATAAACAGTGAGAGGCCAAATAATGTTAATTTCTACTGCAATGGAATGGTAGAAGAGAGGGAGCGGGGGTAAACTTTGAAGTTTTTTAGCTGTAACTTTGGAACGGTTTGGATCTTTGCAAAATCCTTTTTTATTGCACCTATTTAATATGTCAGGAGCCTTGTGTCCAAATTTCAGCTTTCTAGGTATTACGGTTTGGGTTGTAGAGCGATGAATGAGTCAGTGAGTCAGTGAGTGTCTTGGTGTTTTATATATGAAGATAGTTATATAATTTATAATATATAATAATTATTCGGCATTATCAAATATTCATGATGAGTCTTTTTATGAGTCAATTGAATAACAGTGCGTTCAATGGGATTCAATAGTTAATTATAATCTATAGATCATTTCGTTCACTACTTACTTTCTAATCATGTAAAATAAATTCTAAATAATAAAAACACCGTTTCCACCCTATTAATATACAATATACATACTTCATATATAATAAACAAAAAACGCAGGTAGCAAGTATAACGTGTTGTTCCTAATCCCAATTAGATTTTTTTTAGTCTAAAATCTGCACATATTTTTCTATATATATTCTGCACGTATTATTAGCTCTATACTCCACAGAGTACACTCTATAGTTTTTATTTATTTATTGACGATTTATTAGTCTATGCTCTACACTCCACAGAGTACACTCCACAATTTGCACAACGTATTAGTTAGTCACAGACACTGGTCACAGACTACAAGTTTTTAGTTTGGATTTTTGACAATATTATATTGTGTACTAAATAAAGTCCTATAAAAAGGCATTAGTCATCTATAAAACTAAGGTATATTTGAAGATTGTGTATATCACAAGGTTACTTATATATATTCAACGCGTCTATAATATAGTAAGTATTTAAAACATTTTGTATCAATAATATCCTTGGCCCCGCAGAGTAATGATTATGGTTAAATTTGTTGCCTTATATGGTATTCTAGTTCATTTGTGACAGTGTCGTGTGTCCTACAGTTAACAGATGTTCGAATTTACCTTTGTGGCTGGTTAAGTAAGGTAACGACAAATTTTGATTGCTTGTGAGAATTTTAGTGACTCACCTTCGAGCAACCAGATTTAACATGACGATTTTCTTATATCACTTAACGTATATATATATGTATGTACCTCTCGGAAACCGTTACAATATATATATTTTTTAATTTCTCGTTTTTTATTAGTAATTTGTGATTAAAACTATAATTTTATAAGGATTATATTGAAATAAAATACGGGGTATACGGAACGTGATTAGCTTCTGCTGAATGGTTTTAAAGTTAAAGTTTTCATATTGTGGTACATTTTGAACAGAACAGCGAAAATGTCGTCCAGAAAGACAGCAGGTCGCCGTGGAACCAACAAGAAGCGTGCTCAGCGGGCAACTTCCAATGTATTTGCAATGTTTGACCAGGCTCAGATTGCAGAGTTCAAAGAAGCATTTAACATGATTGATCAAAACCGAGATGGGTTTGTGGATAAGGAAGATCTTCATGACATGCTCGCTTCCCTTGGTAAGTAATTGTTCATATTATATAAATAGTTTATCAATTGAATATACAATGGGACTGTATATTGTAATGGAACTATACATTATCTACATTAGCATATTATAGAGACTATAACTGATAACTGTCAAGAACGGTAATCAACTTTTAGTATTTTAATGTTTTTAAATGTATAGGTAAGAATCCAACTGAAGATTACTTGGAGGCAATGATGAATGAAGCACCAGGACCTATTAATTTCACCATGTTCCTTACCCTTTTTGGTGAACGCCTTCAAGGAACTGACCCAGAGGATGTTATTAAGAATGCATTCGGGTGAGTTGGTATAATGATTTAATATAACCATCTGAATTGCACCTTACATGTTAAATACACATCCTCACAAAACTGAATCACTCTGTAAATATTGAATGTCTGTTTTGAATATATTACAAAAACATGAATGACAAAAATATTTTTTTATCACAGATGTTTTGACGAAGAGAACAATGGTGTGATGGCCGAAGAGCGTCTTCGAGAGCTGCTCACCACGATGGGGGATAGGTTTACCGATGACGATGTTGATGAAATGCTACGCGAGGCGCCCATACGTGACGGACTCTTTGATTATGTCGAGTTCACTCGCATCTTAAAACACGGCGCCAAAGATAAGGACGAACAGTAAACTATGTCACCGTTTTGAACAATTTATCAAGTTTATGTATTATCAATCAACAACAACGTTATACAGAGCAATAAATATTTGATGGTATATTGTTCAATGTGTGACAAATTTAACTATTTTGATATTTTGTAATCTTATATCAGTTATATCTGCCAACATATATTGTATAAGGCTAAATTCACAGTGGGTGAATTTTGGAATTGGTAAAATTTGTGTCTAACTCCCACTGTGAATTGAGCCTTGGAGTACTTTGTTTAGACGTAAGTTAGGCTGTATACTCATCAATCTCTAAAGACACCGAGGTGCTAAAATAGATGTATAAGAAATTTGTTGCATTTTCCATTTTATTAATCATGCATTTTTTTAAACATTTCCAAAAAACTACCAATTTTTTTTTTTTAAATCATATCAACTATCCTAAGGTCAGGTATGCATTGGTCGTTGTACTTATTATAAAGAGTTTGAAATCATGTTCTTCAAGCTTAAATATGTATTCAGTTGTTTTTTATAGTTTAATATAATAATAATTTTGTCACAATATTGATTTACACATGAAAAGTATTTTATATCATTCCTTTTTAACAGTAATACGATTAGTGTCGACTAACATTGTTATATTATGAAATAATTATGAACTAAGTCCATTGACCCCGTTATTATAACACGACTAACTATTGTGCTTAAGAAATGTATCCTTTATTTAATCTTATATTATTTCGTGTTTCATATAAACTTATCCCAAATAAATCGCGTGTTTTATTTCGAGACATCCCCTCCGGCGTGATGCGACGCTAATGCTGTGAGCTAATGATCCTCAGCGTGGTGACAGGATGGTCAAAAATAGTTATTTAATATGACGTGTCATTAATTAAAGTAATTAATAACTTATTATATTATTGTTTTCCTTAAAACAATATGGCGTGCGTTATATTCGTAATGACTAAATTGTAATTAGTGGGTTAGTCAAAAAGTAATTATACACTTCGTAAGTAATTATTAATTCGTAAAATTATTGTAAAACTGTTAGATACATGAAAAATAGTTTTCTTTAAAAAAATATGTATATTTATAATAAAATTAAAAATCTACATTTTACTGATCACACAAACTTGGCTTTCCTTCATTGAGAAGTACGGCCCATTCCAGAACGCTGTAGATACGCATATGGGGATTCTCGTTTTTAACTGAAAAAAAGAAGATAAATTTTAAGTATATATAAAATTTAAAAATAATTGACACCGGCAGGATTACAATATGTGACCTTTGTGTACCCAACCCGATATTGGCCTCGCAGACTCAAGTCCTGCACTTGACGAATATTTATATATTACGACGAATATTTATATATTTAACTCAAGTCCTGCACTCAAGTGCAGGACTCAAGTCCTGCACTTGACGAATATTTATATATTATGACGAATATTTATATATTTAATATTGAAGTAAGAGTAACGTCCCTAAATAGGATGCATTACTAGGTTCGAAGAATGGAATACAAAAGAATGAAATAATATTACAAAAGATCTATAAATTAGCTTGTCAATGACTTCATAAAAAAATGCTAAAACTGCATCTTTCACTTCTTCATCGATAGAAAATATATTTCCTATCTTTTATTTCTTTTCCAGACGTGGATAAATTAAAATCGTTGGGAGCTAAGTCTGTGCTATGACTGGGTGACCAACATCGAAGCCCTATGTAAAGCAGCCAATGAAACTCGACTCTTGTGAACCGGACTATTTTTTTTATTACACTTTTGCTTAGTTTTCCTGTCCTCTCTGATAGCCTGCACTAAAATTAAAAGGGTAATGTTTGGTTATAGAAACACCCTTTTCCTATCCTTTTCCTATTCCTTTATAAATCAATATACAAGACTCATGAGTGCCAGGAAATTTGCCATTATACCGTGAATGTCTTGGGGGTGTGTCCTTTTTATGCCACTGCATGGAATCTTACGTAGAATCTCAGGTCCATAATGATGAACCCAAGTTACGTCCCCAGTGACAAATCGCTCTAACACCCTTTCCTCTCTTCGTTACGATGTTTCAGAACCACTGCTACTGTTTTTGGTTCATTCTAGACACTTTGTACTGTGTTTGTTCGTGCCGAGAATATTATGGAGGGCATTTTCCCAAAACCAATTTTTAGTTTTTCTCAATAAAATGTGGATTAATGACTTGTTAATGACACACCGCCCGAAATTCAAATGATTTCCTGCCTTACTTAAAAAGGTTGTACCATTAATATAACATGGATTTGTCTGGACAAGAGTTCCCTTTAACATAACATCTTTTTCAATATAATTTTAACACTCTTTTCTTGTTGGAAGTAACTTTATAAGAGTACTAAACTCAATTTTCACCATACTAACAATTTCTTCCGAATTGAGCTGCTTCATCGAAAATAGTTCAAAAACGAAGGACCTCTTTATGATACAACTTGGTATACTATATACTAATGATTAGTTACTGTCCATGATAGAACATAATCGAGTGCTCTTACCGCTTTCCAACTCTGTCATTCCGCGAACTTAAAATGGCACCCTCGTATATTTAAAACATGAAGATAACCTACTATTAAAATAATATCTATTAGTTTTTTATTTTTTTCACCTTGTACTCTGACGAATTCTTTCGTTGGTAAATCGTATGGCTTCCATTTCGGACGACTTAATTGAAAATGAGTCGTCGAGGCGATTCCTTTATGGAATTCCTGAAAAAATGTTATTGAATAACAATATGAAAGCGTTGATAGGCTGCTAACTTCTTTATTTTTATTTATTTATGTAGGTATATATCAATCATCATTTAAGTCAAATCTATATCAGTCATCATTTAAGTCAAATAGAAGGGCCAGGAGGGCCTGTTTTGTGAAGACACCCACTTAAAGTTAAATGTATACAAACTCAGTATATCTCTATTGTAATTAGTGTTTCACCAATGACAATATTTATTATACAATTTACGAACAACTAGAACCATCGCAATCAATTCGATAAACTGGCTTAACGATTACCTAATAATAGAAAAAAAAAGATATACGTGGCTAGACTGAAGGCGAATTTATAAAACAGTTATACGACCTTCCGTCTCGTATAGATCAGAATACTGGGCTATGAAAAGAAGACATGCATAAAAGACCAGTTAATGCACCCATTAAAATTGAGGATTGGGGCGACGACAATGGATATATTGAGAAATTAATGTGTAAGAGGTAGTTTAAAAGTAACACCCTTAATAGAAGGAGAAGTAATCTTTTATCGTATTATATTCACGTAATGCTGGTGATGAAAGGCAAATAGTGAGAAGGGTTTTAAGTTTAAATGTGGATCGTTATAAGACATGAGGGCGTTCAAGAAGACGTGGATGGCTGCGTGAAAAAGGTTTGGCGCAGACGCATATCTACAATGAGGTGACGTATCACAGAAGAACGTGGAATTCGTGGAATTGACATTGGCGTTGATTCCAAATAATTAGAAGTAGGGCAGATGCTAGCTCCCGGAATTTATTTGAATCGAACTTTAAAGATATAGGTAAATCGTTAAGGAATAATTTGTTGTAAGTACGTTCAGCTATATTCCACACCATATCATATTAACTAAAAAATAATTATAAGTAGAGAGTAGAGTTATTTCTGGTATAGGTTCCAAAAATAGAATGGGACCCGCAGGATCTTAGATAAGTGTACTTTTATATGTTATATCTCTACCTGTTCCCATATATTTCGCCTTATTATCTTAGGTTCCTGGCGGTCCGATCTGGCTGCTTTGGGGTTGTAAGTTGGGGGGTGATAAAGCATATCGTAGGCACACAATTGTTCTCTATTGGAATTCCATTTAGTGTTGAAAAAAGTCTCCTTTGACACTGGTATAACCATCTGGGTCACCAGCCTGTCTTCCAAGTGAATCGACATGGTAAATATATATTATTTATATATCATGACAAACTAGAATAATTTATGAAAAACAGATCAAATAAACAAAAATACATTTCTGATATATGATTATATTTTAAATTCTATGAAGACAAGATTGTCAAAGTTATTGACAAACCAATGAGGTAAGGTTTTATTGCTTTTTTATATTATGGTTTTTAATTCCAGAAACTCCATAAATACTAATATTATTTAATAGTTACTTATTATATTCATATATTCACATCAATCTCATGTTGCAAGAAACTAAATGAAATTTAAAATGCAGGACACTAGGGTTCCGTAGATGCCCACGATGGATAGATAGACAAACATATATTCGCGGAATTTTTGTACATCTTTTTAAAATGTACAATTCTAAAATACATTATTTTGATAACTTCTAAGATTTAGCGCGCGTTTGCAATGTAAGGGAACAACTATATATATGTATTTTTAATAAACGGACCATAACTCGTAAACTTACAAAGCCTACTTACTTGTGAAATTTTTCATTTAAATGTTATGTAATAATATCGTGAATTGTTTTACTGGTCCAGAATTAACCATTTAGTTGGCGGAGGACGAATACATTTGAATATAACAAAAATTTGGACTTAAAAATTTAATATTTCACAAACAGATTCTTTAATCGAATAATGTTTTGCAACCTCATTATATCTTTTAAAGACCTATCTAATGATATCCCACGTCACGGGATACTCGAAAAAAAGATACAATTCACCTGAAGTGTATTATAACTATTATAAAAAATAACCAAATAACGCCTTGCTGACGACACTAAATGCTGACTCGTCGTTCTTTAAAAGGTTAATTAACTTAGAGATTACTATCGTAAATAATGTTACAAAATATAACACAAACAAAGCAAAAAACAATTAACTTTACCAGTCTTCCGTTATTATGAATATAACTTAAAAATTAATAATAATTATAATTTTTTTGAACGTTTGACGGGATACGTTTATACAGATGTTCAGAGTTTGAATTCTTTTGCAGCAACCTACAAGCCTTGTTTTTTTTTTAAGTACAGTGGAAGGAATGGTAGAACGCTTTCCAGTCAACCCGAAAATATCATTAAGAAGTATGTATTGAAGCGCAGTGTCACTTATATGTCAATGTCATTGTAATGACGACTTCGGTTAAATTTTCCAATTCATATACACTTTTAAATATACTACTTAATGTATAACTTAATTTACGGACGATTTTTTTTAATGTGTCACAAAATTTTCTGATATGTATAACACAAGAGTGCGCTCAGAATTATTTGGTCAGTTAAAATTATAGTATAAAGCGGTTCATGTACTAAAAACCTATGCTCTTTTACTTTTTTTATTTTTTGTTTCCTTAGATTCTTTGGATTATTTAATACCACCCGTTAAAAAAAATCCCCGTGCTATATATAAAGGCTTGCCATACAAAGATGTAAAGCTTACAGACCAATCTTTTCTAAGAAATTACCACAGAAGTGTATTTGCGAACACTTTATCATCCAAAACAAGTGAATCCGATCTCCAAACAAGTTCTTCGCTTGTCTTGAAAAAAACCAGAAAGCAGGTTATTTTTTTATTAAATAATAATTAGGTTAATAGATAATAGGTAACAAAAAATTATATAATTCTTTCCTTGCAGTTGATTCACGATCAATATTCCATTTTGAATTTAAGTAGTTGCCATCGCGGATCCGATTTGTTTATTCAAACTAAAAGTAAACCAAGAAATCTCCGTTCAAACGAAGACAAAGCAATAATAAAAGTAACTGTTATACCAAAAGTCAAAGAGACACAAACTTACAAAGTGTTTAACAAACGTTGCAAATGCTCCAAAAAAGTTCAGACCACGGTCTCTAATTTAGATAACTCTATTAGAAATCAAAACGTTTATCTTTTAATCAAAGGCAGGAAAAGGGAAAAGATTCACGAACTCAAAACATCGGAAAGTGCTAAGTTATCAAATATAAATATACACCATAAATATGGAGATATTTCTCTTGAACAAATTTCGGAATCAAGGCAGATAATAAATTCATTAAATATGGAAAAGAGAAAACGTAAGGAGAATAAAAATAAAAAGGCGGGCAGGACGTATGTCTGTGACGATCGTAAGAGTCGAGTCACAGTCGTTGGACAGCTGGGACTGGCCCAAGACCGGTACGTGTTGAAATGCGCTGCAGCTGCAAACGACAAACCCAGTAAGACTAATCATAACTATATTGAAATAATATGTTTTAAAAACTTACTTATTAATTCATTAACTTTCAAGTTGAAACAAATTTTATAGATGATGATAGAAATCCAAATCGTTTGACGAATAATTACAATTTCCACCAGTAAGTACATTATACTATACCAATACTTACACAGGTTAATATTTTGTCTAAATATTACTTAGTGTAGTAATAAATAAAGTTTTTCTCGTTCAGAACTTCGTCTCAATACAGACCAACCCGGTGTGATATAAATAACTGTGAAATATTGAAACAATTTCGGTAAATCATATTTTTTTTCAAACCAAGATAAATATATATATGTGTAATGTTAATAATTATAGTACTTATAATGTTATGTTTTTGCTAGTCAGCAGGATTCCGACATACAGACGGATATAGCGAATCCATTTTATTCACGTGATACACCAAAAGATAACAGGTAGGTACAGCTTTTGTATTGATCCTGTCGTGCATTCATTAAATTTCTTCAAACATTACAGAGCTGCGAGTCAAAGTACGCAGGTTAATTTTAATTTTCCAAATCAGTCATCACTGAAACAGTTTAGAAATCAGACCGCACAGTGCAGTTGTGACCGCGCGACCACAGCGAACAATGCCGACATCGATGCAGGGCATAAGGTGTTAAAGGAATGCAAGAGCCCGCTAGTTATTATATCTGTTTACCCAAGACAGGATAAGGGGACAGATGAAAATGATACTGTGAAAATTATACAACGTCAAACTTCGCCCGAAAGAAAGGACGTTACTATTTTAACGCGAAGCGCTACACAGAAGAAAAAAAAACAATCGAGCCCCTCCAAATTATATACTACCAAGAAAGTGGATTCCAAATTATGCAGGAGTCGATCCCCTTCACCGACAAATAGAAATGAAAACAAAACAGATACTAGAGAAAACAACGTGTCTATGAAAAAAGGAATTCAAAGCGGATCAAATAAATCATATATAATAAATAATTTACAAGAACACACCAGCTGCCACTGCAACAGGTCGACGTTCTTAAAAGCAGAAGAATTAAACAGACAGCAAAATAAAATTAAAACAAGTAAATCCAAAAATACTGAAGAAGTTAAAAAGGCGCTAGTGAATAGTTTTCTCAGAAACGTCAATGTTATGGACAAAGATAACAGAAAGTCGAGGTCATTTCAACCTAAAGGCGACGCTTCAAAGGTCTCAATAAACATTGACGGTGACAACGATCGCTATGACGTCCTGCTGGAGCACTCGCCCCTCGATACCGGCGTGTCCGTCAGAAAAACAACGAAACCACGGCCGCTTCAGAACTACAGTAGCGAAGAAGAAGTTAATATAAAATCTTTAGAAAACTTTTTGTTGGTTTCCAACGAAAGGATGAAAAAAGACGATTATAATAAAGAAACAGGACGGACACTGGTGAGATTTAGTTAGCATCTGCTTCATAAACACTAAACCTACCGACAATTCTTGTATACCTGTTCCTACCGTACGCCGTCAAATTGACGGGTAATTAAAAGTTATTTTATTATATAACGCAGGTAATAATGAAAATAACTAAAAGTAAAGAATGTAGAAAATATTATATGCATATTCTAAGAATTGTCATGTAGTTTGATAACGATATTATAACGTTTAAAAATGTGTAAGTTTTACAGTTTTAGTTTAAGAACGGTCAATTTGACAGGTACTTGGTAGGTTTAGTGTTAAATTAAAATATACATTTATAATATAAATATTGATTTAGTCCTCGTTTTAGGTATATGTAAATATGTTTGTTTTCAGCCTCCCGCTGTTCTTAAAATAAAACCAACATGTTCAAGATTAAATATAAAAGATAGTATAGAAATTAGCCGAAGGTAGTCACATTTTGTATTTTTTTTTATATCTGTATCTGTTTAATAATGGCGGCGGTGTTAGTAGTTATTCCTAACAAATATATTACCAATATAACATTATGATCCGATGTTTACAGACAAGGAGAGCATTCTAACTATCGTCTTAAGGCACGGCTTAAAAGCGATAAGAATAATTTTGGTGAAACCCAATTTAACTCAAACTTTTATGGTACGAAAATTATTATCAGAAATATTTAAGTACAACAAGTCATCGTTAAATTTTAACAGAATATAAAATACCCTTCAATATAAACATAATCATCCAATTTTATTTTTATGAAATAATGTTAGTTTTTTGCCAAATAAATATTAACACTAGTCTAATTTATTTTAATGAAAAATATATAATGTACTAAGAGTCTTTCAGCACCAGTGAAGCACTACCGAGGGGACGATTGCCTGCTGTCAGATCCAAACGAAAGAGATAGAGAAGTTAGAGAATTGCTGGGCATTACGAGATGTCATCGGATACAAAATACAGAGTTCACGGTTTGTAAACGCAGTTCAGTTTGCACGTGATTATATATAACCTATCAGTATTACAAGTTAAAAATAATTAGATTAAAAAGTTATCAAAACTTTTTTTTTTATAGGACAGTCGATCAACCAAACAAGTGGGCTGTTGTTGTCGTAAAAAATGGTTTATTTTTTATAATTTTTGTTTAATTGACGTCGATATTAATGTTTTACCTATTGCGTTACTTTCGCAGCTCGGCGGGTTTGATGACAGGGCTTAGTATATCGAAATTTTTAACAAGTAAGTGTTTGAAACGTAGGAATAAAAAAGTCGATACGCAAAATGAGACCACTCAAATAGAGCCATCTGACGTTAAAGACAAACCGGAACCCAGTCAGAAGGAACACAAATCAAACATATCTAAAAAGACTAGAAACACAGAGAAGTCGGAACACAAACATGTCTCTGAAGCTCCGGATGAAGTGAAGGTGTCTGAAGAAGAAACATCAGAATCCCCAGAGACGACGACGGAAGAAGATTCTAAGGAGGACACTAAACATGAACATTCTGCTCATGAAAATGCCGTTTCACGGAAAGAAAAAACCGTTTCTAAATCAGCGTCTAAAAAAGAACCGAGTAAAAAAACGCTCAGTAAGAAAGAACTCAGTAAAAAAGAACCCAGTAAAAAAGAAGATCACCTGCCTACATTGCACGATAAAAATTTAATTCTAAATAGAAATATACAAATATTCTTACAAGTGGAACAATTTAAAAGAGAGAGACCCGTAGTTCTAACTCGAAAACAATACGAGAAAGTTAAAAGAATTATAGAATGTACAATATCAAAGAAACTAAGTATAGAAAAACGTAAACGGTGCAGCCTTAAGAATTGTAACGTGGTTTCCATTGGTGAAATTAAAGTTAGGCCGAAGCTACAACTACCATTACGTTTGAATCGAGAAATACAAACAGATGGGTTAAAAAGTAAAAATCTAGCCGATGTTGCTACAGATAAAAGTAAAAAAAATGCAAGAGGTCGTAACAGTAAAAATATAAAGATTCAAAAATTGGATGAGGATATAACCACAGGTGACGCGGTGGCTGAGAGACTCAACGGTGACCAGGTGTATCCCCGACATACTGTGTCGTCTGTGGAGATTCATTACGCGAGTGTGGAATATAAGAAACGTGTAGTTTTATCTCCTTGGCCGAGTCGTTTTAAGAACGATATCATACACTCGCTCCGTACAAGTGACGTTGAAAGAAATAGCAATTCTATTCACACTATATTTAAAGGTAAGTATTACATTTGTTGTTTTTATTATTATTAAAATTTTGTTAATAGCGTCGAGTTTTGTGTGTAATTCTGAATGTTCAAAAATATTGAGATTTGCAAGAAGCAAG